>JAESUZ010003708.1:0-706699 GCA_017311185.1 Proteles cristata cristata | reverse complement strand
AAAAAAAAAAAAAAAAACCAAAACAAAACAAAAAGAAAAAAGCCAGAACCCAGGGGAGAAGCATGCTCCAAGTGCTGCGAAGACACCATCACCTTACTGGTGTACTCACAATCAGATGACCCGGTGTGAGCGTGAGAGTTTGTCAGTGAATGTGTTGAGTGGATGAGGGCTGGGTCTGGAGACAAAACAGCTTCAAAGTTCAGGCAGGGAAGGCCCGGCTTGGCGTTGGATCCACCCGGCTGAGTAATCTCATTCTCCTCAGATGCCTTCTGGTTTTCAGCTGTCTTGGGTTTCTTCCTGAAAATAAACAAAGGGCCCTTTGAAGGAACTGACTGCATATTTGGGAAAAGGCATTTTTAGAATCTGTTAAAGATAACTTGATTTTTTTTTTCTGAGGGGGGATGGGAGGGAGTCCAGTATGTCCCTTGTTTTAAAACAAGCCGATTCTTGTTTTTTTCCCTCCAGTAATGGCCTAACTGGGAACACATGAAAGCATATGGGCCAAGCAAACAGCACCACATTTGGACTCTGTTGGCTGCATAAAAAGACCCTGTCCCAGAACTTTAGACAGATTGAGCTACGTATGGCTGACATTATCCAAGAAAGCATCCTTTATTCCCCCTTAAGAGTTTTAACATGGTCTGGAAAAATACTAGTGGAGGTTTACCGTTCTAGCATTTGTCAGGAAGCTTAGAGACAGGACCCGTGGAGTAATGGGAGGAGCACTGGACTGGGAGTCAGGAGACTTGAGCTATGGTACTAGCTGTGCCTCTAACTTGCTGTGTGGCCTTGGGCACCTCACTTCACCTCTCTGGGCTTCAGTTTCCTCATCTGTAAAATAAAGGGCTTGGATTAGAAGGCCTTAAGTGTTCCTTCCAGCTTCAAGTTTCTATTCATGGAATACATTAAGGAACATTCAACTTTCTTGCTGTTATTAGATTTACTTTAGATGAACACATAATTTCAAATCACAATCTAAATTTGCAGGCTGTAGAGATGAAAGGGTAGTGATGGAGGTTTTTGTTAAAGTAGCAAATGAAAAGTGAAAAGATGAGCTTAGCTGCTAGCAGGTAAAGCGGTAACGTGTCACACGGAGATCCTCTCTTCCAACTCTTTACTCATCCAAAGCTTAAGATTCCCTTTGTTTGCTGATTTGGCACATCATGACTCTGGAGTGTAGGAGTGTGACTGTGAGTGTGGGGCCTGAGGAAGAGATGGGCGAAGGGAATTAGAAACTAATTATTTCTAACTGCCATGTGGGGTCAGGAATAGGAAGTAAAAGAACTCAGGTAGGGTTCAGCTCTGGTGTCCTCCCCCAGGTCAATGAAACTGATATAAACACAAAAATACTTAGCTTACACTACATGTGCTCTAGGTCCCAGGCACTCTGGATTATCAGTCACACCCTGAACATGCCCTCCAATTTCCATGTCTCTGTGCCTTTGTTCTATCATTACATGGATGGTGACCAGAGAAATGATTTGATTTGATTTTTTTGTAGAAGATTATGTGTGCCACAGAACTTGCCATAAGTAGCTTTGTTGCCATGTCTTTCTTGTGTCTATAAGCCTGGCAGTGGACTTGTCATACAGAATATTTTGTATCAAAATTTGTTGTAGCGGGTAGTTAAAATCTGCCCTCGCAGAATATGGTGTTATGATTAGCATGCTGTGTTTCTGGTCCAACAGGTTGTGAAATCAAATCTGCTTTTTCAGAGGGCAGGAGGCAGAGATGGCATGGTAAAGATGAAAAGAGAGGGGAAGCTTTCAGACATATTTTTCAGTATGGAGGAAGCCAATATAAGAGAAGCAACAAATTGCAATGCTTTACCAACTGTTTGTTGGATGGGTGGCTATGGAACCAATCTCCAAGACTTGAGTGTCTACATGCACATCCAAGGACTAGTTTCTGGGGTTCAGTTTAAGAAAATATCAAGTTCAAAGTCTTCAAATCTCAACTCTTTTTTAATCATTGAAAACGAGTGCCTCCTCTGAGGTCCCTGTTTCCATCAGTGTTGTCCGTCACCAGGGTTGTCATCAGGTTAGAAACCCTAGGTTAAAAACACCTTCCTCTGCCTTAAAGCCAATTCATTAAGGCCTGAGAATACTGCTCCCTTCATGTTTTTCCCATCCATGTTTCCTTTCCATTTTCACCACTCTCACCATAACACTTTTATTCATACTGCTCTTTATTTTTATTGGCTCTCTATCCTCCTTGATCCCCTCTGAGATAACCAGGTTAGTCTGACACCCCAGATGAATTCTATACATGCTCTAGCTTATCTCACATGCCCTACATGTTGGCCATACAGGACTTTCAAGTTTCTTTTCTTTTTTTTAAAATATAGTTTATTTATTAATTTTGAGTGAGGGAGAGTATGTGTGCATGAGCAGGGGGAGGGGCACAGAGAGAGAAGAGAGAGAATCCCAAGCAAGCTCCACACTGTCAGTGCAGAACCTGATGCAGAGCTCAGTCTCATGAACCATGAGATTAAGACCTGAACTGAAATCAAGAGCGGGATGCTTAACCAACTGATCCACCCAGATGCCCAGGACCTTCAAATTTCTTGAATATTTGTAGAGCATCTTGGAGAATCTATATCCTTGGCTCTACATCTTTGTTCAAGTGATTTCCCTTCAACTCTGTTGAAATTGTATTTATCTTGTAACTGTCTTGATTCCCCCCCTACCAGATAGAATCTCTCTCTCTCTCCCTCTCCCTCCCTCTCTCTCTCTGAGATTCAACTCCCTCCCACCTTTCTCTGAAATTCCAAAAATATTTTTACTTTTCCCTATTTTACTTACTAAATTTTGTTTCATCGATAGTTATTTATGTGGTCATCACTCCTATGAGACTGTAAACTCTCTGAGGGAAATGTCTTAGAGATTTTTAAATCCTCTGTGTTCATCCTTTCCTTCCGTCCTCCTTCCCTCCCACCATCCCTCTATTTATGTAGTCATCTTAGTCATCTTACAAATATCCTGTACCTATGGTGTGTCTGCATAGGTTAGGGGATGCAATGAGTGTGGTTGCTATGCTCCCAGAGTTTGCATACTGTTCATCGGAGTAGCTTAGACAAAGCTGTCATTCAATATTTGTTTGTTGATGGAATGAAGCGGAATTGAGATGTAGGTATATTTTGAGAACAGTCCTTGTCTAAATCCCAATTAAGTTTCCTACACTTTATGCAGCAGTGAAATCTACATCGACTGGCTTGCTTTTCCTTTGAATCCATGAAGGGCATTCGATAAGAGGACAATTTTGTTCACCAAAGCTAGGTTGGTCTTCATGAGTCATTTAAATATCAGGACAGAAGGCTAATGACAGATATAGCTGCACAGAAAAAAATATTTATTTTTGATGCTTATAGACAAAGCCTAGGCTAATTTTGGATGTGTGTTTTGGGCAATTGAGAAAGCCCTCTTTCAAACGTGTATATGACTGAACAACCAACATCACTCTTTCATTTTTAATGCTGCAAAAGTGTTATTGTACTTCTTATAAATGCCCTTGCTTCCTTCCTTAGATTTGATCCTGCTTCCTACCTGACATTTGGCACCACACCCTCCTGTCTGTTGTCTCAAGGATCACCTTTGGAGAACATTCACAGTATACGGGCATTGAAAGCCACCTCTACAAACGAAAATATTGAAAATTCAAACTTTGGGCTCACTCCCTCATTTGTTTATCCGTATACTGGGCTTTTTCTAACTTCACGGATAACAGAGAGCCACTCACTGTCTTTAGAAGCAACCCGTTTCCCTTCTCACCCTCTCTAATAGTTCTGTTGCACTCCTCTTCCTGGAGCTGAGAAACACTGAAACGTAGCAGCAGGCTGTGTCTAGACACGCACGGGTGCTGTTATTTTGAGCCCATTTTTCAGCTCATAGTTTATTAAGGAGGAAAGAGCAAGTCCTATAGTAATTAATTGAAAATACCTTCTTTGGTTGTTTAAAAAGAATTATATAAACATGACACATCTGAGGGCAACTCTGTCCAAGCCTCTGTGGCTCTGCATTATTCCCTGGAGCCTTTAGAGGGCAGCAGCACACAGGCGACTTGGGGCAGCATGTCAGAGACGCAAACTCCCTACCAGACCAGAACCTTCCTCCCGGTCACCATGCCAAAGGTTGGTTTGCCAAGCTCTGGCCGCTCAGCCTCTTTCTTTCTTTTCAGTTCTCATTCTCTCTCTCTCTCTCTCTCTCTCTCTCTCTCTCTCTCCCTCTCTTCCTTTCTCTCTCTCTTCCCTCTCTCCCTCCCTCCATGTTAAAATTATACACTCTGATGAAGTCGCCCCTCAACCGGAAAATGAAAGCTCCAATGAAAAAGTTAGACAAGCCAACAACAACAAAGAAAGAAACCGGGAGAAAGGGGAAAGGGGGATGGTGAGGGGGAAGGATTTAAGAACAAGAAAAGGGCAGATGTTTCGTAAATATATGCAAAGCAAAACTGGGTGTACCCTGAACACTTCCACAGAGAAACAGACCAATCATTGTGCACTTCCTCCCGCCACACTGGTGGAGCTCTGCATTCAAAAAAAAAAAAAAAGTGTGGCTGCAGGCACCTGCCTTTCAACGGTCAGTCCTGACATTCTCACTGAATATCTCCCAATTGTCCAAAGAGAACAAAAACATTTTCTCTTCCCACTGCAAACATTTCTCTTACAAGAAAAAGGGCTGCTTCAAGAACTGGAAAGGCGTTTTAAGGTGACTGGTGGCTGGTTTTTAACTCTCATTGTGCCGGCCCTGGCAATAAGCTTCAAGCTTTGGGCTGAAATGTAGCAGTGGGGAAGGTTGTGGATGATGCTGGCTCTTTCCTAACTAGACATATTGCGTGTGGAAAGAAATATGCATTGAAACATATTGATGAGATGGTAGGTATTAGGCATGTTAAATGCGTGGAAATTAACTACATCAGTTTCATTTGATGTATATATTTCACACTTCTTTGCACACATTGCACACATACAGTGATGGCAATGCTTTCTGCAACATATGGAAAATAAATATTTTATCCATGTGAGCTCTTATCAGGCTCCCGGGGCTGTTGAGAGGCGAGTGCTCTCTTCTATCTCTCTCTCCCAATTTTCTCTCCTCACTGGGCTCCCACCCTCCCCTGCACATTAACACGCCTTCTACTTATCAGCCTAGTTGGATAGGAAAGAATTAGTCAGAACCTCCTTTTGATAAATAATTTCTCAGTCATTGAATCATGACAATTTAGACCCCCATTTTTTGGGGAATGGTAACCATTTCCTTACTCTCTTTAAAAACAACAACAACAACAACAACAAACAACAAACAACACTGGAAAGGATCAGGAGAATGTTTGGGGAGGGGGCAGAGGGGAGGTGTAACAAATCAACCAATGGAACACAGTCCTACCATCAAGTAGCTGTGTGCCCTAGGCAAATTACTATGTTTTTTGGGGCCTCAGTGGAAATAATGGAGTAATAATACCTACCTCCTTGGGCTGATGTGAGGATTAAATGAAGTAATTCATGTCAAGTGATGGGCAGAGTGATGGCACATGGTCAATGCCCAATGATGGTAGCTCTGAGAGAGCATCGGTTCTACGGTTTTCTTTATCTCAACTATAGGAAGGCACTTCCTTATCTTAGTAATCTTCTTTAATGTCTAGACTTAGGCAGGGACAAATGGACTGTAATCACCTCAAAGGCAGAAAGAATGCTAGGATAAGCAATCTCCCCTTCAACACTTTGATTTTAGCGTATTACCCTCCTGACATCATCTTTCTGTTTACTTGTGTGTCATTGCTGCTCCTACACCAAGAGCTCCTCTTGAAACTGAGGGTTAAGCAAGCTACACCGGGGCCATAGAAGCCCATCAAACCTGAGCACTATGGTCTATGTGTTGAGGTCAATGCCTGAGACTCTCACTTATCATGTCTTCTTACAATTTATCCCTTTAATACTCTAATGTTCTCTGATCAATTTAAGATATTTTCATAATTAAAACATTTTATTCTCTCGATATTTTTTTAACCTGTGTGATTTATAATATTCTTCAGTGTATTTCTCCCTCCCTGTGTCAGTCAGAATCCTGGCAAGAAACAGCTGGCACACTCAAAGTCCAACAGAGTTTACTGTAAGGACTGTATACTGAGGTACAGAGGAGGTAAAGGGGCATTTGAAGGATGGCAAGGTACCACCAGGCTGGCACCAGGGGAAAGCTGCTAATCTCAGCTTTAAACTTACATGAAAGAGGTAAGGAAGGCGTGGCATTGGGTCTAGTCAGAACTGTAGTTAGGGGGCTGGATGAATCAATATCCTGCCCTCACTCTGCTCCTACTCACACAGCCCTTGCTGATGTCTCCTTTTTGCCAAATTCAAGCCAAAGTAGAAGCCAGAGTAGAAAAGAGCCTGAGGAGTACAGTCCAGAGATGATGGCTCCTGGGCCACATTTATCAGGGCAGAGAACGGTGGGGGTTTGCTATGTGTGTAGCAGGGAGATTTCAGCCTATCTGTTCTTTCGCTTCTCCATTTCCTTCACCCTTTCCTCTTGCTTTTACTTTCTGGAGAGAGAGAGAGACATGGCAAAGTAAAGCGAAATCTGTTCTTTCAGCATCTGTACACCTATTCTGTCTATTTGCCTGCGGGGGAAGAAAGCCGGATTCGGGCTCTGTTCGAGTGGGCATTTTTGTTTGTTTGCTGCTACATCCCCAGTCCCTAGAACTGTGTCTGGCATGTAGTAAATACCCAGTGAATTTCAGCTGGTTGAGGAAACATAGTCTCCTATGCTGTGCCAGACATTATAAACATATTATCTCAATTATCACAATAATCCAGATAGGTAGTCAAGGCTGCTGAGCACAGCAGGGCTGGTGGTGTGGGAGTGGGCAGATTTTCATTTCTTTTTTTTTTTTATGTTTTTTATTTATTTCTAGGAGAGAGAGAGAGAGACAGCATGAGAAGGGGAGGATCAGAGAGAGAGGGAGTCACAGACTGAAACAGGCTCCAGGCTCTGAGCTGGCAGTCAGCACAGAGGCCGACGCGGGGCTCGAACCCACGAACCGCGAGATCATGACCTAAGCGAAAGTCGGATGCTTAACCGACTAAGCCACCCAGGCGCCCCCATATTTTCATTTCTAACACTTGTTTCCTCGCTACCCAACCCCAACCCTTGAGACTGGCCCAGGGCACTGTCAACCCACTGGACTGACACATTTTTGTCCACATTTTTATATGGTATTCACCTTACTGGTTTGGTACCTAGCAAGTATGTAAGTTTTATTGCTGTTTCTTCTTTATATATGAGAGAGCTGAGTTTTGGAAAAGCAGAGCCTGCAAAGGTTAGAGCCCAATACTTCCACGGTAGAACCTGTGAAGCATTGAACATGTGTCATGCACAGGGAAAAGGCTTCCTAGGGCAGAAATAGATGCTCACTTGTAGGCCTCCCTGTGATTTTCAGGAGACCGGAGGTCTTGATTTCTGGGCCTGGAGGGGGAGTTCTCTGTAGGAAGATAGGAGTGGTTAAAGACTCTTCTCCCAAAGGACATGGCACCTGGGAATCCCAGCTACACCTTAGCACAGCTGTGCTACTGGTACCGCATAGTTAGCTGGGATGCAGAAAAACCCACAAAACCATCCAGATGTGGGAATTTTTAAAGCACTCCTTTCACTAAATCTTAAGGATGAATGAAATGAATGAAGGTGTTCACGCTAGTAAGTTCCTTGCATGGATATGCAGAAACTTTTTTTTTTTTTTTTTTTAAAGTAGGCTTCTTGCCCAGCACAGAGCCCAATGCAGTGCTTAAACTCACAACCCTAAGATCAAAACCTGTGCTGAGGTCAAGAGTTGGATTCTTGGGGTGCCTGGGTAGCTCAGTTGGTTAAGCATCTGACGTCAGCTCAGGTCATGATCTCGCGGCTCGTGGGTTTGAGCCCCGCGTCAGGCTCTGTGCTGACAGCTAGCTCAGAGCCTGGAGCCTGTTTCAGATTCTGTGTCTCCCTCTCCCTCTGACCCTTCCCTGCTCACACTGTCTCTCTCTCTCTCTCTCTCTCTCTCTCAGAAATAAATAAAACATTAAAAAAAAAAAAGAGTTGGATTCTTAACCGACTGAGCCACCAGGCACCCCTGAAGAAACTATTTTTGTCTTCTGTCATGTCTTAAGTACCCAGCCCCCTTGAAGCCAGTAGTACAGATCACTCTAATGGTCCCCATCTCTGTACTGGCCAGGCAAGTCTGCCTGTCACCTACACATCTACTACCACTATTTACCACCCAGGTGACTGAAAGCATTAAAGGTGAAAAGCAATGCAAAACAAAACAAAAACCCCAGCTTTATCCCTTTGGGTATGATTTATTCCAGAATAAGTAAGGACATAGAAAATAGAAATGTGAAAATCCTACCTGAAAGCCTAAGAGGGATGTTAGTCTCCCAGGGTTAGCGTTTTCCAGTAACAGAGATGTAAGACACCATCCCATTACCTGCCTCATACCGTACAGGAAAGCTCGAAAGTATAATTAGAACAAGGTTTTGTCTTAAAATGTATAATTAAGTTATTTTGGAGGGATAGCTTCTAAATAATTTAAATTTCTGGCTTTTCCGGTAAAAAAAAAAGCATATATTCATCTGTTACTTTTAGCAATGGTTAATGAATACCTGATATCAATCTTTCATTAGTATGTTCCTATAGGCATCGTATCTCCCGTCCCAACTTACTTCTGCACCTTGCCTTGTAAGGGCTGTGCTTCTTCTACGTAAATGGCTGACACAGAGGGAACTAAATCACACTCACACAGCCATGCATCCAGAGGGCAAGTCTGAGCTGGAAGCAATGGCTGAGAGATGTGGCTGAGGAGCCCAGAGTCCACAGGGAGGAACTTGGCCTCTTAAAGTAGCAAGGAGGCAACAGCGCCGGCAGCGGCATGCAGCTTGGACAACAGGTAGATGCTGATGAGAGAGCTGGCTCATGGTGACATGAAATGACAAGATGAAGGGAGATTCAACAGAGTGGCACAGAAGGTGACGACAGGCAAAGAGATGGTGCGGGAGCTGCCACAGCTTCGGGTCAGGGTACAGATGACTGGGTAGAAGAATACTGGTCCCTGCAAAGTCTGCCCAGGTCTGGCTCAGCAAAGCCCTCTGGTGAGGATGTGTGATGCTGCTCAGGGCTGAGTCTGGTGTCTGGTGACCTCACAGTGTTCCAGACATGAAGCCATCTAAATTTTCATCTGCATGTATAATTGTGTGAGTTTTGGGGTTTTGTTTGCTTTTGTTTTCTAAACTAAGTGAACTGAGAAGCCTTCGTTGGAGGCATGGTATACTCACAGTAGTTTCCAAAGCAATGGTGTCACTCTTCAGGTAAATCACTCCAAGGCTTGGGCCTAGTGCAGACGTTCATTGGGGCAGGGAACAGAGAGCGGCTGCATCTAGAGCAGACAAGAAAGAAAGATAGGCTGTTAAATGATAGGTGGTGGTGATCATTCATGCTGATGGACACAGAACCCTGGGACCTGGGTGAGCGTCTGGTCCTGCACGTTTGCACCAGAGAGCGACACAGCAGGGGAGGCAGAGGAAGAAGAGAGAATGTTGCCCAGGATCCGTTCTCCGCGTGCCCAACTGTCGGCCAGGTGATCTGAGATCTTCCACTGCAGCCTGTCTGTGCAGATGGAGTTGATTTTGTGGTGGGGAGATGCAAGTGAGGGGGGGTGGTCCTTCAACTTTGCCAACATGGCTCTTCTGGTGTTCCTGACTTCACTGTAGCCCCTCCCCCTTTGGTGCCTAGTTCTTACCTGTTCTAAAACCACCACTGACCTGGCTGCTGTCTGAGCTCTTGCCATGACTCGGCCCTTCACTATGGATTCTCTGCTCTCATGTCCTCTAACCTGTGGTGATCAGCCTAAGAGGCTACAGGGCTGACCTCTGACTGTCTCCAGCCTCGCACCCAGAGGTCCTTGCTCAGGTCTTGTCCCTTTGGTCACACGAAGCCCTGACGACCACATTATTCCTGAAATTGTCCTCCCTTCTCACTGGGACAGCGCATTATCCTGACTTTCCTTCCACTTCTCAGTTCTCTCCTCTGCCTGCCTCCTTTGCTGGCTTGTCTTCTTCCTCCTATTCCCTAAATGTAGATATTCCTCAAGATTCTCTCTCAGGCTTTGCCTACACCCACCCTCCATGAACTCAACAATTACTTCTCCATAGAGAACACCCACATGGCTATCTTTAGTTCCTGCTTGTCTGCAGAGCTCCAGATCCACATTCTTAATAGCCCCTGGTTATTGGTTCATTCACTCATTCGTTCGTTCGTTCGTTCGTTCGTTCGTTCATTCGTTTGTTCATTCATTCATTCATTCATTCATTCATTCATTCATTCATTCATTCATGTGTGTTTGCTCAGCATCTATCAGGCACCTGGAAAAGATGAATAAGGTAGGCACTAAGCTCACACCTCCATCAAATACTGCACAGGCACGTCTAATTCAGAAAGTTTAAAACAGCTTTCCCTCAAACTATGTTCCCATTTCCTGACATTGATCGGAACCCTTTCCACCCAGTTACTTGGTCCTACAATGGAGGAGTCATCAATTCCTCCTTTTCTTTTGCTTCTCATGTCCAATCAGCTGCCAAGAGATATGGTTTGTGCTGAGGCTGTGCTTCCTAAATCAACACCTACTTTCTATCCCAACACCTATTTGTCCCTTTATCACCTGTGCCAGGGCTCTTGCCAGGGCTTCCCCACAGCTTTGCTTCCTTCAGGTCTTTTTCACCTCTGGTCCGTCCTTTACACCAATACCACATTAATTTTTCTTCAGTACCATCCTAAACCTATTATCCCTTTGGATAATCTTTGGATTATCTTTGCCTGTTGGATTAAATTCAAACTTCTCAGTTTGGCATTCAAGCCTCTATAAGATAGTCCTGGGCTAATTTCTACTCCTATAGCCCTACAGGGCAGCCGGCGAAGTTCCACTTATTTGCATCCAAATGTCACCTCATTTGTGAAGCCTTTTCCAAAATAAAGTGCCCTGAGTCCTCAAGCACTTTCTGCACTACTCCCTTTGCACATTCTATGGACTATAATAATTATTTATGTAATCTGGCTCCCTCTCTATAAGCTCATAGAAAGCAGAGATGGTTTTTACTTGGTCTACCCTTGCACACAGTCTTGTACTCGGCTGGTGTCTGCTGAACCAAAGTTAAAAGGAATCAAGATTCCTGCTTAGAGTCATGGAAATGGAGACTGAATTGGAAAAACATGAAAGTTCATCACCTCTCATTTTTCAGATGAGATTAAGGGAACCGTCTTGCTCAAGGCCACATCCTTGTTCCTGGTTGAGCTTCAATAACTGATAGAAAAGGTTACAAATCTTTAAATATCTAGCAGTGCTTGCTTGGCATCAATAGGCCCTGTAGACCACTGATAGTGACCAGATCAGAGAGCGTGAAGGGCTAATGGGGTGCACAGCCAGCAAGCATATACTGGGTTCCAAAATACAAAAAATTTTGTTTCACTTGTTCACTTCAATAAACTGAAATAATAAATAACCCTTTTATAGATAAATGATGTTAAAAAAACGAGATGGATTTTAAAGAACAAGGAAACAAACCTTTCTAATATGATCAGCAGAGACAATTATGACAATATTGCAAATACCACTGGGGTGATAAACTGAGGGTGAAAACCAGGATGGAGAAATTTTTCATGCTTCAGAGAAGCAGTGGGTTCAGCTGAAGTTCTTGGTGAAAACAAGGCACAGTAGTTCTATGGTTAAATTCTCACCCTGTGGAACCAGAGGCTATTGACATTCCTGCTATAATGCAACCCACATCAGTGCTTCTTTTTCCATCTAGTTTTGTGTGGGATTTATCCTATATGTTTGTTTACATTGTCACTTACTTTTCTCTCCTGTGTCACTATACTTGTGGAAATGCATAGATGAGTGCTCCCAGGTCTGTTCTAACTTTCTTTCTTCTCTCATGATAGAAGAAACACTCATTGCTTAATCTCCTTTCTATCCTCATCCTCAACCAGAATCCTTTCCTCTCACCTAAAGATGAAAATCTCCACCCAGTAAACACGTGAGGATGACAGTGTTCACCTAGGTGAAAAAACCAGACTTTTCCAGGGAATCTCAGTAGTGTTCACTCGGCCAGAAAAACTCGGCTCTTTAATGGTAGCCTACAGTACTACAAGACCTCATCTGCCTCTCTCAGGTGAGTACTAACTCACTGTTACTCACTGGAAGAAAAACTTGGTACTATTAATCATATTCTTTTTGTCCAGTATGGTAGAGCCTACTATGCATTGAGACACCCAATTAATAGCAATACCCCTGCAGCTACATAAACAGCAAATTGGGCTCAAGAGCTCTCTATAGTTCTTACTAAACCATCTTGGGGCTGGCCAGATTATCAACACTTCATCAGATATAGCTTCCTTCTCTTTTCTCCCCCTGGAAACTACATTAAAATGATAAAGGATATCACTGACTGATATGTCTAGTACATTGTAATGAAAAATCACCTGAAAGCATACAAAGCCATTGTGTAATTAGATAAGTGTACATTTTATCTTATTTTTTAATTTTTTTAATGTTTATTTCTGAGACAGAGACAGTGTGAGCAGGGGAGGGTCAGAGAGAGAGAGAGAGAGAGAGGGGGAGACACAGAACCTGAAGCAGGCTCCAGGCTCTGAGCTGGCTGTCAGCACAGAGCCCGATGCAGGGCTCGAACCTACGAACTGCAAGATCATGACCTGAGCCGAAGTCGGACACTCACGCGACTGAACCACCCAGGCGCCTCTGATAAGTGTACATTTTAAATATGCCTAATATTTGATTTAAGTTGTGTATTTTTTAATTAAATGGAGACACCATCTTTCTGTTTTTTACTCAAACTTCTCTTTCTCAGCCCCACACCCTGCTGCTATAATCTTCCTTTCATTTTTTGGCAACCTGTCACCAAATTCTCCTTCTTTGACTACCCTGTGTGCCTCAGCACACACCTAAGGGGCTATTAGTCAGAACTACTGCATAGTGGGGCATGGTTTATTGCTTACAGGGTGGTTAGGCACTAAAAAAGACTATGTGAAAATGACTTCATGGGGTTTCATAATTATTCTATTGCAACGACTTTCCTTATCCAATGTACTCAGTTTTTAAGTCAAAAGATCATCTTGAGAGCCTACTGGGGCTATGCATGCTTCCCAGAATCGGGAAATCCAGCTGTTTTCTCTGCCTCTTACATCATCACTGTAATAAAGAATCTGCTCTTGGAACCCAGCTGGCAAAGTTCTTGATGGTGTCAGAGGCAGGGGAGAGAGTGGGTCATTTCCACTCCAGTCTGTTTTATTGTTGATGTCTCTGTAGCTCTGTCTTGCAAGCCCCTGGAGAGCAGAGCTGTTATGTAACACACTGCCGCAGATCACTGCACAGAATTTTCTATGGAGGTCTCATTTCAGTGTGGCTCTTCCCATTCTCTGGAAATCAAACCAAAGCATTCTAAAATGACAGATGGGGCCTTTGTGACCAGAGCTTACAAAAAAGTTAATGGTAACAATAATAGCTATCGTTTGTTAGAGGTCTACATTTTTGTTAGGGACTGCATGGGGAATTTTTACATGTAAATACATCCTCACTTAATCCCCCCAGCAATGTCATACTGAAGGTCTCAGTGTACCCATTTTATAGATGAGAAAAAGTGAAACTAAGAGAGCTCAAGTAACCACTCTAAGATTAGAAAGCCATGGATAGTGAGGTCAGAATTTAAGGTCAGATCTGAGTCAGATCCCTCTGACTTTAAATCTGAGTTACCATTATTTTTTTTTTTTTAAATGTTTTATTTATTTCCAGGAGAGAGAGAGACAGTGTGAACAGGGGAGGGTCAGAGAGAGAGGGAGTCACAGACTGAAACAGGCTCCAGGCTCTGAGCTGGCAGTCAGCACAGAGCCCGACGCGGGCTCGAACCCACGAACCGCGAGATCATGACCTAAGCGAAAGTCGGACGCTTAACCGACTAAGCCACCCAGGCGCCCCATGAGTTACCATTATTTTTTAAAATTATACAACTGTTCCAACATAGCATGGACATATTTCTAGTTCCTACTGTGACCTCAGCACAATAAAGAGGCTTATGCTATTTCCATGATGATTCAGAGCCATGGGAAAAGCAAAAAATGGAGAGTACAGACCTCAGGTGAAGGAACTCCTTCAGAAAACTATCAATAAATGGAGCTTCACCCTAGCTCCTTTCTATTTGAAGATGAGAACATCTTATATCGGTTTTCTCAAACCCTAATGAACAAATGAATCATTTAGGATTTCTGGTTCAGCGTGTCTGGGACTGTCTGTGATTCTGCATTTCTAGAAAGCTCCCAGGTGATGCTGATGACACTGGTCTGGGTACCACAGGTCTTATGTCTGACTCTCACCTTCCTACCGTTTTCGAAGGAGCAGTTCAAGCTGAATAACTTGGCTAACAGTACACACAGCATGACTGGATTCTGATTCTGGGCCAGTTTGTCAGGTCATCAGGCATTACACAGAATTCGAGGAGTTTCTGGTGTAGAGCATATTATGAAAAAAAAAAATGTTCCTAGATCCCCCAGGGCTGTAATACACCCCATTGGAAATTAAAATGATAATGCCTCTAACATGTAAAGTTCCTATTTTTTACATTATTGTTATTTTTAACAATAATTATCTGGTAATAATTCAAATAACACCTTTCCTCTGAGAAATTCAACGTGCTTTACTAACCTTAATTGTCTAACAGCAATTCCCAGGTGTAGATAAAGCTGTCTCAAAGATCACAGCAAATTTAAAATTGTTCCACTTCCCTCCTTTCTTTGCCCCAAATGTAGTGAGGAATTAGTGGTGAGGGTTTCCTAATTGGCAAAGACCCACTGTCTCATAATTTGAGGCTAGGAAATTTTACAAAAGTGGGATAAATCCAAGAAATAATTGGCAGAGAGGTGGTTGTAAGGGGCACAAAATATTGGTGAGAGAATAAAGGAGGGAGAGTTAAAGACAACAAGAGGATGAGGAGGGAAAATGAAACAACAGAACTAGCTGTATGACCTTGGATGAGTCATTTAACCTGGAAGAAGGAGGTGCAGCATTTTCCACTTTCCAGAAAATGTTGATATTATTATTTTTAAGGGCCCTTAAAACTCTAATAGTCCCCTGAGAAGAAAGATGTGGGAATTAAGTCGCTCATCAACCTGTTAAACCATTAAACCTGTTAAAGAAATCTATTTGACTTTTAACTTTTTACCTAATTACCTGAAATGAATTCCCAAGTCTACATCACTAACCCCACCTCTATGGAAAGTGGTGAGAAAAACCATTTCATGAATAAGGCACCGAAGGCATCATGGCCAGACGAATGAATGGAACCCCATCATCTTCAACTTTCCAATGCTGTAAGAAATGTTGTACTTTAAAATATTTTAGCTCCTTTAAAAAATATTAGTTCTTTAATTAACCACTAGTTAATACCCATGTCCAGAAGAAATACCTCTGATGGCTTGAAGACCCCTGGGATGGCCCTGCCAATAGCAGGTCCTGCTGTTTGTCACATTAAATCTATGTTAATTTTCTCCATAGAGACCTCCCGATTCCTCTTTGACAATTCACAAACTGTTAATAACACTTGCATGTCTCAGGAGATGTGGAGCTATCAGGTACAGTTGATTCTTGTTTTTGAAATAAGAGGTCTTTGCGATCAGGTGAGAGATATGTATCTCAATACATATTTATCATATATGGATATATATACATATGTATACATACATATACAGACAGTAATAGTTTTTCTGGTTTTAGTGAATGACTGGTGATGAGAACTCTTTCTCTAAGTCACTCAACTCTGGAATCTTTCTGAGCAGAAAGCCTGCCACAGGTTCTGGCAGGAAGGCCATTTGAAACTATGTAATGAGGACTCCAACATGGACACGATCTATGGTGTAGCATATTATCTGTGTTCTATCAGAGTTATCTATACCTTGCTTCTTGTACGTAGTATGTTTTCTGGACTAGTCACTACAGTTTGTGGCTAAATGGAGAAAACAGGCACCGAGAAACATCAAAATGACGTTACCGTGGAGAACACATTGTCACTGTCTCCAGAGTGAACATCACTCCACTTTTCCTGCTTCCATCACCTCCATAGTAACCTGGATGCTGCTAACTAAATGCTGACCACGTGGGAGGTATTGTGCTTGGTGCTTTTCATACGTATGCTTTTCATATGTTGTTTAGCTTCATTTCTTATTATCACTTTGGGGGTAGGATCTTGTAGATGAAAAAAACTGACATTTAGGAAAGGTAAAAAAATATTTACCATAGGCCAGAGCCCAGCAAAGTGGGGCTTTAAGGACAGTGCTCTACATCTTAATCTACACCTAGCTCATGATCTCCTGCCTTCATCCCGTTCCTGTTCATTGGGGGCTTGCCATAAATTTATACTAGATTCTACATCATGGTTCTCTGCTGCTTTCTTGAACCTGTTTTTAACCTTCTCCAAAACCTACATTTGATTTATATTTTCCCTCTCTACTTTGATTGCTACTTCAGTACAAAATTCATTACCATTTCCCCCATAGATTTCTACCACCATTTTCTCCAGTGACTTTGTAGCCCTCATCTTCATTCCAATGTACTCTTTTTTTTTTAATTTTTTTTTAATGTTTTATTTATTTCTAGGAGAGAGAGAGAGAGCCCATGAGCAGGGGAGGGTCAGAGAGAGAGGGAGTCACAGACTGAAACAGGCTCCAGGTTCTGAGCTGGCAGTCAGCACAGAGCCCGATGCGGGGCTCGAACCCACGAACCGTGAGATCATGACCTAAGCGAAAGTCAGACGCTTAACCGACTAAGCCACCCAGGCGCCCCTCCAATGTACTCTTTTAAGGCTTCATATTTGACATCAAATGTTCCAACCCCAGCTTGAGAACCCCCTTCCTTTTTTAAAAAACATGTTTTATTTATTTCTGAGAGAGAGAGAGAGAGCATGAGCAGGGGAGGGTCAGAGAGAGAGGAAGATACAGAATCTGAAGCAGGCTCCAGGCTCTGAGCTAGCTGTCAGCATAGAGCCCAACGTGGGGCTTGAACCCACAAACCGTGAGATCATGACCTGAGCCGAAGTCAGATGCTTAACCAACTGAGCCACCCAGGTGCCCCGAGAACCCCTTTCCTTAATGCCTAAGGAATCGAGTCTTTTCACATGGCCATTTGTAGGCCCCTGCTGGCTTCATTGGATGTCTTTGTCCAGCCTGGCCTTACTGCATGATAAACCATTTCAACATTGTTCTAAATAACCTTCCAGATTTCCTTGCTCCCCAACCCTCTGTATACAGGGTCTTTTCTTGTGTTCTTCAACCATGAATCCATCATTCTCTCATTCTCAGTACAAAACCTGACACACAAATGTCATCTGGACCCTCACTCCTGCTCAGGGTGGCTTCTAAATACAAATCTCCAGTAGTTTCTCTTACTATGTTCTATTCCACCAAGTCCATTCTCTTCTTCAGCTGATGACCTGACTCCTGCATTGGTAAGATAATCTAGACCATCCAGTATGGGAAACTCATTGGCACTCATTGTCTTCGATATCTCTGAATTTTCATCACTTTGTTTCCTCAAGATATATCTATACCTCCTTCTACACTCTCTCCATATGCTGGAGGTTATCCTCTTTTCTTCTAATCTTTCTCCTTCCCTTTGGTCCCATCAATAGTAACTTCATCTCTGTAGTTGATGACATATCCATTCATAACCATGCCAAGATTAGTCATCACAATATAGTGTTTTGCCCTGCCTCCAACTCCTCCCCTTCAAAATATTTCCAGGTGGTATATCTCAAAATGAGTTTTGTAGAACACTAGAATTTCAAGATGCAGCCCAAAGAAAGTTTCTTGCTTAAATAAATATAGGAAACGCTGACGGCAATATGTTTCTCTTGCAAACTTATAATGTACATAAAGATAGTAAAGGTGCTGAAGACCCCAAAAATGCCCAAGGTTATTAGATTACAGACCATTCCCCTGCCCTTTTGAATGGAGCTTTTATCAACCTCAGAATATACTTAGAGAAAAGGTGCTTTAAGGAATTTCTCTGGTTCCAAATTTTTTAGCCTGGGTATGTAAGTTTACTGAATCTATACAAAATAGGCCCTCTCCGATTTCCGTTCTGTCAGTACTCCATCTGGTCTAGCCCAGTTAACCTTCAGCGTGTCAGAAAGGTTGAGAACATTTGTATTTCTGAGCCCTTGAACACAGTATTTTGGCTATTTCATGCCTTTATCACTTTTTCTCATCTAGGCCTTTCCCCTTCTTCAAGGCCCATGCAAAATGATGTATTCCTTATGAAACTTTTCCTTGAGAGAACTGTCTCGGCCCATATTGAGCTCTGCCACTCACTGAACACTAAAATAAATGGGTGTAGTCTAATGCCTGTTTTCTGTATCACTGGGGAAAATGTCTATTCTCTTGGGTATGCATCTTGTTTTATACATTCAGAAAATCCAGCATACAGTGCAGCCCTTTGTGCATAGTATGGGGTTATAATCATATTAAAAGTTGCCCTAAATATATATGGATGACATTGGGGCACGGTAGATCAAAATTTGATTTCGGTAGCAATTGGGATAGTCTAGTATGTTAAAGACCCAGGTGGAATGTACCACCATCTTGTTGGGAAGAAATACCACCCACCATTACTGTCATCACCTCTTCAAATGGTTACACACATGCTTCGAGGAGATCAAGACTAGATCTAGGTGAGAAAGGGCAGCTGTGTTCTTGGGTGAAAATAGGAATTTGCATTAGTTGACGCCAAATGGGGAGAAGGGCAAAATACTGTAGGAACATCAAAGGACCTGTGAAAGGTACCACTGGAACAGATGCCTCTCTACCAATGATGAGATTAACCATTCATGATCATCAAATCATGGTAACCTAATGGAAAAGAGAAGGCTATTTTCCTCTAGAGGGAAGTCAGGGGCAGTCGTGTGTGAGCATCCACTGCTTGCAATGTGCCTGGTATCCAGAGTATGTAGTGACCACCTGCAGAATGTCAAAGGACAGAATGTGCTCCTCCTTCCACTCATATTCCAACTCACTCTTTTTGGGTCATTGTGGAGATACATTACATTGGAGAAGTCAAGGCAGCTTTACTACCAGTAGCACAATATGCAACCCCCAAACAACGAATTCCATCTTTCCAATAAAGTTCTTTTACCGCCACATCATATAAGAGTAACAGCTATTGTAAGTCTCAGGCAATAGCCAGATATTAAAGGGCTTTGAGTTTTTCAGATTAGCTGGTATTTGAAGTTGGGACTTAACAGGTTCTCAAATACTGAGTTTGTAGTGAGGCAAGGACTAGAAATTTGGTCTCTTGATGTCTAGTCAGAGAGTATTATTATGTGAGGGAAGAGAGTATAGTTTTTCTCATTAGAACTGCAGATACAAATGATTTTCATGTTTTAGCAGAAGAGAACATGCGTTTTATTTAAAGTACAGTCTGTGAAGTATTTTGCTACCTTCCTGGATAAAAAGTGTTATACAAACATTTAGTTAAAAACTATTTATAAATGAAAATGTTTACTTTAAAATAGGTATAGACTGTATTATGTAATATGTGAAAATAGCAGGATAATGGTAAAAATCTATAACAGAAAATTCTATGTTTGGTCCTTAGTTAAAATTTGTGAGAATGTATTACAGTATTTATTATTAGTAGTAATCAATAAATAAGTATTTTTTTAAAATGTTTTATTTATTTCTAGGAGAGAGACAGACAGACAGCGTGAACAGGGGAGGGTCAGAGAGAGAGGGAGTCACAGACTGAAACAGGCTCCAGGCTCCGAGCTGGCAGTCAGCACAGAGCCCGACGCGGGGCTCGAACCCATGAACCGCGAGATCATGACCTAAGCGAAAGTCGGACGCTTAACCGACTAAGCCACCCAGGCGCCCCTAAATAAGTATTTTTAAAACTGGATTTTTTAATTGTGGGAGATTATTGGGTCGGTAAAGCTATAGGGCTTAGATATTTTCTGCCATGCTCCTTTAGAGTTGTCTTTCTGGGCAATTTACACATTTGAGAGTGAAAATGAATGGTGGCCTGACTTTTGGATGTGTGATAGGCCACCAGGTCGAGGCTGCTGTTTTCTGAGAGCCACAGGCTGTCTTTACAGTAAAACATCTTAGCTTCTTCTTTTTGTAGTAAAAATAGGTAGTTTGCTTTTATGTTCTGGGTGAAGTCTGAGATCTCTGCATCCCTCTCCTGGATGTCACTTGTGGCAGAGACAGGGGAACTACTGGAAATGCATGACATTGATCTAGACACATTAACGGTTATGTGGTACTTTCATGGACACTCTCTAAAAATGAGTCCTCCCCATCATGAGTTACCTATACGAGAATATGGACATAGAGAAGAGAGGTTTGAGTTTCCTAGATAAAGAGCAGGAAATCTAGGGGTGCCTGGGTGGCTCAGTCAGTTAAGCATCTGACTTCGGCTCAGGTCATGATCTCATAGTTGATGGGTTTGAGCCCTGCATTGGGCTCTGTGCTGACTGCCAGCTCAGAGCCTGGAGCCTGTTTCAGATTCTGTGTCTCCCTCTCTCTCTCACCCTCCCCTGCTCACACTGTCTCTCTCATAAATAAATTTAAAAAAAGAAAAAGGTTTAAAAGCAAAAACCCAAAGCAGGAAAGCTTAATCTTAAAACCAAAGTTTTCAGAAGAAAATACCCCCCTGCCTTTTTTTCCCCTAAAAGTGCCATGGCTGCCAACAAGCTTTGTAGCAAATCTGAGAAGCAGGGAACTAGGTGGAGAATAAGAAGATCTGGCACATCCTCTGGATCTAGTAGGAATTAGCCATATGACCACGGTCAAGTCACTAACTTTTCTGAACATTATAAACTCAGGTGCAAGGAATCAATGAATGGCATAATTATCTTTCAGCAATAAAACCTCATACCTGTAAGGGAGTATTGATTAAAAATGTGTGTTTTTTCCTATCTGATAAAGTCGTGTGCTGAAGTAAGCTGAGTGCATGGAAGTAGTTTGCATTCTGTGAAGCACTGAATCACTGTAGTCTCAAAGAAGGAGCACTGGAAGAATTAGGAATGGGTCCCCTGTGTGTGTGGGAGCTGACAGCCCAGTCCATTTCCATTCAGGTTTTGGGAGCAGCAGTAATAAATCAGTCAAATCCCACACTGTCCCCTCCCCTCCCAGTCTGTCGCAGAGCATCACTTGAGCCAAGTTACTTGAGTGGGTGAGCCAAACCTCCAAGTTCCAATCTCTCTGAGTAGAAGCAACAGAGGATTCTGAGCCACAGTGCAGGTGACCATCCCTGTTCCTCCAGGTGTTTCTGAAACACTGGGGAGACCCTGGGGACACTATGTCCAGAGTGCTGGGGAGGAAGGTCAGACAGCACTGCTCCCAAGGCCTAGTTTTCTCTTGCACGACTCTCTAGCCCGCATGATTTTACCTGACAGCCTCGGGAGACAGAAGAGACCCAGAATGAGCAGGGGCCTCCTCTCTTGATAACCTAAGTGCTGCTCTGATTGAAAGGCAGAGGGTATCAGCAGAATGGCTGTACTGAGTCGGCATTGATTTCTCCAGCCTTTGTCTGCGTCTGGTTTCTGTCTCGTTTGGAGGTGGTTACTGTTACTACAAGCAGCATGAATCATGTCTCTGTTAAAAAACAGAGCTTCAATTGTCTTACATAACCCCTGGTAACTGAACGTCTAATAATAGCAAGCCATTTACAGGTAGGGAGTCTGTCTTCCTCCCAGACACACACACACACACACACACACACACACACACACACACTCTCTCTCTCTCTCTCTCTCTCTCTCTACTCCCAGTGCCTCACAGTAAAGGGAGACAGACAGGGAGGAGGCAGAGGGAGAAAGGGGACAGCACAATTGATTTTTTTTTAATTTTAAAATATATCGAGTAATCATGCATCACGGGCTTGATGACTGGTCTGTTTAACTGAGTTAGTTTCATAAACTGAAGGAAACAAACATTCTTCTTCAAATAATTTGAAATAGCAAGAAACCCCAAACACACCAGACAGACACCTTCTCTACCACTCTACGGCTGTGTATAAAAGCCCAAACCCCAAAGATGGAAAGCAGGTATACGTGGTAGAAGGAGGGTTAGAAGTTTCACTGGGCTGGCTGCTCACTACCACCAGCTAGGCTTAATTTTCAAAGGACTTTTTCTCCTATCCTTTCTGCTTGACCAGAGGGAGAGAGATTCCAAAGGTTCTCAGGTACAGTCACTACATAAAATTCGAGAGAGAAAAGCAACTGAAAACACGGCTGCAATGTCCCACGATGCCTGTGATACAGTGTCAGGCACTGTAACCTGAGCCACTCTCTTTGGGAGAGAGAACCCATGCATCTGAAGACTTGTATTTTTCCCATGAGCCTAATCTCTGCCTTGTAAGACACGATGAGGTCTTCTCATACATGATCCCCACTCAGCCACCCGGTAAGGTGATTACCAGAAAACAAATAACAGGACATGCTGAAAAATGACTCAAAAATTATAAAGTTAAGCTTTCTTTAAGCCACCCATTTGAGGGGGAGGGGGGACTAGGCTCCAGACAGCAAGTTAAAAAGTGTACAAGGCAAAGATAATATAAATTTGCAACTTGCATGTCTCCATTTCCTCACCACCTCATCACGGCCACCCTAAGAACAATCACTGCAGGCATTATTTTTTGAGTATGCATTCCCCAGAACCCCATAGCTCTAGATATGGTGTAAATTGGACTGGGGGAGGATTTTATGGAACATTACAGATGGAGGCTACGTCCTGCCACTCATTTGGGCTAGGCCTATAGACGGAAAACTTTCTTCTCTGTTTTGATTGTTCAGTAACATGAAACAGTGGACTAGGCTAGTTTAAACCAAACGACATCCTTGGAAACACATACTGTGAAGACCAGCACCTGGGCTACTCTGCCTCTTTCCTTTTAGAATGCTTTCCAAATCCATAAGTGAAAAAGTTTTAAATAGGAAAAAGAAGAGAAAGAATAAAAGAATAAAAAAGAAGAGAAGAAAGAGGAAGAAGAAGGAGAATAACGAATGGTCCATTAACTGCACTTGCAAACCTGGCTGGAGTCCATAATAAAACCTCCACTGCTGTTCTCTGCTGGTCTTTGCTATGGGTCATATGGATGTGGCTTCTGGAGGAAATGAGTTCTAGGTTTTCCTCACAAACACACAAATGTACAACAGTAGGGATCTTCACCACAAAATCACCTGCCTAACAACAGGACCACAGTGGTGGGATGTGGCTGATGGGGCTAGAATCTTCTGCTTATTTCAGTCACTTTGTGAAGGAGATTGATCTTAAGAGTTGGTACAATGGTCGACTAAATGTTTTGTATAAACAGCCACGAGACACCACTGTTTTCTTCATTAAAGTCTTTCCCTTCTAACTACTGTCATTATATTGCTGAGTGGTTCCTGCTTCTGGAAGAGCAGGGAAGTTGCCGCTTCTCCTCTTAGCCTCACAAATTAGGCTCTCCTATGCATTTGTGAGGTGATGACACATACCTGAAATTTCAGGGCACTATGGCAGCCAGTTCCTTCACAGTGGGGTGGTTGGCACCTGAGCTAGGATTTCGTGGGCCAGACACATTTCAAATGTGCAAGTGGATTATTAATATTATTTACATTGCAATAATATGAGTATTTCTGGATTGTTGCTGACAGCTAGATCCTAATAACCATATGTGGTGCAATAAACCATATGACATTGTATCAGAAGCTTAGAGTTCACATTTTCAAATGATCTAGACTTTTTTTTTGAAAAAGAAATGGTGAGTGCTGTCCATGCTGTCAGCATAGAGCCCTATGCTGGGCTCCATCTCACAAACCATGAAAAGAGCTGAAATCAAGAGCTGGACGTTTAACCGATTGCACAACCCAGGTGTCCCCAACCCCATTTCTTTAAGCATCTATTGAATGCCTCTTGTCAGTGATGTACTCTTTATTCACAGAAGGGAGCTGGGCTATGCCAGGCTCTCATCACGTTCTTTCTCCTCTAACACTGAACAAAATATCAGTATCAAAACCAGCCTTTTTTGAACCTGATAGGCAATCAGTATGTAGTGACTGGCCATGCTGATGATTATAGGAGCTGGTTATATGGATAGCAGTGGGAATGACTTCCTTATAAAGGCACAACAGTTTAAGAACATTTCAGGGACATCTCTGAGGGGGTAAATCAGCAGATCAGATCTAACCTATTTATGCATTCCAACAAATATCTGGAGCTCCAGAAACTTTGAAAAATCCTATAATATGATCATGCTATTTTTCCAGGAATGATATGATTCTTATGAAAAAGAGGTATATATGTTTATCTAGTGAGCTTCTCCCTATTTGTAGAATACTTTGGAGAACCCACTTAGTTTTTAGCATCATTTACAGGAATCCAACAATTAATTATTATAAATGAAACTTCAATCCAAAACAATTTGAGAAGCTTGTTGACAATTAAGAGTCAGAAAGCAACACTGGTGGAATAAGGCAAAGTTAGAGTTCTCTAAACTGATTTCAGAGAAACTGAAGAAATGACGGGATGGTTTGTCTGGAAGGCATCTGGCTGTAAATTAGAGGATCTGGGTCCCCAGCCATGTTTTTTAACAACTGTATGTCCTTGCAGCTCATGAAACTTTTCTTGAGCTTTATTTTCCTCATATGTACAATGGTAGTGGTTGGATGAGATGGTCTTTAAGATTCTTTCCAGTTTAACATTTGTTGATTTTAAAGTAAGGAAAGAAGACAGAGCAATTCCCCCTTCCTTTCACTTTGGCGAGTATGTTGCTTTCTCCTGATCTGTGTCTCTGTAGTTTCCATTAGGGTTAGGTTTCTGGATTCTAGATGTCACATAGTAAATAATCATGTCATTTTTTCCTCATATGTGTGGGAAAATAATAGGGCAACAATTCTCCCTTTCTTTCTATATCAACGTCTCTTATCAATCAGATGTACACATTGAATAAAACCATGATCATCCAGGCTTTGAGAAAGATTCTTCCTTATCCTCATCCCAGCCCTCACTCATTCTCATGCAAGCTTATCTGATTGAGTTATTTCTATATTTACGTCCTGGCTATTTTTTCTCTTTCAACTTGTTGAAATCCCTGGTAAGCATAAAGCTGCAAAAAACCAAAACAAACAAATAAAAGAAAACAGCTCTGTTTGAATAATTTACTTCAGTTAAGGCAATGTAAGAAAATACTGTAACACTCAGGGAAAAAGAAAAGCTTTTTAAAATGCTCCTGTATCTTAGAAAAGACGAAATAAAATGTTACATCAATGATGGTTTCATATGTTGTTAATGTTTTTTCATTTTTCAAAGAGAATGTTACATATTAGGGTTATAGTCTGTGTACAGACCTGGCTATTTCTCCCAGTATTCCTCAAGCCACTTCATCCTCAATGCCAAGAAGGCCCAGAGTTTGCTGAGTTAGCTTTACATAGACAAAGGAGCCACACAGAAAACCCAATACCTGGAGCTTATATCATATCCTGACTAGGCACTCCAGTTCCTCATGACTCGCTCTTTTCCATCTCTCTCCTGTTCTTTTGCTGGTTTAATTCCCATCACCTAGAATGCCCTCTGCTTGTCTCCCTTTACTGCCCAAAATTCCTCCCATCTTTCAAGAGCCACCTAGCTCGAGCCTCATTTCCAAGAAGCAGCGTATGTTGGCCCAACTTGGGATCCAGTGATAATGTTCATGGCTAGTGGGTGAAAACTAGCCCATGTGACAACTGGGAGTTACTGACAACACATATCTAGCAAGTGCTCAGAGAATGCCAGATAAAAAGACTGTTAAGAACAAGCTCATAAAAGAAAAAAGGCTTTAAGAACAAGCCCAATATAGACACCATGGTACCTAAGAGAGAATCTGTAGCTTTGTAAATAAGAGTTGGGATTGTTTAGAATGGCCTGACCTTTCTTTTCTTTTCTTTTTTTTTAATAAAGGGAGAAAAAGAACTTTCTTATAAGAGGTTAAGACACTGGATATAGCAACATATAGTGTAATAAAGTTCGATTGTACTAATTATGAAGCTAAAATGTCAAGATTTTAATAGGGAGAATATGGGGCACAGCAAAACCAGGCAGACAGAGATATGTGTATAGAATCTGAATATGATCTACCCACAACACCCCTCGGTCTGATGGCCACACTATGAATTATGATAAACTCTGACAGTGCCTAGCTGGCTTAAGTGACGGGCCATGATATATTCTGATAGTAAAAGATAGAATGAAGCTCTGAAATGCTGGATGCTGTTATATATGTATATGATTTTATTTATGTGTATATTTTTATATCTCTATATACAAACATATATATTTGTATGATGTTTGGCAACCTCACTCATGGTATTCCTGTGAAGTAGGCATGTGGTAAACATAATTAGCCCATTAAACAGATGGTAGGGCTCTGGCATATCTCACCATATTCTAAAATGGTGGAGCTGTGAGCAGGAACTGAAGAGAAAGTGCAGTTTGATGCACGGTTCACTGCAAATCTCTGTGAATTGCTACTTTCCTAAAGACAATCTGGGTAGGCTGCGTTTGGCTGAGAACTGGGGATGGTTTGGGAAGCTTTAAAAATATACAAGGGGACAACTTTTCACATTCATTCAGATATAGTATCTTCATTTTTACTTACTAGGGACATTTTTTAAAAAACAGCTTTTTATCTTAACTCATCTGTGTTCCAAGCAAACTCCTAAATTGCTGAGCAGATTAAAAACACACACACACACACACATACACACACACACACACACACACACACACACACACAAGTAGAAACACTGGGTAAATGTGTGTGTATGTGTGTGTGTTTTAATTGTCTTAACAAAGTGCACTATTGGAAAGGATAAAGTTGAAAAGAAGTTTGGTACCATAAACATAAACACGTAGCTATCATTGTAGCCCAGTGATCAGATACATGCAAAAGCGCATATGATCCACTTTTACTCGGCTGAAGTATGTGGCCGTGGCATTGCCACTCCACAGTTCAGTTGGCTTTCGAGAGCCTGTAATTAAACATACCAGCCCAATTCTTTATTGATAGAAATAGGGGCTAGCAGAAGGGAAAGGGTTACTAAAAGTTAAGACTTGAATTTACAAATGTATTTGAACTGGCCTCAAGAAGACATGAAACATCAATACATCTGGAGAATAGAGCTTGCACTTGACTGTTCTTTACCATCTGGTCTCAAGAACATTTTCTGCTTGGAAGTTGCATAAGCAATGAAAAAACACACAAACAACTTCCTGTACCATGTTTTTGGTCACTTGTAATGACGCATTACAAAGTAAACCAGCTAAGTAGCAGCAATGGTGCCTTACTCCAGATGACACCATACATTATATAACTAAGATCAATGACAGCGAACATCTTTATTTTAAAAGGTTTGGACTTGAAAAAATACTCATGAATAAATAGCCTTCCTTCTAAGGGGTTTTTCTTGAGTAGTGTTAGCTAGATTCTAGGTTTTTAATGTCAGTGCCAAACTCTCTAATTTTTTTCCAAATTGAAAAAAAGAACAAAAACCATACTGGGGATTGAAATGTCCCATATATATTTTAATAACAGAAACTTGTCTCTTTAAGCAATAAGCTATATTTTACACTTTTTTCAATGCAAAGCTTTTACATGTCCCTGTTTTCATTAACAGACTAAGTGGATACCATTTACATTTTTTCATATGATACAAGGTAATCCTTGTGAATACCCATTGCTCCTGATTTTTCTTGAGATTTGGACTCATCCCTCACTGCTCAGTCTAAGGGCCATAGGCTAAGTTGCAGCCATTATCCACTGCTATAGCTCACTGGCATCACTGTCCCGGTTTTTCAGGGCCATCTCTTTCCAAACACCTATGCTAGGTATATTTTCTACTCTACTTTGGGTTCGAAAATCAGGTAAATGAGTGCTATAGAGACAATACTGCTTGAAAGAAGGATTTGGTCAGAGACTTTCGGACACTCATTTGGATGCTTGAAGGTCTCTATTCACTTCTTTGTGGAGGGTTGTAAGTCAGAAGTCTGAATTGCCAGAAAATCACAACCTCAAAGTTGTGATTGTGTAACACAGAGTGTGACATTTATCTTCTTTTATTGCAAGCATTCATGTTTTCAAAGAAGTTGCTCAGCAATCCATTCTTGATTACTTTACTTGTAGGTTTCTGATCCATTCCACTTGACTCCCTTGATTTCTGCAGGCAATGTAACTAACATGATATCTTTGACAACTAAAGAAATAGTACACTTTTAAGGGTAAGGTGAGTCTTGGAAATTCATCATAGGGGCAGAAACAAAAATATATAGCTAAGTTAGGACATTTCTCTGGACTTCCAATTTCCCCCTAGATTTTGAACAGGACTCTGGTCTTATTAGACATAATGAAAAGGCTTTAAAAGTTGTGAAGGTATTTGTAATAACTTAAGCATTCAGAAACATAACATCTGATCACTTTTCTCCCTTTCCCCCAAAGGGTAAATCCAGCATCATTTACAATCTGTGACGACAGGGATTGTGTTGAAACATACCCTTTTCCCTATCTCTGAAAATAATAGAGATTTTTAGTTTTCTAAGAAAAATAATTGTGGTAAGATTGTTGGGGAAGGAAAAGGGAGAACCATGTTTAACCTATAGGAAGGGGAAAAAACCTTTTAAAATTCTCTAAAATACACATATCTTGCAAGCTAGCAATAATTCTTACTTTGAAGCCAGTTCTCAAAAAACTAGTTGTTAACAGTTTGAAATCTCAGTTCAAAGTACATAAAAATACTCCATGATGATTCATAGTTTCAGCTAATGCAGATCAGTTGTCTGTTTCCTAGTTGGTCTGAACTGGTGAAGTTTTACAAAATAAAGAGCAAAGCTTCTTACAGCTACATTTTTTACTTGTTTGATTTATTTGTTAATTCTTGTAATCTGTTTATATGCTTAAAAAATACTATGTAAGTGCTAGGTCTACTTTTTACAGATTATTTTTGGATAAAGATTGCAAGAAAGTGTCGATTTTACAGCAGCTAAGGTTACTGCAGACTGAAGCAGAAATTCAGGAATAAACTGGTCTTCTACCAGTTTTCCATAACAGCATTTGAGGACATGGTTAATGAGTTCTGAAATTCATTCACAATATTGTTAATCTTTTAGGAATCTCATAACCTTGTCTGACCTTACCATAATCGTGAGAGGCCGTGATGAAATTAGAACCAGTTGTCTTGCCTTCCTTTCTTCCTGTTTCCTTCCTTCCTTCCTTCCTTCCTTCCTTCCTTCCCTTCCTTCCTTTCTCTCTCTCCCCCCCCCCCCCTTCTTGTATTGGGACAATCAAAAGATTCCACGTTTTGAAATTCCATAGAAGACTAATGATTGAATAATTTTCTCACATCTCTGTTTGCACTTTCGCAGTCTGGTTGCATTGATTTGTGTCTCATAAGTAGACATTTCCTTTGTTGGTTACAAATCAATGCTATAGAACAAACCTGCCAGCACATTCCCACCTCTCCCACCCCTTGCAGTTTGAAAAACAAAGCACAGTTTTCTTCTTTAAAATTAATTTCATTGGTTAGTAATATATTAAAAGAATAGAAAGCCCCAGAGTTAAAAAAAAAAAAAAAAAACACACACACACACACAAAAAAAAACAACACAAAAAAACCAATCCGTGGGAACAAGAGATCCTCCCAGGCTGGTCTCTGCTTCTTTCTCAGAGAACTGCCTGGTGGGAGGGCAGCGCTCCTCTGCCATCGCTCCCGGTGTGCTCTGTTAACCCAATTAAGGTCCTCGCCTTCATACATCACAAGACTGCCCAAAGCAACACACTGTGATGTCACAGTCAGATATGATTTCATGGTAGGGGGAAAAAAAAGCAGAAAAGGTTGAATGTATTCTGCGTTTATTCAAATCTTCTAAGAGAGGGCAAAAGGGAAGATAATTTTTTTTTTTCTAAGAGAAAAAGAGCATAAACTTTCTCATGTGAATGTGAAAACTCAGTTCTGAAGATACCCTGGTGCTTTTACCCCAAGTGGATAAGTATGAATAAAGAAGCACAAAGAAGTACTATCATCAATCTGAATGCTCTTGCCTACACTTAGCTACAGGTGGAAAGCAGGCAGGCACCATTTGATTTACCTAGATTAAAAGAGCAATTTTCTGTCCTCTTTTTTTCCTTTTAAAAATAGTCAATCGATTTTGGCCTCGCTATTGCTGACGGTACCAGCTCCATTTTAATACACCACTGATTAAATGGCAGGTTCATGGCTGAAGGCACTACAGCGGAGCAAGCAGGAGCTGCTGAAGGAACAGAGATGGGAAACTGAAGCCCCCTGCTCCCAAGAGCCAGAAGGCTTACACCACGTCCCACACTCGGTGCAGCCCACAACCACTAGCACTTCACCAGTGGACAACGAGATAGCACACTGCCGACTCGAACCAGCTGGAACAGAAATCTGGGATTTGGAAACCTGGAATTCATCTAAGCTTTTTAAATTGTGACCTTAAGAATTATAGGAGAGAAAAAAATCAAAAGTCCTTTGATTTTTTTTTTTTTTAAATACGGATGGGGAAATATATATTGTGTCCTAAGTTGCAATGACATCTGACATGAAGGTAGAAAATTTGCTTCTCAGAAACCAGCCTATTTAACTGTATCATGAAAAAGTTAAATTTTAAGAAGTTACATATGGTCAAAGGGGATCTAGTTAGAGATGCTGGCTGGTGAAACTGCACGAAAAAGAAAGAATACAGGACTTTTTATACAGTGACTACACCCTGGTTCATTGGGCAGCCCGCAGAGAAGTGAGATCTCCACTAGTGCTGGGAAACCATCTGGATTATAATGAGAAAGCACAACCTTAACCAGAGTGCATGGCTAGAAAAATATACGAGGGAGGGACTCTTCCAGGTCCCTGTTAAAGAGACCTAATATCCATAGATGTTTCTTCCAAAAACGCCAAGTCTGTCTGACAGGTTAGGTTGTAGTTTCACAACTGACCCAAGGACAAGGGAATTGGATCTAGGAATCTGTGAAATCCAGTTTTAAAAAGTGAATCTACTTTTTTTTTTTTCTTGTGCCTACCTCTTCCCCCTCCACTTTCTCCCTCCCTCCTCCATTATTGTTTACTTAATTTTAATCCTGGACTTAATGGAGACAGAACTGTATCCAGAGGTATGTTAAGAAATTTCAGGAAAAAAGATTTAATGAGGAGTTTGGGGAGGAGGAACAGAAAATTAATTAGAGAGAAATGAGGGAAAAACTAAGAAGTTACATATCAGAATCAGTGTAATGGCTGTAGACTAGCTTGTGAGAGACACAGATGGTCTGCATTCTACAGAACAAAAACAAACAGGAAGTAACAGGGCCAGAGCCCCCTCTCCCCTCCATTCCTCCTTCCCGGGTAAACTAGAAAAAAACAAAAAACAAAAAAAAACCCTCCACCATTACCACCAACAGAAAACACACAACCAAAATGTGTTCAAATCAAAGTTTTCCTTTAAACACTGGAAAGTGACCGAAGTGAAAGAAACATGAGAGAGCTCGTTCTAGCAGGTAAAATGCCGAAGGGTCACCAGATTTTGGGGGTGGAAGAGAAACTGGGGATTAAACACACACACTTGGGAGAAAAAGCAGCCTCTGTAGCTAACTAATGTAGCACACAGGTGGCAAATTGGAATTCTGGAGGAGAGGGAGGGCCTCATTGTGAGCGGTCCGTTTTCTGAAGGAGGCATGGAAGGTCCTGGGGCTAATGAGTACTGTTGGGGTGCAGAGGGGGACAGGTGACTTAGAGGATGGAAGCAGAGGGAATAAATTGGGGAGCTGTCTGGGGGCACACTGAATCAGTTAGGGTTTCAGTTTGGATGGTAACAAGCTCTCAGGACATGGAAAAAACTGTCGCTGGAATGGAGGGCTATTTGCAGAGTTAAAAACGACAAGCTTTTCCATTCCTAAATTTGAATGCTGAAGTACTGCCTAAAGCAGCAAGCATATACATGCAAAACAAAAAAAAAAATCCACAAAATGGGGGTTGAGGGCCAGAGAGGAGGTTCCTGACGTGCACCTCATTGCCCACAGCCCCGACCAGCACAGAGCTCTGGCAGGGTAATTGCCAGTGAAACTGGAGATTTACAAGCCTTCCTACAGAGATAAACCACCCCAGATCCCCTATGACTCCAGGCAGCAGTGAGGACAGTTTTCATGTTCCAAAACTAATTGGACAGTAAGGAGTGTCTGTAAGAGTAAAAGGGGGTGGGAGTGGAGGATGGAAATAAAAGGGAAAAAAGTGTCCTTGTTGAAAGTTTTAAATTACAGGCTCAGTAAAAAACTGGCATTCCACCGCATCCGGTCTAGTTACCAAATGGAAAAATGGGGTCATTAACATGTTTATTTGAATTACATTAGTCCTTCTCTTTCATATTTAATTTATTCTGTTAGAAAAAAAAAACACAACACGCTGCATGCTGGTGAAAGGCGGGAGTGTAATGGATCAGGGAGCTGAAATGCAATGATCTTTACCCATTATCTACCCTGCTAAGGCTTTCCAGAACTTACTAGGATCATTCAGGGATTCTGCTCCCTAGGAAGAAGAGAAGGGTGCAGAAAGAAGTAAGGTGCAGATGCCTCTCGGTTATTAAAAAAATACTGGAACACGTTCAAATTAAGGACTGGGAGTGGGATTTGACTATGGAAAGGAAGTTTAGGAAAAGAAGAAAACTGGCCTCTTCTCTGGATCTAATGTCCAGACATAAGATAGATGCTAGGCTTATGGGACCTTCCCCACATGGTATGGCTATTGAAGAACACAGGGAAGTCTCTGTGTTCTTGGTATTCTGGGGATTGAAAGGTCAGATCTTCAGGATGATCTCATGAGCCTTGCCATTGTCCAAAACAGTTTAGATCAACTTTAGTAGAAGTGTAATGCGATGCATTTAGGGGAACATGGAAGAAAGTTTATTTTTGGTGTCCAGAGATGATCTGGTTATTGTTGTGGTAGTGACATGAAAAGGACATAAAGCTTGCTCTACGATTTACTAGCTACACTTGTGCACATAGTTTAATTCAGTCAGTTTTCCTCGTCCATAAAATGGGCACGAGAACAGAGTTGGGAAAAGAGACAATCTATACGAAAGTGTTCTCTAAAGTACTGTACACATGTAAGACATTTCTATTTCCTGAAGACCATGGTGCCCAGTACAGGTTGAACAGCATGCCAAATATCCTTAGAAACAGAATTGGAAACAAAGCAGAAAAGACTCTGACAAAGCTGAGGAGGACACAGATCTCCTGTCTCAGTGCTGACTGGGTGTATGACTTGCTACCAGCAGGGATTTCTCACTGGGATGTTGACCTTGGGTTCACGGGTTGCCGCCACCGTAGGTTGCCACCCACTCTCAATGAGTCATATAAAGTTCAAATCTTACTTTGTGCTAGTGATGCTAACGTGGAAGTAAGTAGTTTTAGGCCTGTTAGTGGCCGGTCTCTGCTGGCATTGTGGAAATGGTAGCCCCAGTTTCTCACTGCAACCCAGGCCAGCCAGTCCAACCTCGGCTTGGTCCTGGGCCCCCGAGTGCCCCAAGTCCAGCTTCCAGTTCCAACAGAACAAAATGGGCTAGGCAAGCACGGCCTTGTACCTCTTTTTTAGCAACTCCAAAATGAGTGAACATTTCAGTCTCTACCTTTTCCTTAAGGCAAGTTTCTCACTTTGCTACAGAAAGAATTGCATTTTCTGTGATGATTCTTCCTTTTGGTCTTGTTGGTTAGATATTTTGCCAGCTGCTTTTAAGCTGAGCCTTGGCCCAAATATTATAATTCTGGTTTGAGCCCGAAGCCTCCTTAGGATATAATTTTGACAGAGGAACGGGAGAGTTAAATCACAACAACTCTAGAGGACAGTGGCAACTGACATGTGGGACAATGTTTCTGCATAAAGTGCTTTACTACACGTAGACATGCTTACATCCATATGAACAGGAGAATGCTCAGAATCCATTAAATAACCATGACATCAGATGAGGATTTCCATTCATAACAATCAAATCCAGAAAGGGATATGGTCATACATGTCTACAAGGAAATGAAAACCTTGCTAACGTGACTATAGATTTGTTCATCTGATTCTAAAATATGTGAATTAGAAGTCATCTTATTCTTCTTTAAAAGAGTTTAAGACAAAGTAAAAAACTACATAGTAGGCAGTAAACCTATAAAATTCAGTAGAGGTTGACACCAAACAGCATCACAAAGGCTTAGCTAAACTCATGGATGAAAATTCTATAGTGGTTTATTCATGGAAACTAGGATGTCTGAAGGAAAGTCACTCTAATTCTTGAAGTTAGCAACAAGGACAACTGTGTCTTACATGACAATTTCCTGGTCCTGTAATAAGAAGGTGAATGCTGAGCTGAAAGGTCCATGGGACCAACCCAGTGGTGGTTTTTCTTATAACCATATGGTCATAAGAAACTAGGGGCCAAATGTAATGCTGATGTAGGCATGCTGGGCCCAGAAGTGCCACAGATTCTTGAACCTGCTGTCACACTGATCGTACTGCCTAAGTTTTGTCATACCAGTCCCTCTCTGCAGCAACTGTGGTTATCTCTACATTACACATGAGAAATCTAAGGATCAGAGAAGTTCAGAGAGGAAAAGTAATTTAACAAAAGTCATACAGCTCGTAAGTGGCATATCTGGGATCTGAACTCAGGATTATCAGTTTCCACAGCTATGCTACCACACTGCTTCTGTTTTCTGTCCAGTAGCCTGATGTAGTAACAGCTTAAGATGACCAGTGGTAACCTATTAAAGCTATATGGTCTTGTTTCTCATTTCCTTCAGTATCTAAACAATGTGTGTAGTAGCTTCTTGCTAATAAACCACATAAATATTTATGGCTTTATATGAAGATGTCTCCAGCTCTCATTAAGAGGGAACAAGAGAGGCAAGCAGATCATGAGAAGGTAAAAACATGTAGCTACCAACACATTCAGCTATGGGTTACTACAGAGTACCACAGACTACAATGTAAATGAACGGCAATGTTCTCTGTCGACTCATCCAGAGATTCATTCTCAGTTTTCCTAACCTAAACTCATGTATTTCAATGAAAGTGTCATCTAGGAAGTGAATAAGTATCATGGACTCCAACAACTTCCTTGATTGATTAGTTCTTTTTTTAAAAAAATTAATGTTTATTTATTTTTGAGAGACAGAGTGCGAGCAAGGGAGGGGCAGAGAGAGAGGGAGACACAGAATCTGAAGTAGGCTCCAGGCTCTGAGCTGTTAGCATAGAGCCTGACATGGGACTTGAACCCAGGAATGGTGAGATCGTGATCTGAGTCGATCATGACTCAGCCACTCAGGTGCCTTTTGATTGACTAGTTCTAATGGGTTATCAAAATGTAAGATGAAAAATACAAGAAATTTCTGGGTGGTGAGGAGGGGAAGAGAAATTAAAGTCCAGAGTTTACTTTCCTAGATGCTGGGTGATCTAATTCTCTTGAGCTTGGTTTTCTCCATATTTTGAAGAGTTTAAATTCAATTGCAGGAGATTCTGTGACTGATGCAAGACTATTGCTAATCTAAAGACTGTGATGACATATTTAAGGAGCTTTCTGTCCCTCGTAACAAATAAAAAGCCTTTCAAAATTGCTTATGCCTTTGAATATGTTGGTATATTTGTATCTTAAATTCTGTCCTTGTAAAATGAGGCCAGTTTTTAAAAATAGATTCAACATTATTGTATATATTTATAAGCGAATAGGAACTATTTATGTGTATTATGAAAAATTCAGGTAAAAGTAAATCATCTATAATCATTTTTCTAGGGTACTCTTTCTTTTTCTTCTTTACATTTCTGTTTTTCCCCTTACCCCCAACACCAGAATTTTACTACAGACATACAAGTTTCTTTAACACTAACTGACAATTCATTGCCTTCACCAATTTACCCCTGGAAATGGGCTCTTCCAAATAGTGACTATCACCAATACATATATATATTATGTAAGTGATACCTGAAAGAAAACTTTCTTTTTCTTTCTTTCTTTTTTTTTTTTTTTAACTTTTAGATGACAGTATCGGCAAATAAAATGAAAAAGTCAGTGTGGGTTGATATTATTTAGAAATGATTGAAATAATTCTCTGAGAAGAAATCGTTCTTTAAAAAAATTTTTTTTATAGTTATTATTTTTGAGACAGAGAGAGACAAAGCATGAGCAGGGGAGGGGCAGAGAGGGAGGGAGACACAGAATCTGAAACAGGGTCCAGGCTCTAAGCTGCCAGCACAGAGGCCGATGTGGGGCTCAAACCCACAAACTGCGAGATCATGACCTGAGCTGAAGTCGGACGCTTCAGACTAAGCCACCCAGGTGGCCCTGAGAAGAAATTCTTTCATTCTTTAAGAACACTTCGTGCTTAAAGACTTCCATTCCCTCAACATTGATTTGACAATCTCACTGCAAGTAAGGCCTGGGATTGTGGCATTACTGACTGACCCTGGCCAGGCTATGTCATGATGTCATTGCTTAACTGAACTGAAAGAACTGATCAGTGCCAAAGAAGAAAAGAGAGTATGAGGAAATGTCAGGGGTTATTGTCTAGGCCCAGAAAAAACTTCTCAATGAAGACCTTAAATATATTAAAAGGCTCACAACATCATATACTGACTGTACTCTCTTCTTCCACACAGCAATCTTGACTACAGTACTTAATTTTCATAGCCTCTTCCTAATGATAAGACCCCAATGAAGATTGGTTAGCTCAGCTCCTGGGGTTGTGCAGGGAGCCACACTGGCCTCTCTGGATGGCAGTCACAGCAAGGAAATGGGAGTATTTGCACAGCTCCTGTCATGAGAAACGAAAACTGATATCTCTTTCTGCTACTACTGGCTCATGTTGGAAATAAGCCTGCTGGTATGACCAGGCCTCACAACACTCCATATCAGACCCATATTCTAAACACAGCTACCTCATAAGGAAAAGCATATTCCTGCCTTTACAAAAGAGATTTTAGATAAAAGCTCTGTGGATCATTGTTAAGGCGCTCTTCCTGTGGGCCTTGCAGATCCAAGACTTAGCTATGACCAGGATATTCATCTTTTTGAGAGCCAGACACAATGATTCCTAGCTTATCTATATACAACTTAACCTATGTTATCCTGTTTTCCACTAAGAGCATTCTGTTAGAAGTTCACTATGACTGGAATAATTCAGCAATTGTTATTGCAAAAGACCTTCCATTGTAAAGAAATTCCTTTCTTTGACCTCATATTGTGGTTGAACCTTTAAATCAAGACACCAAAACCGACAGGACAGAGATGCCTGCCTGGTGATAAGAAAGAATCTTGGGGCTCTCTCACTCTCTCGCCAACACCGTCCATCCTTTAGGGACCCCTGGACCTGCCGGAGCCGGACTCCAACAGGATTGAATCATGACAACCTGAAGTTACTGGGGGTGATCTCTGCTTGGCTCAGGCCTTTTGACTTATGGCGGGGAGGGGAAGGGCATATAGTGGACAGAGCATTAGAGTGATGACCGGCAGCTCTGAGCTTTGGTTCTGGCTCTTGATGCTAATTAGATGTGTTGGGCAAAATGGAGAGAATGACTGAACTGTCTAGGCTAACTGCCTTCCTCTGCAAAGTGAAGGACTCCTTTCAGATCTAAAGTTCTGATTTTGTGAGTCTTGTCTGGCTGGTTTTCTTGGTCAGAATGTGGGTTTCATGAGGTTAACATCATAAATTCAGTTCTCATACAAATAAGATGGCCCTGTATAGTGCTTCACACATAGTACTTGCTCAATAGATACTTGTTCAATGAATACATGTCTTGGTATAAAGAAAAACTCTATCTCATAATCAAAGATTCTACTTTAGGCTAAAATGGAGAGCTGTCAAGAGAGACCACAGGGCTTGGTACCAATGCATCCAAGCCCCTGGGAAAAATAAGTCAAAACATGGGTCTCACTAAAGTTGAGCCAGTGATATTGCTGTAGATACAAGCACAAGGTTACCATTTGTTACTCCTCTGATCAACTGAGAGTATACTTCCCCAAACCCTTTTCCAAAAAGATATTAATCCCAAGAGGCTTCCCTGAATTTAAGATGACATGAAGAGCTCATCAATTCCTCACAACGTTTGGCTGAGGTAAGGAAATTACAGATAATTTCCTCTCCATTTCTCTCATGGGAAAAGAGAGGGCTGATTCCATTGCAGGTCACCTTAGTTTCTGCAATGGTGGGAAACAAGCCAATTGGTATTAAAGCTCTACCTCTTTCTAAAGTATTTGAGCATAGACTTTGCCTATGTTCAGGATACCCCGTGATTTAGGCAGCAATTGTGTGCCTCAGATGTTGAGACTCATGTCACAAAAGGACATGTAAGCATGTAAATTAACTGAGACAATATCAACCACCTCATCAATCTGGTCAGATATACCATAATTTGAATTCTTTACAAATTAGAAAGAGGAATTAGAACCAGGAAAGTGAAATATCAGACATTAGAACAAGTAGTCTGGGGTCATAAATGTTCTTTGATATCTTCAATTTTGCTTCCCGTATTAGGGTTTTGCTTGTCTTTCTTTTGTCTTTGGTTCCCTGAGTGGACTGTGCTCCCCTTCTCTCTTTCTAGAACCTGGCTGAGTGTGGATGTGGAGGGTGCGACCTAGTTGCATGATGTTGACAGAGCTCCTCTTATGGCCTGCAGAACAGGCCTACTGAGTCTCACATCTCCTGGGCAGCGGTGACAAGTAAACACTTTATTTTAGTAGCTCTGCTCTACTTCCGCGGGTGCCTGTCCTCACTGTACACAAGTACTCCCTCTCTCTCTTCAGGGGGTGCTAACTCAACCATCAAAATACCAAAATATGCTCTGGTTTAAAACTTGGTGAACAGAGTCCCAAGCCCCAGAATGACTGTGGTTTGCTTCCAAATTTAAGAAAATCTTGAGTTTTGTAACTTATTTGTTTACTGTTTTCAAATATGTCTGAAGAGTCCGTTAAACTTTCCATAGGGAAATGTACTAAAAAAGACATGCCATTTTAATACCTTTAATGATTCATTCTGAATTTCAGCACACCACTGAGAGGACTGAATGGTGGGAAAAAAAGAGTTTGTTTTATTTTCTTACCAAATACAGATGTTTTGACCACTTGGGTCCTCATCAGAGTTCAAAATATTGATGTGTTGTAACATAATAAAATAAAGGCGTTAACTTCTTTGTTTTGTTCCCTTCAGTGATGTGCAGAATGGATTAATGAGTTCTTGTTTTTTGGCCCCTGTATAACTCAAAAACTCATTTCAACTTAAATAAATTAAGTAAGTAATTAGTTCATAATATGGCCTAATCACCTCTGGTATTTTGAAACAAACAGAAACACAAAAATGGCTGTTGCACATTTGTACTTAATTACTTCCATATAAAATACCCGTGTGGGTTTTATTACAGGTGACATAAGTTTCAAGTGTAAGCTTTGTTAGTGAGAGAAACCTGGGCTATGGAATTGCATAGACTCTGTACCCTTCCCTCCCATTTTCCTAAAGAAAGACAGTCTGTGGAACTACATTCTTTCTTAATTGGCAAAGGAGAGCACTTTTTATTTTAAAAACCCTGGAGAATAGGTTACTTCCTACAGAGGCTCAACGGATGTTAATAAAAGGATAGTATCATTTCTAGAATTTCTGCAATGTTCAATTTCTGCTCTTGGAGTCTGAACAGTTCTTGTTTGCATACATGTCTATCTGGGGATTGCTCCTGGTGATCAGGACAGCTTATGGAAATCCTTCCAGATGAATATACCCAATAGAGCAAAAAATTGTGCTATGTCTCTAATGTAAAGAAAAAAAAAAGACTTTTTTAACAACTGTGTAATTGTGAGTTCTAGCCTTAAAGGAACTTTCTTGGCTTAGATTTCTTCCAACCTCCCTCTCAGATACTTAATAATCAAAGTATAAGCCAAGAAACTAATGATGCAAACCAGCGTATTGCACATAAACTTGGGCCTCTTTTCCATTGTGCAGTGTGTACAGTGTGACTAAGATCAGGCCCAGAAAGTCAATGATAGAAAAGAGATGATACAATATTATATACAGCAAGGTGCCACTATCTTGGGGGAGATTCAAAGATCCATTTCTCAGCCTTCATAAAGAGGGATAAAGAGCCCCAGTATAGGTTCAGAAGTTGCTAGGCTAATCCGACAACCAGTTGCAAAAGGAAGAAGGATCAAACCTTTATTAGTAAACATCCAGGTCATTTGCTTGGCATGAAGCCACTGCCGTGTCAGCTGCACACCTCACAGCTCTCTAGGTGATCTCCAATATTATCATGTATCTGTACTACCTTTTGAGTTCTGGTCTGGAAACCTATGCACAAATGAAAATTTTTCCCTAAGATGTGGCAACATTACGGATGTCACTCATTTTAGAATTTAGACTAACATTCTTTTGGATGTCTGACCCCAGGAAAGCTTCTCCTTTAGCTTTCTGATTCATGCAAATCCATCCAATGCAGTGCTGTGACTATTGCTAATTGGGGCCATTCATTTACTTAGTGATGCCTTAAACATAGTAGGTCAATAAACTCTTGCTTTCCAGAATAGAACTGGGCTTATAGTAAGGGAAAAGGGAGTACAAATGGAGTTCTGGATGAACTTGAGGGAGCACTGATAGATGTGGAGTATATTAAAAAAAAAATTCAAGCAGTGAAAACAGTTAGGTTTTGATACAGCTTCCCAGGAGAAGTAGTGGAAGTTTCATTACTCAGGGCATTTTAAATTAGAATAGACAAAACACTAGTGGGGTATGTTGAAATAAAATATGCGTAGTCCGTCTGTGAATTAGTGTTTACTTTCAATATAATTATAAGTGAAGCAACATTGTAATGGGAATTTTTCATACACATGAAAGCTATGGCTACTATGTTTCCACATCGACCATATGTTGCACATATTGGTTGGTGTGGATGTGTATCCCTACTGCCCTCTAGTGGATGAAATGTAAGACCTACCTGATCAGACGGATCTAACAAGCTACTATGGCTTGGGGGTATATCAATCCTTAATCATTTAGGGTAGAAAGAAAATAGCTGTGTTGATGCATTTTCCATCAAATTATAAAATTGAAGGGCATTAAAAACAACAGAGTCAAACTCTGTAATTAAGACTGCCATTTAATGTTTGTTCGCACACGGTATTCATTTCTGGGTATCCCTGCCAAAGATCCATTGTGTAATGTTGTCCTCACATGACATTAAAAACACCAGTTCCCTGGAAAATGTAAAAAAGAAGCCGTGCTGCCTTGAAATACATAGAGTTTACTTTTGGAAACAGAAAATTAATACAGATGCAGTAAGATAATTTGGAACACAAATAATGGCTAGAAGAAACTTGAAAATCAGGACTGCTCCTTAAATCTAAGCAAGCATATTAGCCATCTATGGTTGTGCTGGCTGATACTCAGAAGAGGCCAGGGAAAATAGCCTGCAGAACACGAAAGCTGATTTGCAAAGGACTGACTGAACCCACTCTTATCTACAGGAATGGAGACAGGAAAGTAAACATTTTCTGGGATATATATTTAATGCTATCATATTTAGGTGGCTTTTCAGGTATAGAATCCAGATGTCCTACTCCACCAAAGAAAGATATGGATCATTTTGTCATTAAGTCATGGGATAAATCTGAAGGCAGGTCTCTCTGTATAATATTAATTATTTTAAAGGATTTAGACTTTGATCACTAAATTTGAGTCTCAAACTTAGCCTGTAAAATAATCCTCCTAAAATACTGAGAGGAAGCAACGGTACAATTTGAGTTTTGAAAACAACTGATATACTGTGTTGAGTGAATGCAATCTGAACGAAGAGAAACATATCCTATGCATGCTGACTGCAGCAAGCCAATGGCCACTACTATGAATGTGGAGGAAAGAAATGGGCTATTTAAATATCATAAATTATTAGAAGCTGGTGATGTGGGGCTACATGTATAATTGAGGGGAGGGGATCTAGTTGGGCATGGAGCCAGATTGCTCCCTTTTGGTTAGGGACGGTTTGCACAGTACAGGATTTGGTAAGGCATGATGGTTTGGCTAGGAAAGGTAGATTCCAAAGATGATCTTTTAAACTTAGGAAAAAAAAAAAAAAAAAAAGCAACAGACCTACCTGGATAAAGGTGAAAAGCACAAAAATCTCTTACTACCTGAGTGACCTAGAAGAAATCTGACCCACTAAATATCCTGGAAGCTCCTTTTTTTCATCTCAATCAGATTTCCATACAACAATTAGCATCTCTATAGACAGATGATTGGAAGCCCCAGGAGAGTTGGGGTAAGCGGTATGGGCCACAGGGAAAAAGTACAGCCAATTTCCTACTTAGCACCACGGACAGAGCTGTCAGCAGTGGGAAACATCCCTGGAGTTAAAGAAACACAAAGAAATCAGGGCTACATTTTAAAGATGCTTCTTATCCGCAGTCTGACTGGTTTGTGGAATTGTGCTGGATTTGTGTCCCACTGCTTCCCCATAGTGCAGCCATTGGAGCTGAACAGGGCTAGCTCTAAATAAAAAGATGTCTTGCCCACCTGTACATGTGGATGAAGGCAAGGTTGATCTAGGAAAATGATGTCTCCTTGACCTTTCTCTGTCACTTTCTGGTTTTGAAAAATCACAGTGGTCTTAGAAATAATATCCAAGCTTTTCCATGACAAGATGAGTCCACATGTATTTCAGCCTTAGGATCTCCAGGGCACAGAGATAGCTATGGGGCAGAACTAGGGGAGAGAATAAGTAAATACAACTTTAAAGGGAAGTCAAGACCCCCTATTCCATCTCCTATCATGGCAGATCACAAATCAGACCCTCTTTTCCCTCTCAGTTCTAGTCTTGACAGGGTGAAAGGACTGTTTGATTCTGTACCTGAAGAATAGAATCTGGGAAATGAACCCCTCTCGCACCTGAGCAGTGAATGGGTCTGCTTTTCTGCCCTGCTGGACCTTGATGTAGAGACCTCGTTTTATGATGGAAAGAATCCTGGCACAAGCTATCTGGCATTAAATCTCATGGTCACTTGCTGAGGATTCGGACTCAAAACTTTTCCTATTTGATTGTTAATAAGAAACTTATGATTTCTAAAAAGAATTTGATGGGAGGCAACTTCGGGGTTACAGTTTTAATATATTTTTTAGGGGTTTCTTTTGTATCTTTTGTTTCTTAGTCCTTTACGTCCAGAAGGAAGTTTATGTAAGGTATAAAGGGGAGCTGGAACCTGGGATTTCTGTCAGCTTACTACACATGTTCACCAAATGGTAAAGTCCTCGCTTTAAACCCCAGCAAGACAAGATAAACTCTGTCTGCCCAGCAGCCTTTCAGAGGCATTAAGGGTAAGAGAGAAGGTAAGTAATTCACTATGCGTCCCCATTTCTATAATGGGGAAGGACGTCTTGATACATTTACAATACTCCTCTGGGGATATTTCATCAGTTATACCTAAACTCTAATGGACAATAATTGATTTGAACTTTCCACTTAGCACAGAGCTGTAAACAGCTTCACTGCAGCCGGCAGCAATGAGCCGACGTTTTGTAAAGTGGAGAGAGATTCAGAAAACTTTTGTACTGGGTCAGGCCATAGCCTAACAGCTTTTGTATCCAGGGAAGAAACAGTTTGTCCTCCTGGTTTTAATAGCTGGGCTAATCGAGTTTCAAGCCTGCAGTAGGTATAGGTTATCTTTTGAAGGCATTCCATTTTCACCCCTCACTATTATGATGGGTTTACAACCCAGCCGTAAAAATGCACTTGTGATTTAGACATACATCAAGACCCACTCAGAAACAGAACTTTCAGAATGCTAATTTCCTGACAAAGGGAAAAATAAGACATTATGGTCATTTTAAGACTGTAGTTGTTGTTTTTCAAACTCTCTGTGGTTGGTGAACCTCTCAAGGAAAATATTCCCTCTCTCTCAGTGTCCCTCATCTGGTTGACATCTGTCTCTTATCCTCCACCCCACCTCCACTTTGTCTCTGGCCATATCGTCATGCAGCTAGCCTCTCACAGAATGACCCCAAGACTAATCTGCTGCAAGGAATGGCATGAGTGTGTCTCTGTCCTATAGCTCCTGGGGGCCCCTCTGCAGCCTTGTGGAACAGTTTTGAGGAATTCTTACTCTTTTTAAATTGGTTTTCTCTCTCCCTCTGGCATGGCAGCAGGGTAAAGAATGAAGAGAAATAAAAGACTTGCTACATTTTGCTTAGACCACTGTGTGCTCTGCACAAACTGGCTTTTCCCCACCTTGTCTTAGGGATTTCTGCAATGGGATTCAAAGCGCAGCAGGCAGCTGGTCTAAGACAACAAAGGACAGAGGCCCCCTTGGAGTTGCTGCTGCCCCTTCTCTGGTGTCAGAGATCTACAAACCCTGCGGGGGTGAAGGAGGATCTTATGTAAGCACCACTTACAGCTTGGTCAAAGCCATTTTGGTCTGATGTGTGAGGAACACAAGGTAAGAAGGTACATTTTGTGAACATATCACTCCCTGTCATTACTTACTCACCTCATGTGAGTTTCACACAGAATATGAATTTTTTGGTAATTCAGCTGATGAGATTATAAGAGCAAAAACACTTCATTGTCAGAGAATAGATTTACCCTACATCCCGATTGTGGCTCCCTTTCTAGAAACCTACAGGAAACACAGGAGACAATCAGACATTTTGTACGATGTTGTCCAGATTCTGAAGTGGATTAAAATCAAACGAAACATAACTTGCTCCACATGTTCTTGAAAACAACACTCTGTAGATTCTCTGAAGACAGACATCAAGCCTGGTTCTGGTCTTGATTTTACCACTGATTGTACAGGTAATTTTAAGCAAGGCACTTAAGCTTACTGAGGCTTTCCCATTTCCCATTTGGGGAAGATGATATGTGTCCATTCATATTCATTCATATGTATATTCATTCATACTCATGTGCTGATGAGATAAAGGATATGATAAGCTACTGGATGCAAAGTTGTTTTATATACATAAGGTCAGTCACGTTTAGGGTAGCATGGCCAATGCTTTTGGCATTTCCTATCTAGTGGCTGCAAAGGTCTCTCTCTACCTATATTCTTCTCCAGGCAAACCCTTTTCTTCCAACATTTTACTTTATGATCTTTGATTCAAAATTGGCGTTTTCAAGCTTAGCTTTACCAATGTTTAAAACTCACTTAGCTTTCAGTTAAGTCACCAAGACCCATTTTCAACATCAAGCTCCCATGGTGCACTCTTTAACCACAAAATTTCATACAGTAGTATCCAGTGACATCAAATTACTTTCTCAGTGATCAATAGCTTAACAATTATTAGTCCATGAGGTGTTTATATTGCAAACCGTCAGGTTTCAGGATCAGCTCTCATAAATTGCACTAAGCATAAAATGTGTTTTATAAATAAAATGATGACAAAAGTTAACAAGAAGTGGATAACTTAAACTCACCCTGTGTTTTCTATCAACCTTGAGATTCAAAGTTCTGTAATTAATGGAAGTGGAAAGAGCTTAGAGAGGGTTCAGGGCAAAGGTCAAAGAACTTTCCCTCCTTCCTTGCCCCAAATATTTGAGGAGGTGATTTGATAATGGTTATCAGTAAGATGATGTGTTAATAGATGTTCTTTATCTATAATTCTGATTAAACATTTTAAAACGGGGCTTAAGAAGCATCGGGATTCAGTTTAGTTAAAAAATTCTGACATATTTCAGGAGATGTTAAATCCTCATACGGAGTACTGTGATGTCCTATTATAAGTTTTATGAAATACATTTCATCTCCTTTTGTCTGTGACAATTTAGGTAAAGTGTTGCTAGAAGGCAGGGCAGCTCAACCAAATGAGTTCTAGACTTTGGCTTTTTATGAAAGTCAAAAATGAGTCGTAGAGCTTATCTTGAAATACTCTTTCACAAAAAGCATATATGGGGCACAATGACTGAAACTGCCTGTATGCTAAGTTGACTACTGTCACAGGGAACCAATCTCATATGGACTGTTTAATTCCATTATCGGTCAGTCTTTATAAAAGCTTGGCAGAGGTCAAGGAAATAAACTTAATCCCTATAAAACAAATAAGAGATTTCCTTGTTTGCTTTAAAAAGTGACATTTACTGATATTTTTCTTTGTAGTATTCAGCTGTATGCAGCCATATTGTAATTGTCATATAATAACCTTAATTCAGGGACACATCTTTTAAAACAATGTATTATTCAGCAACCTCAGGTAAACTTGTAATTGAGGAGTAGAAAAGATGCACACAGAGACAAGTAATCATAAATGCGAAGCATGGTGAACTTCTGTGCCATGCACTTCACACCCCAACTCATTTCACAGGGAAACTAGAGAAGGGGCAGAACCATTTCTATTATGATAATTCACAAAGGGAGGCCATATAGATATGCATGCAAAGTCTCTCCCCACCTCTCCATTTACATGCCAGGATTTCAACTCTGCGACACTGAGTCCCTTCATTTAGCCAATTAGTCTTTCCAGCTTCATGTAATGCACGCCAAGAAGAAGGAGAAATAGAAGTGCTGACGTTCACTGCTTTGAAAGTTGCTATTCTAATGCCAAAGCTGCCTCTTGAGCAATTTCCAGAATGTATTAACATGGGAGCAAAGCTCTATTCCTAAAGACATAGATCACATTATGCAGGGGAGCCCCCTTCAATGTATCACAATTGCACAGACTCTCCTCCACCCCTTGTAAGACCTTAACAGTTGTAGTTAGCATGGGCTCAAGTTTATGGTCCTTACTCAGGCAAAACCTAGGAGGTCTTCCTGAAGAAAAGGGGCCAATTTAAAAATATTTAGCAAGCAAAGCATGTTTTCTGAATTATGCATTGGCCAAGTCTTTGGATGGCTGTACTGAAGACAGCCAGTCAAGTTCCAGGGCAAACCAGTTTCTCATCTTAGGTTTGAGTGAAGGATTCTTCAGTTTCTGCCTTTTATGCTTTGTTTTGTTTTGTTTTAATCAACTACGTCTAGGTTCAGTTTTAACTATTCCAACTCAAGCAACCCCTAGAATTTTCCTTTACTATTAAGGACCAAGTTGGATAGTTGATATTTGGGTAAAATATAAATATGCCTCTATGCTTACAAAGATGTACAGATGTTCATCTTAAAGTGCCCTCTTCCACATGTGGTTTGGATACTTAGGAGGGAATGAGAAGTTTCTGTGAAATACTCAAAAGGATTCATTTCCCTTGTTCTGGTTGACCATCCTAGCCATAGCTGAAATAGTGACAGAGATTTTAATATCACTTTTTCCTTTTCTCTCTCAGCAACAGATTTACACAAGTCATTTTGTGTTAGCCTGCCCCAGTACAGTTGCAGCCTTTCTTTGCTTAACTCCTGACATTTGCAAGTTCTTCACTGAGGCAGCAAAGCACAGTGGCAGGAGCACCTGACTATGATCAAAGGTTCCAATGCCCAAGTCCTGGCTCTTCTACAAGTTGTAAATTCTTCTGCTTCTCTCTCCTAGGCCTCCTTTCCCCCAGACACAGAATTCGGGTTTTGGCTGAGATTATTCTGCTTGAAGACTCCTTCAAACTTGTATTTTTCCCTAAAATCCTTCTTAAAATGGCTTCCTTTTTGGTCTTTGGTTCTATAGTTTAAAATCTTGACTCAATCTCCAATTATTCCCTCACTCTTCCTTTACTATTTCCTAAATATGTTATCCCACAAAAAGCTGACATACCCATAGTATTTTTTGTTTACAGTCATGTATTTGAGGGGTCCATGTACTCCTCTGTCATCTCCCATAACCTATGTCTATTCGTTAGTGTTACGTTAACTTAGTTAACACTTCCTCTTCAGAATATCTCTGATTATATCTTCTGCTACTAACTCAAATTCCATCTAGAGAATTCTATCTTTCCTTTGAAATCACTCTACAATCCGAATTCTATCTAAAAGTCCATGGCACAATCCAATGCTAAGCTTCCACATTTTAAAATATGTTGCTTCTCATATATAGACAATTATCAAATCTAGAAAATTTCTTATAATGATTTGAACTCAAATATGCATTTTAATATTTTTCATTTTATTTATTTTAGAGAGCAGGGGGTGGAGGGAGGAAGAGAGAGAATCCCAAGCGTAATCCATGCTGTCAGTGCAGATCCCAACGCAAGGCTCAAACCCACGAACTGTGAGATCATGACCTGAGCTGTAATCAGGAGTCATGCTCAATGAAGTGAACCACACAGATGCCCCTCAAATATGCATTTTAAACTATTATTCTTGGACAGCTTCTGATCACACTGTACGTAAGATGTGAAAATTGCCTCCTCACAGCAAACATGTTCTCCGTGGTTTGACTGTCATCATTCCTTCTTCAGTTCTCCAGTGCATTCCCATCCTACTTCAGATCAATTGTGAATTCCAAACTCCCAGCACAGAAAGCCCTTGCTGGGTTTGCTCATCTAATTTGTCTGAAAATGGTGCCACAAAAGCCCACTTATATCCATCTGGCTTCTTCCCCCTGACAGTCTCCCCTTCATGTGGGAAAAGTTCATCTCTGAACCTTTCCCCTATAAACTTGTATCTGTGGTGTTCCACAGATATGTGCAGAATCCCTCATGCACAGAAGAACAGCTTTCCTTCCCTCAAATTATAACTTAAACCTTGCATCTATGAGAGAGATTTCCAAGATTACTATCAGCCAATTAAAACAAAGTAAAACTGACTTCTTCCACCATATCGTACTAAAAAAAAAGTATTGTGCTTTAAATGTATATTGTAGTTGCTTATAAATTCCACCAATGATGGGAAAAATATAGTGGGCACTCAACCAATAGTTATGACTAATTTATTGCCTTGCAAACTTAGGTCTTGATTTCAAATCACTATATATAAAAACCCCCACTGTCCTGTTTCATTACTTTAAGCCATATAAACAAAGCCACTTAAATCTCCTGATTTTGGGGAACTGTCAACTGCTATGCATGTGGTAGGTATCAATAACCACTTGTTGAATTGGACTGAGGAGTAATCATCTTAAACAGTTTACTCATGAAGGAAGGAATAATCGGAAGACTATTAGCATAAATATTCCATAACAACATCCAAGTGTAATAAAAAATAATACCCAGATGAGAGTTTCTAAAATTCTCTTATCCTCTTGATTATTTGATATTATATTGATAAAAATATACTTTTAAAAATAGCTTTAATTTTGAAACACTAAATTTACACACCAAGAATTAGACACCAGCAAAATCTCATAGTCTGATTTATTTCTCTGTAATATATCTGTCTTGAGAACATCAGCAGGAATACACCAAAGAAATATGCCCCTCGTGGGATCAACTATATAAAAAGACAGAACACATCATCAGCACAAAAATCATTATCCATCTAATTTCTCCCATTCTAGATGGCTCCGGTGAGCCCCTCTATCATTACTGACTAGGGTTAAGATAGACCTTAATGGATTAATTAAACCAAAGCAGAACTGCATTGCAGACCAAAGAGGAGGAGATCCTGACACAGATGAGGCAGCAGCCCTGTTCTTTCATTCAAATGTGCAAGACTTAGGTACCCCCTAGAGCTGTGCATTTATATTGTAAAGTAGTCTCCAAACACAAGATTTGGAGTCTGTTGTCTGGGTCTTCTCCTTAACAGTCATCAAAATCTAATACTTGGGTACTTATCAAAACTTCTCATGGAAGAAATGAAATGTTAAGACTCTCTTTTTCTTCAGGAATGGGGGAGGGCATTTGGAAAGGAGGTAAATCAATACAGATGGCAAAGTCATTTTGATAATCAAGAAGCACCAACGAGGGCAGAAGTTATGTGAATGCCAGTGTGACTCTGAGAGGGCCAGGACACAGAACATTCACGAGACCTTTCGAACTGCCACAGCCTCAAAGTCACCATGAACAAGCCCAAGGGCAACTGCCCTAATGGACACCTTGAGAATTGTTCTTTTAAAGAGGAGTTTGAAACGCCAATGTACAAGGAGAAACCAATGATCCAAAGGGCACACTTTAGGGTCTTTTTCTTCTAGTAAAGGGAGAGAAAAAAAGGAAAGGGAGAAAAAAACAAAACAAAACAAAACAACTACAAACAAACCCAGAAGTGTTGCACCATACTGGCAGTTTGTTCTCTCTTAAATGAACCAAATCAGTGTATTAATGACAGGAAAACCTACTTGCCTGATGAGGACAATCAGGCTCTATCACACACAGCATTAAATATACAGGTATTAAAAAGGAAAAACAATACTGGAAACACCCTACTCTTGAAATAGTGGTGCTGACTGAGGCAGACTCTGTCATTAATATCAAGCATCAAGCACACTCTGTGAGTCTAGAAAAGAATCTATGTATCTAGATTGGAACTGGCAGACCTCACTTCCACCAGGGAGGAAGTATACTTAATGTTTCCAGAAGGGGGACCTGGAAGCTTTCTGTCTCCTTTTGGGAAAGACAGAAACAGGGCAGACTCCTTTGGGGGTCAGGATGACCCCACCAAAGTTGAGTCTGTGTCTAAATGATATTAATAATTGAAATGAAAAGACACCTATTTCAATGGCTGCCCTGAGTTTTAAAAGCAAGTACAAGTTTCCCGTCCCTTATATTTCATTTGTGATTTCTGAATTAGGGGAAAAGTTTGTACTAAGCTCAAACAATAGCACATCTCTCAAAGAACCATGCCATTTCTCACTAGAGAGAAAGAATACAATTACAGAGTTGGGAGGCTTTCCTACTTTTGTCATTATTTAATCTAGTCATCTTGTAAATAAGGAAACTGAGGACTTGCCAGTGGTCACAGAGTTAATTATGTAGCTGGCAATTTTATTAGTAATGAGTCCATAGGTGGATTCAGGGCTATCAGTGATCCAATGGAATTGGGTCCCCTGAAGCTTTTTATTTGAACAGTTATATATATAAATATATATAAATCCACACATACATACAGGGAGAGAGAGGGAGAGATCTGTAGATATAGATCAGGGTGTATAAAGTATATTGCTGGGGAGTAAAATTAGGATCCTGTATTGTAACACTCTCACCACTGTGGTCAAGAAGTCACTGGCTAGATTCATTTATTCATCAGACAAACATTTATTGAGCTCCAATTATGTGCAAGTCTTATGAATGTGAAAAGTGTATGATTAGGCGTGGTTTGTGCTGTTCAAAGAGTTTTACATCTGCAGCACAACCACCTAAAATAATCGTGTAGCCACACTCATTCCCATTGGATGAATAAAAAACATAATCGTTGATTTTTAAATCATGAGAGAAGGCATAAGCTTTGCATTATACTTCAGACAGAGAGTGGAAATGATTTGGAATATTCCTAGCACCTCGAATCTGGAGGTTGAGCCATTGAATTTAGCTGTTCCCAGAACTTGGACATGGTTTTCCCTTCAGAATCTACTCCAAATTCACCGCCCTAAGTAGCTCAGAAACAGGGCTCTTTAGGCGTTGCTGCTCTGTTTCTGCCTGGTCTCTGAGAGAGTATTTAGGTCAAGGATGAGGGTAGAGCTGGGGATAAAGCAAAGAACCTGGCTGAGCCTGCGTCTGTCAGCTCCAGCTCTTCCCTAACCTCCAAGTCCTTTCACTTGTAGTTATATTTCAGTACATGGTAAATCACAGGGATGTCCTTTGAGATAAACAAAAACTGAGTGGCTAAAACCTGAGGAATATGCTTGGTTGAAGTAATCTGGTTATGGAGAAAAATCACTAATAGCAAGCTTAATACCAAAGAAGTGACCATGTCACCCAGGCATTTCTCTTCAGAAAGAAGGGAGGAGAGTAAGAACATTAGAGTGCCTACCACATTCAGATACTATGCTAGGGGTTTTACACATATCATCTCAAACCTTATAAAAACCTTCCAGCGTAGAGATTATCATTCCCATTTCTTCAGGTAAAAAAATCTAAGGCTCAGCAAGACCGTGGTTGGATCAGACTCACAAAACGGAACATAATTTATGACCCTCGTGTGTGGATCCAAGAGTGTCCATCTGCAAAGTTTACAAAGAGGGAGAACCCAAAGGAGAAACGGCAATGAATGCCACTGGCCGTATTTTTAGTGAGTGTCTGCTGTATAGTGGTAAGTTGTGTGCAGAAGTTCATACAAATATAAACACACATTTTCTGCCACCTTGACATTTAAATATGATAACACGAACACACTGACTTTGGACCCACTGAAAAGAATATTCATGTGGAAAATTCAAATGGCTCCTGTACAAAAGGGTATTTTTCCCCCAGTTATAAATACAGACAGTCGACCTGACATTGTAAAGCTTTTGTGCAACTAATGCTTAAAAAACATAAAGAAACAAACTTGGGATCCCGAAACACTTTCCACACCAGAAAAACATACGCAATCCCCACAAAAATCTAGCACAGTTAATGCTTCACTAATTGCCAATAGATAGGGATTTATCCTCAAAAATATTTAACAGTGAGCATACAGTTTGTACTTAAAGGCTTCATTTTTCAGTACAGGGTTGACATTATCACTGCCTCTGCTTACCTTGTCTTTCGTAAAGCGTGGGTAGGGAAAGGTTTGAGTTTTTCTTCCACATAATAAAGGCTTAGCTGGGGGAAAAGGCTGTCTCAGTGAAAACACTGAGTGGTAGGTGAGGGCATTGGGAGATGCCTTCTTGCCTGCCCCCGCCATCCACACACACAAGCTTCCCCGCCTAGTTTCATGTGGAGCAGAAAAAGGAAGGGAAGGAAAGAAAAGCACAAAAGGGTGTAGAAGAGGAAGAAAGAGGAAGGGATGGGACGAGAGTCCTGGGAAGTGATGGCGTTCCCCAGAGGGTTGCATGAAGTGAAAGTATGCTAGGTGCTAGGCAGGAGCTGAGGCAGCAGCGGGGTTCCCAGCTCCCAGGGACAGCTGCCTCCATGTGCTCCGGAGCTGAAGCCCTCTGTGGCCAGGACGTCGTTGTAGGAAGGCAGGCACTGGACAGAAGGCCGAGTGACACTCCACAGTTTTCCAGCCCCCTCTGCACCACACATAAAAACAATTCTTCTGGAGATACCTCGCTTTCCAGAATATATTCAAATGCGACAGAAAGGTACGCTCTAAGATGAAATGCGATGTGAGAAGTATTTACTATTTGTCATGGGACAATTATTTATTTATAATCATTATCTAACTACGACACTGCAGGCTTTCAGGGCCCCTTGCTAATCGAGTGTTGACAACATGCCACTTTCATTGCTTTGTTAAAGAAATAAAAGAGAGCAACTGAGGCCAACATGAATTAATTGCGTTGCAATCATAAGAATGTATGACTGATATCCCAAAATCAACAACAAAAACATGTCAATAGCGAGGGCCTAAAACCCGGGATCTTTGCGTAACTTTTCCACTGTCAGAACCAAAGGTGAAATTCAGGTGGTAACGGGCCATCAACAGATAGTATTGAGAGCTACTGCAGGCTAGCATTTGCTGAATAAAAGCTGTGGTTGGGATTCCAGAGTCACCCATGCTGGAAGCAGCATTCACCTTAGCTTTGCAAGTGAGCCATGCACGGGAAGGAAAGGGTAGGGAAAAAAAAGCATTAGCACCAAAAATCTCCAGTCATCTTCGACCATCTTGACACGGGTTAGCTGAAGGCCACGGAGAATAACGGATGTGCAGTCGCCTCTTTCTTATACAGACAGCAGAGGTGGGGGGGAACAACACACTTGTTTTTGCTAATGTAAAAGTCCCAGTGGAAACATTAGCACTCAAAGACATTAATGTGGATTTAGGACACTCCCTGAAGGATTTTGATTCCATTAGAAAAAAAAAAAAAAAAAAAGAAGACGGTGACAGATATAATCCTGCTTTGATATGTTTAATGCCATTTAAAGAGAAACTGTACCCATTTACCTCAGGCCGGGACACCAAGAGTTCAAAAAGTGAAATATCATTTCTCAGTGCAAAGAAAAAGCTTGGAAAATATTATGTGAAAATTAATTTGGCATGCTGCTTTGAAATTTTAGATTTCTGGGATGAGCAAATGGGTACAGTTTTCTTTTAACTGTTTTTGAACACCATGTGTTGAGAAGAAAACAACAGAATGGCAATTGCTCATCCAAAATGCTAACTTGTGGCATGGCACAGTCAAGATGGCCTGCCACAGCCAAAAAGCAGGTGTGCGCTATGCCTCTCGCTTCGGTAGCATGTGCGCCACATGTCCCTGCATTCGGCAACCTCTCGCATTTGCTTTTGGAACCTTTCTGAGGGGGACAGTAAACATGACTCAACAGAATGTCTAGCCTAGGAGGCACGGGTTCCCCCGGCTTTCTGTGAGACAGACTCTCTGAGAAAGAACCAAGGAGAAACTGGAATAATGTTATCTATTTTGGAATGCTTTGTCAGATCACGTCTTGTGACCCAGGACGGAAGTGACCAGTTTCAGATCATTTTGTGTGGATGAAATTTAGGACTTAATCAAGTAAGAGAGTAACACTGAAGCTTTCGTGAGGCTGGAAAGAATCTATTAAGTTGACTGTCTCACTTGGGCTGAGGACACAATTAATGTAGCTGCTACAGATCATAAGCACCTAACCTAATGGCTTAGGGTAATAAACCCCTCACCACTATGGTCCATGAAAATGTGCAAAACATAGGATGCGCAAAATTATTTGATACGCCGGGATACCAAAGCTTCCTCAGTCTGAAACTATGAACCTCATGTTTTTAATTTTTTTGTATTTATTTTGAGAGACAGAGAGCGAGCGAGCAAGCACACAGCCGGGGAAGGGTAGCGAAAAGGAGAGACAGAATCCCCAGGAGGCTCCACACCATCAATGCAGATCCCTCTGTGGAGCTTGAACTCACACACTGTGAGATCATGATTTGAGCTAAGATCAAGAGTCAGGTGCTTAACTGGCCACACCACACAGGTGCCCCTGAATTTATTATGTTTGTTCTGGAATTACAAGATTTTTATATAGTCATAGGTCCACTAAACTTTAAAACAGTTCCATGAGGATGAAGGGACAGAAAAAAAAAAAAAAGAATTTCCTCTGCTCTGGAAGAGGTTTGATAAAGAGACCAAATTAAAACTCATGACCATTCTTAAGCCTATGCAACATACCTCTTGGAATGAAATCTCAGGACATCTGTATTGTGGGGGCTGACAGGGTCTGAAGAAAAGATGTGGATGGGGATCAAAATGACTATTTTAACATAAATAAATGGGAAATCACTGCTTTATTCTATGGTTTAAATTAATAAATCAATAATCATTTGTTAAAAACCTACTATGTGCAAATACTGTCAGCCAAGAGTAGGGAAGAATGAAACCTATAAATACTGAATTGGGAAAAAAATCCTTAAGCTTTACAGATACAGTTGAGTGCTGTTCTCTGTAGGCTAGCTTCTGGGTAGGCATTTACGGAGTTCAGAAAAGAGTTTGCTGCCAAATACTTATATGCTATTGTTAATTTGACTCATTAAAATTACTATATTTACTATGTACCTTTTAGTTCTGCCGGTACTTTCTAGGTGTTGAAGGGGATACAAACTGTGTATAAACACAATCTCGGTATTTATGAAGCTTTCTGTGCAGTGGTAGGAGGAATGAGACACATATAAACATACTCTAGTATAGAACAGTATGTAATCAGTGCCACATGAGACATATAAATAAGCGCTTTAACAGTTGGAGAGAAGTAAGACCTTCTGGCTATGGGAACAACCCTTCCACAGACTTACTAAAATTGTTCAACGCACAAAAAGGAAGGGACCTGGACCAAGCTTCAAGTCAACTAGCCATCAGTGTGCATAGTGGTTTAGCTAGGCTGTGTGTGTGTGTGGGGTGGGGGGGGGCATATGTATTCTATATTGACAATACCTCTCACACTGAACTGTCCTGTAACTAATGTTTACCAGAAGCATGCATGGACGAAAGAGGAGTTAATATAGATGATGGGCCAGGTCAGTGGGCCTGCATCCATCCTAGATATTAAGACAATGATTAACATTCTGTTAAAAGTTGGCATTGTAATGACAGGATTTTTTCCCCATACTAGTGTGAAACTTCAGTCCAGAGTGATGGAAGGTGTGATTCAGGGTTTCATCCTTCTGAGTAAGCAAACACTTTGCCCATGGTACAGGTATCACAATGTCTGTCAGAACAGAAACAAATGAATTCCCTGCTAGCCCCCTCAGAAGAATGAGTCAGAATGCGTGCACTCTAGAAATAATAACGGCAGTTGATCTGGGGCACCATATATGTGGTGGTCCATATAAGAAGGCAGGCAGACCCCCGTGCAGAAGGAAACAGAATTTGGATGTTGTGGCTTCTAGGTCTAAGTTCTATCTATACAATCACCTTTTTCAATTTTCTTTTTGGAAACTCTAGCCCTTAGCATCATGAATAGTGGGCTTCCATGGTGTGTGTGTGTGTGTGTGTGTGTGTGTGTGTGTGTGTGTGTGTGTGTGTGTGTGTGTGTGTCTTTTTAAGGGGAGGATGGCATTACTGATGTACTTTTATAAAGGATTCAAGGTTGTCTGGATCCTCAAAGAATGCAATTGAAAAAAAAATACTGTTTCTTTGATTCAATGGTGCTTACATTTGGGCAGAGTTTTCTTTTTCCATCCTCAGATACAGTATTTGAGACAATCTGCCCACAATGGAAAGCTTTTAGAGCTTCAAAAGTGTAGGCGAACCAAATCAGAATTAATCTCTGTGAAAACGGAGACTCGGGCACATGGAAAAAGTTGAGACAAGAATCCAGACAAGAAGCAATCCCACAGAAAGATGTGTGACATCTTTCCTAATTCCAGGCAAGCTGGAGTAGGACAGTTCCAGCCACTCATGGAATCTACTTCCTCACCTGTGCACAGAGAACTGGGGTCTCTGTTACCAGGGGGTCCAGCTGATTAAGTTCCTGTGTGTCTTGTGGTCTGACTGGATTGCATGGACCCAGAGGAGGCTAACTAAGGAAAGTCTAGGCTAACTGGGGCCAAGATAAAGTGGCCAACAGCTCTTTACTCAAAATGAACTGACCAGATCAGTCTGCAGGGTAAAACTGTAGCAGTGTTTGCTTTTATTATCATTGAAAAGCTGTGCATTTTACGAGAGGGGGGTTGGGGGGTAGGGGAACTCTTAAAAAAAAAAAAAAAAGCCAGGGTACCTGGGTGGCTCAGTCAGTTAAGCATTCAACTTCGGCTCAGATCATGATCTCATGGTTCGTGAGTTTGATCCCTGCATTGGGCTCTGTGCTGAAAGCCCAGAGCTTGGAGCCTGCTTCAGACTCTGTGACTCTTCTCTCTGGCCCTCTCTTGTTCACACTCTGTCTCTCAAAAAATAAATTAATGTTTAAAAAAAAAAAAAGCCTTGCAAACCATAGAAGCAAAAAGGGTAGAAGGTAATGATGATCACCTTTGAATACTTGGTATATACCCAGCATTTTTTTTTAATATGTGGATTTCTCAACATATGCTATCTATTTGATACTCAAAGCCACTAGGAAAGAGTTATATTTTGCTCATTTTTCTCTGTGAGGAGCCCAGGGTTCAGAGAGGTTAGGTGACTCTCCTGTGGTCACACAGTTCACTGGCGCTAATCTGGGATTCCACTTGGAGGCAGAGGACACAAAGCCTGTGCTCTTTGCCATGCCTTGTGCTTTTCGTGGCACAGAATCAGTGTTGGGGGAATTCAGCCCAGCATCTCTGGTTAGCAGAGTGAATCGCTTTTATCATTTGGCAATGTGTCATAGGAAAAAAGAACCCCAAACAACAAAAAAATTAAAACTGGCTCTAGGAGGTTTACCATTGACCACCTGAAGTTTGGCATAGTATGTAGTATTTGAGTATCTGATGATCTTATAGAAAGTCTAACAGGAATAAAGAATTTTTCATTCATGTTAGCTCCTACGTCAGTTAAAAATCTCTTCCTATATAACACTGTGCCCGGGGAGCTCTCTCGCTGCCAGAAACTCATCTGGAAATGCTGAAAAGTCAGAATTTGGGGCCTTTATACGGACTAATGTTACCAGCTGTGAGTCGGCTTGAACATCAGTAATATGATATTTCCCGCTACAATTTGATTTGGTTAAAACGTGTTTGAAGTTCACCCTTTTATTAACTAGAATTACCACCTCCTGTAACTGGAGGGCCCCTGAGAGCAGGCTGCTAGTGCAATCCAACCTCCTACCCGCCATCAGCGCATTTCCTGGCAACAAATACTATTAAATTGATAACTACAGAAATAGGTCAAAATGTCTTTTCAATAGTTGCTAATGTTCTCCTAATGCTCCATCGCTCCCTTTGATTCTCCTGCTAACATTTTCTCTCACATCACAGCAGCAACAACTAGTGAAGAGAAATGACTAGAACATGGAGAAGCTGGTTGCGGATGGAGGCACTCTTAGAGGAGTTTGCTGGATTGCTGGATAGAAGAGCTACGTTTTCCTCAGGGCTGGGGGCCCCCAGCTCAGCTCTGCATGTGAGCTGGGTGACCAGGGAGAAAAAAGCCGGGTCCCATCTAAACCTTAATACCCATCTCTGCAAAAGAGGAAACTCAAGGTGACTGATTATTCAAATTTGCAAAACGCTCTGAGTTCACAGGAGGTAGGAGCCTTGATTTATCACAAAGCAGTCAGTTTTAAACTTATTTACTCTACTTTCATAACCATACCCATTAGGGCCTTGACTATCCAAGATAGAAACTTATTTTCATATCAAAAAAAATGTTACTGTGGCATATTTTTGTAACAGAAGACCCTCTGCAATCATCTGGGGTTTGATTATTCGCTGTGTAAACCTACATTTTTTTTCTGCCTCTCTCCCAGGAAGAGAGTTTGCTTTTTGGAGTTCACATCACATATGTGACCAAAGATAAAGATGGGGGTGAGTGGGTATAGTTGCATCATGATGTTGCCGATTCTAGGAAGACTAATTTGGCTCTGAAGAGATGGCTGCCTATACAGTAAGCCCCCTTGTTCATGAGGTACATTTCAATTTCCAACACCTCTTCAGAAATGCAAACATCCTGTAGGGGGGTTAAAGCCATTTGTGCCTCATGCTTTAAGCACTTTAACCCCAAGAGGACTACCCCAGTTTAAAGTAGTTTTGAAAAAAAAAAAAATAAAGTAGTTTTGAATTAGAGCTAGGGGAGGACATGGGGAGGGAGAAGAAGGAAGTCAGATTAACACAAGGACCTTGAGCCCTGGAGGCAGAGGAAAGGAGGAAGGGAGTGGCCACTACTGAAAAGGACTCAATTTCCTTTGCCATTTTTGCCCTGGGCCTTGTCTGGAGAAGCCTTGGTTTATGAATAAAGCTTTACCTCTTCTGCTCTGCCATGGCTGTGCTGCTGTTACAGGAGATCGGCACTGATTTAAAAACTTGCCAACTTCGGCCTACCTGGTTCAGGCAAGAATAGGCTGTTCTAATCTGCACTTTAATTCACAAAATTGACACACAGCCTTGGACATCTCCACCAGATTCCTCCTGCTTTCTTTCATTTCCTAGAGAGGAAGAGTAGATGTGTAGAAAAGAGGGTAAGGGGAGAAGGAGCACAAAGAGGTGCAGAAAGCTAACCCTTCCTGAGTGAGCCTCTCTCTGGATCCTCCCAACAATTCTGAAGGCATTATAAGTGATAGGAAGTATTGTTCTGGGTTCAGAGAAGCTCACTAGCTTAAGGTGACCAAGCAGGTTCTTTTTCACATGCAGCTCTCCCTGCTCCTAGTTTCTCCTGAGTATTTCCTCCTCCTCCTGCTTATGGGTGCTTAGAATAATGGTTTATGGGCCGGCCATCTAGAATAGATCTTTTAGGAATGGTGAGGATGTCCTGAGTTGTCAAAACGATATCTGGCAAGGAGTCCGGAGGCTTGGATTCTTCTGGTTAAATCCTGGTTCTAACAAACTGTCACTGTTAACAGGCCCATGAATCTCCATGGGGTCTAATCCAGACTTTACGATTCTGTCATTTGTACTTTTCAAAAGGTGGTGGCAGAGGTCAGTGTGTATGTACAAAATTTAGCAAGAATCATTCTTATTAGATGCCATGTGGAGATTAGAGAGGAAATTCCTCCTCCTGATGCCAGTTTTGAGTAAGAAGGATGAAAGGATGGGCTAAAGGCAAGAGGGAATGTGGAGAGGGCAGAGGACACAGCTATAGTGGCCACAGTGGTGGAAGTCAACCTGGGAAGTCAACTTGTTTTTAGAATACCCTGGTGTGTCTGATGATATAATGCTTGGGAAGCCCTAGACTAAGGTTACTTGAATGTTAGATGTTCTTTTTTCAATCTCAATTTAATGGCTGAAGTCTACATTAATCATTCAACAAAGGGCAAAGACTTTAGTACCACAACTATTTCTCCCAAGTATCAGCCTCTAGCAAAAAATAAATAAATAAATAAATTTAAAAAAATACTTGGCTGAGACAACTACTACTGAGTTTCTGATTACAAGACAAGACCATCTTGATTATAATCATCTCAAGTTGTTTGGAGGATGGAAGGAGTGATGGGTTCTTTAGAACCACATTATATGGACAAAAATCTTCTGAGTTTAATACAGGAATTAGCTTCTGAGGAATCGAAAGAAGATCATTTTCAGTAAGAAAAGACATGTGCCTGATACTTTCAGTTGGCATGCCGGGAGAACATAAATTGTAGGTAGGACCAACTACATAATTTGTAGGGTTCAAGGTGAAATGAAAATGTGGAGCCCCTTATTTAAAAATCGTTAAGAATTTCAAGATAGCAACAGCAGAGCATGAATCCAAGCACACGGCCCTACTAATAAGAATGTGGCCCAAGAAGGTGGTCCTGATTCTAGTTATTGTTTTCACTAAGCCATTCCAGTCCCATAGTAACCAAGACCAAAATTAAGAAAGATACACCACTGTTCTCAAAACTCTCAGTGAACCCTGTCTTCCTAGCATAAGGACACAACTGAATTCCATAGCAAGGATCAGAAAAATCTGGGGTCTGCCAACATGCTTGATAGATTGTAACTGTACTGGCTTCTGCTGTTTTTCACAGACACTAATCTCTACTTTTGTCACAACCCAGAGACGACCAGAGATGTCTGGGAATTGAAACATATTTTCTAAAAACACAGATTTACCTGAAAACACACACACACACACACACACACACACACACACACACACACACTCCCCCAAACAAGCAAACGTTACTAAAAAGAAGCTGAGTTTTCTGGATGTTAAGTCCTGTCCCTGATTTCTTTCTGGCCTTACCTTAACCAGTTCCTGGACATGCGCACATAGTCTCAAAGTACAGGTGAATTACCACAATGACTCTTTTCAGTTTGGGAAAAAATAGAGGAAACAGGAGAACCTGGTCATAGCTCAGTAGAAACTCCTTGTTTCACTAAGAGTATGCTTGTTCCCTCTCTCTCTCCTTATTATGCTAAGTTGGAACTATGACTTCACTTTTCTTTTTTTTTTTTTTTTTTACAAATAGTTTATTGTCAAATTAGTTTCCACATAACACCCAGTGCTCATCCCCACAAGTGCCCTCCTCCATGCCCACCCCTCCTCCCCCCACATCCACCAGTCCTCAGTTTTTGTCAGCATTCAAGAGTCTCTCATGGTTTGCCTCTCCCCCTTTCCCCCACCATTTCCGCCCTTCATCTCCCCCTTGGTCCTCTGTTAAGCTCCTCCTAATCCTCCTATACGTGCACACATATGATATTTGTATGACTTCACTTTTCATGCAAGCCAGTTTCTCTTTCCTTGATGCTTGGAATGGACCAAAGAAAAGTGAGTAGAAGGTACCGGTCATGTCAAAAACATCACATTTATTTATCTTCACCTGCTTTACTCATGTCACTGCCATTCTACTGAGGTCTATATACAGAAAGTAGAGATTAAATAGCCAAAATGAATGTCAAAGGAATTGTAGCAGTAGATAAAAATGGCCTCTTTCCCAATGATCTTAGGGGCTTTATATATACTGAGTCTGATTCTCATTGGGACAGACTGGTAGCCTGGGCAGCTGCCTAGAATGTTTGTATAGGTTGAAGTTATTCTTTCTTTATCCTTGTCTCATTTTCTAAAAAAAATAAGTGTCTAATATAGAGAACCAGTTCATTCCTACAGCCAGAAGTATACTTTGACACTACGCTTTGATCTAGGATTTTTTTTTTTTACAGTGTCTGTTGGCAAAGCTAATCATTTACTTTGCTTAGTAGGCTGCACTGCCTTTAGTTAAGGCCACAAGGGTCCATAAGTAGATAGAAATGTGTTTGATCTCTATAATCACGCTTAGATTTCCAAAAGTCTTCCATCTCCTAGAGGTCATATAGGCTCACTCATCATTTCCAAATGTTTTAACAATTGACAATTAACAAAGAAGGTTTAAAAAAAAAAGTGACTGACCTTCACAACAGTTGCATATATGAAATTCTGATTTGTTTATTTTTAAATCATTCTCCCCTGCTGAAAATAGACAGCTATAATATATACATTTATATACATGTGTACAATCAGCCTTAGCAATACTGCTGTGAAGGAGATGAGGATAGATGGTTTTCTATTCATTTGACAAATGCACTACTATGTAGATGGGTTAAGTGATTTGTCCTGTAAGGAATTGTAGAGCTGGTTAAAAACAACAACAACAACAACAACAACAACAAAAAACCCAACCCTGTCACATCTATTCTCATGTTATCTCATGTTATACCTCTTTGGAATCAGGTAGCTATTGTTTTTGGGCTACCTGATCTAAAGATTGGGCAGGCAATTTTTTTGAAAAAAGAGTTTAACTCTTTCTTCTATCTCATACTTTCTCTCTCTCTCCTCCCTGAGATTATTATAAACTATTGATATATGTGACTGCTGTATGCCTGCATTTGCTCTTTGTGGGCTCTGATTGGTTTTAGCTCTTAAGAGAGCATCAGAAAAAAAAAGTCACCTTCAAAATATTAGAAGCATAAAGAAAGCTAGAACAGGTAGTTTGAGATAATGTCCCTAATAAGAGTAGATATTGGTACAAGTGAGACTTGGACTCCCCTTTCATCAGAGCTAGTCAGTCAGCTCTAGAGTGATAGATCACAAAGCAGAGGCTTCTTGGAGGCAAGTCTTGCTGATTGATACCCTGTTGATCTCCTGGGATCTTAGCCGAAGGTCCACAGCTTTCTGTTGCCTCTTTCTGCTTCAGCATGCTCCTACTGTACCTTAGGGCCACACCCTCTAAATTCCTGACCTTAGATAGTTTCTCTCTATTTTTGGTACATATTTGCATGTCATGTACAGTGCTCTATTTGATAAAAAAAAAAAAAAGGGAGTGGGGTGGCGGACTGTTATTTGGCCAGAGAAAGACTATTCTGGTATTATTTTAATTCCTTACTATCCATTTTGTTGATTATTCGTGGGAATAAAAAAACATCTTCCGCTTCTTATCTCTTCTCATGTTTCCCAATGTTACCTGGTAAATGCTTAGGAAATACAATTTTAACACATCCTAAACAAAACCTAATTGTGCAAGAAAACCAAGAGAGAACATATAATGAATTTGGAAGCTAAATGTGATAAGTTACTTAATTCTGAAATATCTGCCATTCTTACTCGTTTGTATCAGAATGTAACGCTGCCGACAAATTAGTTATCCATGTGAATGTTCTTCTTTTTGTTTTTTTGGAATGAAGGGACAAAATGATAAGTTTCCTTTCCAGTGATAAGAACTATAGCCCCTGCAGCATAATGGCACCTGAGTAACATCTGCTACATGAAACCGGCTTCTGTGATTCCTTGTGGAGAAGGCTGTACTATCAACATGTTCAAGAAAGCTGCTTGTATTTAGGACCCAGACTCCACGCAGGGTGTCTGCATTTCCCTCAGAACCTCTGCTGGCTATCGTCCCATGAGGTGCCCAGTCTGCAGCTGCCACTCAGAAATGTGTGTGGAGACGACACACAGCGGGCCAGGAAGGGACATGGAGCTCTGTCGTACCAGTACGTTTATTGTAAGGAACTAGCTTTGCTGCAACGGCTTTGCTCTTTTATATTCCAGGCAACACGCCGATGAATATAATTCATAATGAACATATTCAACATTTTTCCATCAGTTCAATACATTATTCATAAATATTAGAGATGGAAAAGACCTAGTAGATTATTGAGTCCAAACTGCCTTCCTGCACCTCTGTTTCCCCCAACTGTTGATGCTAGCTCAAAACAACAACAACAACAACAACAGAACAACAACAACAACAAATCACCCAGGAAAAGCAACAGATACACAATTTTTACAAGTGAAAAGGAAAGCTCCCAAGAAGCCTGTATGGAGGGTGGGGAAGTCCGAGGCCTTCCCTTCCCGCTGGTGTGGCTCTCTGAGGACAAGGATTACCAGCAGCTCTTTGCTGTGAAGACAGGCCCAGGGAGAGAAATAAATGCCCAATTCTCCTCTGGAGAATCAGAATTCGAGGTAAAGCCAAAGAGGCGATACCATGTCCTGGGGCAAGTGCTTACTATCTGTTTCCACAACCCGGTGTGGACTCAGGCACTCTTCTCTCCAGTTAGAAGTTGAGATACTGACTATAATGATAAAAAGAAAATGTATAAATAAATAGAAAGTTAAAACTACTAGTGAATGCTCCCTGGGATTATCTGTACTATCAAGATAGGAAAACTTTGCAGATGCTACTGTCTCTCTAGAGGAATAAATGCTTGCATTTTAATATTCTCAGCAGCTGGTTCCTGTTGAATACCATGAGGATGATTCAGCCACCCACCAGGAACACCAGTAACAGCAAGTGCACACGCAGAAAGCTGCAAAACTTTCTTCTCTTGATGCCAATACCATTACTCTGGCAAAGTAACCAGAACCCTTTACTGAATTACCAGTTCTACTAAATGTGACCCTTTCCCCTCCGAAATACCAGCACACTCTTGAATAAATGAAACTTTTGGCTGAGTAGGAAGCAGTGTTCTTCCTGATTTGAGCATACACTGCCGTCAGTCTCTCTTTGGCCATGGTCGTGTGACCTGCTCTTTTTAACTTTCCTCATTATTTGCTGTAACCTTGAAGGACCTGCAAGGTCCGTACACACCCTGCGTGCACCTTGCCTGTCGTCGCACTATAGCGGAATCTGTGCACTTAATGCTATGTCTCTACCCTGACCTGCCTCAGGTTATATCCTCACTTCCATTTTTCAGAAGTTTCCGCTTTTCATAGAATGTGGTTGCATGCCAGGGCAAACAGAAATGTGCAGATGAACGGCATTGACCACCAACATCATTAATACAGAATTACCATGCCATATTTGAGTTAGAGAAAAAGTCTATACTTGCCCCTTTCTTCAAACAGACAAGATTAGACATAAAGGGGAAAAAAAATGCCAAAGATGATAGCTAACTATCAAAATTGTCTCACTGCCTCATTTTCAGGTCCCCAAAGTGAAATCTAAGGACATTCAACACAGATTCAGGTGCTCTCAACAGCCATGAAAATATATGGCTGGAGAGGGAATCTATAAATGTAATGAATACACAATTGGCTTATACAGATGCAACTAAAATTAAATTCAATATCTTGACCTGCTCTCCAAAGTGAAAGTTTCTAGTTCAGGCTACAGACAGAGGTATAACAAGCTCATTAATCACACGAACCAGAACTATAAGCTGACACTTCTGGGGATGCCGCAAAGAGCAATCCTAAGTGGATGGGGGGCCTGTGAGCCGGAAGGGAATGCGGCACTGATGGTGCACAGGAAGCAACAGATACCCTTTATGGCATATGTAGGTCAGCACTGGCCACAACCAGCCACCATTCTAAACTTCCAGGAAACAATGTAAGGCTCTCTATAAGGAAGTAATAGACTCTACAGACTTGCATAAGAAGATTCAATATATTTTTATTCAGTTCCTATTGTGTAAAAGTCATTGTGTTTGTATTGTTGCTTGCAAAGATAATGAACTCAATAAGGTCCATCTTTGACTTCAAGAAGAATGTTGTTGGGAAAGAACTACAGACAAGGGAATATTAATAATAGTAGTAGTAACAACAACAATGATATCAAGAGATGGCCACATCCTAGCCACCGTGCCAAGCGCTTTGTACACTCCACTTCATAAAATTCTTATAATATCTCAGCAAAATAGTTATTTTTGTATTTACAGATGTGAAAAGTGAGGCTCAGTGAAATTAAATGCATTGCCCCAAATTACATAGACTTGTTTCTTACATTATAAATAAATACACAAATGCCTAATCTGTAGGACAGAACATGACAAGCCATTAAAAAAGTATTGTCAGGGCATCTGGGTGGCTCGGTCAGTTAAGTGTCCAACTCTTGATTTCTGCTCAGGTCATGATCTCATGGTTCGTGAGTGTGAGCACCCTTTGGATTCCCCATGAAGCCTGCTTGGGATTCTCTCTCTCTCTCTCTCTCTCTCTCGGCCCCTCCCCTGCTCATGTTCTATCTCTCAAAATAAATAAATAAAACTTACAAAAAAAAAAAAAAAGAGAATATTGTAGAAATAAAGAACACCAGGGGAAAAGGAACAGGGATGTGAAAATGTGCTGTGTGCTTAGGAAGCAAGGGGTAGCCCAGTCTGTAATGTGTTTAAACTTGTTGAGTCAGCAGTCTCTGATTAGAACTCATACTTTGTTTTTGTTTTTGTTTTTTTTTTAAATATTTTTATTTATTTCTAGGAGAGAGAGAGAGAGAGAGAGAGAGAGCAAGGGAGGGTCAGAGAGTCAGAGACAGTCACAGACTGAAACAGGCTCCAGGCTCTGAGCTGGCAGTCAGCACAGAGCCCGACGCGGGGCTCGAACCCACAAACCACGAGATCATGACCTAAGCGAAAGTCGGACGCTTAACCGACTAAGCCACCCAGGCGCCCCTAGAACTCATACTTTGATAAGATAATAAGATACATCCATCTGTACAAAAAAGTTTCTAGGAAGAAGGACTTCCTTCCAAAAGATCTTCTAACTATAGTTTCTCATTTTTTTTTTCTTTTCCTCCCTCCCTCCCTTCCTTCATTTCTCCCTTCCTTCCTTCCTACCTTATTGTGGAGGCAGATGGGAGAAGAGATATGAAATACAAAGGCACTTTGGAGGAGATATGAGTGTCAGGGAGCAGTGTTAACTGAAGAGTGTGTCCAGGGAGTGCAAGATCTGGGTGCATTTTCTTTTATTCCCCAGAATACCTTATCCTTAGCATCCATTTGCTCCTGCTCCATTATGGTAAAGTGACTGGTTACAGCAATAGGAACCCGAATGGGTTGGTTCCTTTGCTCTCTTACTCACTTACTTCTGGAATATCATTTACTTTTCATTTTTATAAAAAATGTTTTAAGGGTCAGGATGTGGTGTAGGAGCAGTAGCTGGAAAACCTGAGTTGTAACACAATTTACCTTTCCCATCTTGAGAAAATTTTGTCACTTCTTGGTTAAAATTTTCTTACCAGTAAAGGGTTTAAGCCTAGATAGCATTTTTTAATCTGTTAACACCCCTGTCCCTTTTGATAAAAATAAAACCTTATCCTTTTCTGAATTTTTTTTCACTCCTCTCTATTTGGATCCCTGGTTCACAGAATCCATTGTGCAGCACCACCAGTCAAGATGAAATTTGTAGAGCTTTATTTTCTCTATTTTTAAGCTTTCCTATTAAATTTTTTCCAAATATAAGTCATTGTAATACATGAAAATACATATTTTCTCAAATTCTACATGGTCTTGCAACCATACATTCAGTATTTTTTTCTGGAGAGTTTGCTAACCCACTCACCTATATTGAGATATCCAAGGCTCCTTCAATCTCTAAGATGTAATGATTATGATTCCATGATGCTGACATTTGCTTTGCTGACACTTAACACAGAGCTTTTCAACTTCAAACAATAGCATAACAAGTTGCTGTAACAATTACACTTACAGGAATCTTTAAGCAGATGTGTGCAACAGCTCTTTACTAGTATCCCACACCGCACAGCCAGAGCTTAGGAGATCGGTAAAATTCTCAGCAAAAGTGAATTCTTCACTTGATTATATCTCATAGGAAAAAGGATTGCCTTCCTATCTACTTTTAAAATTGATTGACTCCTTTTTTTCCCCTGCATGATAATTTTCCAGCCTGCCACAGCTTTAAACATCCCCAATAACTTTAGTCACTAGTCCCCACCCTGTCGGAGCCCCAGTGTCTCACCCTTCTAACCCTGCCCACTGAGTTCACTCTTATTGATGTAGTCATACATGCTTCTTTGTAGTGATGTTTGTCACAGTGCTCATTTAGAATTATCATCATTTCTACTGCCCCCTAGGTCAACGGAACTAAACGTGCTTATGCAATTTGTTGCCATTTTAATTTTGTCAGCTAGGACTTCATCATCCAGAAGGACAATTTATTTTACCTGATCAATATGTAACTAGCCAGTCAAATGACTCTGAAAATTTGGCAGAGAATCATTCACTGGGGCAAAATTTTGTATCAAGAGAGGGATTTGTAAACCTGGACAGTGGTGTTTCACTGACCTTGAATCTACAGGTCTAAAATTTGTCAGTGTGAACTTAGTCTTTCAGTCTATTAAGGCAATAAGCCTAAAATACGCATGATTTATATTTACGTGTGTGTTTAATTTAATAAACTAGTGGAGAGTCAGGCATTTTCAGAGAAATCTTCAACCTGTTTCACATTGACTTAATTCACTGATTTTGAGATACAGCTGAAAATATTCTTTTTGCTGTAGCTTAAAGGTTTTTTTGTTCTTGTTTGTTTGTTTTAATAAATAGAGTTCAGAGACTGTGAAGTGGCAGTGTGGGTTACTACGACATTCTATGTATTTCTCAACTTTGCTCTTTCTACGGTCAAGGTATGCATAAATAAATAAATCCACAGTAGTTCAAAGCTAGAAATTTGGCTAAACTATGAGAGCATAGCTTAATAGATCTGAAAGTTTGGCATCTTATCGTGGCTTTATATTATATGGCTGACAATGCCACCTTATAAATGATCTATTCGGTTATTTTCATATTCGATCAAAAGTGAGGGTTTCAGGAATGGGAATGGATTACAGATCGTTCTCTCCTGGTTATTTTTGGCTTTAAGTATATTGATCATTTTATCATTTTCTTGTTTTAAACTGCTTTAAACACAGCACAAATGTTATTCTCATCATGCCAGAAATGGGTTTGGAATTGATTTTGAGTTTCCATCAATTTTACTCTTTGCTCTCTGTGAGAAGTTTTTCACTTGCTTAAATTCAAAAGGATAGTTTTGTTCAAAGGCTGTCAGAGTACAACACTTAGAGATCCCCAGTTGGACAAGAAAACTCACACTTTCTGCTTTAAAAAAAATAAAAATCATGAATTTATTACCATGGACTTTATTGAAATTAGTGAGGAATTATTCATATGAATGAAATTTCAAGGGCGTCCTCCCTGTTTCTCTTCATGTAAATGTTCGACAAAAGCATGTATCTTCTGAGAAGCCAGCCTGATTGGTCCAGGTTGGCACTGTTTCAGTGTTTGGCCTACGGCGGCTGCTTAGGAATAATTTTGTCTCATCCTCTCTATTTTCCTGGACCGTATTGGACTCAGACACGTGGTATGCAAAGGAAATTCAAGTGCCTTAAAAATGCTATTTCTTTGGGTACTAAAGCCAAGCTGAGTTCTACTTTGGCCAAATGATCTTATTAAGATTTAACAAGAGATATGCAGTAATATCTCCAATCTGTGAGCAGACATTCACCAAAGAGGATAATTTACTACATACAGAATACATATATTTTCCCTCCTGGTACTGGGAAGGGGCATGATCGAACTTATTTTATTGGCGCTGAAAACAATATAACACCAAGACCAATTTTATGGCAATTATTCATTTCAGTTAATTTAGAAAGAAATAAACAAGTAGTTCTTTCCATATTAAAACAGATACTGGAGATCTATTTTCAGTTACTGCTGAAAATATTTTGGCTTCCACAAAGGCACCTTACTAACACAGCTGCTTTGCCCTCCTCTGCATTGTCACAATTCAGAATTTGTAACATTTCAGTCAGGTTCTCTAGACTAATTGGATGAAACAATTGCATTACAGTGTTAAGATTCCTTTGCAGAATCACGTAAGAGGAGATCTGCACAGTCCAGATAGCCTGGAAGATTTGTAACAAATACAGCCCAAATCTGACACGGTCCATACATTTTTCTGCATCTAAAGTAATGATCACTTGTATAGTAAGTGCTAAGATTTAACTTCACACTTAGGACTATCAACACAGGGAGATATTTAGATATGTAAACTTCATTTCCCACCCCATCCTTACTTTTCCCCTGCACTATGTTTTGGGTTTCAGAGCAAATGCTTTATCTCTTTTGAAAAGTGCCAGGAAATCTCTTCTCCAGCTCTCTAGGCCCTTGATTTTACATGTGTAGTAATGGCACACCTTGAAACAGACAGTCCCACAAAGCAGAGTGGGACATTAATTTAAATACAGACTTAGGGGGAAGAGCTCCATCTACTGAATCAGTTAGATCACAGTTTGCACCCTACAGTTATCCCATTCACTAACTTCAACCTCTCAGAGGCTCCGCGGAGAGAATGTAAAAAGTTACAGCCCCCAAACAGCTTTGAGTCCGAGACCATTTTGACTATTTCCTGGATACTCGGAGCCCCATTCCTTTACCCTTCCCAATCTCCAAAGCTTTCTATGTTTCAATATAAAAGAAAAAAATGGGATGCTTTGCTATATATAAAGCATCCTTGGAAAGAGGCAGGAAGTCATTGGTTACTAAAGGAAAAGCCCTAGATAGCAAAGGGGAAGCTACAGAAAGAAAACCACTCCACCTGGCCGGTTGAGCAGCCCAAGTAAAAAGCAAAGAGAAGTCTACTTACTCCTCCCGCCTTGCATCATTGCTGGGGAAGTCTGCAGCCACCCAGGATCAGTTCTTCTGGGCTCTCCCCAGCTGCACAGTGTTGTTGTGGCATTGGGAATTTGCTGTGGCTTCGTAAGATTATGGGGATATGCTTCAGCAAGCCAAAAAAGTCACAAACAAAATTCAGGAGAGAAAAAAAAAAAGTACAAAAACAGCTGATCTTACTGGAGAAGCTCCTGGCATTTTCCTACATATGCCACAATTTTCTTTGGTATTTCCTGGTTCTGTGATCAGAAAAATTATCATATCATGTTGATTATTGTTGTTTTTCCAGGGTTGCTGGGGGTGAGGGGTAGCACAGTGAGAGCAAACAGATAGACTGGGCAATAGCAAGGTAAAGATTACTTCTCCCACTTGTTTGAAAGCTTTCTATGAGATCTCAAGGCTAAAAAGTTTCTTCTTCAGAATACTGAAGATATATAGAAATCATATAGAGGGAAAAATGGCCATAGTCTTTCTAGATTGGGAAAGTAGAAAACTTAACATAGTCACAGATAGGAACAAAGCAAACCATATCTGAATAAACACGAATGTTAATGTAGCTGCATAAAATTCAAGTGTGTGTAAGACTTATAAAAATGCTCTATAAATTAAGGTATCTTATTAGAACACAAATAGACATTAATAAGTACATACGTATGTTAAATAATCAGATGGAGACAATAGTTAACTGGATTTCTAAATTATAGACAAATAGAATACAATAAATTAATAAAAGTTTGCGTTAATGCTAATCCTCTTTTAGGTAAAAATAAAATTAATATAAATGTAAAGTGGAGTTGCTATCTGTGTGTGTATGTATATCTGCGCAAAGTATTTCTGACTGACACTGAGAGGTGATATGTTGCATGGAAATTGAAACTTTGAATTATTTTAAATTGGGCATTTAAAATATCATCATTAACCTGGCAGTTTTTTCTTTCTTTCTTTCTTTTTTACACACTTATTTTTCAGGTTCTGTTTTAAAGTATGAAAGGAAAGACAAATTAGAAAAACATTGCGTATCAGTATGTATTTTGTAAAAGAATCCACCTGGAATTACAAAAATATTTAGTTCTTGAAAAAACAAAAACAAAAACAAACCCAACAACGGCTCATTGGATTTTTTTCAAGTCTTTCTAAGACAAGTTCAGTACTGAGTCAAGAACAACTATGAGAAATTTCACCTCAAAATGAATTTGTTTGGATAGTTACCAAGGCCCGAAAAACAACATTATCTCCACCATAACTATAACAAACAGCTAATGAATAAATATATTTCTGACAAGAATCAATCAGAATTGCAAAGCCTGGGAGGGTCATCGCAGACTTGAGAAAGGTAACCCAGTGAGGAAACATCAAACGGAGTGAATGGAGATAAAACCTTCTGAAAAATGGCAAGTGTTAACAATCACTGACAGGAAAAAATATACTTCAACAGCAGTGACAACAGCAAAACAAAACAACCCAAACCAACTGGAAACACATATCTCCAGGAGCAAAATATGACTACTTATTAAACAAGAGGAGAACCTACTTCTTTGTCATCTCTTTTGGAAGCCTGGCTTAAAAAAAAAAAGAAAGAAAGAAAGAAAGAAAAGAAAAGAAAAAAAAAGGTTGCACAAAAGATACATGTGTTCCTTTTCTGGTATTATTACAGGCCCACCTAGATTTAGCTTTCGATTCCAGATGAGATCAGGCATGTTCAGACTAGCACATCTTTGCTCTGTAAGCACAGAGCTGCTATCATTTCACTGGCAAATTCTCGTAGCCCCAAATTTATGCACAATAGATGCCCTTAAAAATCCGCAAATTTTCTACTTCAGTCAAACACTTCACTGAGTTAAATTTTTTCTTAATTTACTCTGCTAGTATGAAGCCGAAAAGTTAAGGCAAGCGACTCCTGTTAAGAAAGGAAAGTTGAATAGTACTTACCCTAAGTATAGTGTGCAAGCCTGAATGGGGGAATCTACTTTTGCTCTATGAATTTTAGAAGGGAGTCCAGGTCTAAACTCAGCTCTCACCCTTTTCCCTTCTGGAAAACTGAGTAGACTCCCTGAAGTTGCTCTGAGAAAGATCATACAATTCAACAGCCTTACCTGTGGCCATTCAGAAGACTGCACTTTGGTGTGTGTTTAAAACTATGAATAAAGTCAGACACAGCGCATGCTCAGCAGGCAATTTAAAAATATTTATAACATTGTTGTTTCAAAAACAAATTTCCTCAAACAAAGCAAAACTCACATTTCTTATCCATGCCAACTTTAACGTTCTGAGACAAAGCTGTTTTGGAGTTTTCCGCTGGGGGAAAGAAAGGCTTCTAAAATTTTTTGTTGAACGAAAAATAGTTCTCCCTTCCCTTTTGGGTACTCTTAAAGGGGTGGAATAAATTTCCCTCCAAGTTTCAACAGAACTCACCTCTGGCTAAGATAAGCATTACAAATTTAAGGTCTGTGAAAAACCATTTTAGAGAAAGTAACAAGGAACTAAGAACAGTGGGTTTAAAGAATGTAATGGTCACCTGAACATTCAGGAGAGTCTGGCTTGTTACTGTACTTTAAAAACTCCTGATACAAACAGGATATTTTATGTTATGTGTAGATAAAGTACATCATGATGAGAATAACGTATAGGTGGCCAGCCATTTGCGCACCTAGAGAAGTTATGTTTTTCTTCTGCTAACTAAAGTCTGCACTCTCCAAAACTGAAAAAAGAAATATATCAAAAATTTAGGAGAAACCCCATCATAATGTTAGTTTAATTCCTCTTTTTGATACAGTAAGCATGGAGGGAAGGCTATCACAGTATCAACTGGCTAAACTGTAAGTTACACAAAATAAAAACATAATTAAATATGATTCTCAAAGTACAAAATGCAGCAGGAATGCCTGTGTTACTTCTGCCTAGGAATTTCTCTCTTTCTCCTCCCTGACTATCCCCAAGTATTCCATTTTACCATGTATTACCAAAGCCTGCACGGTTCCCCAGATCTCACAGATCTTCTTGAAATCTCCCACTTAATTCTGAAGTCTCTGAATGACTTTCAGCCCTTGCTCTACTTTGCAGGGGTGTTCAGCTGACCTCACAAAAGCTCCACAGACAGATCGTTCAGGATCTCGGATGCTTTCAAACTCAGCAGAGGGTGCCAAAAAAAAAAAAAAAAAAAAAAGCCAACGATTAAAAAAAAAGTTTATTAAAGTGAAACTAGGAGTGCAGATTTGAAGAAGTTGCTTCTACTTTTATTTCCTTCTCAACTCAACACAGGTGTTTCCTAACTCACATTACCCTGCATGCTGAGGAAGGGGGGGGGTTAAGTTAAGGTGAGGGAGTGGGCCAAGGGCCGACAGGCAGCCAGTTAGGAGCTCTAGCCTCATGTGTTAATGGATGTGTTTAAAAATGGACCCCCCAAAAAGCCTAGAATGAGGTTTCTTTTTGGCAAATGATTAAACCAGTATACTGAAATAATTAAAGCTTTGTCCTTAAATAAAGCATCAGATCAACAGAAAAACAAAGATAAAAATTGCACACACATATGCATGCGTGCGCGCGCGCACACACACACACACACACACACACTCTCTCTCTCTCTCTCTCACACACACACACACACACACACACACACACAAACACAGACACAAAACTAGCGGGTGAGGGGAGAAGGAAATTAAATAAAAGAAAACAAACAGAGTCCTAACAGGCCATTCTCCGAAAAGGAATCTAAATAAAAAGTCATATGATATCTGATAGTGCAGGACACGTCGCCAAGAACTGGAGCGGATTGCCTACAGGAAGAAAGGGCCAGTGTATTCCAGCTCAAAGAGCTTTTCTTTCCTCCTCCTCTATTTTTTTTTCCCTTTTCTCTTCGACTGTGAATGTGTTACTCTCAGGTCAGATCCACGAAGAATCCCAGAATGACAGCTATCACCTTTCACTGTACTCTTGGCGGCACAACTAGCTGATAGGAGCTGCCTGAGTTGGGATCAAGAGGGGCTAGTCCAGCTCTCAGTAACAGCCTCTTACCCGTAGCCCTTCTGCCCCTTCATAGACCCCTTTGGTCACATAAAAAATAGACCAAAAAAAAAAAAAAAAAACAAAAAACAAGAGCAAAAAAGAAAAAAACAACCAAAACAAAACAAAACAAAAAACAAAAATGTAAACACAACAGCCCACAGCAACAAAAGAGTTCAGGGGAAAAAATCAGAAACAAGCCAAAAGTGTCTGTGTGTGGGGAAGCTCTTTCCTTCAATATAAAACTTTTTAAAGACTGAGTTTCTTTTCTCTTATTTTGATGACTTTCTTTTTAAAGATCCTTTTCTCCTGAAGCACTATTAGAAGCATTAAAAATCTTTACAAAAAGAAAAGTCTGGAGACAATACAAGAATTCTCCTGAAAAAAATACGTACCTATGAGAAGGGAGCTACCCTAGAAAATTTTGCATTTGTCAAAAGTTCCCCTAAATTTAATGTCTTTCAGGGAGTTCAAGTGGCCACCTAGCTCTTATTTTTTGTCTGAAGGTCATTACTGAAGCAACACATACACAAGTAAGGTTTCCCGAAGAGTCCTTGTTATCAAGTTACTTCAAACATAAGGCGCTCACACCTCCCAGCCAGAAGGGTTTACTGACTAGTAGACATCACACTCTGCCCTGATATGTGTTACACTCTTAAGAAGCAGTTATATAAATGCAGTCTAAAAATATGGAAAAATGTATATATCTATATTTTCCCTACTGTTTTTCTCCCCAGGGACAGAAATAGATTGTATATGCAGGGAATGGGAAAATAAAAAAAAGAAAAAAAAAGAAAGAAAAGAGTTCCTGAATCTTGAAACAACTGTTGTAGCTCATTTTCACTTGGTAAAATAGTTATCTCTAGTTAGGTACTGTAAAAAATACATATTTAGGGATATGTTTGGTGTTTGTGCATTTACCCCTTGTTCTGCTTTATGTTTGTGAGGTACCTTAAAAAGATTTCCAAGTGACAATCAAGATATAAATGCATTAGGAGGAGAAGTTTTAGAAAGAAAGCATATTCTTGAGTTTGTAATTCCAGAATATTAGTATACAGATATACATGCATTTAGAAAGGATCGAATTGGTTAGTATATTTTGCACATACAGTTCGCATGCTGATTTCTTTTTTTCTTTTGTTGAAGCATTAATTTGAAAATGATAAGCATTCTGGAATGTTTGCTACAAACACACATTTATGGTAAAAATATACAAGCATAGGCAAAAAATCAAGTGGAGAACACAAAGCTACATGGCAATCAGCATTGTTGAAAAATCTCTGTTTAGACTCTATTTCACTTGAACTAGTGTATCATGGATGGGGCAAGAAATCTCTCTGGGGGTTTTTGGCATTTACGTAATTAGATGGAAACAAAAATAAAATACAAATATCTGCTCCCTTTAGTACCTTTTCTTAATAACTGACAAGTGACACGGGCAGTATCAACACTTGTGAGACTGAAAGAAGTAGTGCACCCCATTGGTATTTGGGGAGCCCAAATTCCTTAATTAACTTTTTACCCAAGTGGCAAAAGTAGAGGATGTTCTCAGCACTAAATTGATTATTTAGTGTACTCTCCTTCTCTCCTCCACAGGATTTTGGGGACCCAGAAAGGGTAAAGCGATGATAAGAGAAGATGCATCCTGCACAACTTTTATTGTGAGTAGAAAAAAATAGCAGAGTGAGCATAAGAACAGTTGGATTTAGAAAGATTAAAAGAGGAGAAAAGAGCAACATATCCAACTTCATTAGTCTTTTTCCTTTTTGTTTTTTATGTATATATCTTAGGGTGATGGGGAGAAAAGATAACCGGATTTCTTTTGAATGTCTTTGTGTCATTATAGAGTGAATGTTCTGTTCCTGTCTCTTTCTTTTTAGGCGAAAAACTAATAAAAATAGAAAAACATATATCAGACATTAAGCTCACTTCCCCCTTCCCTTTGTAAAGAACTCTTTGTTCTCTAGTGAAAATGCTGAAAAATCCCCGGGCAGCTACTCCCTGAAACAAGTGCAAAACACTTAGAGGCTTTTGGGCTGGCTGGGAGCCAGGAGCCCTCCCGCTGTCTGCTTAGAAGAGGGAAAAAAGAGGAGAGAGGGAGAGGGAGAGAGGGGAAGAGGGATGGGGGGGCAGGGGGGGGGAGAGAGAGAGAGAGAGAGAGACACAGAGAGAGAGTGGGAGAGAGAGGTAGACGGGCAGAGGGAGAGACAGAGAGAGAGAGAGAGAGAGAGAGAGAGAGAAGAGAGAGAAATTGGAGCTTCCTTTAATAGACATAGGAAGCAACGTTTTTTTTTTCTTTTCCTTTTTTTCAAAACTGGCGGTCAAGCGTTAAGTAACTCCCGTCCAAATCCACCTGCTAGAAATGAACTTGGGTAACCCCCCAGGGGTGCACAAAGACAGGGAAGACAGTAACATACTCCATACTCTTTCCCACCCCCCGTTGTACTGCTTCCATTCTTTCTGCTCCCATACACAAATGCCCACAGATCTCACGCCACCCCCCCTTACCCCCCAACAACAAACACAGCAAAATACATGCTCTCTTAGTCTCCTAAAAAAAAAAAAAAAAAAAAAAAAGAAAGGCTTTTCCATCTCGGTTGCGACACAGTGATAAGGGGTAGCGAACATCTCATACCTGGTGTGAATGCTAATCAGTCAGGAGTTCTCCTTTTCCCAAGACAGGGAACTGTTTCCTTCCAAATTTATTAGAACCTCCTCCACTGCCTCTTTGAAAAACCTTCTTTGTCACCCTCTCCCAAGTCCCGATACTTCTTTAAAAAAAAAATGGCTTCGGAGCTCCTTCTATTCTTGATATTGATTCTCTCTCTCTCCCCCCACCCCTCCTCCTCTCTCCTGTCTGTGTCTCTTCTGAGTGGTCTATTGATAAGTCCCTGGAGGCACTGGGTCAGCCTGCCCGTAGGAAACCAGACACAATGCACAAATCTCCGAGTGCCATTCTGCCATCAGCAAGCAGACCACGTTTAGGAGAGAGAGAGAGGGAAAAAAAACAGTAGAGCAAGAGACAGAGAGAGAGAGAGAGAGAGAGAGAGACCAACCGAAGGAGGGAGAGAGAGACCGAGAGAGGAAGAGAGAGGGGGGAGAGAGGGAAAGGGAGGGGGGGAGAGAGAGAGAGAGAGAGGGAGAGAGAGACACACACGGAAGGAGAGAGAGAGTGTGTGAGAAAAAGACTGATTGGAGCAGGAGGGAGGGAGAGAGAGAAAGGGAGAGGGAGAGAGAGCGCGAGGGAGAGCGACACTGCCAGTCAGGTTAATCATCCCTACTTTAATTAGCTGTTCGGCTTAGACATAAAACAATTGAATTTGAATGATCTGTCAGCAGGCTCGGCTGAACCAAAGGGGAAAAGCGAATATTACAAAAAGACTGTTGGTGTGTTCTGATAAGCAATACTGCTCGTACTGACAAATCCTCAAAGGGGGAACTATTAAAACTTACAACTAAACAAAAAGTGCAAATACAAATGGCACTAGATAGAGGTCTTTAAAAAAAAGGGAGTTTTCTCCCCTAGCTTTATGAACGGTAGATATTTATGTGCAGGTGCCCACATATTAGGGTCTGCGTGTGATGTGTGAAAGTTTATTAACGATGGTCTAGGAGTGCAGCAGACAGATGCTGCAGAGAACAAGACAGGTACAGTCAGATGCCGAGTCTAGATCTTGGAAGGAGATGGATGCTGGAAGAGGCACCGTGGCAAGAGATCAGCACAGACAAAGTCAGTGGGCAGACACGCAGACAGATTTTAGGCACGGCACGATCTCATCTAAAAAGGCAAAAGTTCTGATGCAATAATAGGTGCAAAACAATCCATCCATCCTCTCTCCCGGGAGCACTCTAAGGTACAGTTAAAATGGATTAATCTTTGTGACAAACAGAGCTGGCAAGGCAGACTATGGCAGACACGGAAGGCGATTTGCAGACCCAGAGAATACCAGAGCCGGAAAAAGCCACGGAGATCCATCTCCCCAGTGCCCTAATTTAGCAGACAAGGAAACTGAGGTCCAGAGACCGAGGCTAACAACTCACAAAGGCAATAGCAAGTCGACATTGGAACCTAGGGCCCCAGTGGCCCACCAGGCTGGTGCTCTTTCTATCATACCAGCTAACCTCCAGTTTACTTTACAGACTCTGGCCCAACAGGTATGGATACCAACCTTGTCTCTAGAATAACAGGATTCCTCCATCTCTACAGTTAGTGTACAAACCTCCAGTTTTTAAAATGTCTAAATAGCTAAGTTGAAATATTTTCCTGTCCATTTTGAATTCTAGGGCTAGGGACTTAAGTCTTAAATCAGTCTCAGATAAAAAGCAGAAAAATATAGCATCGTTGAGGCCCTGTCTCAGCAAGGTATAGTTGGTGCCACATTCCAAGCTAACGAAGGCCAGTGGATCGATCCAAAGAGACCTCTCCCAGAGTTTGCAATTCTCTCTATGTATATTATCTACTGTATTTCACCATGTGAGAAGATGCTGTTTTCTCCTACAACTGATTTCTAAAATATAGGCACACTGTGGGTGAAAGAGATTGAGGCTGTCAGCCTACAATGCCGTTCTAAATCACCGGTGAGATTTGCTACCTGGAAGATTAGCTGTGGGCAACTTTTCCTATATATTTCAATTGAAATGAGCTTCTAAAAGAGAAAGGGAAAGCAGTATTATATGCCCATATATTGGATGGTATCTTTTTTTTGGACACATATGATCATATTCAGTAAGGATCTATCTCCCTTTTGACAACAGATAATTGAAGGTACTTTTTTTTTTCTTTAAGGGGGAAGAGGTGCTTATGAAGAGCGCTGTACCATCAGGTGTTACTGGAGAGAAGAAGCCTCCTGTCCTAACACAAGAATCATGATGTATATAAAAGGGAAAACTCCTCAGTCATGCTTCAGTGACGATGTTGCTACTTAAGGTGGAAGAATAATATTGAGAGAAATGTCAGGCACCTGGGAGCCCACTGGAAGGCAAGTAAGCTGAGAGAAGTCATAGCCAAAGTCATTTAGTTTATTTGTACATTAAATGCTTTAACAATGGCTGCTGTGACATGTCTAAAACACCCGGTCCACAATCAGTCAGTTTAGGGAGAGGTGGCCACTGATTTTGACACTGGTCCTTCCGCAGGTCTCAAAGCACCTGATAGGCAAGAGGCTAGAGCAGAGAAGTGATGTGCTTAGTAAATGCATGTTGGGTGAATTGGGTGAAAGAGGGAATGGGCTTTGGAGTCAAAGAGACCTTTATAACACTGCATAAGTCATGGACACTCTCAGAGCCTCAGTTTTCCTACCTGTAAAATGTGATAATATTAATCCCATATGGTTGTTCTGAGCATGACATGAGCCAACATATATAAAGTCCATGGATGGGTATTACATGGTAATTATTATTGAGGTAGGCATAAAGTGAGTGTATAAATAAATAAAACTGCATACTATGGATGTGCTGAGTACGTTATATGCAAAGCATGTAGGTTTGAGACAGGGATACTCATAGCAAAGCAAGGACCTAATGTACAGATTTCTATTAGAAAGGATTGGCAGAGAGATTACAAAGCTTAGAATCCCAAAGTTCTAGAACTTAAACTTCAAAGATCATCTGAGGATTGTTTGATCTCTTTCTACCAGACCTTGTATATTTCCCAGCTCATAATAATAATAACAAACATATTACTGAGTACTTGGTCTGTGCTCAGCACTCTGCTAAGTACTTTATATTTGTTCCGTACATTAGTATCACAGCAACTCTATGAATTAGGCACTACAAATCCTCATTTCATAGGAAAAGAAACTGAGGAACAGAGTGAGGAGGTAACGTGCTCAAGAGCACACAGCTAGTAAGTCTGGAGCCAGAGATGAAATCCAGGCAGGGTGACTTTGAAGCTTGTATCCTTAGCCATGATGCTGGGCTGGCACATGGTAGGTATTATTCAGTAAATACGTGTTGAATAAATAATCAAAAACATAAAACACCAGTGTTTTGATTTCATTAAAAATAAGCAAAAGGCTGTGCACAATCACTTGTGCTCGGATTATACAATCTGTACCTCTACTTCTTTAGTAGCTCACTTCAGGTGGTGGCCCTTCCTCAGAAGCCAGAGTGAGCCATGTCCCCGTGTGGTGCTGAAAATGGATGAGGTGAAGACTGCTGGCCATGACCACCCAGGGCATTTAAATATCTGACGGCATTTTCAGCACTTTGAGGGTAGTGTTAGCACACGGGTTATTAATTGGCTTAATTCCAGTTCAGATAATTACATCGTGTCTCTTTAATTTTTCCCCGACTATGCCATTCTTCATTTCCTGTCACAAATGTGCTCTTTAAAAAGGCATATGAACACACAAAAACATATAGCTATATTTAAGGTTTGCATAATAATAAGGGGTGTTCTTTTTTTTCTAACCGATTACTGTATAGGAGCCATGTAATAAACAGATGAATAGGCACAAGAATTAAAGTCATCGCAAAAAGATAACTAGCTGAAGCTAATATTTGAAATAAACAGATTTTTAAACCATTTCCTTGGTGACAGGATTCCAATCACACAGTTTTTTCCTCATGGGCAGATATTTCAAGAGCCGATGACCTTATCATGATGCTCATGATAAACTGATTTCCTTATACTATATAGTTTCCAGCATAAAAATTAGCAATGAAAACTGATCTTTTAAAGTAGAAATAACACTAGGTTCTGAATGGTACAGTATATTGAACTCATGGGTTTTAGAATAGTCATTAATACAACTATTAGACCCTGACTTACTTGGCAGGTTTTTTCCTCACCAAACATATTACTAGAATAATCTTCAAATTACGGAAGAAAAGGACAAAGGATCCCAACTTAATAAGCTTAGGAAAGTTTGACAGTCATAAACACACACAACCCTTCTTTTCCCAAAGAATTCTTGGCCTTTGAAATATGGACTGTGTCTACATGATACCAAAGAAAATCTACTGGAGGCATGTACTTGAATCATGTGCACAAACAGTTGAGTGTACTCATGGTAGAGCATGATTTATTAGTCCTTTTCAGTGTACATTTGTATGAACAAGTCACCGAATATAGGGAGCATAGAAAGTAAGAGAATAAAGAGTTAATTTATTTACTATGCATGAGAGTTTCTAGACCTTTGCTTCCTCGGCTTTTAGTTCAAAATTCCATGCATACTCTGCACATAATAATAAATGCCATAATTCAATGTATGCCATAATTTGATTTACTTTCAAGCACCTTTTCTGGTTCAGCTCTCAAAGCTTTCTTTCCTATAAACTTCCTCCAAATTATTCGTTGTGGCCCTCCGTAAATCATCATTTAAAATCAGTGTTTGTGGGATGATTCCAGTACTGTGGAGAGATTTGTATCAAACCAGCCCAATTTCCTCTTGTGAATCAGTGGTCAAGTTCCAGGCCCTATCTGAGAATAAGACAAACTGAAAAAAAAAAAAGAATAAAATCTCAGCCCTTTTCTATTTCTTTGACCCCTAAAATAATGCTAGCAGTCATTCAGTTACTGTCCTCGTTTGTCACTCATGCCTTGAGGCTGAGATCTTTGGGACAAGGTCTTTACATTTGCCTTGGCATATTTAATGTAATGTCCAGTATTGCACCTGCTCTTGATGGTAGATGGTATCTCAAATGAGCTGATGGCAACAACTATTCTCTCTTAGTTCTTCATATGCAATTACAGTTTACTCTTTCTGTGCTTCAAGAGTCCAATATGTATAAGACTAGTGATTTCATTCTTAGACTAAAGTAGTATTATTGGATAGGATATTTAAGAATTAGGTAGTAAAAAGTACTCGTATTGGTGATTTTCCTAGCCTCACCACGATTTTTACAGCATAAAGTACTCAGGTAGCACAACTAAATTCAAAATTTAAGTGTATTTTGAATTCAAAAGAGAGGTGAACGAGATTTATTCTAAATATTAGAGGTGGTAAGCAAGCTCTTGCTTTTAGATTTAAATATCCTCTAGAAACAGACTGATAGATTTAAGGGAGTATAGAATCTTAGACATAGGAAGTGTTTAAGAAATTCTTTGGTTCTGTCAGTTTACAGAGAAGAGCTGAAACATTTTACAGAGACATTTTGTCAGATGGGCTTAAGATTACACAACTTGGTAGAAGCAAAACTAGTGCTGGAACCTAGTTCTGTTTCCTGGTCCCATGCCCTCTTCCTTATTACAGAACTTGTTAAGTATTGCTGCCAAGAAAGAAGTACCATGCTCTTAATGTAGTCCAAGAAACAATATCACAGAGGGGCTACTGCAGGCTGAATAAAGACCCCCCAAAAGATATCCATGTCCTAACCCCCAGAAACTATGAATGTTAGCTTCTATGGCAAAGGCGTCTTGCAGATGTGGTTAAATTAAGGATACTTAGATGAGGAGATTATCCTATAATAGGTAGGTAGGCTCTAAATGTAATCATGAGGGTTCATATAAGAGAGGGGCAGGAGGATAAGAGGAAGTAGAAGGATCAGAGCTAGTAGTGGCTCCTAGTAGTAGGAGATGATGGCGGAGACAAGAGATTGGAGTTATTTGTGGTCTTGGGCTGAGTATAGATGGCCTCCAGAACCTAGAAAAGGCAATCTTCTTCCTTTTATTTTTATTTATTTATTTTAGCACATGCATTACCTTGTTGACTCAAACTGAGTCTGTGCTAAAAGAAACTTCTCACCAGTCTTCTCACTTCTCCTATCTTGACTAGGATAGATCAAGAACGGATCTCTCTCTCTACCTTTCGCCATTTAGAACATCCTTCTAGGTTGACATGGAAAAATCTATCTAAAGATTGTTGGTTAATGGATCAGCTGTCTACAGATCCATCTAATCATACTTGCCCATGTCCATCCTTAGAGCATTTCTTCATTGCTTGGTTGGCAATCATACCTCCAGGTTAATCTATAGTAGTAGGGTTTTGCTTTTATAGTAAAAGGGTTTTGCTGTCCAATTCTTGAGTGCCAGAAGATTTAAACTCATTCTAAACAACAAGGTGCCCTCTTACCATCTCCCCTCCCCTCCCCCACTCTGCTCTTTCCCAGTGGAGGTCAAAAATGGAGAAAAGAATGAGGCATGAGGTGGCATCATGGAAAACAAACTTCCTTCTTATAAAACCACCTTGCCTTAATGTATCATTGTCATTCAATTACTGCATACAATCTGTAGAACAGCACTCCTAAAACAGTGCTCCTTGGCAGCATTAGAATTGCCTAAAACATTGTTAGAAAAATAAATTCTTGGGCTCTACTCCAGACCTAGTGAATCAGATACTCAGAGGTGGATATGTCAATGCCTATGGTTTAAAGATCCCTTTAGGTAATTGGAAAGTCTGGCTGAGAGGCCCTGTCACAGGGCAAATCTGCAAGCCTCAGCAAGTCTGGTGAAAAACATAGGCTATGAGTGAGGTCACCTGCTCATCTGGGTATAACTGTGGCTCTGTCATCAGCTATGTGACCACAGATCATGTTCTTAGTTTGTTTATCTCCCCATCTACAAAATGGGAGTGATGATGTTGATAACAATAATAATAACAGTCTCCCTGTCCATGCATACAGCTAATGTAGGACTTAATAAGATCATGAATATGAAAACATGTTATAACTGCAGGATTATCATTATGGAAGAAACATTAATTTGGACTGTGAGTGTCCTGAGACCAAGGTGTTGGGGATATCACCTTGCTTTTTTGCATTAGCTGGGGCTCTGAAGTAATAATAGTAAAAGTTCAAGAAGCTCCAAGTGCCAGGTCTAATTCTGTGAGCCAAAATGAAGGCTGGAAGTCTGTAGACTTGTAAGGATGCAGTATTGAATGAAGGACCCACCGAAGTTATTAGTTTCTGGAACTAAGTGCTGAATTTCTTGATTTGAAACTCCTCCTTTCTATTCATCAGGTAGCAAAATTTAGTACAGCTCTGAATTCTGTATCACCAATGAAAGCTTGTAGCTTCTGGGATTCAGAGCCACACTTCTTTATCAATTCCCAGTGATGTGCAGTTTTAGTAAAATGGCCCATGATCTCCATCATTTCCATACCATATTTTTAAATAAGTAAGATGCTCCAGGAAGCCAGCTCAAAGACAACTGATTTTATTCACAATTTTTTCAACAGAAAAGACATAAATCTTGACAGGTGGGAAGTACTATCCAGATCAAGATTGAAATTTTTTTTTAGATATTGAATCCCAAGCTCTTAGGGGGCTGGAAAAAACTCTGATACAACCAGATCAGACACAACCATGATTTTATGGAGAATCATCAGGATTTTATCCAGTCAGTAAGTATGAGAATTCTCAGAATTTAACAAGGACTCTGTATAAGTGGGGAAAACAAACACTTTATAAAAGATAGCTAAAGATCCTTTTCCTTCTTGCATGAAATCATAGCAGGTATGCCTCTTGGCCTAAGGGCTCTTCCATCCTCCAAAGATTTAACTCTACTGGTCACACTTCGGCAACTTCTGTGTACCTTGCAGGAAAGTGTGGTGTGACAAAGATCCTGTCTGGGTTGCTGTCTCCTCTGAGCTAGCAACACCGTGAGCATTAGAAGCAGGTGTGCCTTTTAAGAGCTCTGTGTCCTTACGGAAGTCATCTGTCCTTGTAGACTTCATAGATTTTCCATTCGTAAAATGTGGATAATGTGTGCTTTGCCAATCTCACAAGTTGTTGAGATCACACATTGGGGATCAAAAGGGATGATGTATCTAGAATGCTTCATAAACTAAGGATCCCTTTTGCTTGGCATGATTGAAGCCATTATAATTACATTTCTGTAAAGGTACGTACAGAATTGTTGGGCATGGTAGTTTGCATACTTTGAGGCACTTAAGTTGCACATACCTTCATGGTTTTCCCCTGAACTTACATGAACCTTTTTGTTAGGCTATGACTAAAGTGGTAACTAGAGATGTTATTTCCTTTTAGTCCCTATATGATCTCTGGGTTGATTGTGATTGCTTATACATTAAATAGGCAGAATTTGTGTTCTGGCCAACTCTACTTTGAACATATTCACTAAGTAAAGGCAAATTCAGTATTATAAAATTGTAGAAAGCATGGCATCCGAAGCTGGTATTGAGTACTGAAAATATCTTCAAAAGCCATTCCTTGGCTGCTTGACATCAAACATCTACTTAGAAATATCTATTAGCTTAACAAGTATTCCTGAAGGAAAATCTGTAGTAAAGCTAACAGGCATTCAACATTTAAGAGGACAGGAACATGTATTCTGCCATAATGCAAGTTATTACTACCTGAATTGTCCAAACTTTGTTGAAACATATCTGTGAATTGAGTTTAGATGAAAATCTCATGGATGGTCGCTAGTTAAGTGGCTATATGAATATATGGTACCCAATCAATGAGTCCTTCCAATGGAACAGAAATTAACTGTGTAGTGTATCTTAATATAAATTATTAATGCAATTGTGCAAAAAACAAAGTAGAATATCTTGAGCTGTTATTTAAATCTTCAGTTGTTGTACGCAATTCCACTTTTTCTGTCATGTACCCTTAACTAGACCATAGGCTCCTGGAGGATAATACCCGACTTCTACTTCTCTGCGTTTCCCATTGTCTCCAGTACAGGGGTTTTTACATAGCATTTGCTTCCAACATAACTATTGTCTAACTGGGCTCACTTCTTATTGGCTTTTCTTGCGGGGGGCAATTAAGACATAAAATGCCCATAGATAAGTGCATCATTATCACTGAGGTAAAAATTGTGATTCTTGATTTCTTTTTTTAAATTATGCATTGGGCCACTTATTTTCCCATGTGACAACTGACCTGACTAATTATATAAGTGAATAGAACAATGCAATTCTCTTTTATTTCTTTTTTATTTATTTTTATTTATTTCTAGGAGAGAGAGAGAGACAGCGTGAACAGGGGAGGGTCAGAGAGAGAGGGACACAGACTGTGAAACAGGCTCCAGGCTCTGAGCTGGCAGTCAGCACAGAGCCCGACGCGGGGCTCGAACCCACAAACCGTGAGATCATGACCTAAGCGAAAGTCGGACGCTTAACCGACTAAGCCACCCAGGCGCCCCTGCAATTCTCTTTTAAAGAGCTCACTTTACGTGTTTTAGGAATTCAGCTAATATATCGAGGAGAGTCATTCAGTACAATGATGGTGATGGTGATGCTCTAAGTATTACAGCCTTGATGGAAAAAATATATATATTTTTTTACAAATAGTTTATTGTCAAATTAGTTTCCACATAACACTCAGTGCTCATCCCCACAAGTGTCCTCCTCCATGCCCATCCCCCCCCCCACTTGATGGAAAATATTTTAAATTAAAGCGAGCTATCCACAAAACTACACCAACATAAACATGCACTCTCCCACACACATTTTCACATTATTAAACTTAAATTAATGCAAAGAAAAGATATATTCTTTTGTTCTAATGGAATACAAATGATGAAGACTAATAAATGAATAAATAAAGCACTGGGTAACCAAATCAATGTCTGCTCAATTCTGGTCAAGGAGGTGAAGTGAGGTTTCCCTTTGAGTCAGAGAATGTAGTGGATAAAAAGGACGTGAATAGCTGGGGGGATTTCCTGAGGCCATTGCAGACCAGCTCACACACTGTTAAGAGGCTCATTTTCATGAGACTTTTGGTTGCATTTGTAACACTTGCTCTAGGTCCCCTAGAGCATTAAGTGCCACATCACAGCACTACAAGAACAGGACTAAATGTGAGAAGGTACATTACAAGATTCTTTTTCCTTCAGATCCAAATATCCAGGAGTTTGTAGATATTTTCATGACAGCTTTTTTCTTTGTTTCTCTCCCCCCAAACCCCCACAAATTCCTTTCAAGCAGGACTGTGTGGAAAGGACTTTTTGTTTTCAGTGAAAATCTAAATTCTTGTACTTTAAAAAAAAAACAACTGTAAAAGCTGTGGATTAGTACAGTTAATTATTTCCATAGGTACAACATATTTCATTAAAAAAAAAAAACCTGGTTGGACTGCTAAGTTTGTTCTAGATTAAGGATTTAGCCACAATTTGGTAAGTATTTGTTCTCTATCAGGCTTGGTGCATATTAATTGGTACATATTTTAACATTTCACTACTGCATTAAATTATTAATAATCTGAGATTATTAGCTGCCACCGTTTTCCTGAAGCAATGTGCTACCCATTTGTCCTAAGCTCGGTCCCAAACAAAAAGTCTGGAATTTGATTTTTCAAGAAAACAAATATGAAGTTCAGAAAAAGGATAAGAATCAACAAAAGAATGAGATTCAATCTCAAAATGATTAGGGAGAACAAAACTTGTTTAATCATCAAAGTAAATGTAAAAGATAGCTATTCAGATTTTGCAGATGAAAAACCTGAGGCTCAGAGAGGTTAAGTAACCCCCTCAACGTGCACAGTTAAGAGGTGGCAGAGCTGTGTGTCAAATCCTCATCTGTCTGACAAACTAGTTTTCTTTTTTTTTTTAAATGTTTTATTTATTTCTAGGAGAGAGAGAGAGAGAGACAGCGTGAGCAGGGGAGGGTCAGAGAGAGAGGGAGACACAGACTCCGAAACAGGCTCCAGGCTCTGAGCTGACAGTCAGCACAGAGCCCGACGCAGGGCTCGAACCCACGAACCGCGAGATCATGACCTAAAAGAAACTCGGACGCTTAACCGACTAAGCCACCCAGGCACCCCAGTTTTCTTTTCTTTTAAATGTTCTATCCCTAGACACTTAAGGTCTCTGGCTATCCAGGAGTTTCTTTGCGATCTGCCATTACATGGGGTAAAATAGCAATGACAATTATAACAGTTGTTAAATATATATATGCATATGTATTATCCATTATGCATGTGTATATACACTTGATATGCATATGATTATATATACTATGCATATACCATATACATGAATACTTGATTGTCAACATTGATTACTATTAATAGTGTGCCAGGTATTATCCTAAGTACTTTGTTATTTAGTATGTGGTATGTAGTACTATTAGGTCTTATCACATCTATATAAGATAGAAATCATTATTACTGTCCACTTTTACAGATGAGAGAAGTAATGCATACAAAACTTAATAAGTGGCACAGCTCAAGGTAACTTGGGCTACCTCTTTCATGAACCTTTTCCTAGCTGTTACCTCCTTGAGAACATACCTGACTTCTCAAGTCTATTCTTTTAAGACTTTGTTTCCTCTTAGATGAGAGAATCTTAGGAGATGGGGGAACTCAACTATCAAGTAGTGAAGAGTTTATTGCTAGGAAACAAAGAGACACAACTTAGTGGAAAATCTCCATTTGTAGAAGAGAAAGTTCTCCAAGAAAGATATTATGACCTGGAAAATAGGGGAGACACTTTGGGTGGGTGGACTTTCTGGATCTTTCAAAAACAAAACACATGTACAGCCATTAATACATAAGTCCAATTTATTATATAAAACCAATTTAATATTTAATGAGGACCTGCCATGAACGAAGTACTTTCCTAGGATCTAAGCTCTAGAAAATAGCTACAAAGACAAATAAGAAACCATAAACCTAATATTTAGAATTTGGAAGAAAATAAACACTGAATAACTAAATACAACATGAAATAAGGCAAATACCATCAAAGGTTGCTAACAGAATTCTATAGATTTAGTGGCTTCAGTAACATCATTTAATGATGGACACTGAAAAAGGTTACCTGAAGAAAGAAGTGTCTGTGATTGACTTTGGAATACGGGTAAAGTTCTAAGAGTCAGAACTTGGAAAGAGAAGTTTTAGGCAAGGGATAAAGAATAAAAACATGGGGGAAAAAAAGCACAAGGTGTATTTGGGGTTGATTTGATTACTTCCAGAATACCCAAAGGATAGCAGCAGGAGTTTGAGATGTTGTGGGTGGCACATCCAGTGGAAATGTCCAATGGCAGCAGGAAACCCATCTTCATAGAACTAGGATTGACAGGCCAGAACTAGGTATTCCAGTCTTCAGGGAGGTGACATGAATGTCTGGTTGCAGCTGTATGGGTTCAATGAACCTGCCCACAGACTTCAAGGACGCAGTGAGATAAAAAAAGAAAGGCAAACTTACATTTTGTGGGTACATGAAGGGAGAATTATTGAAGGAGTAAGAAGGATCATTCATGTGAACAGAGAATCATGAAAACAGATGCAATGGAGTCCAAAAGTAAAGAATGCTCTAGACAGGTGAAAATAGATGGCCAAAACAGTCAAATCAGAAACAGCAGGGCTAACACTGCCATGAGGAAGAGGTAAATATAAGAGCTGGAGTCTTCATCACTGTACCCATCCTTGAAAGGACCACCTCTTACTCATTCATGCTTTTCCCCTAAATTCATACATGTCCTCAACCACACACACAAACATTTCCTTCTTTTGGAAAAAATTATGGTATTATTAACTCAAGCTATATCTGGAAGTTTTATGAGTAAAGTCCAAATTTTATTGCTTAAGTTCTACCTAAAAGACATCTGAATTTCTGATGTGTGGGTCAGTTATTCCTTGGTGGGGTGTAAATTTATTCATATTTTATTCAACAAATACTGTTGGAGTCTTTCCTATTTGCCAGGCACTGTGCTAAGTGCTGGCATCAGAATTTCCATAAATGCTTACATGGCTTTTTCACCGCGAGCTTTGCTTCCTATGGATGGCCAAATGGGACAAAACTGATGCCTCTGTGATGATGAGTTTCAGTTCCAGCTCCCTAGGAGTTTTTATGTTCATGTTATTAAGTGCATATATGTGTAATTTTCTGTTCCAAGATGTTTTTTTTAAAAGTTTTGATAACTTTTGGCATTAGCAAAAGGTGCTATAGATGAACAAACCCACTCCAGGCCAGCATAGGAATTGATTTTCCTGCTTTGCCATGATGACAGTCTAGTATGTGGTCAAGCAGGAATATTTTACAAGTATTTAAAACAACTATGGAAATCTTATTCTTGATTATATCCTCTAAAGTATGAAGGCAAAAAAAAATCAGCTTTACAAAGAGAATTGAAAAATAGCTCAGTATATATTCCAACTGTTGGGTCAAAATGGAATAAAGAAGCCTTGAGGAAGAGAATCTAGAAAAGCTACTCTTAGGGCCTATTTATTAGTTCATTTGCATATATTTTTTACATATGTCTGTATTTTTCTAATACTGCCATGAGACATCACTTTAACTTTTTCTTATATGCAAAGATTTTCCCTATAAAACAGGAATCTTGTTGTATACATTATTTTGTAACCTGCATTCTTTCAAGACATATATTTTTAAACCCTGCATAGTATTCCATTCCATGGATATATCAACATATATCTAAGCAGTTCCCTGATTTTGAACCTTTTGGTTACCTTCCAATTTTTGTCATTTTCAGTAACACTTTGTTGAGTACTATTGAACATAGCATTTGCAGTGCTATTATTTACTGGAAAGAAATTTATAGAAGCTTTAAAACAATACTACGCAAAGAAAGAAAGGAACTTGCTTTATATGTCTACCATAAGCAAAGGAAGAAAAGTCAAATGCTTCTAGGAGGCAGGAGGTGGCATAGAATATGGGGTGATAGGAACGTGGTCAAACTGGAAAGGGGATGCCTTGTCTGCAGGGAGTGGCCACTGCTCAGGCCCACATATTGGTGCCACGTAAGAATGCAGGTCTAATACTGCCGGATCTCCAAATTAGCAGGAGAAGCTGGAGGAAGCAGGATTTTTTTGGTGAGATCCTTGATCTTTACAGGTTGGTTCAAACTCTCAAATTATTTTAGGATATGCTATAGACACCTCCCCCCTCCCCCGCAAAAAAAAAAAAAATCTATGGGTTAGCTAGACACAGCTCCTAGGCCACTGGTTTTTAATCTTCAAATTAAAGAAAGGGAAACATGGTGTTTGGAAACACATGTCTATGTAGGGAGTTAAGCAAATAAAGTTTTGCTTCAAGTTTTTCTAGTAACAAGGGATGTGATGTGGAGAAACTGAACCTCAATATGCAAACCTTGGAAGATGGGTAAATATTGCTCCCCACTAACTAGAAGCTTCTAAAAGGTTTCAAACTTCTCAAGGAAACATGCTTTAATTGCATGAAAGTTTAACCCAGTGCTCTGTATTTGGACATCTACTGCTAATTTCCCTTCATATTACATCTGAACAAACATTTCCCATTAACATCCACCTGCACTACTTCCCTTCGTAAAGAGGAGGTGGTATTTGGCTATGCTCTGGTTCTGATTCATGAGAAATCAGCCCAAGCCCAACATTTCTGTTCTTAACAGATTTTGGTTTTTAAATCTGTAGAACACAATGTTTCCCTGGGCTGAATTCTAGCATGCCAAGTTTTGGCTGGCCACAGACTTTGACATCTGAGTGAAAAATCTTTCAACAATGGCATTTAAACTGAAGAATCAACAGACCTTTAATTATAACACTGCTTGTAATCCCCCCCCCCCTTATCATGATGTTCAAATTGCCTCAAATCACTAACTGCACGGACAGCCTGTTATTCATTTGCCATTGGAAATATCATAATTTGGAAACTCTGTGACTTGAGATTGTGTATTAATTTTGAAAAATCAGTATGACTTTATTCACTATAAATCAAAGAGGCTTATAGAATGCAGGTCAAAATTACTGATTCATTAGAAATAAGAAACAAAAACCAGTCAGCATACAATTTCTCAACTCATCTAAAACGTTCAAGATTTACGTAGGTAAGAGTAATATTTCTACTTAGAAATTAGGCATTAAATCTATCAAAATACAAAGTTTCTTTTTTGTGAGGTTTCACTAAATGCCTCTGTATTTCTCCATAAAATGTTAAGTGACCGTTTTTTATGGCTTTTTTTGTGACACAGACTCAGATCACCCTATGTTTTCCTTATGTACAAAACACACTTCTATATTGCTAAAGTGCACTGGGAATCCTTTGAAAACTTCCTTTTTATAAATCAATGTTTAAAGGTACTTAGTTGATATTCAGCCTATTTGAGTATATTTATTTGGCAAATTGAGATTAAAAATGTAAATGTGTAAAATGTTTTTCTATTGTTAAACCCTACATAGGTTTTTGTTTGTTTTTTAAATAGGAGGCCTGGTTATATGGTATATAGGTATAATTTCAGTCCTTTTTCATCTTGAAGAGAAACCTGGCTCTAAATTTCCAGGTTTCCAGGAAATGTATTTATTTAGACCAAACAACATGCCAAGCTTTTATACATAATTTCTAATCTTCATAATATGTTTGCAAGGTGGATGTCATTAATCTTGGTCAAATTATTTGATTTATTAGAACCTCAGTTTATCAGTAACAGATTAATGATAGGGATTTTGGAGTCTTTTTTGTCCATGGATTTTGAATGGTGAAGTTTGGAGGCAATTCCAGATCTGACTTCAAAGCCTCTGCTTTCTCTTTTGGGGTTTGGGGAGGAGGAAAAATACCTCTCTGAAACGTAGACATTTTTCCTTGTGTAATCGACCTTCCTTTCTTGATAAAATGGGTTATCAGAGAGGTTGCATTCTTAATTATTTTTAGCACTACTCTGTGATTCCGAAATTCATCTTCATCTAGAGTATAAAATTCACATTCTAAGAAAGATACGGTAAGTCTCATAAGTCTCTGATTTCCTGGAACAGACATGGTTTCAAATCTTGCCTTTTATTACACCTACAGATATGCTTGTATTTATAAAATTATGTCCTGTATTTGTTCAGAAAATAAGGTCTCTCATTATCTACTTTGAGTGTAAACTGTAACCAAAAAGGTCCAGGAACCTAGTTCTGACCAGCACAGAACACTGAAGAATTGGACCCTCCAAGGTAGAAGTAGTAGAAGGAATCCAAATCAAAGTTGGTAAGGGGAGTGGAGATGATAAATAATATTAATAGTAGTAACTATACATATTGGACATTTAACAAAACCTTGATGACTCTATGTATCATGTTTAATCTTCACATATGCCCATTTTACATATGTGAAAACAGAGACTTAGAGATGATAAATAACTTGCTTATGTTCACATGTCTAGTGATTAGCTTCTGCCTCCAGTGCTTAAGCTTCACCTGTTTTACTAAACGATCTCCAAGAGCAGGAGAATAAAATTTAAAAAGGTAAATTTAAAGAGCAGCAATAAGATTATAAATACGAGATGGAACAGGACTCAGGACAAAATAAGAATGAAGGTGGTAGCTCCAGCATGGTGGAGGTCAGCAGGTGTCTGATATAGGGGTGTCATGTGACATTAAAAGCACAGGGACATGCAGAGAGAGAGAGAGAGTAGGTGTGTTGGGAGGTGGTAGATAAGATACACTGGGATGCTTGGCTGATTGCCTGTGTTGTTCTCTTTTACCAAAGTAAATAAAGCTTTGTGTGTTGGGGAACAGAGGGTAAAGAGGATGTGTCTGAGAGACCTTCTTAGAAACATCTCTTTTCTCATGTCATTTCCTGGATGGGGGAATAAACCCAGTTGGCTCACAAGCTTCTTTTTTAAAATACACATTTTTTCCAAGAGGGTTAAAACCTCATTCACATCCTTGAGTAAATTACCTTAATGAAGTTCCCAGACTACCTGAGTGTAATTAAAGTCACAGAGCCACAGTTTGGGGAAAGGTAACAGATAACTGGAGCTGAAGCGTGGAAGAAGGGTTGTGGGTGGTGATACAAATGAGAAGGATTTCCCTAAGGAGAGTAGGAGGGCGCCACATCTAATTCTGTGCAAATACTGTAAAGATTTATGGAAATATAAAGTACTAGCATCATCATTATCATTAATTCTACTCTGCCCTTATGCTTAGAATTTTGGTAGTAGCCAGTGAGAAATCAAAATCACAATTGGTTGCTAATTTCTGATGTAAAGACTGAGCAGAATGCCCAACTAGGGGCATTTCCTCAATAAAGAATTGTCAAGCAAATGGGATGTCACAATTAGTTGTAAAGTTGGAAGCTCTCACATTTCCCAAATTCCCACCTGTTTCTGCAGTCTAGGTTAATCCAGCCTGACCTCTCAGGTTCAGCAAACTATTTCCTCAGTGAGAAGAAGGGAGAAAGAATATAGAAAGTGGAGAAAGAATTGATACTTCAGCCCTCTCCTGCTTTCCACCTGTGTGGCCCAGTAGACTTTTGGGGGACTTCAGAATATATCTCCCATGAATGCTGAGGCAAAACTGTCATAAAGGAGTTACATATAAGTTAAATTGTGAGGTGTGTAATGAAAAACGAACAGAGATATGTTAAGAAGGAGCCCATTAATGAGAAAGCTCATGTGCCCCTACTAAAATCTCATTAAGCTCTTCTATGTCATTCCAGACCTGTGCTGGGTCTGTGCTGTGGTGTGAATGTTTGAATCTCCCCAAATTTGCATGATGCAATCGTAATACCTAATGTAACAGTGTTGGGAAGTGAGGGCTTTGGGAGGTGTTCAGGTCATAAGGGCAGAGCTCTCCTGAACAGGATTCCTGTACTTATAAAAGAGGCCCCACAGAGCTTCCCTGTCCCTTCTGCCACATGAGGATACAAACAGAAGAAACCATCACCAGCCTTGCTGGCACCCTGATCTCAGACTCTCAGCCTTCATAACTGACAGTTACATTTCTGTTTTTCATAAGGTGTTTTGTTATAGCAGCCAAGACAACTAAGACAGTGTGCACAGGTACTTCAAAAATGCTCATATATACAATCTGACAGGTACAATCAGAGGCAGCACGGGGACCACACGCCTCAACAAACACAGCCAGAACAATAAAATCATCTCTAGAGCACAGGCGGACTTGAATTCCAGGTATGTGGGTGCCCCCCGGGAGTGGGTGGAGGAGAGCATACTGTATGTGTGCATGGTCGTACCCTCCTCGGTTTTCATCCCCTTCCGCCTTTCCCATACACATATCTTTCACATTTTATAACACCACAGGAGTGTTCTAAATTCAGTGATTTTCAAATACACTTCATATTTTACTCCTAACTTTAAGGGAAGGGGGTGTGTGTTTTGTTACAGATGAACTGAACTTGACAGCAAATTTGTTATTTAGGATTCTTATTTTTCACTTGTGGCCCAAAAAGCACATTTTGTCTAAATATTGATAACACTTTAGAATATAAGAGCTGGGAAGACTAGCCCAGAGGTTACCAACCCAGGCTGCCTATTAGAATCACCTAGGGAGGTTTAAAAAAATGCAGATTCCTGAGCCTTGGCCCCCACCCTTTGCTTCCCCAAGTGGATCTGATATAATATCAGTTTTGGCTGCTTGCGGCCAGTTATGGGGACTGAGGATCTTGATCAACCTTTTCTTTTAACTGACGAGACATCTGAGACTCAGAGAGGAACAGTGACTTCTCTAAGGTCACACAGGAATACGTACTATGTATGAAGATAAAGATTGTGGATAATGTGAAATTGACCCCTTTAGCTATATACCAAATTACTTCATTACTTTAGAATATATTTTGTATGTTTCTATGTATAATGCAATAATTCCGTCACCTCCAAGCCACTAATGCAGCATTCCAAGTCCCATTAAGAAGAGGAAGGGAGTAGGGCGCCTGGGTGGCTCAGTCAGTTTGGCGTCCGACTTGGGCTCAGGTCATGATCTCACGGTTCGTGGGTTCGCGCCCTGCATCGGGCTCTGAGCTGACAGTTATCTCAGAGCCTGGAGCCCATTTCAGATTCTGTGTCTCCCTCTCTCTCTGACCCTCCCTTGCCCACACTGTCTCTCTCTCTCTCTCAGAAATCCAAAAAAGAAAAAAAAACAAAAGATGTTAAAGAAGAGGAAAGAAGTGAAAATGACTTGCAAGCAGCTCAGTCTGGCATCAGGTAAATCACAGGTAAGTTTCTCTGGTTGGCTCTGCCTCTTGCCTCTTTGTCTTCATCATCTTTGAGACAGAGATGACTCCACATCTCCATCTCCAGGCCTGACCTTTCGGCTGTGCTGTAGTCTCACATCTCCAAAAGCCCACTGGACCTTTCATGGATATCCAGTCAGTACCTTTGCTCAGGTAGAGAAAATTAAACTCATGCCTCCTCCTCCCAAACATGCACCTGCTCTGTAGCCCTCTGCTTCCGTTTATGACCCCACTCTGGCTCAAAAACATAGCGAGGTCTTTGGTGCTTTCTTCCCCCTTGCTCCCCAAAGATGATGGATTAATTCTCTTTCTGCCATGTGTCATAAATCAGCTCAGCAGCTCTGTTTGCTCCCTCTGCCCCTGCCCTAGTTAGGGCCCTCACTGCCTTCTGCACTGCCGTGATTGTCTTCTACCTGACCTGTGCCCTCTGGTCACTCCCTACTTGGGTCCATTTTATTCACTGTTGCCAGGTTAATCTTTTTGAGGCACAGCTCTGATTATGTTACTCTGCTACTAAAAACTTTCAATGGCTCCCCGTTGTCTATGGAATAGAGTCCAAATTCCTTGGCCTGCTAATCAAGCCCTCTCACTTTTTGGTCTCCATCTGCTTCCTCCACTTTAATTCCCACTATTCGCCTCTACACAGGGCATGCTCCAGTTAAACTCAACTACATGGCAGAATTTTTCCCTTCTGATTCTTCCAGGAGTGGCTCATGGTTTCAGAAATGTTCATTTCTTTTTTTCTATCTTTGTGTGCTCAAGTCCTCCTTGCCTTTAAAGGTGCAAATCCAGTATCAGCTCTTCTGGTAAATTCCCCAGTTAGCCCTTCTCTGAACTCCAGTACTAGAAATTATCTGTATTATAGCAAAGTAGGCACATGTCTCAGCTCTGCTGCTAGATTAAACCTTTCTGAGGGCAAGATTGGTGTCTTGTTTATCTGTTCATTCTTTCCACACACAGTGCATTGCTCACAAATATTTGTCACATGAATGAGTGAATGCATGGACTTTATATGAAACTGAAACAATATTGGTTGTTTTCTTAGCCCAAACCAGATTAGAAGTAGTGCATTTGAGAAGGAATGAGGATCTTAGAGCCTTGCACAACAAGATGTAACTTGATAGCTAAAGAAGGTAAATAAAAACTATAAAAAGAAGACATAAGGACTAAAAATATTATGCAGTCTGGGGGAAAATAAGCACAGAAGCAAATAATCTTATAGACTAAGGACCAAATGGTTAATGCTACATGGAACTGCTTGGAAACCACAAAACAATATTCAAATATACAGATTTATTTTTATACTTCCACGTCTCCATTAGATAGGCAACACAATCATTGTCTAAAATGATGACCTGGAGTCATTTAGAAATGTATGACTTATGGCAAGCATATTATCAGAAAGCTAGATGTGCAGATAAATTTAAGGCACTATACATCAAAACAATGTTAATAAAATAAAAAATCCTTTGATAATTAAGAGGAGATAAACTTCTGTTAATCTGTTATATGGTATATTCTATTACATAAATCATTTTCCATAGTGAAGTCAGATATATAAGCTGTCTCTTCACACAGGAGTAAATTTATGTATTTTTGTAAGTATTGAGGATGTAATTTTTGTATCATTAAAAATGAAATATGCTCATGATAGACAAGTTAGGAAATATTGGAAAGAAGTAAGACAAACAATTTTAAAAATCTTAGATTTGTAAGATCCATAATCTATTTTTTTAAAAAATAGTTGAGACTATACAATATGTAAATTAGATATGCTACCTTTTAATTAATATGTAGCATAAAAGTCCAGGCTATTATAAGCTCTTTATAAACACTTTAACAGTTCAAAGATTCTATCTATTGGATATGTCATAATACACTTAACCAGTATCCTGGAGTTGAATATATAGTTTATTTCCAGTTTTATAATATAGATATATCTTTCAAGATTTGCTGTGAGCTGATAAATTGTTGAAGCTGAGTGAGGAACTCACAGGGGTTCACTATGATGTTCTTCCTACTTTTCTAAATGTTTGAAACGTCCAAAATAAAAAGGTATAAAATACATTTACTTATGATAAGTATTCTGCTTACAATGATTTCTGCTTATTTGTAATGATTTTCTTGGAGTTAGTACTAGCTGGCTGGTTCAAAGTCTAAGTCTACTATTACATAGTTATGAAACTGTGGCAAGCTGCTGATGTCTTCTCTGCTTCAGTTCCCTCATCTGCAAAATGGGTATAATAATGGTAACTTACAAGACTGTTTTAAGCATTATATGAGATGATGTGCATCAAACACCTTTCACAGCACCTGGCAAACTATAAGTAGGTGATTAACATCAGCTTGAAAAGATAAAATGTTGGCTGCATAATTGTATGTGTTGTGGCTCTAAAAAATCATGTATAAACTGAGAAACATGGCAGAAATAACACACTAAAGTGTACATCACTTCCATCTTTAGGTTAGCACTTAATTCTAAAGATACAGCCAAGGTCAACATAATTTTGATTAATAATTACCATTATGGAACATTTTTCTATGTGGCTGATACTGGGCTAAATGCTTCACAAGTATTATCTCATTTAATCTTTGCAAGAGGCTGTGAAGTAATTACTATTACTATTCGTATTTTATAGCTAAGGGAATTGAGGTTTAAAGGTTAATTAATTTATCCCAAAGGACACAAGAACAGACAGGGCCTGTTGTCAAATACAACTCTGAGCCCCTGGAATTTGTCCCTGAGCTATTGGAAATGGCCTTTGGACTTTGGGCTCTTTTGCACAGACCTCAGCGTTTCTAATCTTTATCCTTTAGAGACCAGATTTGAATTTGCGACAGAAGTTTGGCCCAATTTTGGAAGTTTAAACTGGATCTGTGGTTGGAGCACATTTTTCCCTCCCTTCACTTTAATCAGTCTTATTTATTTTAAAAATTTTATTCTAGAAGATAATTTTTAGAGAAGAAAAAGGGGCACTCCATAAAATAAGCTGTGCTTTGAAGAATGTGAATCTCATGGTCTGGAAAGATTAATATCCATCTTGGGTTTGAACTATGATTTTCCATTGGTTTATCTTATGTTCACTGTAAAACAATCCATTACCAAACACACACCTATACATGGTCTTTAGAAAACCTGTAAACTGGTCCATATTTACATGTTTCACTTTAAATGTGTGACCTGAAATGTGCACACATCTGCGGGTATGTGTAAGACAAAGATGGTGAAAGTCTGAATTTTGAAAATGCTGTGAAAGTCTGAAAAAGGTGGTTTCCTACAAAGATTATGAAAATTAAGTCACCGGTCGTAATTAAAAAAAAAGTTCCATGGCAAATTAAGTCTTTTTTTATTCTGGGTCGGGGAGGCCTCTCCTGCACCATAACACTCTCTAGATGAGAGCCACCAAAGGGGCGGCTGCCACCCCTCTGCCTCAGACAGCACATTTATGCATCTGTATTATAAAAAATGTGCCAGCTCCAGCAAGCTCACAGTACTGAGCAAAGTGCTACAGTTACAGCTGGGGATTTGTCTTTCAGGGCTGGCTCTATTTCCTGGTTGTTTTTGACTGGTCTGTTCCTCCCTGGGGGAGGGGCCCAGTGGGGTGTTTTTTGTGGGGTGGGGGTTTGAAAGAGGGAGTTTTTGTGAGTTCTATTTTGGATTTGGGTGAATAAGAAAGCAGGGAATTTGCCAGCCTGTTACTCAGTTATACTGAAACATGATACAAACTGCCTCAATTTGGAGCACAGAAGGTGCTGAAAATTTTTTCTGAGGAGGACTTGAAATATCGAGGCCTGTCTTCAAGGAAGGACTTGTTTCTCTCAAAAATCGCCCTGTGAATAATAGAGGTGTGCTGTTGTCTCTTTGCCCATCTCTGGCCCTGTAAGTCACTACTCAAACTATCACAATCTAAAGGTAGCCAATGTGATTTTTAAAAATTACATCGTGTTCTTTATTATGAAAGTAATTATGAGGACTACGTTTGAGCGTGGGCCCTCTTTAGAAAGTCACTTCTACATGTGCACACTGTTAGGAACATGGGCTGCCGGTGTTTGAACAAGCTGCTATATTTGCATTGTCCGGTCTATTCTCTTTTTTCCTATTTTCCTGAATGTGCCTGTACATATGTGTCCAGTATAAACATACAATTGCATGGACATGTCTGTGTGTGTTTCCAATTCCACAGTATCTTGAAAATGGTTCAGCTCTTTAGAAACACAGCCATATAATTGGTTTTGATTTGAAAAACTGCTCAGCAAATGCATGCTGGTCATGATGGCAGGTAACAGACCATTTATTGCAGTGCTGAAACAAATAGAAAACAAAGTCCAGGACAGCATCACAGAGCAGCACTTCCTTGTGAGATCTTCTTGGCTAAGTAAGGATTGAGTGAGACAATAATAAAACAAATACCTGTAGGCTTTTCAAACAGTAAACAACCAGCTCAGGGTTATAGCAGCCCTTCTAGACCTTGATGGTAAATGGTATTTCTCAACCTTTGCTTTCAGACACTGGATTGCTTCTTAAGTAGCCTTTATTATCCCCCCTTTCCCCACCTAATTTTTGTTGAGGATGCCCTTGAAATTAGATCATATTTGTTCCTGACAAAGCATATGCATATTGTGGCATCATTCTAAAACCAAGGATTGGTTTTAGCTCCATGAGAAAAAAAAAAAATCCAACAACCTTTCATGCTGAGATTTCTCATGCTAGTTCTCAGCACAGAAGTGATTTTTTTTTTTAAAGTTGCATAAAGCCTAGCAAGGTTTAAGTTTTCCCAGCAAGGAGAAAGTGTTTTTCAGCTGTTAAATTTTTCAGATGCTTTTTTTGAATTTGGAAAAAACTCAAAAACATGTTTGTTTTAAAATGTAAACCTTTTTATGTACAGAGGTTTGCATATAGAGAAATGACATTACTGTGTTTAAAGGTACTTGCTTTTGAAATAAAGAAGTCCTAGGCATTTAAAGATAATAAACTGTGTGTTGCATTACGAACATCTCATTAGACTCTAACATAAATATGATGTTCTGGAAGACCACTGATTCACATGTTAGCTGATAGGATCACTTATAATACTGCTAGTGAATGTATTTCTGTGTCAGAGCAAAGAGTGGCCTAGTTTGAACTGAAGAACATCTTTACAGTCAGTATGCTTTTGAAAGACCTTTTACTCCTTGCATGAGGCCTGTTGGCCCCAAACCTGCTTGAGTCCTCAGCTTCTTGACAGGGCCAAAGTTGATACAACATATGGTATTTCAAGCACAAAAATGATGAAGAAACACACTGAGGTATACCAACAAGGCAGAGATGAGGGTAAATCATCAGAAGGCCTGCCATTTGTCATTTTTTAAAAATATTTTTATTTATTTCTAGGAGAGAGAGAGAGAGAGACAGCATGAGCAGGGGAGGGTCAGAGAGAGAGGGAGATACAGACTCTGAAATAGGCTCCAGGCTCTGAGCTGGCAGTCAGCACAGAGCCCGACTCGGGGCTCGAACCCACGAACCGCGAGATCATGACCTAATCGAAAGTCGGACGCTTAACCGACTAAGCCACCCAGGCGCCCCAACCACTTGTCATTTTTAATGGGCCTAGTCACTCTTCAATATAAAGCAAATTGTAGATTGGTAAATAGGGAAAGTTATTATTTTGATCTACCCATCTTTTTCAAGCATTTTTATTTATTGTATGTTTTAAACTGTGATCCAGTGGTTGCTTACATACATACATACATACATACATGGATATCTATCTATCCATCCATCCATCCATTCATCCATCCATCCATCCGACCATTCATCTATCTAGATCTATCTCACTGAAATAAGGATGTGTGTGTGCGTGTGTGTGTGTGTGTGTGTGTGTGCGCGTGCGTTTCAGAGGCAGAAAGTAACTGATCTACCCAAATTTTAAATCTTAAAAGATTCCTCATAATTCTATTATTTTACTGTTTGGAGACCTAAAACCAAGGTCTAGAAAGTCAGCACACATTAAACTTCTAATCAAGATTTTCCAAAATTAAGAAAAGTACCTGATCTTCTGGTTTAATCTTTCAAATGCCAACAAGTTCATTTTCCCTTTATTCATTCATAACTTATTAATTTATTCATTTTCTAAACATTTATTGATAGCCCACTACATGCTTTACACTACATACCTGCAATGTATTTCTAGTGCAATTACTTTAACAGTTGCTTTAGGACTTAGGCAGGGCTGGCCAGATGGTTGTTGAAAAGGAAAATCTTCAGGAGTAAAACAACCTGTTCACAGTGTTTCTTATCTAGCAACCAAGAGCCCTGGTGGCATCTCTTCTAACTTCTTGTTGTGGTACTAGTATGAAATCATAAGTCTGGTTTTATTTGTTTTTCATATTTAACTTTAATTAAAAATACTGAGTGCAACCATGAGATTTTAGTGTCAGAATGTTCAAAAACAATTTTATCATAAGGTCTTCCTCAAATGACACATAGAGAATATTTATATAATTTTTTTGTGCTAAAGAAATGCAGAAACTGACCACTGTCTACTTTCAGTGATTTTGAAAATAAATGAGCTAAAGCATGTAAAGTTCCAAGGAGTAGAGTAAATAAAGAGATCACACTAGTGCCATCAGACAGTGTGTCTGCTCTCTTCTTGATGAGCACAGTATATATATATATATATATGTGTATATATATATGTGTGTATATATAGTGTGTGCATATATATATATATATATATATATATATATATATATATATGTAGGAAGACCATATCTATCTATCTCTATCTCTATATCTATCTATCTATCTATCTATCTATCTATCTATCTATCTATCTATGGTAGGAAGACAGGTCTTACATATTACTAGACCTTCTTTAGGTGGCCTTGGCCTTCTATTTCAGTAGAAGTAATATATAAGTATATGGCTAGAGACCAATTCAATTATTTACATGGCCTTTCCAGAAAATGGCTAATGCTATAGACCAGAGACTTAGAAATGCAGAAGACTGAACAATACACAAGCAAAAGAGACATTAGTCTCTAACCTCACGATGCAGGTCATGGTTCAAGGTCATGGAATTAATAGTAGGAGTTGTTACTTTTAAAGAGAGAAATGCTTTGAGGCTTTTAGGGAAATTTTAAATAAATTAACTTTATGTTTTGGGAATTATAATTTGGGCATTATTAAAATATTATAATTGGCCATTGTTTCATAAATATAATTATAGGCCACCTTTTCAAAAGGCCTTCTTAATAAGTCTTTCAATTTTTTTATGGGTACAGTTAGTTGTGTCCCTAAAGTTATTCCATTTTCCACAGCTTCTTACTGTCTGCACAAATGACAAATTGGCTAATGCTCATTGGCACAGGGAAAGAAGTAAGGTCACATAAATAGGGATATGGCAGGCTTCAAGCACTGGAGGCCAAAGGCACCAGAAACATAGGCAGACAGCTTAAAATTGTCTTTTCTTATGTTTGTGCATTGTTTCTATATGGAAAATTACATTTCTCTGAGAGTATATGTGTAAATATGCATCTGCTAGTGTTTTGGCAACTCTAAGTTACCTAAATTAGTTTTGATCAACACTGTCGGATTTTTAAACCCACCAACGTAATAAAAGCGAGTTTAAAAAAACACAAACAAACCCTACAGTACATTGTGTGCTCTGCTGTTCTAAGCCTCAGCTTCAAGACAAAAGGAGAGTGAGACTTTGTCATTTGCTAGCTGTTAATAATCAAGAGAAGATCTGCCAGACAAGCTCTTCAAGGGCTCTGTCTGTCTGGACCAGGTATATACTGCAATACACAAAGGGCTTTGCAGGGGGAGAAAAATGAGTGTTCGTGGACAATGATGCAGCTTTCTTAATTAAGATTTTCATTACTGATACATACATTAAGTTCTGCAACTGCAAGAGCCAAAGCACTGTCATGTGCAGGTAGATGTCCCTGATTCCATCTTCAGGCAGTAAAGCTAAAACATATTAAATGTGCACCCAGCAAATGTTGTGGGGGCCAGGAGAGATCCAGAAATATTTCTGTTGGAATGCAGAGAGGCCCCATTAAAAGCAAATTTGTAATGCATCTAATAGGTACGCAGAAAGCTCATATCAACAGACCGGGTGTGCACATGCGTATGTGTGTGCATGTGTTCCTGTATGGGACTGCTTTGAGGGGCTGAGCCACAAAGGTAGTTGTAGCTGACCTAGAAATAATCTCTATATAAATACATCAATAGCTCAGGCCTTAAAAGGAACTTTGATCTTTAAGTTTTCCAATGCCTATTGTTGAGAAAGAAAATAAATGGCTGATTTTGGGTAGCTTTTGGAAGATGGTGAAGACTCCTGTCCACAGCTGGCCCTGACTCTGTTCCTCTGGGTCACTCAGTCTATTTTCCCTGGATCCTCAGGCTGGTCCACAAGTCAGTGTGGTCTGCCAATGGGCGTACTGTTCCCATGAAATAATCTGACTGTGGTGTGGGGAAATCTTTCTTCTTAGATCAAGTTATTTTTACAAAAAGAATTTTGCTAAGAGTTGAGAAGAAACTAAACCCTGCACAATCCTCAAAATGGATTAGTATCTAGAGTGTATGATTTTTATTTCATCTTAACTAAAGCCTACTTCATTTTAGGGTTGCTGGTACTGTTAATGTGCACAGTACTCTGTTGTTTTCTGGTTTCTAGTTGCATCTCTTCCTGTGTTAAAGTTCACATGCATTTGGGGGGGCTACCCTCTCGGTCTCCTAGCTAAAGAAGACCTTCATCTCTTGGTGATTCCAGAGTAGAAAGGAGTGTTAGATGTCGTGTTTCATGAAAGATCATTTTATTATAATAGCCAAAAATTACACATTCGTTTCTTATTAGGTAAAAACATTTATCTGGAATTTAAATGTAATCCCCCATTTTCTAAGAAGTAATACACCAAAATGGCTCAAAAGGAATTCTCTAAGTATTTTGGCTGTAGTTCTTTGTTGTTTGGGTAAAAGGGAAAAATTCCAAATAATAGTGGCCAAGAAGATTCCTCTTGGATTCCTGCATCAAGACTCAGATCACTGAAGTAGTTTTCTGGATGTTGGTGTACATTTCTCAAACTCTTTCTGTAGGTATATTAGACAGCTAGGGCACAGTGGTAAACACACTGCCTTCTGTGAGGTGAATGGCCTCTGAATATATTCTAGAGGAGTGATGTTAATGACTGGTGGTAGTAAGATGACGGAAGAAATTCTTTATATGTAGATGAATAGACAGTATGCAGACACCTTGTTAACAGATACTTCATGTATTTTGGGAAAAATAGTGTTAAGATTTTTCGTAATGTTACCAAAAGTACGTTATAAAACTGGTTAGAGGAGTACATAGAAGCTGTTGGTGAAGGACCAATGTAATAGACATTATTTAAGCCTTGTGATGATGTGAAAAAAAAAAAGAGGGGGAAAAATCCTAGAAGAGGATTTTAATTACAGATTTCCCATGACTTCTCTTATGTATCCTTGACTTGCTTGTAAGGACCAGAAAAAAGGACATTGTTAAAGAATTTAGGTGTACCTTTTCCTCAAATTCTCTCATAAGACACATGCTTCCCTTACCCAAAATATAGAGTCCATTTTAATTTAGAGGTGATAATTATTTTCTACATACCCAAAAGCCTAGAAATTTACAAGGAGGTACTAAATGTGGAATCCATTGGAGCCTACTAAAGTGTGCGGGGTAAGGTGGCCCATTCTAAATAATTACCTGGGAAATGATTCTCTGGATAAGGAAGTTATGCCTGGTTTGTCTCCAATGTGCCCACAGTAGGAGAAATGAGGAATTAAAAAGAGGCTAGAGAAAGAATACATAAAAGAAGAATTTAATGGAAAAAAATCTTGATTTTATCACAAAGATCTGTTGTAGAAAATGCCTCTGCAAGTGCCCTAGTGGAAAGCTTCTTTGAAGAAGTGGATTTTGTAGGTACTATATAGGTATAGGTATAGGTATAGGTACAGGTACAGGTATAGGTATAGGTATAGGTATAGGTATAGGTATAGGTATAGGTATAGACATAGACATAGACATAGCTATAGATATAGATATAAGGATATAGATACAGATATTGATATCCTTCCCCAGATTTGAAAAGGCAACCATGATGTTTGGGGAGGAAAAGAGAAGGGTGAGAAAGAACAAGAGAAATATTCATAATATTAATTAATAGCACTCAACATAATCATCATTGATGTGTCCCCACTTGGCCTCTGAGTAAAAGCTATGTTGTAGAGGCAGGCGTATAATTGGTGAAGTTTTCTAAGAGCATAAGAAAGCCAGATATTCAGCACTCTGAGCCCTGGGTACACTGAGCCAGTTGTATGGCCTCTAACAGCACCAGGCACTACTGACACCTGGCTCTTAACCATATCCTTCCTTACACCTCCTGAGGAGTTTGACTGCTAACTACGCCCTGCTCCTACCACTCACCTTAGCTTGTGGTTGGCCGGAAGGGGCTTCCATACAGTGTTTAACATGCTTTGCCTCTATTCTTTCTTTCTGGACACTAAAGATTTGTCAAAGACGCAGAAAGAATGCGCTGGAGCACATGCCATTCCTTATCATCTGCAAATGAACTTCTTGTGCTGAAAGAATGCTCCACTTACACTCAGAACAGCTTTGTACAACTCCTGCTCCTCTGAAAGACTCGGGGAACTCACTCCAAGATTCCAGACGCTCGCTCCCTATCCCAAAACTCAGGGAAGACACCCTGTCACAGTTTGTACTGTGGAGGCAGAGGCTGATGCTGTCAGTGTGGCATTTCTGCCTCTCCAGCATCTTTCACTTTCCCTGAAGTTGCTGAAAAATATTCCATGTCATTAAGTATGTAGCAATACACATGGGAGTCAGAAAGAGAGAGGGAAAGGTGGAGGACATTGATGACATGGCCTCTAGCACTTTATTTATGAGAACATCCAGAAATCTCTATCTACATCTGGTAGAAGAATAGTGTCAGTTCTGCCCTGGAGACATGGATCAGGCAATGTTGCCAGTGTGTATTTTCCCTTCCCGATAATTTACTGATTTTGGAGTCTGATGGCAGAGCTCAGATGATCCTTTTTACACTCATGTGAGTGAACAATTAGCTTGTCTCTATGGGGGATGGAGATATCAAATAAATATAAATAAATAAAATATAAATATAGGTAATCAAGGGAAGTACTAACCATCCTCCACCCAGAGACTCCTCACGTTCCCTGGTTGGTGCTTTGCTCCCCACGGTATTTCCCAGGGGGCAGTGAGGGTGGGTGATGCCCCCCGGGGAATAGGAAACAGTGTTAGAGGTGAGCTGTCAGGAGTTCAGGGAGCACTGCCTTTGCAGTGAAGAATGAGACTAAGCAGCTAAACATGTGTTAGACTGCTCATTTGCCCTTCCAAATTTCTACTGTGGCATTCACCTTTTCACTGTTGATTTATAACCAATCTTAAAATATTACGGATTGGTCATGATTTTTCCCTGTTAAATTTTTTTTTTTACCACAGTGATTTTTATTTTCATGTAATTACAATTTAATATATTTCCTTTAAGTTTTTAGACTTTGGTTTCATGCCTGAAAAAAAGCATCCCATACACCCAATATGAAAATATTCACTTATATGCAAAGGCTACAAAAATTGGCATTTACCAAATTAGTGAAGATGCAGAGAAGTCTCTTTTTTCATTGATGGAGGTATAATTTGATATGTGTGTACTGGAGGATAGTTTAGCAATAGATAAATTTTACTTTGACAGTTCTACTACTAGAAATTTATCTTAAGGGGATAATAGGAAAGGGCACTTAAAAATGTATGTGTATTTAGCAAAGGAAACAACCCAGAAAACTAATAGGCAACCAATGGAATGGGAAAAGATAGTTGCAAGTGACATATCAGATAAAGGGTTAATATCCAGAATCTATAAGGAACTCACTAAACTTCACACCCAAAAAACAAACAACCCAGTGAAGAAATGGGCAGAAGATATGAACAGACACTTCTCCAAAGAGGACATCTAGATGGCCAACAGACACGTGAAACGATGCTCAGCATCCCTCCTCATCAGGGAAATACAAATCAAAACCACACTGAGATACCACCTCATGCCAGTCAGAGTGGCTAAAATGAGCACATCAGAGAACTCTAGATGTTGGCGAGGATGTGGAGAAACGGGAACCCTCCTACACTGTTGGTGGGAATGTAAACTGGTAGAGCCCCTCTGAAAAACAGTGTGGAGGTTCCTCAGGAAACTAACAATAGAACTCCCCTATGACCCAGCAATAGCACTGCTAGGAATTTACCCAAGGGATACAGAAATGCTGAGGCATAGGAGCACATGTACCCCAATGTTCATAGCAGCACTCTCCATAATAGCTAAAACATGGAAAGAGCCTAAGTGTCCATCAACAGATGAATGGATCAAGAAGATGTGGTTTATCTATACCATGGAATACTACATGGCAATGAGAAACAATGAAATCTGGCCATGTGTAGCAACATGGATGGACCTTGAGGGTGTTATGCTGAGCGAAATAAGTCAGGCAGAGAAGGACAAATATCATATGTTTGCACGTATAGGAGGATTAGGAGGAACTTGCCGGAGGAACAAGGGGGAGAAGAAGGGGGGAAATGGTGGGGGAAAGGGAGAGAGGCAAACCATGAGAGACTCTTGAATGCTGACAAAAACTGATGGATGTGGGGGGGAGGAGGGATGGGCATGGAGGAGGGCACTTGTGGGGATGAGCACTGAGTGTTACTGGAAACTAATTTGACAATAAACTATTTGTAAAAAAAAAAGTATGTGTATTTAAAGATAGTTATTGTAGTATTGTTTAGTTAGACTAAAAGTCCAAATATCCTAAATGTCCATCAATACGTGATTGACTCAATGAATAATCCATAGAGTACAATGTAGCTATCAAAAAGATATGTAGATCTATATTTATGAAATGGAAAAATGCTTATTACAATGTTGAGTAAAAAAGCAGATTACCAGATGGTAAGCAGCTCTTTCTTTCATTTTGGAAAGAGAAAGACAAAGAGAAAGAAAAAGAGACAGATGAATCAATAAGTATGGAAATATATTTCCCAAAGCGTTAATTGTGGTTCTCTCTGTGGAGTGAGATTTTGAATGAATGTTATGTTCTTTTTTATATATCATCATTGTAACAAATTCAAACAAAACTAAGTGTATACTTTTCAGAACTAAAAAATCAGAGTTTGACTTTTAGGGTAAGAGAGCTTATATAAACCCTGTAACAACTACTTAAAAATTCAAATATGAGTTTCATACTCATTAGTGATTAGCATCTCTCTTAAAAGGATGACATCATTGCCTGACCACTTTCTTGATGGGTGATATCACTGCATACCTCAACTTTCCTCCAAGTTGGGCAATTTCAGGTGATACACTGTAGTGCTTGCCATATAGGACTTTAAAACTGAAATACTAGAAATAACCCAAATATCTATATAGAGGGCACAGTTAGGTAAATTCTAGGGGATTATGTGGTTGATAAAAACTACTCAGACATTACAGTGGCACTTATAAAGAGTTTGTAATTATACCAGGAAGCACTTACATAATATTTAATTAAAAATAGGATACAGCTCTATACATACACTATGTGCCCAATTAAGTTAAAATCCAGAGAAGAGACTAGAAGGTGATCTGAAAAATTATTAATAAGAGCTGCTTCTCTAAAGTGGCATTATAGATGTTTTCTCTATACTCTATACTTTCTTAATATTTTACAGTATGTGTGAATTATAGAGTCATGAAAGAAGTAAATATTAAAAAAAATACAGCTGCTTTGCTCAACAGCTGCCAAATTCTACCCCAGATGTAGCTGCAATTTAGTTTTGAGTCAAATGGCCCTAATGTCATTTCCTCGAGGAATCTAGCTAGCATAACGGAATGTGTTCAAATAAAGGAAAACTACCATTGCCACCACCTCTTTCTGTTACCATTTTATAATGCTCAGAATAAATCTGAGTAAGGAATCCTACTTCTACTGGAAATTATGAATTTTCATATTCTTCAGGTCTTGTCTTAGGTTGCCAGAAGCTGCAATTTAATTATTCTATAGTATTCCGGTATGTCCACAGTTTTGGAAGCTGTTTATGGGAGGCTGTGGATGTAGGCCACTGCTAGAAACGGAGGCTCAATTATTCATTTCAAATGGGAGTTCCTTTGAAAAACAAGATGGACTGTTACATAAGATCTTCTGTAGCTAATTAGTTTCCTTTCCTTCATTACCTTCCCTTTTCCTTCCTTCCCTTTTTCTTTCCTTCCTCCTCTGGCCTACCCACTCTTTCTCTCTCTCCTTCGTTTAAATAAATAGACTTTCTGTACAGTTAGATGCCAGTTCTGAACATTTAGAGAAAATTCACACAGTACCAATACCACACTTGAAATAGATCATCTAATTGTTCCTAAATGATCATATTTTAGCAAATTGATGATGGGAGAAGTCAGAATTGTCACTCATATGTTTATGATGCCTGTTAGAGGCTTGGCAATAAGGCAGGCAGTAGATATTTTTTGAGAAAGCAAGAGAGTAACTAGGTAATGCCAGGATGGGAGGAAGGAACAGGCAGAAGAAAGAAGGAATGACATGGGTTTCTGTGTCTTTTGACAAAAGTTATCTAACCACATGTTCCTGGTCTTTTGGACCAAATGGCAACGTCCAAACTTTTCTACACTATGAGCTCTTTGAGGACAGGGATGGTGGCTTATTCACATGTGTGTGTGTGTGTTTTCCTGTATTCAATACAGTGCCTGGTGTCATGCAGGTGCTCACCAGATATTTGGAGAATTGAACTGAGCCTTTTTACTGCCCTTTTATCTTGGCCTAAGCTAGAAAAAGAAAAGAACAAAAGAAAAGAAAATAGAAGAGAAAAGAAAAGAGGAAGAAACTAAAACCCCTAAGTCTTTATACACATACTGGGTAAAACCCCATTTGAATTTGAACGCAAATACGTATCTCTGTGCGCTGCCACCTTGGTCACTGAACTGCTGGAGGAAACCACCTAAGGCAGAATGGTATCAACATTAACCCACCAGACTCACCTAGGCCTTCCACATTCTCAAGGAGAATCCGCCTAGATTGCTCTGGTCAACTTACTGTCCCAATTGTCCTAAGAACTATCTTAAACTTTCACTTTCCTCATATCTCCACCTCACTTATGTTAGCAGAACCCTGACCCTCAGCAGCTATCATTTGAGAAACCACTCAGCCTCTCAGTATGTGGCACACTTTTGCCTCTGCCCTTTTCTTTTTCTTTCTCGTAACAATAGAAGAGATGTCCCTCCTCCCATCCCTCATTTATGTTCTGGATTCCATGGCTCTAGGCTTACCAGGAATCTTACATTACTAATCATCCCAACCACTTCTCTCTTCCATAAACTGAATCTCTCCTTTCTACTGTATGCTTCCCAGATGCATGCAAAAATACCAGTATTTCCATTTTTCTCAAACCTTCTGACCTCACTCTCTCATTCCCAAAGCATATTCTAACTCATTTTCCTTTACAGTAAATCTTCTAAGAGTTATCCACATTTGCTCTCTATTTCTTTACCTCTCACTCTTTCCCCATACCATTACAAACAGGTTATGGCTTCTACCACTTCAACAAAAGAGCTTTTGCCAAAGTCAACAGTAACCTCCACATTAATATACTAAATGCAATTTTCAGCCACTGGCTGACTTCTCAGTAGCACGTCTCACTACTGTCCACCCTGTTCAAAACACTGTCTTGGCTTCTGTGTCATTTTCTGGTTTTCCTACTATCTCCTTAGTTGTTCCTTCTGAGGGTATTTCACAGCTTCATTTATTTTGCTACCAGCTGATTAAATATTAAGAGTTCCTCAAGTCTTGGTTTGGGTTGCCTCCTCTATGGAACCCTGTTCCCTAGGCAGTATTATCCCTGCCAACAGCCTCATTTGCCTTCACTGTACCTCTAATATCCAATTGTATGTATTTTTTTTTAATGTTTTATTTATTTCTAGGAGAGAGAGAGAGAGAGACAGAGAGAGAGACAGAGAGAGAGACAGAGTGAGCAGGGAAGGGTCAGAGAGAGAGGGAGTCACAGACTTTGAAATAAGCTCCAGGCTCTGAGCTGGCAGTCGGCACAGAGCCCGACGCGGGGCTCGAACCCACAAACCGTGAGATCATGACCTAAGCGAAAGTCGGACGCTTAGCCGACTAAGCCACCCAGGCGCCCCTGTATATATTAACCTACCTAGTCCATATGCTCAGTTCTCTTTACCAGAAACACTTCACGCTAGACATCTCAAAAACAGACCTTGTAATCTTCCCTCAATTCCCATTCTCCTTTGGTATTTCATATAATTGTGAGTGGCACCAACTTCCATACACTTTTATGAGCAGAAACCAGTAGTCAGGGTTGCTAATTCCTCTGTCCTCCATCTCCCACATCCAGTCCATGAGAACGTCCTGTATATCTTGCTTCTGTATTATCTCTTGGTTCCATTTATTTTTCTTCCATTCCCAGTCATTATTCTAGTCTATCTCTTATCTGTTATACTACAATAGCCTCCTTATTTTTGCTCCTGCGAAACCATTCACTACAATGGACTAACTTGATTTTTTTTTTTGTTTTTAACTTTTAATGTTAAGATTATTGCAGATTAATATGCAGTTGTAAGAGACAATACAGAGAGATCTGGTATGCCCTTTACTCAGTAGCAATAGCTTACATAACTACAGTAGAATATCATAATCGGAAGATTGACCTTGATTTTACAATGCTACAATCCAACTATCTTATTCAGATTTCGCCAGTTTTATATGCATTTGTGTGTGTATTTAGATCAATGCAATTGTATCTCCTATGTAGTTTTTCATGATCACCACCACAGTTGAGATACAGAATAGTACCAGCACAAGGCTCTTATGCTACCCTCTGATAGACATAGGTAGCTCCATTTCTTCCCTAGTCCTTAACCTTTGCCAATCGCTAATCTGTTCTCCATCTTTACAGTTTTGTTATTTCAAGAATGCTGTATAAGTAGAATCATGAAGTATGTAATCTTGAGATTGGCTTTTTTTACTCAGCATCATACCTTTGTGATTAATCCAAGTTGTATGTATCAAGGGTTACCTTTTAATGCTGGGAAGTATTCCATAGTATGGATATACCACCGTTTGTTTAGCCACTCACTCACTGAAGGTAATTTGGGCTGTTTCCAGTGTGGGGATAGTATGATAAAGCTGTTATAAACATTGGTGTACAGATTTTTGTGTGGATATTTCCATCCATCTACAATAACTGTGTAAGAGTAGCACTATCATTTTAGAGTACAAAATTGGGGAACCTGGGTAGCAGTTAAGTATCTGACTCTTGATCTCAGCTCAGGTCATGATCTCACAGTTTGTGAGATTGAGCCCATGTTGGGCTCAGCACTAACAGCACAGAGCCTGCGAGGGACTGTCTCTCTCTCTGCCCCTTCCCTGCTCATGTGCTTTCTCTCTCAAAATAAATAAATAAACTTAAAATATAGATTATAAAATTGATCATGCCACATTTCTTCTTAAGTTTGCTTTCTCTAAGGGAGGTCTTCAACATGGTCTACAGAGATGCTGAGGTCATCATATGTCTTTTCAGTCTCAACTTGAGCTGCTCTTCCCTTCATTCTCTCTATCCAGCTCTATTCGATGCCTTCACCTATGCTGTGCCCTCTGCTTAGAAACCTCTACAACCTAATCTCACTTCTTGTTCTTCATCTTCAGATGGTATCTCAAATGTCACTTCCCAGGGAAGGTCCTCATGAACTCCTAGACTCACTTAGACTCCCCTCTTCTATTTGTTCTTAGAGTCCCTGGAATTTTTGTTTCACAGGGGCAAGTGCAGTTTGTAATTATAAGTTCTTTCGTGTGACCATTTGATTAGAATATCTTCCATCTTCCAGACTGTAAGTTGAGTAGGGCAGTGACCATATCTGTTTTGATTTCCATTATCTTCAGCATTTAGTAGACATTCACTTTGTGTTTGATAAAATTTGGCCAAGGATTTTAAGACAGATTGTCTTGGATTCAAATTGTATCTTTATCACTCACTAGGCATTCTTGAAAAAATTACTCAAACATGCTAAATCTCTGTTTTATCTTCAAAATTAGGATCGCAACAGCATATATTTAATAAGAGTAGCTCTAAAGGGTTAAATCACGTTGCTGTTGAAAGTATTTTGTCCAGTGCCTAAAGCAAGTCAAGCACTCAACACATGCTAATTCTTGCTGTGATTATTAGTTTAACTAAAGACAAGATTTTTATATTTTTTTCCCAATGAGGTTTTAGTCCATTATATTAATTTCTTGCCTTTTTCCTGGGGTTCTGATTCAGCTAACTTTGAGAATCTGAAAAGAAACCCTCAGTTTAAATCTCCAGTAATCCTATGACTACAAGCTCCAACCCTAGGTATGTCTCTTTAGATGAGTGCCTTGTTTGGCTTCTTGGATATGGTTCACATTTTCATCTCACTCAGTACTTCCTTCTCTTGCTTTCCAGACTGTGGATCAGGGGGCTGGTTGGAATGCCTCTCCTCAACTCCTAGTGTTGTGAAGGAAGTTTTCTAAACATAACTTGTCTCTGTCTCATTCCTTATACTTTCCCATGGAGGTGAATCATCTTGTGGATATCATAGCTTTTGCTCCATGTCTCTTAATTAGAGGAATTAATCTATTGAGGTTTGTAAGGGCAGGAGTTTAGCCTCTTTCTCCTTCTTTTCCTACAATGGGAGTTAGTGACCTGGAAGGGCAGTGATCTTATGCTGATCCAATTTTCCTCTGGGAGGGCTGTTCCAAAGTATAGATAAAAGGGAAGGGAGTCAGTGAGCCCATTTTACCTCTCATCCATCCTCCATCCTTCAACCAAGCCTTACCAAAAATTTTTGGTCCCTAGGTTATCAGTTATACTGTCTTATTTTTCAATGGGTTTAGAACTTGAGTAGGAAAGAGCCGTGCCATTTATTGGACACTCTCAAAGATTCCAACACTTAGGTTTATGCTTTTGCTTGGAATATCATTATTTTGCTCCTCATATATATATATATATATATATATATATATTACAGTCTAGCCATTTTTCAAGACCCAGCTAAATCACATTTTACATGAAGCTTTCCAACCCTCAAGGCTCTCTTTCATGAATGAAATCCTATAGTACTCACTGGACTGTATCATTCCTTTTGGAACTGTCACTTATTGTCTCATATGCATATGGAATACTCAACAGTATAACTTCTTTTCCTAATCCAATTTTGAGTTCCTTAAGAGCAAACAAGGGCAATGTCCTAGATTTATGTTTTAACCCATACTAAACACAATTCTTTGTACTGAGTAAGTGCTTAATAATATTTTACAGGATGATTATGCTTGAAGCTGGCCCACTGACCAAGCTGTGGTTAGAAGGATCAAGTTACAATTAAAAGGGTAGTGGCTGATAGTTTCTGAAGGAGTGGTCACAGTGACTAAAGGTGGGGAGGGAGGGGGTTTATGAGTATGTTCCTGAGATGTGTATCAGCACAAGTCTGGATACATCTATGAAGTGAAGCTTAATCCTGTTATGTGCTGAGTTCTCATCTTGGTAATATTCTCTCCATTTTCCTTTATGAAAAACATATGGAACTCAGGTCTGATAGGTAGAAAGGCTAAGAGAAATGCAAGTAAAGGGAGGTAATGCTCCTAGGTGTAGTAGGCTAGACTATAGTGTGTTTTGATTCTCTGAATTAGTTAAAAGATTGAAGAAAAAAAAACAGCCACTACCACCTCATGAAAAAAAATTAGAAGGAAGGGTCCTGAAAATGGTACCTGAGAAATAAAAGACAGTGAATATTTTAAAGATCACTGAATTTAATTTATTCAACCTAAATGCATAAAAGTACAGGTGGGGACATTATTTATGCAGGTATATGCAAATCACTTTATAAAATAGGCAAAGCCCTTCTGCTTTTTATAAGTTGCCAAGGTGGTTCCTGATATTTTCAAAGCTATGCACCTTTAATGTAATTTCCTAAGCGTTGGAATCCCTCTTTCGGAATCACAGTCATTGTTAGAGTGAGTATATATTTTTTTCTTTCCTCTGAGACTTCTACAAGGCTCTCATAACCATCACAAAAAGGGTGGTTTCCACAGAGATATGACTGGAAAAATCACTTGGAAATCACTAAGGAGCAAGTCACAATGTTCAAAGCAGAGAACAGGGCCTTTGAAAACATGAACCCATCTGACCTCTTGAATTTAGTACAGTGAATTCCTGAGCTCTGAAACATGGGGCCCGGCTGTGCATGCCATATTGGTGCTATAAGACTGGCAGTAGGTTGGCTGTGGCATGGTCTATTTCAAACTCCTTCACAGTGCCCAGTGTTGCATGTTCCCAGATGACATTTGGTTGGCAGAAGCTGGGCTTCCAAAGCTGGCAGTCTGGAATGCAGCCCACTATGTTTTGACAAACACATAATTGACCATCTGATCACCAGCCTACAGTCTACACTCAGGTCACTGGGGGGACCTGGGCTTTCAATAGGTCCCTACTCCTCATCTTGTTCATCTTCTCAAACCTTTCTCCAGAGAGCAATATAGAGAAGACTTAAACACACCCACACATACCCTCCCATTTGCAAAAGAGAACATGGTCCATGAAACATAAGCTGTTGAAAATTTCCTTTAAATTGTCCTGGCAGCCCAAAGTGAACAAGAGAAAAGCACATTTATGGTGAACTCTAATTCAGAAAGAAGGAAGAGACATACTGAACAGTTTCAACACTGGCAGTATATATGTTGCCATTCCATGCAATGGCTTGGAACTTCTCAGAAAAGGACAGCATAGACAAGTGATAGGAAGTTGGGCATTGCTTGGCTTTAGGGGGACATTACTGAGAAATTGTTCCTTTTTTGGGTGAAAGAAGGGAAAAGTGGGACACTGGAAATGGCTTCTTCCTTATCTGCCTGACACTCCCCCAAATGTACTATGGAAGAAGGAGTCACACATCTCTTGAGACCAGCAGGCAGCAGCTCAGAGTGAGGTCAGATTAAAATTCAGGTCTCCTTTGAAGTTATTGTATAGAATGTTTTGGTCTGAAATTTGGCCCCACATAACACATCGACCTTTCTCCTAGAAGGCAGGGACCGTGCACTGCGCCAAGATATGCTGGCATTATGTAGATGTCAGTGTCTATGTCAACACTACCAGATAGCCTCACTTCTCTGCTCCCACCCCCAGTGCACAGTCTGGGCCCTTTGTTTTTACTTTTGACCCAGTCTCCCTTTTCCCAATCAGCCATCTCTACATAGCCAGAGCCCTCTTTGGTTAAAATTCTTCAAAGCTTCCTCAAGCCTGCATCACATCCAAAGTCCCCTGCATGGCTGACAAGACCCTCGGAGATCTGCCTCCTATCAATTCTCCAGCCTCATCCCCCAGGCTCCCCTTTCAACCACCATGTTCCAATCATACGACATGAATCCTCTGGAGCTTGCTGCTGCTCAACACTCTTGACTTTGTAAATGTTCTTGCTTTTTTTCGTGATGATGATGCCCCTTGCTTTTCCATCCCCTACACTGACTTGGCAAACTGCAATTCATTCTGTAGACTTTTAGATCTAGCTTGCAGGTGGGCACTCCTTTCTTGTTCCTCTTGCTACATCTTGTTCATGCCTCCATTCCAGTGCCCATCACACGCTATAGCCTTTATTTACTATTTATCACCCCTACCAGACTGAGATTCTTAGCAACAGGGAACATTTCTTATTTATCTTGGAGTTCCAGGAATGAAGCACAGTAACTAGTTTTCCATAAATGTTTGTTGACTGAAAACTGAATAAAGAGCTGTACATGATGATTAATCAAAATGAAGTTGAGCAGTTGCATTAGCTTATATAAGCTAAGCATGGAGCCTATTAGCAATCTAAGGAAGGCAGAAGATCGCAGCAGTAAGGCACTTTCTGGCAGTTCTCACAGGGTGAAAGGAAGAATGAGGGATAGAGGGTGTGGTGGAGGAATGTCTTGTTAGCAGAGAATGTCACTGAGGTAGTGAACTTGCAGCCTTTTCAACACTGAGTTTTCAGTACTGGAAGGTTTTGTTCTGAGAATGAATATGAGTCTGAATCATGGAGAGGTCTAATTTATAATAACCTGGTTTCTCAAATAGGCTAAGTCTGTGCTGCCTACTTCAAGGCAGCATGACAGGTTACGGCAGGCTCCTCTTTGTTTCTGCTAAAGAGTAACGGAATGGAAAACTCTTGGGGGAAACATCTGGAAGCTATTCAGCTCCTACTGAAATCTGTGTCAAATCCAGATTGGGACTTTGGACTAAATGCAGTGCCAAAGAGAGAAGGCAGAATTCTGCACCTGTCCTGAGAAGGCCATTGAAGAGCTAGAAGCGCTGGGGAGATAATGCTCTGATTTGATCCCAAGGAACTTTTCTTTTCCCTTTGATAGGTATCTGGGGCACCACCCCTGGAGCCATCAGCTGTGTCTGTGGGTCACTTGAGGACAGCAGGGCTGTCACAGGCCCTGTCACCCTTGAAAGAAAAGCAGCCACATGATTTGGAACAATCCAAGCAAGCAAGAAGCCTGGCCCAGAGGTGGGACAAGGTTAGTGGGTACAGGAGTAGGCTATCAGCCCATTACATGTCATTCTCCCAGCTTTATCTCTGGTTAAAAACTAGGATCTCTCTGGAAGCTGCCTGATTAATGGTTGAGGTAGCATAGAATCAGTTTCACATTTTCCTATGAGCCAGAAACAGCCTTTCAATTATGTTTTTATCTCAAAGGTCTCTCCCTCGATTTCTAATCTGTGACACAGGTCTCCAGTCCCCTGTACTGCTTGTGTCTGAGGCTTGCCCTACAGTGGTGACGTCATAATAGCTGAGCTGTGCGGGCAGGAGTGCACTGTGCTGACTCATCCTCGGTGATGTGAGGATTAATGCCTTGTCTAACACGGAGCTATTATGTGAACTGTTTTTACACAAAAGAACTGCAACAAAAATGATTTGCCAGTTAGAGGACTAGAAATATGCAGTGCTAGGTAACTGAAGGAGGGATATGGAAACATAAAGTGGTAACCAGAAGCATGTACATTTACACTCTCCAATGCATTGACAGACCCGCTCTATCAACACAGAGAATAAGGAATAACAAGACCTGTCAGGGGCAGGGAGGATCCACCCCTGCTGTATAAATGCATTACACATAGCACCCGTCGTCCTTGGGGAGTTTAACCAATCTCCTTCTCTGTCAAATGGCTGTCACTTTGGACTTCAGCCTTAGTGTTCGTCCTTGGGGGGATTCTGCTCCCTTAAGTGTATTTGCAACAAGCCTCTAGGAACGTTAGTGGAAGCCACACACATGCAAGAGAGCCATGGGAACCCTCCTTCTGTGCAAATGATGACCACCCAAGAAATACCTCGGGGAAGTCAGTGAGGTAAGACAGAATGTTATGAATCAGGGACAATGTTCACCAGAGAGGGAGAAGCAGCTGGGAAGATCTGATGCTTATTTATCACATAAGGTGACTGCCACCACCTGTAGCATGTCTTGGGCGGTGTCTCATGCAGTGAGTGACTACGGTTATTTGGGTTCACTGCCACAGAATCTCTTTCAAGCAGCCCAAAGGAAAAACTTATCCAATGCATTCAGTGCAGTCTGATTTGGGCTTGAAATAATAAATGTTCTCTCTTTTCATCTGAAATCAAGTTTTCTCTCTCTTTTTTCTCCTCTTTCAAATGACTCCCCATCTTTTTTGGAAAAGAACGGTACCTTCTATAAACCTCTCAGCAGATGTAATCCTGGATTTTTCTCCCCCTCCCCATCCCAGACTTTTGATTACACACACAATTTTAGCCTAAATGGGTCAAGCCTTATAGTTCACTCTTATATTTCTTAGTAAAAGGGTATGGAATTTTGTTCATAAATGAAAGCTGTGATCCAGAAGTTAAAATTAAAAACTATTGGATGTAGACATGGGTGTATAGCTGATGAATAAATAATTGCCCATTGATTGACAGTGGAGCAAAGGCCCAACTATTGCTGATATCTGACTGAAGAATGTAAGCTATGGTTTAGAGGACCAGTGACTTCTGCAAACAGCAGCTGCAGCTGCGTAAAAGACAGTCTTTATGTAAATCCAATGCCAGGGACCCTGGGCTTTTCAACTCTCTCATGGATGGCAACTATTACCACCACCAACAGCATCAATTCCAAACCCAGAGGAAGCTAATACATAGCAAAGAAGTGCTGGAAACCACAACAAAGTCAACCAGAAACCATGCCAATAAAGATCCGAATTCCCTAAATATGACACTTTTTGCAAAAGTAAAAAAAAAACACTTTTACTTACATAAAGAGAAGGGGCAGGCCACAGATTGATGGTCAAGGAACTGAAAAACAAAAACATGGAATTAAAATTAAACCCAGTGAGGTGAAGGAGAACGAATCTAAGTTGCAGATAGAACTGGTTACTCCTAAGGGTGAACAGTAGGAGCCTATTTTATTAACTGGAATCCCCCCCGCCTCAAAAAAAAGATCCATCCCCATGCAGTTTTTCAAAGGTGTGACCTCCTGCTATATGACCAACACAGCATTCCCAGTGGAAGAAGTGCCAATCTCCTTCTTCACCAACTTTGTTCTGATCCGAATGGTATGGGTATTTTCTAGAGCTGTGCTCTTCAGAACGGGAGCCACTACCTACACTTATCTATTTAAATTAGTTAAAATTTAATAAAAAACTAAATGGTTTGTTCCTTGGTCACACTAGCCACATTTCAAGTGCTCAATAGCCACCTGTGACTGGTTGCCTTCTAGGAGGAACATTTCTATCTCTCCATAAGTATCTACTGGGCAGCACTGATGAGAATAAGTTAAGGCTGTCCTGCATAGCACAGGGCAAATTTTAGCTAATTTTGATAAAGATGAATAAAACTGATAAACGCTGGCTCTTTTAAGGGTAAATACAGTAAGTTTAATGCACAGAAGACCCTCTGGACAAAATTCAACATGTACATGAATCGTCAGCCCTCAGCTGAGGACTGGGTGTAATGTTGTCTCGTGTTGGCTTGGTGCCCACTGAGGACCATAAACTGCCTCATTTGCCATCTCCAGCCTAGGAATGTCCCTGCTGACAAAATGATTTTAAATGAAAGCATCTGTCTCCGAAAACATGGCTCTAAGAATGAAAATCTCAGGTTTGTAGGGAGTTGATCTTAACAGTTTCTCCATCTGTATTTCAAATCAGATAATTCTCCTTTGTAATCTTCAGCTCACAAGCCAAATGAGCTATGATGGGACTGGCCTGCTCACACTACTGTTTTGACAGCTTCTCTTATGGAAAAATAAAGCCGAAATAACAGAAGATCTATGAGAAATTAATAAACCAAACAGGGATACTGAAACAAAGCAGGTCTCTCTACCCGCACCCCATGCAAATATATCAAGGGTTTAATATATGCTGATTGAATTCTTGCCTCTGTGACACTATGATTTTAACCACTTATATATAAGGCCTCTAGAAATATGCAAAACAAATTATACTAAAAGAGATCAGGTACAGGGATCTGAGTATATACTTTAGCATAGAATAAGGCTAAAAGCAAGAAAAACCCTGTCAATTAAAGAGATTTCATTTCTCAATAAGTTTTCTACACAAGTGCACTATCATAGAGATTCCTCCAAAGGAAAAGTTTCCTCTTTACGGCTGAGGTGAAGCCCCGTCAATGCACATGTAAGTGTGAAGGATGGTGTTCCTCTCCTTGAATAAGAAGAGTTAAGATGAAAATCTGCAGCCTAGATCATAATGTATGCTAATATGAGAAAGGCTGGAAGTCTCCAATGCTTTCAAATTATGTCACAAAATTGATGAGTTTAATGAAAACTTTAAGCAATATAATTAGATTATGTATGATTCACTGGAAGTACATACAAACTTGAAATATATATAAAGATTGACTAGTCTTCAAAGACTTTAAAGTTCTAAGTTTTGCTACATTCTAGTCACTTCTATAAGCCCAAATCCTAAGACAATTGTACCAGTCTATTTTTTAAATCTTCTTCCTTCCTTCCCTCCTTCCCTCTCTCTCTCCTTCCTTTCCTCCCTCCCTTTCTCCCTCCTCCTTCCTCCTATCTTTCCTTCTTTCCTTCCTCCCTCCCTCCTTCCTTCCTTTCTTCTTTCCCTCCCAACTTTTTTGAACTTGCTTTTTTTCCCCTCCAGCCTTTGAGAAAAAGGAGAAAAATGATTAGTGGTTATCTATGAAATATGCTCACTTATCATTTCTTTGTTGCACACTTAAACCCAATAACTCTCAATAATACATTATGCTTTTTAAAAATGACACTTAGCATTTATGTTCTTATATCTAAGCACATAACTTTTCCTTTTCAAATTTCAAGGAGCATTTATTCGTAAAAGTTAATCAGTCAAAATTAAATTTTTGATGTGATCAAAAGAGATCAATGCAAATTGTACCCAGATTGACTAATAAATCCAAGGTCTGGAATGAAGAAGAAATATCTTTCCTGGATGTCAAGTGACACACAGGCTGTCAATGACAGGAATCCAAGATGGAGAGAAAAATCACAGTGTGTATGTCACAGTCTAAGACAAATTAAAGCCAAGTTAAACTGAAGATTTTACTGGATATAATTGTTGCCTTTATATATTAATGAAAAACAATAATACCTATCCCAAATTTAATATTAAGGCTAAAAATTTAATCTCAGAGTTCTTATATAAGTTATAAATGTTCATAAACGTCAAAAGGCCCCTACTTCTTGATTGAATTACAATCTGCAATTTTGAGAATATGTATTAATCTACATAGGTTTATTTCTGCTCAGTTCAAATTGTTATTTTTTTGATATGTGCCCTTTCTGCCTAAGTGATATTTACCTTATATGTCTGTAAGTTGTTTTCATCTGAAATGCAAAGAATTATCTATAATAGTTTCGCATGTGATGAAAACATTTGCATTAAGCATGCTAAGCTCAAAGCATAAACATCTAGCAAAGAATATAAAACTGTAAAGCCCAAATGAATCAGGGCCTTAAAACATGGTGGGGGAGGCAAGAGTAGAGAGTGGGGAAAAGGGTGTTTTGTGGTGAACTCTGATTGTGTTTTGTGATATCCTAGTAGAAATTATTATATAGTGTCAATCTCTAAGGAACTAAGTGTAATTATTTAAATGGACTGTTAATAAAGATTAATCAATTCTGATTTCAGTTTATATTATGTAACGTTCAAGGGTAATGGTTTTCAACATTTCAAGGTGATATGGATCCCAATGAGAATCCTCTCCCAAAGAAACTCTTAAGAAACACCAAGTTTCAAAAATCTTCCAGACCCCATGAAGGTCATTCAGGAATTCCAGGTTCCTTACCCTTGGCCTAGGGAGAGAGGGGAGAAACTACTCATACATTCCCACTGCTTATCACCTCTAGGAAGCTTAACATGTTGCTCTAAGCCGAAGCCAGAAGCAGACAAAATGTTTAGAAAATAGAGCTCTGCACAGGTGTGTGTGGCTAGAGACACATAGACTCCTCTAAAGGCCTCCCAGTCTCTGACTTCCCTAGTTCCTTACAATTTCCATAGAGGCTTAGGAACAGTGTGATAGAGGAGTAGTGAGCAGAGACATAAGAATTACTATTTACTCAGCCATCACTGAAAAGCCTCATTTGTGGCAGATTGCTTCAGGCAATGGCCCAGCACCCTGAGTACTGGATCACTCACTCAAACCTGAGGATCACCTATGTGGAAGAGTTTGAAAGGCAGCATTAGCAGTATATCATTTAGTCCCAACTAAGAAGAGTAAATACCATTAACTTCCAATTTATTATAGAAAAAAAGATTTGAGAAATTAGGAAACTTACCCTAAATCCCACAGCTTCTGGGATGTGAATAAGTCTGCCCCATTCCAAAGTCTACATATTTTTAACCACTAAACTACACTCCATCTAGGTATTTCCCATTTTATGTTTCCCCTTGAAATCTGGGCTCATTCAGGATTTTGTAGGCTAGTTTAAGCTTCTCCTTTGGAAGGAGACAGGTTTGGCTTGATTTGTATTCTAAATATTTCACAGTGGTAAGGGAAAGCTATTATTATACCCATTTTATGGTGCGGAAGCTGAGCCACTTGCCAGCTGAGGTATCTGGCTGGGTTAAAAACGGAATAGGGTTGTCAGTCTTTCATTCTTCTCAACTGACTGAAGCCGAGGCTGCAGTCCTGTCTGAGGGCTTTTTGCACATGGGATTCACACCGGCTGAGAAAGAGTGAGAGAAACTTTGAAAAGGGAAAATAATAGTGCAATACAAAAATGGAAAATAGGTAATCATAACTCACAAAAAAATGGTTACTTTTAGTGCTGTGAATAGAAAAGAGAGAGCTTATTCATCACAAATGCATCAGAAAATTAGAATGTGTCACAGCATTGATGACAGAGCTGAGGAATTCAGACAAACTGAAGTTCAACACTTATCCTTCTATATGAAGAGGGTAAATGGTGTGACAACAGGGCAGAGATGACCTCTTACATGTGCCATTCATCTTTCTAGTGTTTTCTCTTCAACCTTCTCTCTAGAAGTTAGGTGGGTTTATATCTTTGTTTTCTCTGGGTACAGATAACATTTTAACATCCCTTTCATGTTCTTGAAGTATTGTGTTAATTAATTCTTATGTGGGAGTCATTCCAAATAGTAGGATGAAGATTTTTACCTTATTGATTTTCCTAATACCTCTATGGCTCCCGTGTTTTCAAAGGCCGAGGAACTATTGGATTTTTAGATTCATATGTCTCTCAGAATAAGTGCCAGCTTCATAGGTTCCTGTCAATTGATATTCCATCTTCTCTATGGATACATGATTTCCTTTATCTGACAGATTCAAGAAATTTTATGCTAGATTTAATGACATTTCATGCACCCTGAATTCGGAGGTTTTTAATTCTCTATTTTCTATCTGGCAAAAGGTTTACAAGTTAAAGTCAGAGGGAAGGGTAATTCAGAGTGCACACAGTCTCCCGCTAGGTACTTTGGGGTTTCCCAAAGACAAATCTCTCCAAGTATTTTCATTCCTTTTGGTCAGTCCAAAGAAGACCATAAATGCCACAAATGGCCATTTGTATCTTAGGGTCTGCTGATTTTCAAGACCATTCATTTTTTGGATCCATCTTGAGAAGAATGATAAGGAAATCAACAATGCTTTACCTCCCTCAATATGTTATATTAACTCTAAATGAGTTACTATAACTCTGAATGAATCATGTCTACCTTTAAAAAATTTAGGTGATGAAATAATGATCCATAAAAAGAGAGGATTTAAAAACTAAAGTTCAGCATTTAGGTCGAGGACTGTTTCTAGGCCTGAGACATTGCTAAGATATAACTCGACATTCTACCCCACCCCATACAAATCCTCCTGAGTTTTACAGGTAGAGGGATCTGAAAGACAAGAATGAATTAAAAGCCAGGGAGCCAGATAGGGTACAAGGCAGGGCAAGATGCAGTGTCAAGGACTGAGTTTGTTTAATACAATTAGTATGATTTCTTACAGCTCCTAAAATAGACTGAACTCCGTCATGATGACAGTCAAGAGCTCCCTACAGTCTGATCCCAGACAACTTTTCCTTCTGTATCTCAAACTCCTGAAGTTAGCTTCATGGATCCCATGCAGATTGCTATACCAGGAACCTTCACTGTATATAGTACACTGCTATCCCTTAGCAGATACTGGAAAGGTCTGGCATTGTTATCAATTAGAAATACTTGGTTAATGCTGCTCACAGACCACCATTAATGACACTTGGCACAAAAAGGTTGTGCCTAATACAGGGGAAACTTGTCTTGAGAATGCTCAGTGTGTAAACACAGAAAGTAGCATGTTAGTGGTACAGAGGGCTTTGGAATAAATACGGGCACAGCAGGAGAAAGAAACATCCAGATCAGTGTGAACAGAAGGCTGTCTTTACTCAAATGGTTCCCTCAAATGTTTTTTTTTCTTAATTCAAAGGAAAAAAAATCATGACATAAAGCTTCTACCAAAAGATATAAATCAAGCAGGTACTTATACCCAATGGTCTTTTAGATACTAAACCAAGAAGACAGCATGCATACAGTATGTGTTTTAAAGACTTGGAAAGAGAGCTTTCCACAATATAGACTGAAAAAATGTTACTTTTGTCCTTGTCACCATCAACTATTTGCTAAAGGGAATCCAAGATCTTTCACAATCTGGCCCCAGTCCACCTCTCCTGTTTTTTGTTTGTTGTTTCTGTTTTTATTACCCCCACTGCTGCTTCCTTATATACTGTGACAGGCTATTGGCTCCTCCCTGAACATGCCTAGTTTTCAGTTTTTGTGTTTGAGTCTTTGCTAACAGTTCACACTTGAATCTCCCAAGCCTAGCATAGTGTCCTAAACACAGCACGACACTCCAACATTTGTTGAAGAAATACTGTCTATTTTAGGAGACAAAGATGATAGAAAAAAGTTGTTAAATCAGTAAATAAATAGCACAACAGAGAGGTCAAGGAAAAGTTAATTTTAGTGTGTTTTAGGAGTGGGGGCAAGATAAGCTTTAAGATTAGGAAAACTGATGCTCTTTATTCTTGGGTCTAGCCAATGCTATGAGTCAGTTACTTTTTTGGGAACAAGTTTCAACCTCAAGGTTAAATGAACACAAATGCTCCGTCCATCAGCATATAATGAAAAAGCTGTGGCTATTTCCACATCAGCACGGTGAAATTAAAATATGCAGTATCTTTTTCAGAGGCATCATATATGACAGAACTTTTTAAAATAGTCCCCTTTGCCACTCTCATACAGAAAGAGCTATAAAAACAAAAGTGAATGTTTAAAAAAAACACTGGGATAATTTTGTTTCAGAAAGAAACTGCTGAGGTATATCTTCACAGCTTTCTGACTCTAAGAGTTGTTATAAAGAAGATAATGATCGACATTTTTGTCCTAGGGCATAATGATATTAAACTGTCCAGCGAAGAATTTAAGTTAAGACTTAAAGATGAACATCCTAAAGGTTCAAGTAGTAAATAATCAAATAGATTGCTAAGAGCAGTTACAAAATTTCTATTTTTGTGGCTATTTAAAAATAGGAAAGATCTTCATCTATTTTGGATGGATTAAATGCAGCTTTGCCTCCAGTCAGGAGATGGATTCAATAACTTCTCTCATCATGTTTGGCTCTATGTGACTACAAAATCCTATAACATGTTGGTCCTAAAAATTGTACAGAATCACAACACAGTCGAGTAAAATACATTATACAGTTGAAGAGGATTAGGCAATAAAAAAAATCTGTAAATTACTAAATTCAAAATAGTATATACAATACTTACCACTCAATTCAATTTGCCAAGTGTATATGTCACAAATAGAATTGAGGAAAATGTACTTGAACCTACTATAGTTTAAACATAATGATTAGCTAGATTAAAACATTCTAACAATTAATTCTTTCATGTCTAAGCAATTTAGCTGAATATTTCATAAACCTGGTATGAATATGCATATAAACTCAATCTCCAATTAAAAAAAAAAAGTTAGAAAAGACCAGGAAATAATATAAGAACTCACTATTTTTGTTCCCAGGACTATCTTCAAAAACATCAGGAGAACCAGTGAACAAGTCCTTTTAAATGACCAAAATGGGCCCCATATGATTAAGAATGTAAATCTAATAACAGGCTTAAGGAAATCTCTCACAGGGGTGGCAAGTTACTGACTTTCTTGTCTATTTACCTTGCAGTTTTGGAGCTCAGCAGAAGTGTCCACTACATACAGCACACAGGGTTAGATGAACAGTTCCAATGACCTTGTCTGAACCAAATTCATTTAAAGCAGTTTGCTACATTTCTTAAATAGAAGATGAGCCTATTCTATCTATGGCCCACATTTGGACTGGATCACTGAACTATTGCCCAACTCTTATAAGCAAAGCACTAACATGTACCAATCAACAAGCAGCCCATAGCAGAGGCATCAGGAAGGTCAAAATACACACACATAGGAAATTGGCAGTACATTATAGATGAAAGCTATTTCTAAAGATGAATTTTGGCTACTAAAGCCTTTGAGTGTTATTCAACTTTTGTTAGGAAAAAAAATCAGTCCCAATGTAACTTGTAATAATCCGGTTAAAAAAATTGAGAGAAAGAAGTATAGTTTAATTTTGCAACACATTATTTTCAAAAGAACATAAATCAAAGAGATAAGCTATGCCAATTTTTTTTTCATAGCTGAATTGTTATAGGATATTGTTCTAGTCTTTACTAAAGACTTCTTGAGGTTGGTTATGCTGTGATTAGGCTTTGGAAGGATAGAAATCTAAGACCTTTTAAAAGAAACTTTTTTTTTTTTTTTTGGTTTGGTATCACTACAGAAAAAAAAAAAAACAAAAACACATTAAGCTAACTAACTTTGACAACCTAACTAGAAAAATGGTCATTGCATGTAGCTATTGCTTATGCTGTTTCAAATGATGAGAATGAAATGTAAAGCAAAGGTATCAGGCTAACTACCGACTTGAATTTTGAAAAGTTATAGTACAATAAGCAATAACATCAGTTATTAGACTTAATAAAACTTACACCAAAACTTATGGATGCAGCAAAAGCAGTTCTCAGAGAAAAATCCATAGCAATAAATGCCTACCTAAAGAAATAAGAAAAAAATCTCAAATAAGAAAAAATCTCAAATAAGTGATCTAATAAAAGCAGCTAAGAAAAAGTTCATAGCAATAAATGCCTATCTAAAGAAATACGAAAAAATCTAAAATAAGAAAATTCTCAAATAAATGACCTAACCTTAAGGAACTAGAAAAAGAACAAAGACCAAAATTAGTAGATTAAAGGAAATAACAAAGATCAAAGCAGGAATAAATGAAATAGAGACAAAAACAGAAAAGACAATAAAACCAAGAGCTTGTTCTTCAAAATGATAAACAAAATTGACAATGTTTAGCTAGATTCAGCAAGAAAAAAAAGAGGGCTCAGATAAATAAAATCAGAAATGAAAAAGGCGGCATTAAAATTGATACCACAGAAATACAAAGGATCTAGGTGACTACAGTGAACAATTATATTTCAACAGATTAGACAACCTAGAAAAAAATGGATAAATTTCTGGAGACATGAAACCTGGATCATGAAGAAATAGAAGGTCTGAACAGACCAATTACTAGAAAGGAGGTTAAATCAGTAATTTAAGAACTTCCTACAAACAAAAGTCTAAAGCCAGACAGCTTCACTGGTAAATTCTACCAAACATTCAAAGAAAATAGAAGAGGAGGGAAGATTTCCCAACTAATTTTATGAAACCAGATTTATTCTGATACCAAAACCAGACAAAGATCTCACAAGAAAAGAAAATTACAGCCCAGTATCCCTGAAGAACGTAGACACAAAATTTTTCTCAACAAAATATTAGCAAATCTAACTCCACAGTACATTAAAAGGTTCACACACCATAACCAGGCAGGATTTATTTCAGGGATGCAAGAATGGTTCAACATATGCAAATCAGTTTCATATACCACATTAAAAAATGAAGGATAAAAATTGTATAATCATCTCAATAGATGCACCTGAAAACTTTTCCTCTAGGATCAGGAATAAAACAAGAATGTCCACTTTGTCACTTTTATTCAACATAGTATTGGAAATACTAGGCCATAGCAATTAGTCAAGAAAAAGAAATAGAAGGCAAGTCTGTTAGAGAGGAAGGAGTAAAACTGTCACTGTTTGCCAATGACATGATACCATATATACAAAATCCTAGGGGTACCTGTGTGGCTCAGTCAGTTAAGCATCCAACTGTTGATTTCAGCTCAGGTCATGATCTCACAGTCTGTGAGTTTAAGCCCACGTTAGGCTCTGTGTTGACAGCACAGTGCCTGATTGGAATTTTCTCTCCCTCTCTATCTGCCTTTCCTCTCTACTTGTACACTTTTTCTCTCAAAAAGAAATACATAAACATGAAAAAAAAAAAAAGAAAATCCTAAATATTCCACCAAAAAACCCTACAAATCTGACAGAATAATGAGGTCAGTAAAATTGCAGGATGCAAAATCAATACACAGAAATCAGTTGCATTTCTATACACTAAAAACATACTATCAGAAAGAGAAAGTTAGGAAATAATTTGATGTACAGTTGCATCAAAAAGAATAAAATACCTAGGAATAAGTAGAACTAAGGAAGTAAAAGACCTGTACATTGAAAACTATAAGATACTGATAAAAGAAACTGAAGACACAGATAAACGGTAAGATACTCTGTGCTTGTGGATTGTAATAATTAAAATTGTTAAAATGTCCATACTATCCAAAGCAATCTACAGATTCAGTGCAATCCCATCAAATTTCTAATGGCAGTTTTCACAGAAATAGAAATAGAACAAAGATTTCTAAAATCTGTATGGGAATATGTAACACCCCAAATATCCAAAGAAATCTGGAGAGAGAAGAACAAAGCTTGAGGCATCATGCTCTCTTATTTCCAACTCTATTGCAAAATTATCATAATCAAAACAGTATTGCATTAAAACAGACATATAGATTGATAGAACAGACTAGAGATGCCAGATATAAACCCATACATATATGGTCAAGTAATTCATGACAAAGAAGCCAAGAATATGCAATGGGGAAAGGATAGTCACTTCAACAGATAGTGTTGGGAAAACTGGATAGACTAGATAGCCATACACAAAAGAATGAAACTGGCCACTATCTTATACTATATACAATATTAATTCAAACTAGATTACAGACTTGAACGTAAGACACGAAACCTTAAAACTCTTAGAAGAAAACTTGACATTTGTCTTAGTAACAATTTTTTCAATTTGATACCAAGACCAAAGGCAACAAAAGCTAAAATAAACAAGTAGGACTACATCAAACTAAAAAGCTTCTGTGCAGCAAAGCATCAACAAAATGAAAAGGCAACTTAGAGAAATATATATGCAATAAGGGGTTAGTAGATATACATAAATATATAAAGAACTAATACAATTTAATAGCAAAAAATCTGATTAAAAATGGGTAGAGGGTTTGAATAAACATTTTTCTAAAGAAGACATGCAGGTGGCCAACAGGCACATGAAAAGATGTTCAACGTCACTATCATCAAGGAACGGAAATCAAAACCAAATGAGCTACCACCTCAAACCTACTAGAATGGCTGCTTTTCAAAATGGTAAGAAATAGGGCACCTGGATGGCTCAGTTGGTTAAGCATCTGATTCTTGATTTAGGCTCAGGTCATGATCTCACAGTTGTGAGTCAGGCTCCATGCTGGGCATGAAGCCTCCCTAAAAAAAAAAAAAAAAAAAAAATCTCTCTCTCCCTCTCTCTCCACCCATCCCCTTCTCTCTCTCTCTCAAAATAAATGAATAATTAATTAATTAAACAATGAAAAGTTCAAAGTGAATAACTTCACTAGTGATGAAGTTGTTTTTTCATTAGGTTATGGATGTACTTTCTTTTAAAAAAAATCAAAGTCTTACTCATGGCATCCCTCCCTCCATCTTTTATTATTCCCATATTTCCATATCCATATGCTATCAGACAGTTGAAGAAAAAGAAACAAATGTGACTGGAACTGCCTCTGTGGGGACACTCTCATTCAGTTCTCCATCCTCCTCAACTCCAATTTGTGCTCACTTATCTAAAAATCTATCAATTTAATTGTTTAAATACTTCCTCTCAGGGGAATCTGCATTTCCTTAACTGTCTTTACAAGATCTAGATTGAGGTGTTTGCAGAGGCAATTAAGGAAGTATGACAATTATGTTTGTATGTGGTGGTGGTGGTGGTGGTGGTGGATTGTGATTTGGACTTTTCAAATTTTTCAATTTCACTCCTTCCCCAATTCCAGAAGCCAATGTTGCTTATAGTTTAATTGCAAATAAAGATATGTACATACAGTTGCCTACACCATATATATTTTTTTCCTCTAAAAAGTTATAAGAAATATTTGGGGACTTTTCTGTTCATATACTCCATGGAGTGTTGTTCCTATTGATGCCAGAGTAATTTACATGGAAGTAGGAAAAAACAGAAATGTTTTGCACTGCAGCTTCACTAGCATGTTCTTCAGTGGTGATTTCCTCAGTTAACCTCCACCACAGGTTCACGGCTCTTTGTTAGCATATGCTCAAGGAGCCTTTTTCACATTATCTTTCTTCCCTAGGAAACCCTGCCTATGAAATTTCCCTGTAAATACATGAAGTCTCAGATTCACCTAATACTGATCTAGTAATTGAGGATGTTTCCTGCCTACTCTTTCACCTCCTAGTTCATGAAAGGATTAGACCGTAAATAACCTTGTAGGGATCCTCCAGGCCAAACTAGGGTTGAGCTAATCTCAGCAGGCAGGGAACCTGTGGCAGTTCGTGAAACACAATTAGGAAAAGGGTTCGTCCATACTTTCAAGAAGATGTTATGTTGTTTTTAAGATGAGACCTAGAAAATAAGGCACGTTAAAGAAACCACGCAAGATAATACGATTTTAAAGAGTCCAGCAGAGGTAAATTTCAAAAAGTGCAGATTGGCCAGGGCTTTGTCAACTGCAGCTTCATTTTCAGTATCTGACAGAGGCCTGCACCAGATACTTCAAGGGAAGTCCATTCGTCTCTGACCAATAAAGCCCAATGTACTCGTGCTGCATAAGGATTCCTTTCTTGTCTCCATAGGCAATCATCAATTTGTGTCCCAGAGTCTGAGGGTTCATAGCTTTCTTTTAATTTTGTAAGTCTGCACATGTGTGGTGCCTCTTCTGTGATTTGGTCCTGAGGAAGTGACCCACCCACAACTCCATAGACCTAATTAACCCCATACTGAGTGGGTTTTTTCCCTCATTTCACACATCCATTCAGTGCTTTAAATGACCCAGCAGTAGCAGGATCAGATGATTTTTTTTTCTTCTCAAAAAAAAAAAAAATACAGTATAGTAATGGGTGAGCTAGGGTATATCTCTAATTCAAAACACCAGTGTAACCTAAAATATGACCTCAATAACATTTTATCAGAGGGTGTAGAAATGCTCAAAAATGCTTGAATTAAACACTTTCATGTTATTCATTCAACTTACTGAAGTTTCTATTTTAAATAACAAATAATACATAATAAATACTGAGGTAGAGAAGTTTGATTTCTATCCAGAATTTTTTTTAACATCTCATTTTACTAGAAAAAATAAAAAAGACCTAGCCTTCTTCCTTATCTTTAAGATATTCAAGAGCAGGGTCAATGAGAAGAATGACATAACTCATCTTTTTTTCCATTTCAAGGAATAGGCTCATGGTTTTCTAGATTTATTTTTGCCAAAGTGAATGCCTCAAAAACTCAGAGATCCTCACTGTTTTCTAACTTTTCAAAAAAGAAAAAAGTGAACATGATGATGGTGGGTGATTTAATGGAAGCAGCTTGTCTACATGATGAAACTGAAAATGCTTTTACAGAATATGTCCACATGCTAAAATAAAAACAAAATCTTTAACATCATGTGTATAGTGTAGAGTGGTTTGTGTTATGGCAGAAGAAAGGAGAATCATTATTTTAGACAGTAAGTGTGAGGTTCTGCTAGGAACCCTCATGGGTACATCATGGAAATAGTTCTTGGTCAGACAAATGGAGCCAGACAAGTTCTAGTTCTTTTAGAAGCTATCAAAAGAGCCATTGGATTTTAAGTCTGTCATCTCTGCTACATGATAAGAAAAATTCTTGGCTATTTCCTTCAGTTAGACTAGTGTATGGCTTCAGAATTTTAAAGATTTATACATAAATGGACAAGAAAATGACCTCCCCTAGATGTCCCATCTTAGGCAAACAGTCGGCTCTCTCTCATTCTCAAAAGCCCATGGGCCAAATTGGCTCATTCGGGTATGACTTGGTCATAGAGCATGTAAGTCTTGTGTGAACTTTCAACTTCTCTTTCCTCTGCAAAGTGATTTATGTGGACACTAGTAAATGCCCAAGAATTCCATAATTCTTAGCACAGCAGAGAGTCAGTACAAGGGGAAACCTATCTAATATTTAAAATTCTTGTTTGAAGTGTCTTAAATACTATGCTTTGGGACCAAAGACCTTATGAAAGTTCTAAAACACATCCACTATTGCTCCCTAAGCTTCTCGTAGGTGTAGGTGTGGCCTGGGAGTGTTAGCTAGGTAAAACTGATTCGACAGGCAACAAGGGGGTCCAATGAGGCACAGTTGTTGTTATGGTTGTTGTTCTTTTAACCTACAGGGGTCAGAAACTTTGTATTTGACATATAGACTAAATCATGCTCTTATACCTGTGCTTCTAGTCTTTGGCTGAAAATGCTTCATCTGGTAATCCTACAAAAGGGTTGTTGTGATTTTTAAGACTCCTGACCAACAGGCTTTTTTCAGACTCACTGATGCTTGGGATTCTGAAGTCTATGAGGCTTTACCATAGTCTATGAGGCTCAATCCCTCATTACATCTCTTGACCTTGATTCCCATCACTTTCATGTAAAAGTGGTCCAAGTAGCAACAGAGTATGATTATCTAGGTGGGTGAACAAGAACAGGAATGTGAATGGGATTAAAATGAATATATCAATAAAAATCAGTGACTATATTCCCTTGTTAAAATTCAACTATCTCACTGGAGAACCTAACAAAGTTTCTGAACTTTCCTTGAGAATTGGTTAGATAAGGAAGAATATGCAAAGCACTGCCCAGATGGAGGCATGTATTAATTCATTAATTTAACAGATGTTTTTTCAGAGTCTATTATTGATTACTCTAATTGGACTCCTGCTCTCAAAGACCTTTAACTCTCATGTATGCTTTAGACAGTTATACCTCCATTATCACTGACAGGTTAGTAGCCCACCAGGTTGGGTAACATAACAACCTCCCCTTGTTCCTTATTCATTCTTTTCAATTGCCCTGTGACATCCAGTAAGGCCTCATGAACAACCTCATTGTTGTCTATATTATCAACTCTGCTAATTCTTACTTAGGTAAGAAACCCGTTCCCAACCCATATTACATTTTCTTTCTCAAACTGCCAAGAAAATAGTATGAAAGTCTTCCTAGAACTAGTTAAGTGTTAGAAATGGGTCCTTACAAACTTATCTGAAACATGCTTTTTTTGGGGAACAATTAATGGGGCCTCAGTCCCTAGGAAGCATATCTTAAACCACAGGCAAATTATGAGTCAGTGGTCTGTCAGACACTCACTACTCTCCAGGATAGAACATTTCAACACTCAAAAGATGCTCCTGGTCTTATTCAAGTAATCTCCATCTCAGAGAGGATTTAATGGAGCACATGTCTCTGGCCTCTATGGTCCTTATAAGGAGGCACTCCTCATTATATTTTAGTCTTTTCTAAACTTCACTATTGTAGGTCACTATTAGTGAACATGGGATAAAGAACACTAACTCCTCAACTTACTAAACATCTTCTTCTTCATATGCCTTATAAACAAAAATGGAAAAATTTAATATATGTACAGAGCAGCAAATCTTCTCTCTCCCTACTTCTTTTCAGATACTTCCTTTTTATTATAAACAGTGGTGATGGAATTATAAATACCATTGTTTTACATCTATGTTAATACTCTTATTATCTTGCATAAACAGAAGTGAACAAATACGTACATGACACCAATCAATCCCTTCTTTAAAAATGCAGTTTTCATCTTTCTAAATAGTAGAGGAAGAATTAATGAATTCAACTTGTAGTTTACCTGTTTATATTTTGAATGTTAATAAAGTAAAACCAAATTATTTCTAGAGTTCTTTTCAGAGATGCATCAGCCATTAACACTCTCCATGCCAGCATGGGATAGTGAAAGGGAGAAACTAATGGTAGCGGGTCCAAGTCCCCAGAGCCAGTGCGTAAGGTGCTTAAGGGGCTGGAGAGGATGTTAAGCTGCTAGGGCAGGAGATTCTGACCTGCTGGGTAGGTGGGAGATATTTGCTGGCAGTGGAAACATTTTTGTAGAACAAATGGCTAGAAGGAGGTCATGTGGGGCACTAGGTGAGAGCAATATCAAAAGTAAACATAAAAGCGGTCTTAGGGGACTGGGGCAGAGGGAAATCACTACTCGTTCCATCTCTTCATCGGTTTTCCTTCTTCCCTAGCATGCCTTCTCTTTCCGTTACTACATTCTCTCTCTCTCCTCCTTTCTTCAACTTTGTTTCATTTGCCTCTTATAACAAAGAAGCATATAGGGACAATTTTAGGGGACAGCCAAAAAAGAATTTAGAGAAGACCTATGAAAATATACTACACATTCATACGTACAAGAAAACACAACCTATATTTGATTGACGAAGAACTAGAAACTGGGGCTTTTGAGATTTAAAAAATTCATGGTATGTCTGGTCATATTAATCTCTAGACCAGCTGGTTTTTAGCAGTGCTTGTAAGAGCTTTAATAGAGTCACGAATAGGAAAAAAAAAAAAAAAAAGGAAAAAAAATGGAATTTTATAAGGATTTATATTTGTAAGGAAAAAAGGAACTTCTTCAGAGTTGTCTATTCAAATTCTCACCTAAATTATGTTTTGAACTTACACATAAACCATATCAAGAGAAGGAGCTTAAAAATTCTCACAGGTTTAGGAAACTACTAAACCCTGTGTATTATGTTCATCATAGTCACTCAAGCAAGTAGAGGATAAGTAGAGCATGGTATCTCATAGTGAATAACATGGTTGGTTACTTCGCCAGTCTGACATATGGAGACAGGGCCCATAGGAACGGGTGTGTCCTTATGAACACCATAAAGAGACACCCAGGTTCGTCTGAATGCGTAGGGCATGAGGGGTTCATTGTACAGTGTCAACTGGGAGGTACCTAAAAGTATTCTCTAACCAAGCACCAGCTTTTTAGCCCTATCTTTTTGGGAAAAAAAATCCAATATAAAGCCTATGAGAATACTTTATTTGGTCACTGGGTGGGGGTAGGTTGCTGAGACAAATGACCATATTTAATGCCTAAAAGCAGGAGGAAACAAGGAAAAAGAAACACAGAAAGGGAGAGTGAGTGCCAAAAGAAGGGTGCCAGCTCTGGAGACTCACTAACAGAACAGAGAATCTTAGAATGAGAGAAATAAAAGAGCATGCTTTGAGGGAACCATCAGTACATTTTTGGAATTGGAGGCATAAAAGTGCTAGCTTTGAGGGAACCATCAGTTCATTTTTGGAATTGGAGGCAAAAAGTAAAAATATTTGACTTGTCATTTATCACCATTGCCCCATTTATTCTACTTTTATATACACAAGCAACACGTTTTCCCTAAGGATCAGCAAACTGCAACAATGGTGGTAATGATGGCAAAGTCATTAAGTTACATTAAGTCGTTGGCAAAGTTGGGAATGAAATCTTAACCTGCAGGCTTTTGCTGGGTCCACTCTATGCCCTCCAAAGCGTTCAGTCTGCTTTCTGTGGTTTCTCTCCTACCGGTGTCAAAAGATATGTGTGGTAGGGGCAAGCTTCCAGGAAACATGGCTGCAGAAAACAAGTAATCTACCTTCTTACCAAAGAGTTTTCGACTTTCATGTTTTCTCTCTTCACCCCTGCCCCAGATTATTAATCTCCAATTTCTTCTCTACCATCCTGGACCTTCGAGATTGTTAACTTTAAAGAACCTCATCTATGGTTCTCAAGTGTACCTGGCTATTCTCGAGCCTAGATGAACCTGCTTATGTATGTTCTCAGCTCTCAGGCTGCTGAACAATGCTAGAGAAGACTTCCCAAATTGTACACCTTGGGGCCTCTCTAGAGTCCTGGTTTCTAGATGGTGTTTCAGAACTGCTTTACAGTTATTGTTGCAGTAATATTCCTTTATTTCCTGACTTCCATTTATCACTCTGATTAGCTCCTTATAACTTACCTCCTACTCTTCATTCTCAACTAACCTTGTCTCTTTTTTCAGAGAAACAGAGGTCATCAAATAGCATCTCATCCCTCCACCTCTCTCAGAACTCACCCATAACATCTCAGAGACTTTTCTCTCTAGTACTGATGACCTGCTCTGGGAACTTACTGTATCAATTACTCCTTTCTTCTGTTTTTTTTTTTTTTTTTTTTTTTTCCATTTTGTTTACTGCCTGCCAACATGCTTCAGCTGCCCTCATCTAAAACAAATAATAAAATCCATAGCAAACTAGCAAATAACAAACCATCTTCTGTGGACACAATCCTTCCCTTCTTGTACTACCTTCAAGCTTCCTAAAACCCACATTTTTTCCTCAATGCATTAATCTGATTTCTTTAGCTATTTCTAATTAAACTCCGAAGGTCATCAAAAATCTCTGAATTGCTAGTTTCCAAAGTCTACTCTTCAACCTCATCATTTTCTTTCTTTTCTTTTTAAAGTCAGGTTCATTGATTCAATTACATACAATTCACCCATTTTATACCCTTCTATAGTTCAAAGTTATGAATTCTGTGCTGGTTCCCTGATGTCTGTAAAATAAAGACCAAATGCCTTTGATTCCTGTAAAATTTACTTCTGAATCTTTAGCAGTCTTCCCCACAAAACCCATTGTTGATCACAAATTATTCAACAAAATGTGCTATGTACATTCATGCCTCTTGGACTTTCTTCACATTCCCCCTCTATATTTTAAACACACAAGTTTTCTGTATAATACAGTAAATGCTATTAATATCACCATATCAGTTTTCATTCAGACTCATGAAACTAAATGTTGTTTTGAGAAGTAGATATTTTCAAAATAGAAATTAAGCATCAAAATAGTACTACCTGAAGATTTGTTATTTTGGTGTTATGGCACAATGTTTAAGTTCTAATCCCTAGTACCACAAAACATGACTATATTTGGGAGTAAGGTCATTGAATGTGATTAATAAAGTTAAGATCAGGTAATACCGGAGTAATCTAATATGACTTATAAAAGGGGAAATTTGGACTCAGACATGAAAACAGGGAAAACATCATGCAAACATGATGGCAGAGATCAGGGTGATGCTTCTAGAAGCCAAAGGAAAAAAAAAAAAAACCACCCACAAACCCAAAAATCCAAAGCCTGCCATCAAACCACAAGAAGTTAGAGGAGAGAGGCATGGTACAGATTTTCCTTAGAGCCCTTGGATGGGACTAACTCTATGGACTATTTAGGTGTCTACCTTCTATAACCATGAGACAGTAATTTCTGTTTAAGCCACCCAACTTATGGCACTTCATTATGGAAGCTCTAGTAAATGAAAACCCTTAGTAAATGAATCATTTTTGAGTATATGTGAATACTCATTATCTTGTTCATTTATCAAATACTGAGCGCCTACTATGTCCTAGGCATGCTCCAGGATGTTAGGATGCATGGCGTCAAAATATATTTGTTGAATGAATGAGAACTTTACCATGTTCCTGTATTTCCTTTTTTTAAAAGTTTATTTATTTATTTTGAGAGACACACACAGAGAGAGAGAGAGAGAGAGAGAATCTCAAGCAGGCTCCACACTGTCAGTACTGAGCCCGTTGTGGGGCTCATTCTCACCAGTTGTGAGATTATGACCTGAACCAAAATCAAGAGTTGGACATGTAACCGACTGAGCCACTCAGGCATCCCAGTTCTTGCTATAATAAGCAATTAATCTGTCAATCAACGTAGGATTGAGTGAATGAATGCTTTACACTTACTCATTTGACAAATATTGACTGAATATTTATTATGTGTCAAATACCATTCTGGACAGAGAGGATAAAGTTATTGATAGACAAGTTCTCCACCTTCACGAAACTTAAATTCTAGTGTGAGAAACAGGCATCAACCAAACAGGCATCAACCAAGACAACTAGTAAATAAATTACATAATTTCTCTCTGCACCCTACACTGATAATTATACACACTTATCCTTCTAATTCTTCAACTATGCTCAGGGCATCAGTAATGCTTTAAAATATTCCTAATACCATGCCCTGTTCTTTTTCTTACATTCCTGAAATCTCTAAATAATCCTGAAATATCCCTAAGATTAATGAACTTAAGCTGTTCTCTAGACTTTCTGATTTAAGTATGATTTTAGGAATTTACATGCCACTTTAGAGTCTACATAATAGTGATCAACACAATAAAGTCTGATAGTAGGCGCAGGGTAATATTTAGGCAGTGCACAGGTTAAAAGTGTTTGGGCAGGGCACTGCCTCAAAAGCTGTGTTTCTCTGTCAGTCAACATATATTTCTTAAGCATTTACTGTGTGCCAGCCCCTGTGTTGAAGATAGTGGAACTGTGGGTAGAGAAGGCATGGTGCTGAGCCACACTGGGCTTCTAATCTACAGGGAAACACCTGAACTCATATCTTAGTCCATTCCTTAACTTCAGTGATGATAAGGATACATGAAGAGTATTAGGAGGACCCCTGGGGTGGGGGGCTTTGCCATGAGGGTTTTGTGAGGAGGCTTCCTTGGGGAAGCGATGCCTGAACACTGCTTTGGGGCAGTGGTAGGGGCATTTGTTTGAGCAGGGATCACACAGTCTTATGTTTCCTCCTCCTCTTCTCCTTTCATCCACGTGCACACATTTTAAACACTTAAAAGCATTCTTCAGATATACTAAGAACACCAAAACTAAACACAAGAGAAGGGCCCTCCAGAGGAAAGAGGCCAAAAATAGAGGGAAAAAAACCCCTAATCTCACCATTTGTTTTGAAAACACCCAAAATGATTAAAACATATTATAAACTAAAACATATGAACTAATCACTTGCCAAGTTTCATTTTTAAATCAGTGCCGTTTTTGAGGTTCATAAACTGAGAAAGAGTCTTCAAATATGAACTTGGTTTTTCTTTTCTTGGCCTTCACTTGGCTTGAAGCATTTGCTGTTAGGCTGTGTAGAGGGAAAGGGATCCAGCTGGTTAGGAACATGTGGCACACATCTACTAGAATGTAAGCTCCACCAGATCAGGGCATTGTTTATTCATGATGGCATCCCTGACACAGAGATGAGTGCCTGCAAGATAGTCGAGATTCAGCAAATACATGCTGAAGGACCAACTGAATGAATATTCTGGGCCTCTGAAGGAATTTTCCAACTCTCTTTTCTTACTCAGGCTTCATCTTGCTCTAGGCTGGTGGATCTTACCATAGGGCAATTTTTGCCCCCACCAGGGGACATTTGGCAATGCCTAGAGGCATTTTGGGTTGTCAAGACTGAAGAAGTCACCACTGGCATCTAGTAGGTAGAGGTCACAGCTGCTAAACAACTTAAAATGTACAGGACAATTCTGTGCAACAAGGATTTATCTGGGCCTAAATGTCAATAGAGCCAAGCTTGTAAAATGCTGCTTTAGGCCCTTTGTTTCTATTGGGTTGTACCTGGAAGTACAATCCTCCAATATATTTGAGAGGAAGTTGAGTCCTAGAGGAAGCAGTCAAAAGAGATTTCTTACTTCCTCCTCCTTCCTTCTTCTCAAAAGAATTGCTTCCATCCTAATGCACTTTGGGAGGCAGCCATTTTGCATTTTGCCCCCACTGGGTCCATATGCATTCGCTGGGGAAACCACCTGGAAAAGTCTGTCTCTACAATGGTAGTGAATAATTTTTATAGCTTATTGGTAATTTCCCTGAGTTTACCCAAAGATATATCCTAATTTCAGTAAAGACCGCCCCCACCATTCAACCATTTTATCTGTATCTGGTCAGAAGCTATGCACCTGTCTAGCTTTACTTATGATAAAGAAGATCAACTTCATGAATTCCAACAAAACCCAATAATGTACCTGTAGGAAGACTGAGTTTATAGCATTTCCTCTGCTCCCTCCTTGCCCGGCATATTAAAATAGAACTATCTGTTTCTAGTTTTAATGGGGAAACTTCCATGGTGCCAAAGGAGTGCATGTGCCGATTTCCCAACTCTGATGGTTGCTCCAGTAATCTTGGTATTGTGGCATGTGTCCCAGTTACCATAGAGACCGCATACACTAACTGTGTAGCATTAGGATTGGTGGGGAAGACACATTTCACAGAGGCTTTTTTGGAGGGATAAAGATAAGACACAAGAAAGAAAGTGAGACTGCCAATAAAGAGGCACAGCAAAGAGAAGTCCCTGACAATCACAGATTCTAGAAATTCGGGACAACAGAGATTACAACTACTACTAAGAACAACATGCACTTTCCATTCAAAGACTGCCTTTGTCAGGGAAATTTCAAGTATGAGGAGAAAAACCAGATACAAAATATTCTAAAATTAAAAGGTAAATAAGTGAACCAAGGTATAGGGGTGCCAAGGTATAGAGGTGACACAAGTGTATGACCAGAAAACATATTTAAATAATTCAAGGGAAAGAAAAAATAAGTAATCTAAGAGAATAATGAAATAGGAAGTTATATTTCTATAGGATGAATGACTTACAGTGAGGCTGGCCCTCAGGGAGTAACTGAAGTTCCAAGTGCCTCTGTTTTCTTCACTGCAAATGGAGAGGGGAAAAAAAATGATGACCACCCTCTCATTTTTTAACAGAGGTCTCCTTAAATTTCCCAATGGTTTGTGTTATGACAGATGAATATGTTCCATGCCAGTCAATGAAAATTGGACAAAAACTCTTAGAGAATACCTAAGTTAGGGGACAATGTTCACAATGCAAATAGGCTCACTCCATGGGTTTTTAAAATAATGAGAGCTTAGAGTTCACTAACTGTGTTAATCCATGTATGTTCTTTTTCTTTGCATACAATTTTGAGGGATGCATTTATTACAGATGTCAAGCATGTATGCAATGTAAAGGGTCTAGGTGTTGAATTGTAAATGTTTTTAAATAAGAAGAAGGCTGGGGACAGGATGTAGGCTGGTATAGAGGATGAGTGGGAGTGAATTTAAGAGGAAGTCAGCCTAGGAAAATGTCAGATAAGTGGTTAGAAGTTCCTTGATGTCCAGGTCATATTTGGCCATGTTTATTCCACATATTTCACACTACTATGTCCACTGCCCATTAGACAGCCATGTCTTCCAGTTTGAATTATCGTCAATATGTTAATATCTTTCAAATCTGTATCTTGAGCCAGTAGTTCTCTCTGGACCTCTGGCCTGTATAGCAAATGACCTACTGGAAAATTCCAGTAGTATATCTCAACATGTCCAAAGCTGACTCATCTTCTCCCTCAAAGTTTCTCTTCTTATGTTCTCTATGTGAGCAAATAGCATCAACATTCACCCATCTGCCCGAGCCCCATACCTGGGAACCATCTGTTGCTTTTTTATCACCCCTCAAATAATCATCAGATTTGTAATTCTAATGTAATTTCTTTTATAACTGAGGGAGGCTTTTGTGTATAGAAAGTGATATTTAGTTAATTGGATTTAAAACTATTGTGTGTGTATCTATCTATACACATATATATTACTCTATCAGTCTAGTAATTTCAGTAAAAAATAAGAAAAAAAAAACCTTTAAGGAAGGGTGAGGCCGCTGATTCTAACAAAGTCACCAATGAACACACTGAATATTTTTGTAGTAACTATAACAATGAGGGATTCTAAGTCCATATTCTACAAAGGGATTTTTACAACTCATGTCTTCTAAGTTCCAATTCCACCCCTACCTACTTCTTTTATAACCACTTTCACTTTATAGCCTGATAAAGATAGGCGGTATTTTGTTTTCTCTATCAACCTGGTTTCTTCATTCTGGTGACCTTTTACTTATTGGATGTTTCTCATATTTCTACGTCTCTTGTTCCCACTGTACCACATTAGCTCAGGCCTCCGTTGTCTGTCACTTGTTATATGGTAACAGTCCATTGTACTATGTTCTCTTATGTTTCTGAGCCTCTGCACATGTCACTACCTGTGTCTAGAATGCTCATATTCCCTGAAAAACATTTACCAAATGAAAATAAAATAATAAGTACTTTAGATGTTGCTGCTTTGGGTACTAAACAGAAATAGTGGCCTATCTAATATTCTGGATAAACCTACACAAAGTACACTTACTTTCAAAATTAATTTTGAAGAATCTGAAAATTTTGCCATGGAGAATCATGGGGCCCATGCCACAATATTAAGTTTTGCATTTAATAAAAACATCTGCAAACTCAAGGAAAGAAGCACTCATTCTTTCTTCATTCATCCAGCAAATATTTACTGAATAACCTTTATAGGCCAGGCACTGTTCTAGACACTGGGGATTTCTTAAACTACAAAACAGACCATAAAAAGCCAAACAAACAAACCTCAAAACCATACGACAAAACCCTGCAATCATTGGCTTATATTCCGTGGCAAGGGGAAATAAATACGTAAATAAAACCTTTATCTGAATGGAATAAATGCTATGAAGAGAAAGAAAGCAAAGTGGGGTAGAGTACTATTTTAAATACAGAGGTTATGAAAGCCTTACTTAGAAATGAAAATTGAGCAAAGACCTGAAGATGGTGAGCCAACAAGACTTATCTGAGAAAAGTAATACGGGCAGTGAAATAAACTACTGTAAAGGCCCTGAGGTGAAATCATGTATGATAGGTATGGAAAACAAAGATGTCAGTGAAGCTTGAGAGGAGTGCATGAAGGATCAGACGCTCAATGAGGACACAGAAATTAATAGGGGAAACAATGTATAGGGCCTTCTAGACTACTGTAAAGGCTTGGGGTTTTCCTTTGGGTAGATGGGGGCCATTAGAGAGTTCTGAGCAGAGAAGTGATTTGGTCTGACTTAAATGACCTTACATACATTACAAAGAATCACTCTGGCTACCATTTTGTGAATAGACTGTAAGTGTCAAGGCCACTAGCAGGGAGGATAATTAGGAGGCTACCACAATAAGCCAGGTAAAAGATGACAGTAGTAGTGGAGGTGAGGATAGAAAGTGGTTAAGATTCTGAGTGTATTTTGAAGATAGATCTGCAGAATTCATTGCTAAGTTGAATTTGTGATGGAAATAAACAGCTGGGAGAGAAATAAATTTTTCACTTAGCGACACTAAGGATGAGGTGCTATTTACCAAGGTGGGAAAAAGTGTATTCGCTGAATAAAATAAGGAATTCCATTTGGGGATGTTAGGTCTCTGATATCCATTAGACTCACACTGGGGATGTTGAGGAAGCAGCTGAACATGCGAGCCTAGAATTTAGGCCTGGACTAGAGGTACAGGCTGTAACCATAAGCTTGGATGTGACAATGAAGGAAGTGAATGGAGACAGAGAAGAGAGGAAGTTCAAAGATTAAGCTTTAGGTCCCTCCAGTGTTTACATGTTGCAGCAATGAGAATACATCAGCAAAGGAGACTGAGAAAGAATGGCCTGTGAGGTAGGACAAAAATCAAACAACTGTGGGAGACTGAAAGTGAACGAAGTGAAGAATGTGTTTTAATGTGAAAGAATAAGGAGCCATGGAAAACAATGCTGGCTGGCAGAAGAGGGAAAGACAAGATTGAATTAAAGGACTTGGCCACATGGAAGTTATGGGTGATCCTAGTGATAGGTGCAAATGTTAATGATAAAAGGATCAAGATAAAAGCAGAGAGTAGAACAGGAGAGTGTCTGTAGTTATTAGAGGCATTTGTTGAGAAGCTTTGCTATAGTGGGAATCAAAGCAATGGGTTGGTAGCTGGCAGGGAGTGTGGGGTTAGGAAAGAGTTAATCAGAATGAGAGAAATTATGGCATGTTTGGAGGCTATAGGAAAGATTCGGAAGATAGGAAGAAATTGGTAAAGTAAGAGAAAGCAAGGGTATCTTGCAGGGGCACTGTTCATGAGTCTGTGAGCAGGGTGGGACTGAACGCACAATGGGGTGGACTGATATGGGAATGCACAGGGTTTATCCACAGTTATTGGGGAAAAGGTAGTGTGTGGGGTAGATGGGAGGGTAGGTGTGTTGGAGAGCCGGTGTTCATGCAAGTTCTGTTTTGACTGTTTCTATTTTCTCAATGAAGTAGGACTGAGGGTCGTAAGCTGAGAGTAAGAATAGGGAAGGAGATGTTGGAGGTTTGAGACAGGGAAAGACTTGTGGAAATACAGGGAAGGGAATGGACAGGGAAGTGTAATATGATTGCAGGGCAGTTCTAAGAGTCTCTTGGAGTGATCAGGAGTTTACAGGAGAGTCTTCAGGTTACTTGTGTATTTTTCTATAGCCACAGTCAGCTGGCATCAGGCCTGGAATAGGTACGGAATTGCAGATGATCACTGTGGTGAGGATTTACCAGGAGATGACAGTGAAGAGATGATCAAAGAAATTAAGGGTATATGCAAGAAAAAGATTAAAATCATTGTCCAAGGGATCTAAACTATGTAAGGAAGTGAGAATATGAGGGGCTAAGGGTGGAATCGATGAATGAGAGACCATAGAAAGTCCTAGAGTTATTGTAATAAGGGCAATTGCAGAAATATTAGATGGTGGTTGAAGAGTGGGACGCTTGGAATTGAAGATTATGGAAAAGTTGTAATTATGAGTAATTAAAATGTCAAAAGTATAACCATGGGAGTGAACAGCTACGATAGGGTAGAGGACAGATTACAAGACAAGCAAGGAATTGAGATGCAAGATGTCGGGAAGGATTATTATTTATACACAAAAATGATCAAGAATTGTCATGAGGTAAAAATACAGAGGTCGATGATCCAGTGACAGAAATCTTTAAGAAACTGAGGGTGGCAACCAAAGCTTTAGTGGATCACCATGACAAGCAAGGATTATGGAGACAGAGAGCTTTCCTACCCCCTTCCCAACTCTTCCTCTCTCACTTTCCATCTTCCTAATTTATATGACTGGAATTAGCAAACTCTTAATTTCCCAGTTTATATAGCTATATATCACCTGTGACGTCTCTTTGTCCATTCTCTTCAAATTATACCCAAGTCCTAAGAATTTCTACTTTCAAATATTTACTCTTTCCCCCCATTTTGGGCCATCATTACTCCTGCCAGCCATTCTCTTTTCTACCACTCAGTTTAATGTTCTTTATGGCAGTGATCGCTCTCTGAAATGATCTTCTTCATTTATTTGCCTGCTTTTTGCTGGAGGGAAGTTCTACTTTTCCACATCAGAGTGGAAGTTCCAGGAGGAGAAAAGCTTTGTCTATTTTGTGCCTGAAACATAATACACGATCAAAAAAATTTTCTAGAATGAATTCATCAGTTACCCTATCACATGCTGAGGTATCCTAATTGTCTCCATTTCACACACTGGCCTCACTTTACCATCCTAACTTGTTTCTCCTTACTCTTCTGCTCAAACCATCCATTTCACTCAGCAATGGCATTTTACAGCTTCTCCAAAACATCCTGTTGATTTCTATCCTCACGATATCATCATATTTCTCCCTGTTTTTAATGTCAGTTCCCCATACACCATTCTTCAAGTCTCAGCTTGGGTCTCATCTCCTGGATGGCTTTTCCATGATTACTCTAAGGTTAGCTGAATTCTGCCTTCCAGAAAATTCTGCCATGACTAATAACATCAACTGTCTTATATTTTCTAATTGCTGAAGGTGTGTCAGTCTTATGTTTTCACTTGGAAAATAGCTTCATTTTTGGCTTAGGGATCCTCACTTACATCTATAGTTCACTCTCTAATAACTAACATAATGTAGAACGAGATAATGGATGTTCAAAAAAATACCACGGCTTCATTGGATAGTTTTACTTCCTCGACAATCTGACAAACTTGACTTCTGTTCCACCTTTTATTCTGCTTTTAGCTATATCTGACCATTCTTCCTGCTATATAGGTATTTTCAAAATCAGACCCTCTGTCCACCACACAGAATTCCACACCCTTGCACTGCAATTTCCATAACTAAATCATTATCTCTGCCATTATTGTTCTTGGAGTTTCTTGGCAATTTTAGTATATTCAGGACATAGCTGCCAAGATCATCTTTCTTCTTGGTTGATTTGATTCTTCTTCTTTTTTTTTTTTAAATCCTTGCAATTCTTTTTCATCAAGCTTTATGTATCCCCTTGGGGTTTATTTTTCCTTGGCTCCATTCTTGGTCTGGTTCTCCTCCACTTTTTCTAACTATGTTCAGTCCCTGCTTTTCACTCGAATTGCCCTTTGTCTCATTTGAGGGAATTAGCTTTCACACCTTCTTTCAAACCACCCTGTATATTTAGAAAAGTTTCTCAAATAATATAAAATTTATAATATTTATGAATAAATGACACAATGCCAAGATATTCTGTCTCTTCTTTCAAATAACATCTGAAGATGCACCTGCACCACTGAGTTCTATATTTAAGATATTGAATAAGTATCATTCATCCATCTGTTTTCATTCTGTCTTGCATTTTTTTGGGACCAGCTTAAGAGTTGTATTGTGAGGTCTCTGGGTCTAGAAACTGTCTGGCATAGTTCACAAACTGGCCTTTGCTCTGTATATTCATGTTTCTTTGACAAATAATAAATAATAATAATAACCCACTGTGCATTTTTACATTCCACTCATAAGTCCCTGGAAAAAGGAAAACTAATAAACAGGGATTATAAAAGAAACACTGAAACAAAACTAACCTCTTACCAGGTTTTGCTACAGTAACATAGACTTCTATAGACCAATATTCTAATAAATAATTACCTACTTAAGTCATTTGTAAATTGTTCCTTTGCCAACATTATGTATCATATCAAATGTCTGTGTGGTTTATAGGACAGGGAAAAACAAGTAGAACATTACAGCTATGTAGGGGATCAGAGCAAAAGCAGCAAAATAAGAGGTTTACTCTGCTGGGTGCACAGTTTGTAAGAATTAGTCTCACAAGTAGAACTACTTGACAGAATATGTGCTTGCTCTCCAGCTCCTTCCCCCTCTCCCTGCAGCGCTCCACATCTCTTTACAATAATGGAAGACTGACTTTCTTCCTCCTCTCCTCTCCTTTCCTCCCTTCTCCTCTCCTCCTTTCTTCTCTCTTCTCTTCTCCCTCTCTCAATCTCTTTCTTTCTTAAATTTCAGGTGGGAAGTATACATTTTGTGTGAAAAATCTGCTTTCCTGTGAATATAACAAATGTTCTGCTTGAAGCTGCTCTATTAAAATGGCAGTATGTCTAAGGAAAAAAAGGGGACTGTGCTTAATGGCTGGAGCACCTCCTTATTTATCTGCAGATGAGCTACATTTAAACTCCAGTCTTCAAAGGAAGACCAAAATGTTATGACTGCCTTGTTACTGCAGTGGCCACTAGATGGCAGGTCCAAAAATCTGACCAGAGTTTCACAGGAGGGCAATTCTTACATGGGAAATAGAATGTTTCTGGTACTCAAGCCAGTATGGGTTTATCAATAAGCCTCTTCTCTTTGTCAATACAGTGGGTGGATAAGACAATATCCATAATACTTTACAAGGCTGCAGTGAGAAGGAAGCCTTTTAATAGCAAGGTCTGTAGAGTACTGTCATCACATACTCACATACCCAGATGCAGCTGGATCTTGAAACTTCAATCAACAAACATTCTCAGATCTGGTGTTTATAAATGTTCAGCAGAATTTCATTATCTAACAGTCTTTGTAATACCTTGCCATAATCTCAAAGATACAAAAGGTAGTTGTCTAATCTGCCTCCGTAGAAACACATGGGGATTGTGTAGCAACATGGATGGACCTTGAGGGTGTTATGCTGAGCGAAATAAGTCAGGCAGAGAAAGACAAATATCATATGTGTGCACGTATAGGAGGATTAGGAGGAACTTAACAGAGGACCAAGGGGGAGAAGAAGGGCGGAAATGGTGGGGGAAAGGGGGAGAGGGAAACCATGAGAGACTCTTGAATGCTGACAAAAACTGAGGACTGGTGGATGTTGGGGGGGAGGAGGGGTGGGCATGGAGGAGGGCACTTGTGGGGATGAGCACTGGGTATTATGTGGAAACTAATCTGACAATAAACTATTTGTAAAAAAAAAAAAAAAAGAAAAGAAACACATGGGGAAGACTGTCAAACAGGTTGGGCGGGTAATACACACAGCTGTATTCTGTACCACTTAATATATATTTACCAGTAGTTCCAGTTGAGTATTTTATATTTCTATATACCTCTCTCTATCTCTATATTTATCTCTATCTCTAATTTTTTATGTAGAAGGTGACCATATATTCATGCTGATTGTTTTGGAAAAAAGAATGTTTATATAGAAGAGACCAATTATTTAATAGAAAAACATAATTAAGCCTCATGACTGAAACTGACATGAGTAAATTTAGGACTAATTCTCTGTTGTACCCAATATCATTTCCATTTTCTTGCACTGAAAGGAAGACTTCTAGAAGTGGATCTTATGAGACCATAAAAGAAGGCATTCTGAGGCAAATTATTCTGAAAATAGATTGAATTCCTCCCTTCATAATTTTTTTATCTTTTTTTTTGTTGTTGGTTACCAGATTATCCTGATATGAGTGATTAGACTACATGGACATTGAGTACTTTTCTTTATCTTTTAATTAAATAACTGATCTTATGATTTTTAATAGTAAAGAATCACAAGTTCTGAGATAATTTATCATTCTCACTTAAGAAAATATGTTCTAAAGTCAATTGTATTTTTGTACAAAAGCTGTGACATGCATTTTGATATACATTTAAGCATTGATACCAATTAACATTTTATAACAATGAAAGCAACACAAACTCAATTATAGCCATCTGACTCACTTACCACTAACCTTTGGTTCCCTCTTTCTTTTACAATTTAAGTAAAAGACTAACATTAAGCTTGCTGATTTAGTCCACACTTGCTCTGTATATTTGGACTGTTAAATATCTACCTAAGATATAAGAAGAAGAGGACATATACACTAGCCTTCAGAATAAAAAAAAGACTTTTTTTTTTCATAAGGAGTAAATATAGACTATCCTGATTACCACAGAAGGGATTTTATATCAGCACTAGCTGACTGCCTTTAGTTTGGCAGTAGAATTTAAAATACGATGACAGAAACAATTTATGAAGCTCCATGGTTATTTCCACATAATTGTGGTGATTGGATTTTAACCCTCACTCCTCCCCTGCAAAAATCCTACAACTTCTACATTGAAAGAGCTCTGGGATGGCAGCTGATGCCTGGGTTTTACTCTGGTTCTGACAGTGCCTCACAGGGTGAGACCCAGAGGGCACAGCCTCCCTGGCCTCCTCTTCCTTACCTCTGAAATGAGTTTTAAGGAGATAGCCTATAATTCTTCTCTGCTTTAAGGTTTACTATCCAGTGAAATAAATTAGTATGCATTACAGATTTCTTTCTCTTTAATAGATGAATTTGTTCAGATGAGAGGACAATGAGTTGTTAAGGAACTTATGTAGAAAGCTAATATGTTCCTACTGCCACTGTGGACCCTAACCATGGAGATGAAGTTGGAACAGTTCCTTCCTCCAACCCCCTTTCCCCTTTCTGTATCACTCTTCCACAGACTCCCCCATCATCTCAAAGTCTAAATTCCACCCTTGAGACCCTCCCTCACCCTGGGAACCACTGGCTAATATTAAAAAAGCACACTGGGGCGCCTGGGTGGCTTAGTCAGTTAAACGTACGACTTTAGCTTAGGTCATGATCTTGCGGTTCGTGGGTTCGGGCCCCGCGTCCGGCTCTGTGCTGACTGCCAGCTCAGAGCCTGGAGCCTGTTTCAGTCTGTGACTCCCTCTCTCTCTGACCTCCCTGCTCACGCTGTCTCTCTCTCTCCTAGAAATAAATAAAAACATTAAAAAAAAAAAAAGCACTTTGCCTTTCCTCTTGGACACAGAGCTCAACTCCATTGTCCAGCACTCCCTGCAGATGGCTACAGCCTTGTGACCAACTTCTGGCCAGTAGATGTCGGCAGAAGTGACATAAGCCACTCCAGCCCTGGCCCAAGAAACATTCTTTTGTAATTATTGCCTTTTCTCTTTACCAGTCTTCTGACTGGAAGTCACACCCAAAGTGACCTTGGAAGCTGTGTGCTGAAGATGATAGAGCCTCTTCCAACATGGGTCCCTGACCATACTTTACACGAGCAAAACAGAAACTTTTATTATATTAAGCCACTGAAATTTGGAGGTTTATGTATTATAAAAACCAATATTATCTTAACTAAGACTCCTCTAAACCAGAGATTGGCTCTCCCTCCAAGACACTTTATTTATGTTTCTTTGACCATGATTTCACCATGGAATGAATTCTTTACTGGTGTGTAAGACCTTCAAGGACAGTACATGTTTTATTCAGTTTCTCATCCTCCACAGAACTCTAGTTGAGAGAATGTTGAATAGAACACAACTAGTTTAGAAATTATAGAAGATGGTAAAAAATATCCTGACTTTTTTGTCTTGTCCTATTTAGGTAGAAGGTAGGGATGATGAATTTTTCTGGTATAGAGATATAATTATGACATCCATAACCTTTTAACATATTTTGTATACTGCCTTCCTAATAACTGTGCTCCCCCAATACAGTGCAAATTAAATATTCTGCAAAGTTAAAATACTAAAGGGAGGGATAAGTGAAAACATAAATTGAGAAATATGAGAACTAAGGGATTAAAAAAATGTGATTTCTACGGGGGCTTCTACCCCCAATACCACTTATGAGCTTATCACTATAAATTGTTATCTCAAGTGGATCACTGCACTTTCAATACTTTACTCTCAGTGTCAGTATTGACCTCTTTTGGGCCAAATTCCTTGGACATTTTCTGTTTTATTTTTGGTTGGCCTTTCCACAGCCCCTCCCTGAAACACCTCACCCTTGGTTTCCTCAATACTGGTCTCGTTTTCCCACTCTCTGGTGCTGACAGTCCTCTCTTGTCTTTTCGTTGGCTCCACTTCCTTGTTCACTCCTTGAGTACTGGGTTTCCTTGTATTCTGCTTGGGGTTTTCTCCCCACAACTCCTGGAGTCGTGTCATCCAGTCTTATGGCCACACCTACCACCTCCAGACAAGTAAGTCCCGAGACTCTACCACCAGCCCGGCACTTTCTCTGCAGCTCCAGACCTGGATTGTCTATGGCCTCCTGGATATTTTGAGAAGATCTAAACATCTTGCAGCAGCCTTATATGCAAATTCCAAATCAAAGGCATTATTTGCCTTTCTTGGCAAATGTCTTCTTCCTCCTCCCATCTTCCTCTCTCAGCAGATGACATCAAGTTAGAAACCTTAAACCTTCCATATCCTCTGTTGTCCCTTATCTAAATAAGCTAATTATAGTAATTACTATAAGTTACTTCACAGAAACAAATGAAAATATCAAGAAGTGTGGAATGACAAAAAGAAGATTTTCATACCCTTCCATCACACCTGAGTCACACTAAAACCCATAGGGAATAATGAGTGCGAACATTTTCACATTCCTTTTCTCAACATTGGGACTGCTTTGAAACAAAACTGAATCAATGAAAGGAAGGATTTTTTTGCAGAGGTGACAGGAACTTTGCTCATTGCCATTTCTTTGGTAACCTTTGCAAAAAAAGAGTTAAAGAATGCCCCTAATGGCAAAACCTACAAACACTCTAGCCCCATGGTTTTCATTTTTTTTTAATATTTATATATTTATTTTGAGAGAGAGAGAGAGAGAGAGAGAGAGAGAGAGAGTGTGAGCACGTGAGCATGAGTTGGGGAGGAGCAGAGAGAAAGGGAGAAAGAGAGAGAATCCCAAGCAGGCTCTGTGCTCTTAGCTCGGAGCTTGATGAGGGGTTTGAACCCACGAACACTGAGACTATGACTTGGGATGAAATCAAGAATTGGATGCTTAACTGACAGAGCCTCCCAAGTGCCCCTCTAAACTCACAGTTTTCATTCATTCCTGGAGAGAACTATAAAGGCTCCCATTTATTTTAAGTGTATGTTTTCCATTGACATTCAAATGAGATGTCCCTTCATCTAATGAGTTGCTTTGATTTCTTGGTCTTAAAATTCATTCTTCAATGTTTTCTACAATTCTTCAACATTGGTAATAACTTCGAATAGCAACTGCGGTCCTTTTTCTTTCCCTGGTGATATATTTATCATCTATTACACAAACCTCCTCTTTGCTTCCTCCCTTTGCACCACCAGCTCTAACATCTTAAATTTTCATTTGACATACTGCTTACCTAAATTATTTCATGTGTGTTCCCATCCATGGAAATTCATTTTTGTGTGACATAAATCCCTACCCTATTCTATTTCACAGTAATAAAACTCTATACTGAATTGCCAAAGAGATAGGTAACCAAGCACGCAGTTTAAATTAAGTGCAAGATACACATGTTTGAATATTCTGCTCTCTGTCTAAGATGTGTAGAGACAGGTCCTGTTTGTGTCTGAGCATTCTGTCATTTGACTCAAACTGTTGGAGTTAAATCATGTAAAAACAGTTTTGTTTTTTTTTCACTTTGATTCAAAAGTAACTTCTGCTATGCCAAAAAAAAAAGGCAGCACAGTAATGAAATAATAGGTATATTAAAAAAATCTCTTCTAAATAATGGTGACAGTTGGGCTCAGTCTATGAAAGATGCTCCATGACTTGTGTACATGCCAGTGAGATTAAAACTCTTCCAGGGTTCTCATTCTCATTGATTGTTGTCCTTCAGAACCTTCCGTGGTTTCTAGGCCTTGTCCACACTAACCTTTGCTAGTCGTTGTAGCCATGGTAAATATCCTATTTATTGGATTTTATTAGCATTTCAAATTTTGACATTTGGAAAGCACAACCCTCCTTCTTTTTCATCCTGTCATCTTTAATGTATAAGTATCCTGGCTTTTTCCAATTTGAAGTTTCTCTTTCCTAGCTTCAGAAGATTATAATCTTGGAAAGTCAGAATTACTTTGTTAGTCGCTGGCCAGAACATTGCAACTTCACATAACAAAATTTTAGGCAGAGGCATCATTCACACAATTTAAGCATCAACTTTTACTTCTGCTGCAATTACTTGGCATTTTTGGTGAAATAAGTTTTGGTCTGAATCATCTACTTAATTATGTTGCTTCTCCACCATTTTTGGTGATATGATAGTTATAATGTTAGACATTTGCATACCACCATAGTTTTCAAAGTGCTACAGTCAGCAAAGTTCTTATTTGACTCTCAATATACATTCTGGTTTGAGCAATCAGACAGTACACCCATTTTATAGATAAAGAAACACAGGAACGGAACAGAGACTATTACTCTGGAGCATGCATGGTAGACAGCCAAGGCCAGACCAAACTCCTATTCCATGTTCTTTCCTCTATATCACATTATTAGGGCTTACTTATTATTGCTTTTCAAATATCCAATCATCATACCATCCTCTGCATGGCACTGATATCATTCCTGTCATATTTATTTGATCTCTTTCTAGAATGTATCCACCCTTCCAGTTCCCCACAGCCCTCACTAGAGCTACTCAAGGACCATGTTTCATCCACATTTATATCTGGGGAGATCCTACTACCTGTTTGCTGAGGGAGTCCAAGCTATACATGTTCTTCTCTTGTAAACTGTTTCCGACCCATGCTTTCGAACAATATATTATACATGTTCATATTATTTGAGAGGAAGGCATTTCATCCATGTCACAAGTAGAAGAATGAAAAATCAGGAGAGTGAATGGACTATTTGAGACCATCTGGTGAGTCCATGACAGAGACCTGAAAACAACAACAACAACAACCAACCCAGGTGTCCTCCTGCTCCAGCAACACGGTCAGATGCACTGGAATGATGTAGACTGCAAGGGCTGTGGAAGTGAAGCAGACAGCACCTCTCCATCCCTTGCACAGGCTACAATTATTTAAAAGAACTGTGGCAAACTGGACATTTTGTTCCCTTCTAATTTATCTGTGTTCCTGTAGCCGTGTCTCCACTTCTAAACACTAATCACTTCTCTAGGTGAGCTTAAGTACCTAATTATTAAGAGCCCTCCAAATTTCTAGTGCCATCTTCACTACAGTTAGTGCCCTTTCTGTCCCATTTGCCCCCTGTGCTTGGCACTGAATCAGAACAGCAAATATCCTTAATGAGGAATCATGATACAGGATTAAATTTACAAATTAAGCAATTCCTTTAGTTTTTATGTCAATTCCTTTCATCTTTGAATCCCCACCCTCCATTTGCTCAAAATACATCCCACTGTGAAATTAAAAAAAAAAACAATGCTATTATGACAATTCAAAGAGAAACACTGAAACTTAGGCCATTTTCCAGAGACTCCTGTGTCACCTGTAAGCTCTTGCATGTAGCACCAGATAACTAAGGCTTCCAGGGAATGGTAGGACAATGCATCAGCAGATTTAACATTAATCTCCAGAATCCCAGATTTATTTCCTGTCCAGGTTAAGTGCTCTTTTGATTATTATAGCAAAAAATAATACAAAAAATCGATTACAACCATTAATGGAGGCTTAAAATATTAACTTCCATAGCTTTAACCCAATATCTATAATTAAATGCAAAAAAGCGAAGTTAATGCAATGTTAAGGTTGAGCTTCTAATTGCACAAAAGTCATGAAATTTAAAATTAAGGTTTCTAGTGCCATTCTCTGTCAGTTCTACAACATTCCTCACATGATTTTTTACAATATATGTTTACTTTAACTGTGTCAGTGATGGAGTTCCTCAGAAAGAGTACAAAACATAATAGATTAGGATTGAATTTGTAGATGTCTGCTTGGAGTTTTACATAACCAACATAAATGGGAAAGTGCAATTAATTTTAAATCATGATGCCCCATTGGAGTGATTACCATACTCCTGGTTAGGAATTTATCCATTTCCCTTATCAATCCTTTCACCTTCACTTCTGATTACAAACTAGCCATCCCCTGGAGGAGAAAAGGGAATTTTTATTTAAAAAAAAAACAAAGAAACAACCTGTGGGCTGTGATGGTACATATGTGCCAGTCTGTCAACATATGACAAAAGGTATTCAATGCGGGATGATTACTTGAGAAGAATAAGTAACTGAATCCTCAGGTTGATGGGCACGTCTAATAGAACAAGTAAAGGGTCTAGAGATGGGGAGACTGGGATTGAAATCCTTTTAATGCTACTTACCAGCCATGAGGACTTTAAGAAAACTGCTTACCAACTAAGGTGACTTTGAGCAAATTAGAAGAGTAATCATGCCCCCTTTGTAGGATTATTATGATTAAACGAAGTAATATATGTAACATAGACTTTGCAAAGCTCTCTTGGAGTTTATGGCACCACATCAACTATTACCATTAAAGAATGAATCACCATAATTCAACTATCACTTAGCTATCCATAGGTACCTCTGAAACACAAAACAATGATCATTTACAATTCACTTTATTGAAAGATACATAGAACGTTTTTCATAAGTTTTCTAAGGTTAGGTATGTGTCTGTGGCTTATTACTGAGTGACCAGATATGTTCAATACATAATGCACTGAGGTGCATCAGCTACCTCTGAAGGTAGGGGAGTGAAATGAATTCTTGAATATTGGGCTGCCTATGCCCAATATTTTCTTCAAACTGTGGGAAACATTAGTGTCTAAATAGAGAATATGCCTGAGAAATTCTAGTCCAACATGCAACTGTGACAGAAAGTTATAAATCAGAAACATGAGGGCTTAAAGCTAAAGTGCCACCTCAACCAAAACAACAATAAAAACTCCTAAGTGCATTTTGGCAGGAATAAATACAAGCAGCAAAGCCTGTTGTGGACGGTGCAGAGCCCAGGAAGGTAACCAAGTGAGTAAACAGCTAAGGCAGGATTATCCTCATTTGGGAGGAATCCATTCCAGACAGGAATTAAAGGGGAGGGGGCTCAGGAGGGAGAATGGAGGTTGGGGGGGAAGGGCTTCTGCATCTGAAAGCAGCTAAGTTATCCAGTAGAATGAAAAGGAAATTTGTTTTTCCTTGTCAACAGTAATCTTGTTTGAGGTCTAGCAGACTGGTACACAAAAGGTACATGTGTTCCACCTACTGGATTTTCTTCTTTGGCAGGGAGGTACACAGGCGGGGTGCAGGTGAAGCAGACCCACTCAGAATAATGGAACCAAATTCTCTTCCAAAGGTATAAATACTGATTCTTCAATAGCTACCAAATTCTCTTCCAAAGGTAAAAATACTGATTCTGCAATACCTTTATTCAGTAGACAGATATCTTATTGCACAGTTCCTGGAACATTCACAGCCAGGGTTTGCTCCTGGGAACAGTACAATGCAAAAAAAGAGGCAGGAGGGGGGCACCTGGGTGGCTCAGTTACTTAAGGGGCCAATTTAACCCATTTAATGAGTTCAAGCCCTATGTCTGGCTCTGCACTGACAGTGAGGGCTTGCTTGGGATCCTCTCTCTCTCTACCCCTCCCCTGCTTATGTGCACTCTCTCTCAAAATAAATAAATAAACTTTAAAAAAAGGTTTAAAGGAAAGACAACGATATCTAAAGATACCTATACTGAAACCATGAATTACAACTGGTAACAATTACTGAAACCAAAATATCTTACATACAGTACCCAGAAACACATAACCACTAATTTCTGAGTCCTATTGGCTCTTCCTATGTTAAATAAATGGTGTAGATGAGATTTCAAACAGGATCAGAGGGGAAGAATCAAATCAATGAGGTCAGCATCACATATCATCTCTGGCTACCTGTGATAGGGACCAAGTTGACTATCTTCTTGACACTTCATTTTCTAAACAATTCACCATAAAACCTTTAGGTAACATGAAATCTGTTAGAAAACGGGCTGTTTCCAGAATAAGCCAAGGACTATAGCTGTCTACACCCAAAGATTTATATATCCGAAGCTTTTTAACAACGGCAGCCTATATTCATAATAATACAGTTTACACTTCTAAGACCAAAGAAAAAGGTAAGGTTTCAATGGTCACAAAAACAGAAATGAAAGTAATGACTATTTTCTAAGAAAGGAAACAGCTCTCTTTTTATAATAGCTTAGCTCAAAAGTCTTTTGAAGTCTTTTTCTTTAAAGATATTCACACAAAATTTACCTTTGGGAGTAAACATGAAAAGTCTCAGAAAATAGATAAATATTGTTAATTTAAATGTTTCCCTCCTTACTCCAGGAAACCTTACAAAACTAAATGACAAACAAATTAGAGGCAATTAATTAATTCAGCAACTATTTATTGAGCACATACCATGTCTGGCACTGGAAGGTCTGGATTTCTGTTCTCACAGATAGTGTGCAACACTATCTCCTACCATCACTAAGAAGACACTAGCCCTACTTAGGCTTATTGAGTTTGGTCACGGAGATACATGAAATTAAAAACAGGGGTCATTTAAGTTTCATCTCATTAAAGAATTTTTGAAATAGTAGTTTACTTATATCATTTTAAGTGTTTGTTTACAAATCACCTTCTTGCTAAAATTCTGAGAACTGGCAACTAGAGCCATTTTTGAATAATGGAAACAAAGCAATTAAAAAAAAACAATGATTTGGGGGGAGAAAACTATTTTATAAAAAAGCACATTACTTAAGGCCAATAAAATTATGCAATGTTCTCTTAAAAACTATATTTTCAAATGTGTAGTATATCTCCTAGCTATATTAAAAACTCTGTGACTCATTCATTCAGTCTGTATTTACTTAGTGTCTAGAACATGGGAGGTAGTATCTCTAAGGAGCCAATTTAATCCCATCAATAAATTTAAAAGAATGACTATCTATTTCATATGGCTATCATGAAGAAACTCTGTCCGAAAACTAAAATGAAATGGCTCATGAAGTTGATACATATATTAAAATATAAGAATTCTGCTCCCACCTATTCTTTTTCCTTGGAATGGCATTTATCCATAAGTGTCCCTGTATACGAAGGAGAGAAAACCTACCTTGGATATTTATGCTTATGGCTAGGCTAGTCAAAACGGAATAGGAATTCTGTTATTACTGGATGGTCTGGATGCATCAGAAGAACAACTTACAGCCTCTTGTGTGTAACCAAAAGGACTGCTTGTACATTTAAAGTGATCAGAATAAAAGCCATTTATTAAAGTTCTTTTTAGGATAATTTAGAAATTGTCCTTAGGATTTTCTGTCTCCTAGATAAACTACCATTTATATACCACTTTATGGTATGTAAAATTCTTTTGTGTTCATCATGTCATTTAGTTGGAAGACAGCAGCGTGGGGATTCAGAGCCCTAGTGTTGGTACCAGAAGATCAGATTGGGTGTTTATCAAAGACACTTACTAGTTGTATATCATGTGTAAGCCACTTGGTCACGTTAAGGGTCAATTTTCTTATCTATAAGTTGGGGTCAGTAATAGCTACCTTCTAGTGAAGTAGAGGTTAGATCTGATAGAAAGTGTTATTATCATTAATAATCCATAACATGCAGACCAAGGGGCTCTCAGTAGTCTGCTTTTCTTCATCAAGCTGGAGGAAGCAGTTCTTCATCATTACTTCAGAACATAATCCGACTCATCTGGCACACAGAGATTGCCAAGATGCCTAACAGAAGCCTTTGTTCATTCTACTTTAAAGGAAACAGAAGTTGATGGAGACCTTGGAGTTTGGGAAGAAAAAGAGGCCAAGGAGAACAACTCTAATTAAAGTAATGGTCTCTTCAAATCTTAGATCTGAACCATCTCCATAAAATAGTTTTTTAACTCATGGCCAAAAAGGCCTTTCCCTATACTCTCAGAAAGATAGTCTTTCATTGGGAGCAAGACATAAAATTTAATTCTACTTCTTTAACCCTGAAACCAAGTTCCCTAGAGCAACCCATGCATTGTCATCAGATTTTATTAGGTGGGCTAAAAAGAGTCGGAAGGATAGTTCCTTACATAATAGTTGTTCCCATGGGATCTTCAGATACTTTAATTTTTCTAATGAAAAATGTCTTAGACCCATAACATTGATGGCCTCTCTCCTTTCCTCATTCATTGATAAATCTGAAGCATTGCGCTGGCACAATAAGAGTAAAATAGTACATATTGCATAGTGTAAAGTGGTGGGTGTGGATGTTTTTGGAGGCATCAGTCTCTGGCAGCTGAGTGAGTCACACTTGTGCTTTGTTGCCCACTTACATCTTCAGAAAGCAGCTTGGGTGGGGATGCTTGTCAGATGTGCTTATTTAAGGACAAGCCCATTTGAATATGATAACATTTGGCAAGCTCCCTCTACTAAATAGTGAACTTGCCCCACTGCCTCTGAGAACTATTGCTTGACCAGGAAACATAGGACCTTTGACGTTCTTCACACAGTAGAACACATTCAAGGTCTTCCAACTCAACACCTTGCCTAAGAGTCCTAAGTGGTTTACCTGTTCCTCAAACATTTTAATTTTTCCATATTTTATTTATTTATTTATTCATTAAATTTTTAAAAATGTTTTCTTTATTTCTGAGAGAGAGAGAGAAAGACAGAAACAGAGACAGTGTGAGCAGGGGAGGGTCAGAGAGAGAGGAAGACACAGAATCTGAAGCAGGCTCCAGGCTCTGAGCTGTCAGCACAGAGCCCAACGTGGGGCTCGAACCCACGAACTGCAAGATCATGACCTGAGCTGAAGTTGGATACCTAACCAACTGAGCCACCCAGGCACCACCCTCAAATATTTTTAAGTTCCTGGTCTAGACCAGTGGGTTATGGATTTGCAGTGAGTCCTTTTGCAACATACAACAGTTTTAAATCACAACTGAAGAATCCAAATGTCTTATTGAGATCTAATGGACACACATTTTATTAAGAGGTTAGAGCAAACATTTACTCAAGTTCTTCATGGCGAGGTCTGTATCATACTTAAGAAAATGCTGTGTACCCCCTTAGGATGTTTATAATCTGTGGGAGTGAGGAAACAACATCATCTATAGAGGCAAAATTGCTTCACATTTCTAGAACAACCCAAAAGTGAGTGCACATAGAATATATAAAGTCTTTAGGGTAATCAAGAGGATAAAAGAGTATGGAAGGGAGTGGTGGATATACATTTTCCAATGTGAGAGAGAAGAGCACCATATGGTGGAGAGAGTATAAACAAAAGGATGTCGAGGTGGGAAAGGGTGAGTCCCCTGACTTGGCCAAAGCAAGGTAATGAAGAACAGAAGTGTCCTGCAGATACATGGAGCTATATGTATGTGGCTCAAATAAAGATTGCCAAGAGGCCTAATGGAAGTCCTTGTTCATTCTACTTTAGAGGAAACAGAAGTTGATAGAGACCTTGAAGTTTGGGAAGAAAAAAAGGCCAAGGGAATAACTCATAATAGAGGAATGTTAGAACCAGATGAGGAATTTGGGTTTTAATTTGTAGGTAGAGTGAAGCATGTAGATTCCTAGGTCAAGAAATGAAATGAGGGGAAATAATGGCAGGAACAACAGGAACAATTCTTTTAGATGCTTAAAAGGTTTTATGAAAACACGCTGAAGGGAGGGGGTCTATTTCTAAATTCAGAAAGAAGATAAGGGCCACCCTTTTCAAGGCCCACTGTGAGGTACTGAAAAATGAAAAGAAAGAAGCCAATTGAAGAAATACTGTTGAGGAAGAACTGGCAGAATTAGTGACTGAACGGAAGAGAAGGGCAAAACAAGAGACTTTTAAAATGATCTTAGTTCAAGGGACTGAAGAAAGGGTATCATGGACAGTAACTGGGAAACAAAATGGATGGCTGGAGCGGAAGGTGCCTTGGGCAGTGATGGGATATTCAAATGATTAGGAACGTGTGTGCTTATAAACTATAGACATGCACGTCAGACTTGGGAGTAATGCCTCCTTTTCCCTAATGTTATGTGACAGTTTACAACTTCAATTAAATTACCTACTTCTTTATTAAACAAGTATTTATTAAGTACCTCCTATGTGTAAGGTTTACAAGAAGATGATACATAAAGCTTACAGTAAAGAAATATATAAGTTGCACCAACAAATGGAAAATGGTTTAAACTTTATTGCAACATTATTTAAAAGGTGCATTTTTATTTTTTATATCATTTTCTATTGTTTGTAATTCTTAAGCCAAAGACATAGTGCTTTCATGCATGATAGATGTGCCATCTCAACACAATTTATAATCAAGTAATTTTTCTTAGTGTACTTGGATATCTTTTTTTTTTTCTCAAATAGCATTTATGCATTTACATGAAGCCAGTGAATAAGGTGCCTTTACAGCAGGTTTAAATTTATACTCAGATCAGTCCTAATCAAAAATCTTGTGGTTCCCTAAAAGGGATACATGTGTATGTGCATATTCAATGCCTCACTCAGATTTTGGGCTTATGGCCATGGAATTGGAACTACTGTCAATTATAGTGTGGATTCCTGCTTGTCTATGGGTAAGAAGAGAAAGGAGAATTCATGCTTATCTTGCACTAAGCACTGTGCAGGAATCCAGGGTTGTAGCCTCTGTTCATCCTGAATTCAGGTATGATGGAAACTTGTGAGAAGTCTACCTGTAGTAGTGATCTCTTATATCACCTCACTTTTCTCATGCAACAGATGCCTAAGGAATCAGAGAGTTCCAGGAGATCAGTTAGTCTCAAAGTTGAGTTATCTACAAGTGCATCAAGAGGAAATCAAGCTTTGAAAACATGGACAGATTATTTTTTAAACAATAATATAAAGTAAAAGAAGCACAGAAAATGGATGTAGGAATCTCATTTTTTCATAATTATTAAGATCTGAAAACCTACTTTGAAGAAAATCAGTCATGGATAAGAAAATCACTTCTTTACAGTGGTTAAAGGAAAAAGCACCCAAAGAAATAAACAAACATATGAAAGCCTCTTAATATACCAAGGCATTACTATATTTATTTCTGACCTTTGGCTACTGAGAAAATATGAAGGATGACGATTCTATAGCTATTCTATATAATGGCAGATGTTCCTCTTATTGAGGAAAACAAAACCCTTTTAAGAAATTTCACTAAATATCTATCTAACCAAGGAGAAATTTGTGTTCACTTCAAAGAGTCTTTTCCCAGTCCTTAGAATTACAAATAATACCTTTTCTTAAGCAGGCCACCTTTTTGTAGTGTGTTAAGATGGAGTCACTGTTATATAGTACATGACCTAGTAGAGTGGGACGATTATCTATAAAAACACTTCCATCAGTCCTATATTTCTACCTACTTCACTAGAATATTACCAAATTAATGTTAAAGTCCTTTTACATGTTCAATGTATATATCCTTGCTGCTGAAGTTTTTCACCCAGTAATAGTACCACAATGGCTTTTCCTATCTTAAATCCATGCAGCACAATCCATTCTCTACTAGACCATCGTTTTCTTTTTGTAAACAGAAACTTGGCTTTCATACAGCCATCTCCACCAGACTATAAAAGTAATAATGATGCCTAATTTAGGACATAAACAATTTACTGCTGTCCTCCTTTGAGCCTTTCTCTTTTTTCATTTCTCTAATCATCACACTAAGGATATTCTTTCCTAGAAACCTGTGGGCAGGGTAAATTCCATAACAAGTTACAAACTGATTATTTTTAATTAATTAATTTATATTTTTCACTGATGCTGATATTAGATTTTGGTGAACCTGTAGGTTAAGCAGTGTACCTTGACCCTGATACTTTTCTTTCTTGAACCACTGACCCCAACTACTCCATTTCTACTACTTTGTTTTTACCACTGTGCATCCTCAATTTTCCTCCCATAAAATATTCTTTCTGCTCCTATATAACTGTGTCTTGTTTAATTATTTTTCCCTTACTTATCACATCCAATCCTATTTTTCTTATGTAATTAAAATATTTCCTGGGTACATTTTGACTCAGTAGTTAGTTGTATTTACATCACTATCCCATAGTTTGGTTGATGACTTGTATAGGGCATATACATTCATCAAACTGATTCACACTCCCTATAAATGGATGGAAATCCAAATTGCAAGTTGATTTGTCTATAGCTTTGTATAAGCATGATGTCAGACATGGCTGCTATCCAATTCTATTTCTTCTTCATTTATGGAGGAAGACTTGAAGACAACAGCATGATATTTTAGCTTTCTAATTTTTTTTGTTGTTGTCTTTAAGCACTTTCATTTATCCCTTAGGAAGAAAATTATAATTTCTTGTTTTCAGGTCTCATTCACAATCTCTTAGTTTTCTTCCAGTTTGTGCATTTGTTCTTTTTTTTAAAGGCATAATTTATGAGTTATCTTTTGAGCATACAGGTCTTAAGGTGATTTTTTTTTTTTTTTAAGGTGATCTTTTTAAAAGAGATATGGAGAAGGGCGCCTGGGTGGCTCAGTTGGTTAAGTGTCTGACTTCGGCTCAGGTCACGATCTCATGGTTCATAGGTCTGAGCCCCATATTGGGCTCTGTGTTGACAGCTCAGCGCCTGAAGCCTGCTTCAGATTCTGTGTGTCTCTCTCTCTGCCTCTCCTCTGCTTACACTTTGTCTCTCTCTCTCTTTCTCAAAAATAAACATTAAAAAGTTAAAAAAAAAATAAAGAGGATCTGGAGTAAAAGACACCTGAGCATCTGAAACAAAGGAGCTTATAGACTCACAAGGATTAAAAAATATTTTTTTTGTATTCCTAATTTTGAATATAAAGATGCTTTTATCTATCAGTCTGCCCTAAAAGTAGTATGGGAAATTCTCAAGAAAAATTTCTGTTTCCAATGAAAGATATTCAGTTTGAGTTATAATATTTATTGAGAATCTCCTCTAAGACTTTATACCAAGTAAAGTTACTTCACTTGAAGAATTCATACCTCACAGAGGAATTAGACAAATTACAGATGATGATGATACAGATGCAAGTTAGCTGTTTCATAAAAGAAGCACCAACATTTTGTTAGGGAGTGTTTATAGGAAGAATCAATGATCTTTGCTACAAACAGAGGTGAAGAGTGAAGAGAAAAAGGCATGAAAGGCTTCATAAAAGTAGTGGCATTTGAGATGGGCCTAAAGGATAGATACATTTGACAGGGAGAAATGAAGATAGGCGTACATATAAGCAACCAAGTAAAGAGCGTTAGATCAAAAGTGAGCTCTTCAGAAAAAAATGCTTTTCTATGGAAACCATAGATAATATTTTGGATTTTATTCTTACAAATAATTCTAAGCCAAGTTGCCACTCACCCCATGGTATTCAATGTAAAATATTTTTTTTAACCTATAAGGTACAATAGTTTTGGAACCAGAAAGGATGTAAGTATGTGTAAAGATGTGACTAGACATACCCTGACTGTGCCCAGACATTTCGGTAAACTTCTCAATATGGTCTTCAAGGAAAACAACTCACAGAACTTTTATTGTTTTAGAACACTTTAAATTCTATAAATAAATGGAAACTCATCTGCAGCTAAAAACATGGACATTCTAGATATAGGTATAAACTTAAGAATATAGCTTATCCATATTTCCTTACTATTTTGTCTCTAGCTAACATTCTCTGGAAATGAGTATCAAGGGTTATCAAATCTAATCCAAAAAGATCATGACATCAAGGACAGTGAAGTTTTACTCGACTTTTTGGAGTTACTTGACTCCTGTTTTGTTGTTGTTGTTGTTTGCTTGTTTGTTTTACTTCTTTTAGTCATTCACTAATCAGTTCCACATTAGAGTCACTGAAATAATAGATAGGTTACAGAGACTCAAATAAATGTTCCTATGGCCAGTTTCCAAACAGTCCAAAATTAATGAAGGAAATGGTTAAAATCAAAAGAGCTTTTTCTCTGACATGGATTTCTAAAAAATATAATTATGGTTCACTCCATGGTTATGAGTTTTAAGAGCTCCCACAAAAAAGTCTTTGCTGCAGATGTGGCCACCAGCTGCTCTACCAGACAATTTGATCCATGCTTGCAATTGTTTCAAAGCACACACATGTGTGTGTACACACACACACACACACACAGACACACGCACACAATCTTTTTGTGTTTGGTATAGTAAGATAAAGCTAGGTACAAAGGTCAGGTATTCCAATATGGTCTCTTTCTATTTGCTCTTTCATGACCAACACGGAAGCTTGGAGGTTCAATACGTGAGAACATTGTGCCTGTTAGTTTGCGTCAGATTTTTGCCCTCAGAATTACTGTTTTTAATATACTATTTTATATAAACACGAAAAAATAAGTCCAAGTTGAACTACCGATACCGTGTCACCTCAAGAAGTGTCCTCCATGTAGCTTCAAAATTTACCCTCTTCTCTCCAAATTATATAATGCTGTTGTAAGGTATGTTGGCAATAAAACAACTGAGAGTAATACCTCATGTTCAGCTGGGCATTTAGACTTCAGAAGCAATCCAGTGCAAGTCTTTACCATAGGATTGCCAAAACAACTGGATATCAGGGACGTATAAAAGACTTTAAGAGCTCCACCATTTTGTATTCTATATAGATGTAGGATGTGGTATGCAAAGTGTTAATCAATGCTTTATGAGAACCGCAGTTCAACTTTTACTAATTTATGGCATGTGCATTAACTTATTTTATAGAAAAAATATAATAGATTAAAAGAATAATTTAACTTTACTTTTTCCTGAACGTGTAACCTCTTCTTACTATCCTTCTTAAAGTTATTTCTTTGATCTTTGGCAGATCAGTGAAAACAGAATTTTGTGTTTGATTATGTGTACATTTACTCAAAGTATACCGGGCTTCCTTTTTCTGATGCTGTTAGAAATGGACTCCAGCTTTCCTAACCCAACCTTACTATTAGGCTGGTCAAGTTATTTAAAACAAATGCCATAAATTCCTGATACAACTTATTTGTTACATCCCATCTACTCATAGTTTGAAAATGTGCTGTTCAAAACTGAAATGACTCTAATATAATCATATTTTATTTCAAGAGAAGCAATGACTCCATCATCAATTAACTTTGCCCTAATGGAACTAATACAGTGTACAAGTTCAGGAATGGGTAGATGAGAAGAGGAAGGGAGAATGAAACTTATTCACTCCCTTGCTAGGTTCCGCAGAACAGCTTCCTTATTCCCACAATGTGACATTTCTCTTCCTTATTTGTAGCATAAAGTCAATAGCCTTAAAAATCTCCTACACAGAGATTTGTGTCTTCCCCCTTTGTAAAAATATAAAGATAAGCTTGTGAGAAAAAGACGTCTCCTGGTAAACTGTGTATCAGATTGAACAGTCACCAAACCCAATTTTGAAGAGGTAGTCATAACTTCATACTACCTTTCTATCCTTGTCTGCTTCACAGATCTGAGAATGGGGGTCACAGCTTGCTGATCCCTTTGGGTTAGAAAGCCTTTCCAGATGAGGTCATCATTTTCAATACTCTGTTTCTTTCTCTCACACTAGAGTGTGTTTCTAAAGGCAACCGAGGACCTCTTTAGTGAAATATTGAAGGCAAGGGATGCCTGGAATGATTAAAAGAAACAAACCTTTCCCATAGCACTTGTCCTTTTCTCTGTAAGGAGATGAGGTAATATATAATCTCCTTCCTATATTACTACCACAAGGGCAATTTGTGGGAGGAAGAGATGGATTTCTGGGAGTGAAATCCTACTGCATAGTCAAGGCTATTTTCAGAAGGGCTTATCTTCAATACCCTCATTTCAGATTTGGTCTCTTTGCTCAGCGCAGTACCTTGAGCAGTACCAAGAAACCCCCACCTTCAAGGTAAGAATGAAAGTCAGTTTCTTGCTGTAGAATATCTGATGAAGAGAAAGGAAGGGAAAAAAAAATAAAACAAGAGATCTGCTAATAAAAGGTGATGCACATGAATAAATGTCAAATCTTTCTGCTATTTCTCATGTGGTTTGTGTGTGACACTTCCATTTGATCTTTTGCTCTGCAGTTTCCACCTCCTGACCACGCACACATGTAATCTGGCAGACAGTTAGTTTGCTTATATATAAATAAAATAGCCTCAAGTGACAGTAGACCTCTGCATCTTTTTAATACCCCAATAACTGTTTCAAGTAGGAACAGTTACAGAGAACCTTACTTTAGGACATGGAATTCGCACTTGCCAAAGAAATCACTGCACGTGTAAATTAGAAACTAATCATCACTTCCTCTCTGGATACAGTGGCAGCTTTGCCTCAGAGTTTATGTTGAAATATACATTTTTATGAAATATTTCTCACTGTAGTCAGCATCAATTTAGAAGTATCAAACACTGAGTCCCAGTTGTAGCACACCAGAAAGCCAGGGAGGGAAGACCTGAAAAAGGAAATTGACAAAGTCCTGGACTTCTCTTACACTTTAAGAAGCTAATTGTATTTGTAAATGCCTAGTTAAACAACTGACAATTGTCAGTGACAATTGTCACTGCCAGGCTCTTCTTGGGCTTCTTCATCATATATTTTTTTCCCTAAAGTCTCTCATAGACTGAAGGGCTTCCAGAGATGAAAATGAACTTGACAATCATGTTGCAACTCAAACAGATACTGATTCTTTTCGTCACTTTTTAATTCATTGCAGATGGTGTAAATGGGATGTTTACTGGCTGGCAGGTAATGAGTCTTGTTGTAGATAATAGTGATGGACGGAATCTCATGCCTGTTGACAGCCTCACATCTCAGCAGCTGCATGTGGCTATCACCCATTGCTTGGCAGCACATACAATATCGTGACAGGATGCAAAGTCAAGTCCATTTCCCCCACCAGAAATGATGATTTGTACACCTGAATCTCACTAGGTCACATATGAGTTGCCCTGATTTCATCCTCACTGTCCACATGGGTAGACAGTCTAAGATGTGATCTAATGTCTACTGCTCTAAAAGGAAAATGTAATCTGTTTAAACATCCAAACACTCCTCTTCCCAGGTACTACCATTCATCACAACTGTCAGTGCTTCTGTGGAAGAGTAATGACCCTCAGGCATGGGATAATGCTCCATAGGGGCCTTATGAATGCCACTGCCAAGCACAGAAATTGATCGGTTTTCAGTGGGGCTGGTATGTGCATCATGAAAGACCTGCACTTACTCACTAAATTACAAGTGGCTGTTTACCCCTTATACAATAAAGCCTGGGTTAGGGAGCCACAGACCCTGCTGATTTTAATTGTCCCAAACATGTGAGCACTAGATTTGGACCTGTCAGTGAGATAGATTTAAACAGCTTGAAACTGAAGTTGGATCAGAGTCATTCAAAAATACATTGGAAGATAACACAGGTATAGTTGCCTTCCACTCTTTCTGTTTTTCCTTTTTTTATCCTATCAATGGAAGGCAACAACATCCCACCATCCAATATAAATACAATTACAAAAAACAGAATAAGCATGCTAGTGAGAAGTTAACTGTTTCCTTCCTGTGGGTTTTCCTTCACCTCTGGATTTGTCTACACACATTTTTTCTACAAAGTAGGATAAAGATGAATAGTTATGTAATAGGAACTCATGATTTTCAGAGTGTCTCCCAACAGATCTGTTTCCTCATCTAACCTATGTTGACCTTTTTCTTTAGATCCTCCCTACCCTCCCAATCTTGATGGCATTTACTATCAAATCTTGTTGGGAGACAGGATATCTTGCACTCTATAGACTATTCATACCTTGATAAATGGTATATCACTATGAAAGTTTCATCCAAAATATATCTCTTCCTCAGCTCTCAGGCATCCTTTTTAAAGCTGAATATTCTCTTGTTATCTCTCTTTTGATCCTATCTCCCTTAGTTCTAGGAGTAGTACTCTATCTTCAAGGCTTTTAGAGTCTAGAAAGGGCACCACATTCTTCATATTTCTGTGATGTGATTTCCTAACATACTTCTGATTTCTAATTCCTGTCTAATCATTTTTTTAAAACTTGATAGCATTAAACACGTAATGACTATAGTTTTTCTTTAAGTAAATAAGTTTTGAATGTCCAGATATTTGACTGGATCATAATATTTTTACGCTTTTCCTTTTTTAAGGGGTAAAATAGGGACAGCCAAACTGAGGAGAAAATAAACAATACCCTTCAGGATATGGCATCTATATTAACTCACAAAGCATCAGTTGGTCTCTCCTTGGAAATTGTTTTCCAACCTGTATGAGTTGAATGGCTCAACATGACTAAAAATACCACATTTTTTACTCACAATGATTCATTCCATTTTTAAGAACATTTACTAAGTAGTGAATCACCCTTGTGAAATCATTACAGTTTGGAGAGCTCTTTCTACTTGGGAGTTCTCTGTTCTCTTGGCAGTTCAGGGTTATGCCCAACTTAGCTATGCTTTTGGTGTTCACAAAATTCTGCTTATTAACATCTTTAATGATGGGACTCAGACACTTTCTTGGGAAGAGAAACTTAAAATTAGAGAGATTTTAATAATTAATGAAATATACCAATGAGATAATGAAATTGGGAGCTCTCAGTATATTGCCAGGGATGAAGAAATCTTTTTGAGAATTAGGAATATGCTAGAAGACAATAAAAAAGATCAGATAGTGAACTGTGCAAAATGACCTTTGATGTAAAGCGTCAGCTAGAAATGTCAATCCAATTCAGGACTGGATACAAAGGGACATTGTGTTGCTGAGCAGAGAAGTATTAAGTTACCTGATTATCTTCTCTGGAAGAATGCATTATGGTTTAGACACTTTTATTACCTGAAAGATGTAGACAAATCAGGGAAGATTAACAACCAGTTTTATTAGGAGGTGGCAGATGAGCTGGTGTGAATAGTACTGGTTGTTAAGAGTTCTGTATTCTCTTCTCAGCTTTGATATTCTCTCACGTGGGAATAGTCATTCTTGAAATTTAGATAGGATAATTTATATTCTGTTCCCCAAAGAAAGGACAGTTTGAGAACTGGAGGGAAGGAAAGGTTTAAAATAGCATAAAGACCTGAGGTAGCAAAAGGGCAGGAAATTCTATTATAGGATTAACAGAACTTTAAAACAAAACAAGAAACAACAGTAATAACCATTTGTTAAGACTTCACTTAAATAAGCTCAGGGCAAGTTAGTATTTGCAACAGGTCTTTCATGTATAGTACCTAACTGTTTTTGGCCCACGGAATAAGGCTATTTCATAACACTATACTATTATACTCAAGTTTCCCTGGAAGTATAATATGCATTACATTCATTCCAGGAATTCTGATTATGAAATTCAACATCACTTTCCATTAGTTACCCTTAACTCTAGTGTAATTTGCTCACCCTTTCCCACTTACTCTGAAGCTGTAACTTAGAGTCTCATAGAAATGGCAGTTGGAAAAGGCTGTGGCCCTTGCCTTCTGAATGATTTCCTAGATATATTTTTATATATAGTTGCATATTTTACCAATCTGCATTATTTATGAATGTCATTGAGCAGAGATTAATATAATTTTCTAGCTTATTAGTGAAAATAAGTCGTTCGTAAACTAACAATACATCACTGTTTTTACACAGATCCATTATTCTTAGGTGTATTTATTATGGTTTACCATTTATTATAGGATTTCAGTTGGTTGACAAAGTATAATAGAACTAAAAGTCTTGTAAGAAATGTTGGTGACTCACCAGAGCTCTAATACATTACACTAATCAACTCCTGTACTTAATCTTTTAATTTGACTGGGAAACATCTATGAACAACAGAATTCCTTCCTTTCCTGATGTTCAATTAAGTTACATTTGCCCCTAACCCCTATAAGTGATCTTCCCTGTGGACTAGTTTGAGTGTTAGATGGTGGTGAGAAGCAGAACATTTAAACCCATATTTAAAAGGGGCAGAAGAAGAGTTCAGAAGACTTGTGATTTTAAGCTGGTCTGAGGAAAACAGAAGAGGCACACTTGTAGTGAACCTTAGTGAATGGGCCCAAACTCTCAATGACACCCCTATCTACTGAGGTTCCTGGTTGCTGGTGACTTCCTCAGTGATGTTAACAATCCTCTACCCACCAAATAACTGCTTTGTTTGCCAATATCATTAGACTTTGTTCATATTTCCTTTCTTCCTTCTCTCAGGAAGAATATTTGTAGGCCAAAACAATCCTTTAGTAAACCAAAAACATATGAGATATGAGATGCTATACTTCACAAATCAGTTTTTGCTCTCTTGGCTGCTCAACACAAGATATCTCAAATTTTCTGAGGCAATAGAGTATGTGGCCATGAGACTACAATCTTCAGCTTAGGGTGTCTTAGTAACCATTAATTGGGTTTACTTCTTTTCTTGTTCCCCTATACTCCATTCTTTATACAGCAACAACAATGATTTATGTAAATTTTTTTTTATGTTTATTTATTTTTGAGAGAGACAGAGACAGAGTGCGAGCAGGGGAAGGCAGAGAGAGAGAGACACAGAATCTGAAGCAGGCTCCAGACTTTGAGCCATCAGCACAGAGCCTGATGTGGGGCTCAAATTCATGAACCGGGAGATCATGACTTGGGCTGAAGTCAGACATTTAACTGACTAAAACATCCAGGCACCCCAGCAATGATTTCTTTAAAAATGTGAAATCAGATGCTTCCATATAAGTCTCCAATGGCTGCCCACTGCAACTAGAACAAAACCCAAACTGCCTAGTGTAAAGCCTGTATAATCTAGTTCATGACTGTTTTTTCTGATCACGTCTCCAATATACTTCTCCTCATTCACTAACCTTCTTTCATAATTCACATGCCTAGCTCATTTTAATTTCTGAGTCTTTGCAGTTGCTATTCCATTTTGCTTGAAATGCTTTTCCTCCAAATTTTCATATGTGGCTGGTTTCTAACATCATTCAAGTCTCAGCCACGTGCCGTCTCCTTACATGCTATTTCTATTAGGTTATACTCTTGTTTTCTTCTTTCTCATTCATTGGTGTATGTTAGTGTGTTTACATATTTATTGACTATATCCTCTAACTAGAACACTCCATGAGGAAAGAGGACCTTATGAGTCCCACTCACTATTATATTCCCAGTGCCTATGACAGTAGGGGCTCCATAAATATTTGCTAAATGAGTGAATAAATAAATGACTAAATAATAAAAGATTGGATAGTAAACAAGGGCAATACAGGTGCTTTTCAATGGTTCTTCAAATGCATCTCAAATGTTCTAAATACAAAAATGTACTTTCATAGCACATTAGCATCAAAAGTATTAATTTCATTAATTAAAAGCCTGGACCTCGGTGTAAATTGATGACTGGTCCAAACTCATGTGGCAAAATAGTATTGCATAGGTCTAGTCTTAAATCATGTGAGACCAGTCAGTTCCACGGTGCTTTTCTTAGAACACAATTGTAAACCAAGGATAATTAATCTTAGGTCTGTCATTAGGCTTGACAAAGTCTGTGAGTCCTTTCACAGGGTGCTGTTCATCTGTGGGGAGATGGTTCACAGCTTTCGTGAGATTATTAGTGGAAGCCTTAAACCAAAAGACACTAGAAATACTTTTAAGCAAACCTATTTTTTTAATGTTTATTTACTTTTGAGAGAAATAATGAGAGAGAGAGACAGAGGATCTGAATTGGGCCCTGCGCTGACAGCAGAGAGCCTGATGTGGGGCTCAAACCCACGAACCATGAGATCACAACCTGAGCTGAAGGCAGATGCTTAACCAACTGAGCCATCCAGTGCCCCAAGCAATACCATTCTAAAGTATCTGCTATGCTATCTTCCTCTGTGTTACCATATGTTTTTTTGTTTGTTTGTTTAAATTAGGTTTCTGTATTTATTTCAAGAGAGAGAAAAAGATGAGCAAGGAGGGGCAGAGAGAGACAGGGAAAGAAAATCTGTGCTAAAAGCATGGAGCCTGATGTGGAGCTTGATCCCATGAACTGTGAGATCATGACCTGGGCCAAAATTAAGAGTCACATGCTTAACCAGTGTAGCCACTCAGGTGCCCCTCATGATTAACTGTCATTTTGGGGAATAGCACATGAGATACATGTTTGTATCCTCCACTCTGCTAAAACACCTTTGGTCAATGGGATTTAATCTCATTTTTACCTGAATACATTGGACATAGTACCTTGTTAGCCTAACTTCTGTATAGACATTTATTAATTTTATAATTTGGGGAGAAATTTTTAATCTTAGTCCTAGAAGGTTTAAATGAGATAACACTAGGTATGATGAACCATATAAAATTGTCATTTCTGTGGATGGAAAATTGACAAAGTGAATACTTACCCAAGGTAAGTATTCAAATGTCAACTGCTATTGCTCTTAGAAAAACAATTTTCACTTATAGTCCTCCCTTCCTATAAATATTTCACTCATGTGAAATGTATTATTGGTAAGTGGTGCTGGGGGATGGGGCTGAATTTGCTTGTGATTTTAATTTATAACACATAAGCTTTCTTAATTCTTATCACAGCAAGTACCTCTAAATAATACCATAGAGATAGCCTGGAGAATGGGCTTTAGAAGATGAAATTCATAGATGCTTGTTGTTTTTCCCATCCCCAGATGCACTTTTAACTGGACAACTTTTAAATGGAGATCAAATCCATGGAGCAGATTCGTGGGTTCTATATTGGTCTCCTGTTGCTGCTTAACAATCTTAGTCCTTACTCTTATTGGTCTCCTATAGCTGTACTACAATCTTAATGCTTCACAAAACAGGAATTTATTACAGTTCTGGAAGTCTGAAGTCCCTAAATCAAGGTGCAGGACTGCATTCTTTCTGGAGACTCCAGAGAAGACTCCCCCTTCTTGTCTTCTCCAGTCTCTAGATGCAGCCTGCACGCCTTGGCTCATGGCCTTTCCTCTATCTTCAGAGGCAGCTGTCTAACATCTTTCATCTCATTTTCTCTGAGATTCTGCTTCATCCTCACATCTTCTTCCCTGATTCTGACCCTATTGCCTCCTTATTCCTGTTACAAGGACTATTGTGGTTGTATTAGCAACACTCAGATAATCCAGTATAATCTTCCCATCTCATGATGGAAGGCATGTGAAGTCCCTTTTGCCATCTAAGCAACATACTCACAGGTTCAGAAGATTAGGGTAGCCAAATTTCAAATAGCAAGCAAGACAGTATTTTGTTTCTTTACAGCACATATCACAGCAAGCTGCATAGAAGTGTTTACACATACCCTCATCTACTTTTAAAAGAGACAGAAATTTACAACTCTTCAGCTTCCCTTTGGCACATGTGTATGGAAATCATAGCCTTACTTTTGGTTCGTGGTGCCTTATTTTACTCCTTCATGCAGTTTCAGTTAATATTTCCTATATCTCAACTGGTTCCTTTGCAGAATTCATACCACTATCCCCAGTCAAAGAATGATCAATATGGCAAATTCTCTCAGCACTACCTTCTACTAACTCCGGGAATAAAGGATTGGGGTTTTTAGCCGAGATCTGACCAGGACAGAGTTTCAGTGAAGCTCATCACACCTTTCTGTGTCCTTCCCTCGGGCACTATATATATACAGCCTCTCTCTGTAGGCTCACCAGCATTTTCAGGTATTGACACAAATGACTCCACTATGAGAAACCCCTTCTTTCAGCTCCTTGTTTGGATAAATCTAACTCAAATGTCTTCCTTCTTCTCTCACATAAAATATCTGGTTCCCTGACCTACATCTCCCTTGTCCACTGTCTCCTGTGAACATGAGTCCTCACACATTTAAGCCTCTGCAGCACGGGCCCATCGTGACAGCCTAACATCCTTGTCCTGCTGGAAACTATTCAGCATCCAGAGGACCATCTTTATGCTGATAACACTAAAATATAAAATAATGCCAACAGCTGGTGCTACAAATGGCTTTTAAAAACGATGTTCATTCACTAAAATTCCTCTTGCTACTTTTGACATGAAACACGCAGTCTCTAATTATTCTGATCAAGACGGTGAAATACAAAAACAAACTTTAATTGTGTTTAACAGATATTTAATCAGGACTCACTGAACTACAGATTAAAGCTGAAATTCATAAACCATAATTACCCGATTGTCGCAATCTTTTGGTCCACATTCTCCTTCCGTCTGGGCGTCTGGCACCTTGCCCCGAATTTCTTTTACTGTCTTCTCAGCTTCGTTACTGTTCATGTTTTCCAGCAGAGATTTAGCACAGATTACAAAATATCTGTTCTTGGCAACTTTCTTCATTAGCTTTTTTTCCCCCTTGCAAAAAAGTTTATTTTTTTTCCCCTACCAGAGTAGCTGGAACAGGCATACGTTTAGGGTGCCTCTGTGACACAAACTAATTATATAGTTATCAGGAGATAATACAGTAGCGATAACTAGCGTTACTATAGTTATCACGTAGGTATCATGCAATTTCTCCAGGATGCCATGCGGTGTGTCCCAGTCACCATGTAATTACCTCATGTCACTACTGCATTGTTTTATGGAAAATGCTTATCTCTCCCTAACAAAACCTTTCCATCACATTTGAAAATAAATAATAAAAAGAAGTGGAATTCTTAGTTCTCATTTCTAGGACCGCTCCTTCCTAGTAAGATGCCATGTGAATTAAGAGGAACACCTGTCCTCTCCTAAAATTTTGGTTAAGGAGAAAGTGGAGAAATTCTGTTTTCTTCTGCTTCATTTCACCCAGGTGACAGAAGTAATTACCAACAATACATACATTTTCTTTTCTTTTTTCCCCAAAAAGCAAAGTAACAAACAAAACATACCAAAAAATCCACCCCACCCCACCCTATTTACTTAGGATTCTTGTTTAGTCTGGCACTTCCCCCCTACTCTTCCCTTTCAAATCTCAGTCACTCACATTTGTTTTTTCCTAGAATTATGGTGTAAATCATTCTTAACAAGCTAGCTTGAAACTTGTCTCACGCGGTAGAAACATGTAACGCCACTGTAATTGAAACACGGAACTGCAAGCTTGAAGCTCTTTCTAACTATTTTTTTGGGCCACTCTTCAAGGACACACAGAGCTTCCCTTGCCGTGCGGTAACCCTGTGTCACACAGTCAGGATAACATCATAGACCAAGGCTAGAGGATAAAGAGAAGGCTCTGGCAAAAGAAGAGGTGGGTGGTTCCTTTATTCCCCCCAGTGGGGCAGACAAGCCTATGAAGCAAGGACTGCAATTTCTACTTATTTATCTCAAGTTCATGGCTTGAAGTCTGACCTCACTGAGACCTCTGGATAGGGCATCCCACCCTAGAGTTCCAGTTTGAAACAGGATGGAGTGGCTTACTCTGCGGCACAGATGAAAGCTGTTTCCAACTCTGCTTTTATTAGTCACCTCCGAATCTGAGAGCTGCCCATTCAATTGTACATTTAACTCAAGGTGGGGTAAAAATCACCCTCAGATTTAGAAGGGCTGGAAAAATTGCTATTCTATCCCACTGCATTGTTCTTCAATCACATAGTTCCTCTAAATACAGTTGACAGCCTTTGAGATGCAAAATGCATCATTTTAATGTAGTAGAGGTCCCCTTCACTGCATTGCCAAATCTATTTAGCAGAATCTTCTTGGAATAATCTGTCCCTAGACCTGAGGATGTGCAGTGATTTTAAGCATTTTAAGCTAACGATAATGGTTAGTGCTGAGAACAGATGTACCTGGCTGTGATGTGATCTATTCCAGTAGGCTTTTATGAGCTGTTCATTCTTATTGACTTAGCATTTTATGTCTGTGCTTTTGCCTGGTGTGATGGTTGCATAGGGGTGTCATGTGTGTATTTTCCTGATGTGTGATGGCTGCACAGGGGGCTGTGTGTATTTTCTCAGTGCAATGGCTACACAGGGTGTTGTGTGTGTGTTTGCCTGGAGTTATAGCTGCACGTGTTACTGTGTGACTCCTACCCCCATTTGATGCCTGCTTGCAGGGTCCTATGTGTATCTTTTTCCTAGTGTGATGGTTGCACTCATTGCTCTGCTAATGATGGACATTTCTAGCAATTATCTATCTACAGGGTCCTGGGGAAAGAATTGCAGTGAAATCAATAAACAGTGCTAGACAAGTCCTTGTAAACATAAAATAACACCCCTGCATAAATGCCTTTTCCTACTATAGCATGTTAAAATCCAAGCGCTGTTACTGTATTGGCATCAGGATAAAATTTCTATGGTCTCTCCATTTCTTTCATATATTGCAGTCATTTGGGGGAGTTTGAGATTACCACTGTTTGGAGGGCTTTTACACATGAATCCATCTAATGACACTTTTCACTACATTGTCCTACATATCACCTCTTATACTCTAACCTGACTTGCTCTGGTACAATAGCTGATGTTCTGAAAGTGAATATGCCTTTCATTTATTCCAGCAGTCTCACCAAGCCCTCCCCACAGGCCCCCTACATCACGCACACACAGCTCCCTCCCTTGCCTCCCTGTAGTCTCTGTATCCCTCCTGTGTTCACCAAATGGAACTGACAAAGGAAAGAACCAATGGGGTTAAAGTCTTTTGAAACCCCTGGAATACAGATGAGCTGGGAGGCATCTGGAAACAAAACCAGACACTTGAAATCAAAGAGACAAGTAAATTACTATCCTAATCTAGGAAGAATAACTAAAGGTGTCAGTGGGGTTCCATTGATAGCACTTGGCCCTGGGCCAGAATGCCAAGGGTTCAAACTCCACACCAGCTTTGGGCTCAGGCCCAAGACTTGCCACTGCAGGGCGCAGCAGCATGTGCGGCAGTGTTAAAGGTGTCAGGCTTCTGTAGAGAGCTTAAGTCCAAGTCCTTCTGCCTGCTTGTCATTACACCCTGAAGGATGCTGAGATAACCCTAACTTCCTCTCCAGTGCCTTTCTCAATAGGACAGGCTGTGGAGGAGCTAGTTGTGCACAGCAGCAGTATTTGCTAATATCAGTATTGTACACTTACTGAAATGCCCCTTTTTTGATGAGACTGCTTGAAGAAATAAAGTATGTGCAAGAAAATCCGACTACCCACCAAAAACCCTGATGTCTGGCCTAAAGATTCTTCCATCAATGCAAAGAGCTAAGTTTGGAAACCTAAAACCACGTGTCTAAATGAAAGGAAATGTTTTCATTGGAACAGCTTACATGTCTGGTACACTTGCATAAAAACTATTGCATAGCATTTTAGAGCTAAAATTGCTATAAAATGCTTAATACAGTAAGAATAATTATGAGATTTTGCACGCACAGCTGGTATACAACTAAAGTCTCAGCCACAGATTCAATGGAGCATGGGAAAACCATTTATAAAAATTCCTGGTATGCCAGTTTAACTCACCATCAACAGCCCATCAACACTTCCTCCATTCTTTAGGTGGATGGGGAGATATTTACCTATTAAATGCTTTATTTCTTCTTTCATGGATGTAGTTAATACTTGATTCAAGGAACTCTAGTTAATGCTTGATGGTAGTAATATAAATTATAACAGGATACGAATGACTTGAACCCAAGGCTCCCTTCCCCATTGAGCATAAGGGGTTACAATGAACCAAAAGACCAAATTATGAAGTCTACCTGAAATACCCCCCCCCCTTTTTTTTTTTTCTTTACTTCCTTCTATCTCTTCACCTCTTATATCCTCTCTTCTTTGAGATTAAAATCTCTCAGTGACTTCCTGGGTACTCTGCACCCCCACCCCATCCCCACCAGTCATAGCCTACCTGGCCTTGCCTTGCCCTAGGGAAGGACAGAACTCTTCCTTCTCTTTCTCCAATCAAATTATAATGGTTCCTTCTACTCCATTCTTTTTAGCCCCAAGTAATAACCACTTGAAATGAGGTATAGTAGTTTGAATGAGATTTTAGTGGTTAATAATAATAATTTAATATAGATTGTTTCTTGATTTTTAAAAAGTGAATTTAAGAGTCAAAGGAGGGGCGCCTGGGTGGCTTAGTCGGTTAAGCATACGACTTTCGCTTGGGTCATGATCTCGCGGTTTGTGGGTTCGAGCCCCGCGTCGGGCTCTGTGCTGACTGCCAACTCAGAGCCTGGAGCCTGTTTCAGAGTCTGTGACTCCCTCTCTCTCTGACCCTCCCCTGCTCACGCTCTCTCTCTCTCTCTTAGAAATAAATAAAACATTAAAAAATTAAAAAAAAAAAGAGTCAAAGGAAGAATATCTTTATTGTGGCCTCTTAGGTATATGGAAAATACCAGACCAGGGGAGATGATTTTAATCTGAGGAATTTCTGGATGTTCCACTGCACTATCTTGGTCAAAGGATGAGAAGCCACTGTAGATATATGGGAACCTCCAGAGCGACAGTCTGCCAACACAAAGCTAACATGGTACAATATAAACTGAAATGCACATGAATCAGGAAACTGGAGTTTAAGTATGAATAACTTTGCCACCGAACATTTGGGGAAATCATTTAGTTTCTTCTGCTGGGAAGTTAGGCTCCTGTATTAGCAAACCTCTATGATTCTTCCAGCTTAACATGAAGATCATGTCATGGCTCTCTGACTGAGGGTCAGTTGTCTCGTCTGGTTTTGCTGCTTCTTCCAGCTAAAATTACAGATTCTGAATAAAAATGGCTACCAGTAGTTCCACATGGAGTCCTCCTAACTAAAGGGGTGTTGATGCCCATAAGAAAGTTTTAAGCTCTTTGTTTACTAGCTATATATACTCCTTTTGAGCTGGCTCCTTTACACTATACAGATATTTTCTTAGCATTTTGTTTTTCCCCATGTATTAATTCAACAATCATTTAATGGGCACTTTCTATATATGAAACACAGAGGTAGTTACTGCTGATAACCTTGAACAAAACAGCTTCTCTGCTTCCTAAGAAGCACAAATGAATCTACTGTTCTCTCTGTCTCTCCCCTTTACTTCTATGAGTGAATACAAACACCTCTAAAACTACAAAATTAGTATAGAAAATATAAGAGGAATTAGATTTATCTAATTTGCACTCAGTCCAAAGTACTGTTTATCTTCAATGAAAGAATATGATAATAATTTGTATTAGAAAATTATAGTCATTCAAAAATGCACTTCAATAGTATGAATGGTATTTCTCAACATGTATTTTGAGGTCACTGATTTACATTAAGACAACAATTTGGGTGGCAAGAAAATTATAAAGGTAAAACAATCCCTTCTATAGGTAAGATTCTGGGATATAATCTGAGACTCTTGTAAATAGCCTCTTAGGAAGTGAGAACACAGAATATTTTTATTTAGTCTTTTTTTCTCAGAGAATTTAGGAAATTCCAACTTTATCCCTCCAACTTTATTCCCTGAATTAATAATAATAACAGCCATTTGTTGAATATATATTAAACAATGTACTTCCAATACATTATTGGATGTTAAAAAAAATGATTCTGCAATGTAGGTATTATTACTCTCACTTTACAGATGTGAAAACTGAGGTTCAGGGAGGTGAAATAATTTGTCAAAGATAATATGATGTGCAGAGTTGGGTTTTAAACTCAGGTTTGTCTTGGTGCAACATAGCTACATAAACATTTCTTGATTCTACCAAATCTAACTTTATTAAAAAAATAAATAATATTGCTTGAATGCTTTGTTCACAAACAGGGAAAACACCCTTTACATTCTTTCTTCCCATTCATTCATTGCATTACATATGGTACAATGAAAACAGGAGATGGTTAAGATTTCTCTAAGTAGGTCTGGCTACCTTTTCATATTTATTTGGACTGAGATGAGTAATTAAATTTGGGGCTCTCAATCAAAATAAAAGAATGAGCTATTTGCTATCTGAATATGTGTTTATTAATTGATCAGACATGGATAAGGTGTGTTATTACAACTATATTTGTGAGGTCTGATTTATGTTGTTCTATTGCATATTACTCTGTGCTGTTTTTCATTTTCTAGCACTTTGGACTTTTTGTTTTGTTTTTATGAATTTAGTCACAGTTGGTTGTGTTTTGAACTTTGTAAAAATGTAATACTCAGAAAACGTAAAAAAGAAAAAGAAAATATTTTCAAAATGATGTCAAAATCAAATCTACCCTCACTAATTTGATTTGTAGGAAATGGAGAACAAAGTATTGTAAGCAGAATGCTTTTAAATACATCCTAATTACTTCAATGTGCAAATGCATTGACTAAATCGAGGCATGCACTTAACACTTTGCACTTCAATTGTGCTTATTTATCTAAGTTCTATAGATAGCAGGTCCACGAAAAAACAGTAGATAAACTTCACTATAGCCAATCATTTTGCAGTTACTGGAGCAAAACTTTTGTTCTAAAATTCAAGCTTACCTGTCAAGTCAGCTCACTTTCAGACTAATGTAAAAGATGATTACTCTAACTACAAAGTAACAAATAATTTACTGCAGCTACTGAAGTTTTACTGATTGACTCTGTCTTCCCTATTCTTCCCTTCTGCTTTCAATGGGGCAAGACGAAGGAGTGGGGACAGCAAAGCCACATAAGTATTCAGTAGGGTGAGTCCTAGGGAATGACACCAGGGGGCTGGAGGTGATACGCAGTTGAGGGTGGGAGAGAGTCATGACCTATAGCTTGGTCTGGAACCTGCTATACAAGAGTCACCTAAGGAGCGTGCCAAAAAGACATATTATCAGAGTCACACCCCAGACCAAATCAACTAAATTTGTGTGCCTTGAGGTGGAACTCAAAAAGATCTACATTTTAAATGAGCTTCCCAAGTAATTCTTACACTACTAAAGCCTGAAAACCACTGGCTTATGCACTTAAGCTCTCTGATTCTAGAACCGGTGTGAGCCCTGCTGGTATACCTACCCTCTGTCCCAGTTGTCAAGACACATGTGCAAGTACAACCAGCTGTCCTGGGAGGAATTAATTCTGGTAATAATAGCCCAAAAGGGCTTAGCCAGGCATGATGTTGTCTGATATGCAAAATCTCATCCAGTCTCCACAGCAAGGACCATGGGATAAGCATTACTATCATTCCCATTTTTCAGATGAAGAAATCAAGATTCAGAGATTTAGTAGTTACTAATTGTGGATTTCACACTAGTCATTGCAGGAACTCTTAAGAACTATGCTACTTTAACTCTTAGCCTTGTGCCTTGCAGAAAAATATGTTCTTGAAAGATACTTATTTCCAAAGATGTTCATGATTTGGTGATAGCATCATTGTAATGGAACTTGCCTAAATGTTAGTAAAATTGGTTATATAATAATACAAAGGGAGTGAATATTTGAAACCAATTTAACTTTTCCTTCATTCATCTTTATAAATACTAAAATCATCTAAAACTGCTAATCTTTCAGTAGTTCATTCAACAATCATGCACTTTGCCAGATTCTGAGGTAACAAAAATAAATCAAAGATAAATAGGACATAACCTCTACCTTCAATGGATTACAGTTATGAAAAAGAGCTGAGCTTGTGTACAAATAGTTCTGGGTTAACTTCTAGTCAGTGGAGGCCTGAGCTGGAGGGAGAGTGGTTCATTCTCCTGGCAGAAGGGAAAGAGGGTGCGGTCTGGAAATGTGTAGTTACTCCAGCACTTTGCCATTGGCTAGTGTAAGGAATTTAGATTTTTAAAGAAGATTACATTTTTACTTACACAGTTTTGTTATAAAAGGAGTGGACTAAGTTACTTGTATATTTTGAGCCAATAAAACTTTATCTGGTTCATTCTTTCTGGAATCTAAGTGGGTTTCTTTTTTGGCTAAGTTCTGTGTACAGAGCCAAATAAATTGTTATGTTTATTCATTCTTGCACAGAGTAGCCAAGATTTTATTCTTGAGATGGGTGCTTGATAAATGTTATCAGTAGTAGTTTATTCTATCAATAAAAGTGACTTTATACTGACATATTAGCTGTTTCCTTTACTTAATTTTCATGTCTCAATTACTCAAAATGCTAGTATTAGATTATGAAATTATTACAAGATGAGAAATTGTGAAGTTAAAAACAGTTGAAAACATAGAGTGATCGAGATTTCTTCCCTTATGATAATATTATATACATGTACATGTGCTTTGAGCATATTAATGTCAGAACTAATGGAGTAAAGAAAATGAGGTTCTAGAATGTAAGAGCATAAGCTGCAAACCTGAGGCAAGTGTAGAAGGATAAAAAAAAAAAAAAGAGACTCTGAGAAGCACCAGGCAATAGAAACAATGTGATGTGACCCATATAATACATGCCATATCATATTCAATATGATCTAATTCCAAAAATCTGTATCACAGATATTTTAAAACCTTAATAAATTAGAAAAGCAAAATATTTTAATTCCATTAAGGGGTGATAAATAGTAAATATGTGTTAACTTCTTAAATTGAAACATTATCAAATTTGAAATTAATATTATTTAAATTATTTGCTGTTTGCTTAATTTTTATTTTTCTAATTATCAGAATATTTTTAGAACATTTAGAAAGTTTAAGGAAAAGAAGAAATAAAATATAACTGAATTTTACCATACAAATGTTGCTCACATTTTAATGTATTTTCTTTGATTATAAGCAAATACTTTCATTTTTAAAATTTAGGATCATGTTAGTTATACAAGTTTCTTCTGGATTATGTATTTTGAGTTACATTATTTCATGAGCATTTCCTAGTAAAAAAATCTTTAAAATATCATTAACAACTATGTAATTAATACTCATTCTATGCAAAGATAACTATGGATATTCCATAATTTTTTAAATAATATCTCTAAATTATTAGGACTGTTTTTTCCCCATCTTCCACTTTTGTAAATGACATTGTGAGGAACATCTTTGTATATAAACATTGGTATGAGTTTCTATTTCTAATAGATAGATTCCTAGAGGTAAAATTACGGAGTCAAAAAACTACATTTTTAAAGAAAGCTTATTGATAAGATATTGCCATTTTACTTTGTAGAATCTTGTGTCGACATAATACCCCCACCATCATTATATGAGTGCCAGTTTAACTGCACACTCACTAGCATTGAGAATTATTATTTTTATAAATCATGCCATTAAGTGCTAGTATATGAAAAAGTTATACTTTTTCATATGTTCATTAGACATTTGCATGTCTTCTTTTATAATTTTTCTTTTCTTTTCATAATCTTTTTAGATTTTTTAAACAAATCAATATGTCAGTATCTTCATATCTTTGTTTCCATTCCATCTCTGATATTATCACTATACACTGCCTGTCCGTATATGAATTTTCTTTTCTGATTTCTTCTTTATATTTAGAATATAAAATATATTAATATAATATGTAATATAATATAATACACAATATTAATATATTATAAAACATAAATATTAAAACAACTCACCTCTTTATAAATTAAAAAAAATGACTCAAAGCATTCAGTAAATTACTTGAGAAGAGAACTAGTTAAATGCACAGAATTGGGACCCAAAACCAAGTCTCCTGATTCCCAGTTCAGTGGGTTTTAAATAGAGAATAATAAAAATCATTTTTACAATGTAAAGAATAGAAACAGCTAAGAAGACAGTTTAATTTTAATCTGTTCTTACATACAAAAGACTGTTAAAATCATGCCACATAGGAGGCTTGAGTGTTCTTATAAACACAAATACGCACTTCTTATAAATCGATCGAATGTGCCGTTAAAATTTCCATAAAATTTGCACATCAGCAAATGATCCAGTTTATACTAGTTTGCTTTTTTCTTGTTAATCTACATTGTTTTACTTAATCTGCTTTGCTATAATAAAAGCATCGTATATTTTTAAGCATGTTACAGATCATCATTAAATTTCTTGGTACTATCTAGTGGTATTCAAAGGAAAATCCAATTTTCTTAGCAACTTCTATAAAGAATTTCCTTCGACTGTTAGCTGTGGATTTTAAGAACTATCCTTAAAAAAAAAAAAACAATAAGAACTACTGCAAAATGTCTGTATTTAAAGAGTAAACAACATAAATTATTTTGGAAGAACATAGACTATTAGCAAACTGAATATGATACAATGATTGATATTTAGTCACTATTTCATATTCAAGATTCACACAGTATTTGCCAAATGAAAACTTAACAGTAGTCGCTGAGTGAGAATGGGAGTTGCCAGATATATCTGGTATGTGTAGGGGTAAGGTGGGCTAGAAGAGGCAACGGTGGAATTAGCTGTGAGTGAAAGTAACTTTGATCAAGGCTCACTGATTGCAAAGGGTTGGTTCACAAAGCAGGTGTTTGCCTAACAAAAGAAGTAAAAGAAAAGAGTTATTTACTAAATCATGGTGGCCCAACAGTTTATAAAATCCAAGGTTTAAAGGAATAGGTAGGCCATCTACCAGAAGTAGACTGTAAAGACATTTCAAATATGTTTTCTTCCTCTATATGCGTGTGTGTGTACACAAAACAGGTCCATTCATTTCACACTCAGCACATATTTATTAAGTACCTACTTTGTGTTAGAAGCTCTCTACTACCCAAATAAGTGATTTAGCTTTTGTGTTATCCTCTCTACAGCTGTACCATAAAATTAATTCACATCTATAACTGACATAATATGCTATAACAAAAAATGGGAAACTAAATAGGAGGAGAAATGAAGAAATAGCATCCTAAATTTCTCATTTCATACAGCATACAATTTCATTAATGATGATAATTAAAGAAAATAGGGCTGGATTTTTTAAACTAATAGTAATTGTTATAAGAAAAAACTATGCTTTATGACATCTAAATTGCTAGATTAATAACAAATAGAACAGTCATATATTAAAAGGGAAAGGAAAAAGAGAGGGAGAGAAAGAGAGAGGGATAGAGACATGATCAAGGATACATTAAAAAAAACAGACAATATAAAATTAAAATCTGAGGTTGGATAAAGACACAGCCTCATGATCAAATATCCTTAAGGAGATAAAGCTGAAAGCTACTGGTACAAGATTTGGATTGGGATTAAGAACCCAGGAATCCCAATAAGAGGTAACTGCAAAACCACTAGTCAGGGATGCACGAACAAAGAAAAAAGAGAGAAAGAAACAGAACCAAGAAACAAGTAAAAAAAAGCCTTATGACCAACATTAACCTACAAAACAAAATTCTAAAACATAGCAAGAAACCCAATGATAAGAAAAACAATGAATAAAATTAATAATTGGAACATTCACTACAGGTAAATTTGATTTTATAGAATTGTCTGACAACGACCTCAACATGAGTATGTTTGTGATACTCAGCGATAAGAAATCATACTTATAAGAGAGCAAGAAATTATTAAATAAAAACAGAGAGCAGTAAGACAAGAATAGGCAAAGAAAGAACCAATCAGAAATCTTACTAATGAAAAATATGTTCATTGACATTAAAAATGCAATAGACAGGATAATTTAAGATTGGGCAATTTCAAGAAGAGCATTAGTGACTTGGAAGGTATTATTAAGGAATTCACTCAGAAAAAAAATCAGAGAAAGTAAAATATACTTTTCAGAATATGAAAGAGCAATTGGAATATGTAAATTGACTAGGAAACACCAATCTACATCTTATAAAAATCCCAGAAGAAAATGGAGGTAATAACAAAGAAACAATAAAGGAAAAGATAATAACTGAGAATTTTCTAGCATTAGAGTCCTGAGATTAGAAAGTATACCCTCAGTTCATGGCTGATAATTCAAAATAAAACCACATCTAGACACATTTCAGAGAAACTATAAGACATCAAGGATATAGAAAAAAATTTTAAAGTCACCAGAGGGAAAAGGCAGACTACCTACAAAGAGATGAAAACTAGATTGATCACAGATTTCTTTTAAGTAATGATAGTTGAAGAACAATTGTATAAGATTAATTAAGTAATATCCTCTAATACTGAACAGAAATACCCAGATAAATTGCTATTTAAGACAAAAGATAAAGACATTTTTAGATATATAAAAAAAAAAACTATACTCCCCAGGGCCCTCCCTGAAGAATTATTAAAGGGTGTGATTCAACAAGAAAAGTGCACCCAGAAAGGAAGTTGTTTCATTCAAGAATAATGGTGGACACAGTATTAATTAAAATATATGAGAAAATATAATTAGGCATTAACTATAAAAATCAATGATAACCACTTTTACATATGTTTAAAACAAATAGGTAAAACTAACACTTCATTCAATAATTATAATAACAGATTGAAAATTAGTAAATAGATAAAATATGCTAGGCACCTTTTTTACATTATGGAGAAAGTCAGAAATACTAAAGGATGGATTTTATTTTTTATTAGAAAAATATACAATTAGGTATACATATAGAAACTTAAATATGAGCACAGAAGAAATAGATAAGCCATGATCAGCAGTAAAATCCATGTCCTAGGTCATAAAACAGTTTTAAAAATTTTATAATTAAATCCATATAAAACACATCCTCTCATTATAGGCAATTAAATTCAGAGTCAGTAGTAAAAATAGAGTAAATTTATGTTTAGAAAGTAAATACATATACTTCTAAGTTAAATAGAAGTCAAAACAGACATTACTAAGTATTTAAAATTGAACAAAATTACATATCAAAAGAAGATATGCAACTAATGAAAAATTTAGAAAAAATTTTTGAGAATAAAGTTAATTTTAAAATAATAAAAAGCACTGAAATTAAATGAGAAATAATTTAACTCAGAAATCTAGAAAAAGAAAAATGATCTAATCTTAAGACTGAAGAAAAGTGAGTTAAGGTAAGTGAAACAGAAAACTGTCTAACAATGAATAATAATAAAGGCTCAGATAAGTAATAATAGGCATAAGAGGGGGACATAATTAAAGATAAAATAAAAAATCATGAGACTATTATGGCAAATTTTATGCAAATAAATCAAAAAGTGTAGATTAACTGTTTTTTTTTAGTTTTAAAAATTTGTAATGTTTATTTATTTTTGAGAGAGAGAGACAGAGAGACAGAGCATGAGCAGGGGAGGGGCAGAGAGTTAGGGACACACAGAATCCAAAGCAGGCTCCAGGCTCTGAGATGTCAGCACAGAGCCTGACACGAGGCTCAAACCCACTAACTGTGAGATCATGACCTGAGCCAAAGTTGGACACTTAACTGATTGAACCACCCAGGTGCCCTGATTAAGTATTAATTGTATATTTTTCTTTAAAAAAAACCCAAAAACTTACTTCCTAATATTAACTTAAAATGAAGTAGAACACTTGAATAAACCAATAACCATGGAAGAAATTGAACTGATAATCAGAAGTCCACCCTACTCTACCTACCCACTATGGACAGAAAATACCAGGTCCAGATGATTTTAAATTTGGCAAGTTTAACCAAATTTTCAGAATAGGTAATCCCTACTTATATGAAAACTATTTTAGAAATAGAAAAAAAAAAGAAAAAAATGAATGTTGCTCAACTTATTTTATGAGGATAGTATCACCATGACACCAAAACTCTACAATAACAGTGTGAGAAAGAAAAATTAAAGACTAATCTCCCTGGGCAAACATATTACATAAAATATCAGCAAACTAAACTCAACTGTGGATTAAAAAAACATACCAGGACCAAGTAAAGTTTTATTCCAGGAATGTAAGAAATGATTAATATCAGGAAATATATTAATATCATATAAAATATTGACATATTAATGGAAATTTTTATCATATTGATGCAAAAAATACATTAGATAAAATTCAACTAGTATTTCTGATTAAAAATGCATTTCAAAGTATAAATAGATGGTGGCAACTTCTTTAACACAATAATTTCAATTTATCAAAACCCTATGCAGATATCACATAACAGATATTCCTAATATCACTGTTTTTATTCAACATTATATAAAAGTCTTAGTGATGCAATATGATAGGAAAAAGAAATTGAACACTTAAGAATTAGAATTTAAGAGAAAAGCTATCATTTTTTACTGATGATATACATGCCTATATGTATACATGCCTATATGATATACATGCCATATGATATACATGATATACATGCCTATGTAGAGAATCTAAGAGAATTTTCAGTTTAGTCATTAGAACTAATAAGAGAGTTCAACAAAGTTGCTGAATACATAATAATAATGATCAATAAACAATGAAATGGAAAGCAAGCTCTACATAAGGGCTCAAAAATTGAAGTAATGTGAGAAGAAATCTAACAAAATTGGTTCTAGCCAGACCTTTATGGTAAAACTTATAAAACATTAATAAAAACAGGAATGAAGATCTGATTTAGTAGAGAATATAGTCTATTAATGGGTAGAAAGATACAATGTTATAAAAATGTCAATTCTTCCCCATATTATTCTCTAAAGTTAATGTCATTACAAATAAACTTCAGTAAGGCTTTTGCAAAACTTGACCAACTAACCCTAAAATTTATATTGAATAACAAAAGGCCAGCAGGAGCCAAGAGAACTTTAAAGAACAATGTAGAGAGATGTGTTTTACCAGATAACAAGAATATTATAAAGCTATGATAATTAAAATGATCATTACGGTGTTAGCACAAGAATAGAGAAAAAAATGGTTGAAATAAAGATCCTAAAAATAAATTTAATGTAGGCAAAAGATGGCATTACAAATTAGTGGGTAAGCATGGCTAACTTGTTAAAGGGTGCTGGGATAATTGGGTCATCCATGGAAAAAGAATAAAATAGGTTGCATGTAAAATACCATATACAAAAATAAATACCAAGAAGATTAGAGATCTAAATGTAAAAGGCAAAACTTTTAAACTGTTGGAAGACAATAAAGGAGGGTTTTCATATGGAGGGATTTCTTAAATGACATAAAAGCACAAACTGTGTGTGTGTGTGTGTGTGTGTGTGTTTTAGGTAGGCTCCACTCCCAGCATGGGGCTTGAACTCACTACCCTGAGATCAAGAGTTGCATGCTCTAACTGACTAAGCCAGTCAGGTGCCCCAGCACAAACTATAAAGGAAAAATCAATAAACTTAACTACATTAAAATGAGAAACTTTTAAAAATAGGCTACTACAGACATACTTAAAAAAGAAATTACAGATTAGGAAAATATATTTGCAATCTCTATTGCCCAAAGGATGATAATGCAGAATGCTGAAACAACAATCCAGAATATGACAACAACCAAAACCAAAACCAAAACCGGTCCAAATAACAGCAGCAAAACAACCTAATAGAAAGATGGGTAGAGATACAAACAGACAACATACACAGGAGAGTCCTGATGGTTTATAAGTTAATTTTTAATGAGGTATTATTTAATACCTATCAAATTGATAAAAATTTTAAAAGTCAAGCCATCCTAAATGTTGTGAAGTATGTGGGGAAGTTCTCATAGATAGCTAATGAGAATATAAATTGCCACTACTACCTACCACTTTGGAAAGAGATTTTACATTCCTAATGAAATTGAAAATGCGTTTCTTAGAGTTAAGCAATTCCTCCTTTGAGTAAAAACATGTATAAAAATGTTAAATGCAGTATTCGTTGTGATTGGGAAATACTAGAAATAATGTCTAACAGTAAAATAATTCAATAAATACATTTTAGTGATATCTACAGTAGAATATATTTTATATAAGCCATACTCTCGTTTATGGCTTCTGTAAAACTAATTTGTAGTGACAGAGGTCAGAATAGTTTTGCTTGTTTTCAATCTTTTGTTAAAGCTTTGGAGAATATCACACAAAGAGGGCACAAGGGACTCTTCCTAGGTACCATGAGTATTTTGTGTCTTGGATTGTGTGTTGCCTCATGGAAACACACTCATATAAAAGCTCATCAAGCTACACACTTAATTTATATATATTGTTGTATGTAACTTAGAACAATAAAAGACAAAAAGAACAGGTTTGGAAATAGGTGTGCCAAATTAGTTAAGGTTTGTTCAATCTAGGTGAGGGATTCTTTATACGTTTATGTGCTTGAAATATTTTATTTTAAAATAATTGATAAGACAAAGACACTGCTTTTCCTAACTAGAATTAATCAAAGTGAAAGAAAGCACTAGTGTCACATTTTTTTCACTGTCCCTGACAATAGACCCCAATACTCCAGGAATCAGTAAGCTCTTCACAGCCAAACATACAAAGTGTTCATTTAATCAAACCAAAAGCAAATCTTTCATTTCTTGACTATGTATAGTATCTAGGCTTTCTTAAGTGAGTGACCAGCAGCATATATTGTTGATGTGGCGCTACCAGTGCACAAAGATCATCTACTTAGGTTTTCAGCGGATGAGGTAGGGGATGCCTCGCCAAGGACTTTTCTGATATAAATCAACAGGTGGTTTGGCATCAACGTTGCTATTTGCTCGTGCGTTTCACCTCTGGTTTCAGAAAAGAAAAAAGAGACGATACCTTTTCAATGCTGTATTTCAAGTCGACCATATGGAAAGCAAGGTTTTATTCCAGCCAATTCTCTTTCTCTCAAAGCATGGAGGAAAAGTGCCAGCCACTGCTACACTCGCCACCAGCCACGGTACAGATGTTTGGAAAATGCAAAAACAGAGAAATGAAACAAAAAGAAAACCCTCAAAAATAAAGTTTTGCATAAATGAAAAATAGAGTATATAATTATCATAGCTGCAAAAAGGTAAATGCATTTTTTAAAATATTCCCCTTGTGCTAAATTAAAAGAACCAAAATAAACAAAAACATTGATGTCTTAATCAGTGTTTTGTTGGGGAAACTGACAACACGGACCAACTCAAACATGGCTAAAAGTGGGAACAAAAAATAGATTTTTTTTAATCTGATAAAAGATTTTTTTGTCTCCCAGAATGTGAGAATATGACCTACTTAAGTGAATATTTATTAAAGGAACAGACCCACTTAAAAATATATGTTTTCAGGTGCCAGAATTGGAATGGAGAAAGTGTTTCTTTGAAATCTTATAAGACAAAAAAATTCATTGAAATTGTAATGATTCCTTCCATGACTCAGATAAAATACAGCTTAGGAAGAAATATCTTCAAACCATTCAAATGTACATCCCTAAACTGGCTTTGCCAGTACGCAACTCCAGTTATTAAAAAAAATGAATGCCCTATTAGACTTAAGTACATAACAACATAAGTTATTCAGTTGAGACTGTTTTTCTTTTTTTTTTTAAAGAAAGTTTTAGACCTCGATCTGCCACAATCTTGTTGTGTATCTTGTATAAACATCTTTTGGCCTCAGTATTCACATCTCTCAAGTGTGAGTGTGATACAAAATCACTATCATCGAGTTCCTTTCCAGCCCTAAAATCCAATGAATTTAATGAGATTATTCCAGCATAAGAATTTTTCTTTTCTTTCTTCCTGCCTTTCTTTCTTAAAATAGACAAGTAAATAATCAAATAAATAAGTAAATATATATTAAAAACACATACACTAATCAGCTATACCTCTGAATAGGAAGGGAGAACATTTTTTATTGTTGGTGCCATTATTTATTCCCTAATTTGTATTTAAAAAGAGAGTTCCCATAAAAAAAGATTTTTATTTTTTTTCCGGAATCAAAAATAGCATATTATTTCTTTGCCATTTAAGTTCTATTAAAAAAGAAAACACAAAATCATTCCAGAAATCCTATTAGGAAATTTAAAAAAGAAAGAAAAAGTGACTAAAATTCCATTTAAAATTCAAATAGTTTGTTTACAGGTGTTCTTTCTCAGAAAATATAAGCACCCCAACCTCAAACTACCTCCACCTCCTTTTCTGGGGACAGATCCTTCACTGTGTAAAACACAGGACCCTCTCTCACACCCTTCGCACCTGTCTTCTAAGGTAACAAACCTGAGGTATAGATTGCAGCATGAGATATTTGGGATGGGAGTAGAACATTTCATCTGGGAGACAGTACTGTGGTCAATTTGCCAAATCTAAAAGAAAGGTAAGCCCCATCGCTACTTTGGCAAGAAATACAGGTTCTCATGGCTAAATGATGATAACCATTTTTACACAAGATGGTTAAAAATGAAAGCACCTGAGGCAACAGCCAAAAAATAAGTCTGAGAATGTGAGTTTTCTCATTGATAGTTAAACCAGAAAAGACAGTATCAGTGCACCTTTAACCAAGGGTCTAAACAGAATACAGGGCACCTGACACCTTGATGAATAAGAGAAGCTCAACTTTATGAAAAGGCTAAAGTCTTAGGGCCAATGCTCCATTGTTCCAAGGGCTGATATGCCCAAGGCATCAGGAGAGGCACAATGCAACAGGTTACACACACAAAGTCTCCGGTTACAAGCTCCCGCTCAGCTCTGTGTGCTGATAAGCCTGAGACCCACCACACTGCACACTCAAGGAAACCCAAGGGTGGGTCCCCCGTGGGAGAAGGGTTACTAAAGAGTTCGAAGTTGCACAGTGTGTGAGCACTCCCTGCTGGCAGCTGAGGTTGGAGATCAACTGGTAGTGTGTTAGAGAGGGCTACTGAAGGTTTCTGCGAGGAGGCCAATGGACATTCCTCGCTTTTAAGGGATAAGAGCATGGTTCTGACTAGGCTTAGATAATTCCAGGTGCTATAATGAATGGGGAGGAGGTTAGGAGAGGCCTCTGATAGGGGGAACTCCAAGATCCGGCAAAAACTAGGTTTGAAGCTGGTATACACTTTTCATTAACTTTCCCAGCTATTGATATTTTATAAAGTATATACAGGTCTGTGTGTGCACATGAGTGTGGGGAGTAGAAGAGGTGCAGCATGAAAGGAATATCTGTGCATCTCCTTTATCCCAGCAAGAGACTCCTCGGGAGAGAACAATGTGTTTGCAACATTTACATTTTACCAGGAAATCCTACCCATAACCCTGACGGAACTGCTTAGTGTGTCCCGTATACTGCTGCACCTAAGTTCTGAACAGGTGGTCCTTGTTTATCTGTACAGCCTGGAGCAACAACACGGTTATCTCCCTAGTGCTCTGCTCTGTTAGGGTTCTTCTGTAGAATAAGATGAAGGTCAAGATGGCAGCCTGCTAAAAGCAGCAGTATTTCAGTTGCAGGAATAACTTGCTTGTCGTCAACTTGTTAATGCAATAGTCAAACACTTCTTTGACATGTACAGTATCAGCTAACTTCAGCAGATAAAGGGTCTAGAACAGGAAGATGCTGCAGATGCTTTAGCTCTGAGGAAGGCTTAGCAGAGCCAAAACGTCAGCAGGGCCTGTTTGTTCCATCCTTTCCATCGGGCTCTGTGAAAGAAATGTTAGATTACTGCAATGACAAGTTTGTGACAAGCAAGTCATTTGTGCAACTGGTGCGCTCCTGTTTTTATCTGTTTACCATTCAGACTTGTGAATGCCATTTCAAGCACTTACAGGATTTCTGGCTCCCATTAAGGGGAAATGGTTCCTCCATGTTTAGAATTTTCTGCCTCAAAGAGAATTACTAAGCAATTATTTATTCCTGTGGTCACAGTGTCACACAAAAGCACTCTTGAGTTGTTTAGTTGGACTCTGAATCATGAAATGGAGTCCTGCAGACTGGATAGCTTGAAGCATCAGAAATTTCTCGTCTAGTTTATTGGAATGACTACAAAGAAAGCCTGTGAGAGTCAATAAAATTGTGGCCAGCTTGAAATACCTTGCTCTTTTGCTCTGGGATCATATATCAAGGCCATATGCTTCAAGGCACATAAACTCACTTGTAATGAGTAGATCCTGGGAAGCCAAGGCCTGACTATGTCACAGACACTGACATGTGATCTAACATGATAGTTTTGGTGACAAGGACTTCTTTAGCTGTTGAGGAGGGAACTGACACAGCTTTCTCCCTGAATCCTGTGGGTAATAAGAAGGCCATTCCAAATCCAGAAAACTTTTAAAGCATGTGGTAAAAATACCAGAATATAAAATTTCCTAGGGGGTCATCCTCTCTAGGCTGACTTTTTCTCAGTAAATGGAGACCCTGGCAGATTTTAGATCAAGATTTCAAGATTGATTCATTGGATTCCTCATCTGAGATCACTGAGTGACTTCTGGTGAGTCATTTTAACCTCCCAGGAAGATGGTATAAAATAATATCTTGTTCACTTGACGTGAATGGGCTCAGGGTCAAGGTTATAAAAGATGAAGAATGCCTTCAGAGTTCAAGAAGAAGAATAGTATTTCCTAGAAGTCATGTATTCTTTTTACGGTTTAAAATATTTGCACATTATTGGTACTGAATTTACAAAACACTGTAAGTATACCTTTTAAACAACACAGAAGCATGAAGTTTTGAAGCAGGAAGACAACACAGTATTTGGGGAAGCAGGTCAAAGCTGAAACAGAGTGTGGAATGTCAAGGACCAGACAGAAAATAATGACGTAAAATGAGGCAGAGCTTGGTATGAGTAATCAGAGAATGTTACGGAAACCGATAACAGCCCTCACTGAATAAAAATTTTATTGTTAATGATTATTTGCCAGACACTACATGTGTTATACAATTTACATGTGTAATATAATCTTCAGAAGAGCTCAGTGGTATATGCATTATCATTTTTTTAAACATGTGGAAATGAAAACTTAGAGAAATTTAAATACTTTCCCATAAATCTGTTAAGTAGCAGAGGATTGAAAGTAGCTTTCCTTACTTTAAGCCCTTGACTCTTAACCACTAGAGAACTAAAGTCATTTCCACTGCCTTCAGAAGACTTTTCCCTCTCTGGTGTACTGGAAAACATTTTAATCTGTAAATGTAGACATTCAAGATTTCATATAAAAGGGCCAGTGAGAATATTCTGGCTCTGGCTGGGTTGCCGCCCTTCGTAGGCCCCTGGGAAAGCTGAGCCTCATCAAGATGTCATTCCTTTTGCCTCAGCCTGACCTATTCCGACTTGCACACCCTGGGGAAGAGGCGAAAGTGATTCCAACCTAATCACGCACCTCTGCTGTGAATACAGGGTGTTTGGCTGCATCTCCTGTGTCCATGCCAACCCCTTTCTCTCTCTTCATGTGTGCAGCCTTCAGTACCCCTGCTATTTGCTCCCAGGTTACCTCCAGGGAGTCTCCTTTTGTCACTCGTCTGCTATTCTTTTCAGGTGGGGGAAGGGGCAGACATCTTTCTTACCAGGACAAGGATCTCTGAAACAGTCTAAACTTCAAACTTTGCGCAGAATGTATCCTTTGTTCAGTCTTGGGCTTTGTTTCTCTTTAATGAGAGTTTTGCCACTGGTCTCACTCGTACGTAACCTGGAGCTATGCAAATCGAACCGGTAAGCAAGACTTTGCAGCAACTCTGTGTCCCAGAGGGAGAGACCTCTGGGGGAGGCATGTCTTCCAAATATTATGTGTCAAATAGCTGCTTTCCTTGTAAGAGAGGCGAAGAATAAGTTCAGGGAGACCTGTATTTATATTCCCTGGTCTCTTTTTAGTGTTTGTTCAGTGTGGGTCACAAGAGCATTTAGCTCACACAAACTGTATTGTTTTTGTTTTGTTTTGTTTTTGACGATATTTCTATATTTGTTTTTGTTTTTAGCTTCTAGGGATTTCCTCAAGCACAGGATTCTTATTTATAAACTACTCAAAAAGACCCCATGCATAATATAAAATCATAGGATCAGCAGTGTGTATAGAACTCTATATAACCAGTGGCCTGTGTTTTGACCTAATGCCTAAGTCTGCTCATGATGGCCACTCAGTCTTTGCTGCACACCATCAGGGGCATAGGGCTCTCAGCCTCATGAGAGCAGCCCTATCCTGCCTTAGACCCTTCTAGTTGTACAAAATTTGGCATCAAATAAGGTTCCTTATGTTGCACCCTAAGCCATCTTTCTAAAATTTCCTCCATAGCTTCTGGTCTTTACCCATACCACCTTTCAATCTGGAGAGCCTAAGGGGATCCAATAGTTTAATGACTCATTTAAAGACACCACTTGTGCATATTATCTACCAATAAGTGGGTTTAGACTGTCCTGCTTTCTCCCTCTCTTCTCACCCCACACAAGTTAAATTCCCACTCTCTTCCTCTGACAACACTGGGAGAGATGAAAATCAGTCTAAGTTTTTCATTTCCATTTCTGTTTGGATGTAAACAATATGTGCAGCAAATCATTCTTAATGTCTTTGGTTTTCTGTCTTAATCTGTGGAATGGAAAATCTCACTAGACAACCTCAAGCAGATTTGATGGCTATAGTTATTTATAGGGTAAACATATTACTTATCATCCAAACCAGGGCATATTTTGTGAAAGGACCCTATGAGTTATTATACAACCATAGGCACAAACTAGAATTGTCGCAGAAAAATCTATATGGTATCTTGCTCATACCTTTACTCCAATACAGATCCATTTAACTAGAGTTACCCATTTATGTGACTGTTTGCTCTCAGTAGTCTGTGAGCACTCTTTAGTGATGGAAACTTATTTACCTCTGAACCTCCAGTTCCCTGATGACTGCTTGGCAAGTAGGAGGAGTTTGGCAGATTTTTTTTTTTCTAATTGAGGATGTCTTCTCCCTAATTGCATTCTGTGGGCCTCTCCCCTTATTTATAGCAAATATTACCAACACTTATTGGCTTCATATTTTTGGAGATGAATCAAAAATATTTCACTTACTGCAACAGGAAAGGGATGGTTTAAGTTTAATGGTAATGGGTTTTACTTTGAACACTGACAGCAACAAGCAGAGGGTGAAATATGATAACTTTTCCACTAAAAGTCTACTCTAGCATTTTATAGAACACTGAACAATATACTCTAATTTCTTTGTTCACGAGCAAATTTTTTTCAACCACTGTACTCACAATTCCAAGTTTGTAGTAAATCAATTGTTACAGGAAATGATTGTGACATAGTTTGATGGCTACCTAAGTGATCACATGTAACACAGGGTAATCTAGAGGGATTCCTGAGACTTCTCCACAAAAACACTGGTGGCTCTGCTATTGCTTTCCCATTTGCCAAGCACATTTAGAAATCCCTGTAGCCTCCTGCAGTTTTTGCCTCTAAATAACAGTGGCTTTAAAAAATGGGAGAGAAGAAACTTGTGAAGATTTGAACCACTTAGAGAAATCATTCCTTTTCTTCCCCGTCACACAGGTAGACTGGTCCAGAAGATGGGAGTCTATCCGATTTAAGTTAAAGAGCTTCACAGAAGACAATCTCACAACATCCCTTTTGGTATTCAGAAACTTCACTATCAAGAACCTACCTCATTATCAAACCTAAAGAATTTCTGTTGCAGGATAAGGATAAGCATATTTTATTACTATGGGTCCTCAGTGAAGAAAAGAGAGAAAATCTTATTTCTTATTCCCTTAACTTGATTAAAACTGGTATTAGCTCAGTAACTCAACCTTCCTTTTTCTAAGATAAGCAAAAAAGTCTCCATGTCTTTGAGACATTTATCCCTTAACTTTTTTCCCCTCAAAACGTTAAATTTAAATTTGGGGGGAGGGAGGGATTTTATAACTCTTTCTCCCTAAGATGCTCATTCAAGTTTTAGTGAATTCAGACAAGCATGATTAAGTGTCTGATCTATGCTCAGAGGAAATAGTAGAGATGTCTATATTCTGCATGCTTCTTATACATTTCACTCTTAGAGTTATTTTTAAATTTCTGTTTTACCTTTCACACTCCTGATTAACTTTCTGTGCTTCACTTCTAGATGCTATTTTGCCCACAGAGCTAGTCATTCTTTATTTTCAGTCCGTCAGTGACATTTACCAAACCATCATGGGTAATGGAAAATACAAGACTTACAAGAAGATTCAAAAGAAACAACATTATAAGCCTTCCCTTGCAGACTCTTTAATTTGTGGAGAAAGAAGACAGTCCAACAGAAAGCAAGCAATGTGGATATGTATGCTCAGGTATGTGGTGGTTTAGTTTAGCAGCTGTTAACATGCTATTATGAAATAGAGCTATTATGAAATTTTATATACACATGGTGAGGGAGATGTGGAATGAACTGTCACTTGGGAGGTGCTTTCCCTCCTGTGAAGAATGCTACCTCTCACCATTATTTAATGATATTCTGTTTAATTTCTGTTTTACTGAATGTTCATTTCAAATGACTGTCCTCTCTCTCAAGTCTCAAATTACTGCTATTTGGCCACTGTGCATAAAAGCACCGTACTTTCAAAGCATGCATTCCCCGTCCTCAACATCTAAAATCATGATTTACAACTATTCAGAATCTCTGGTGTCCTGTTGTCAATGTGGCTTTGCATTACTTTCCCCTGCTTAATCCTTCTTAAAATATAATTTTAAATTAAAATTGGTTTTCATATGGAAATGCTGCTACCAATAATTTAGGCTACACTGAGTTCGTTCATATTGGAAACCATGTGTCTAGATAATCAAGGAAATCAAAAACCAGAATCCAGGATGGACCCCAATGGCATATTATTTCTACATTTCTCCATATTTACTGATCCCCTCACAGATATCTCCTGAGAATTCTGAAGTCCTTGGCACCAAATAAATAAATTAGAAATTTTAATGATTGCTTGGTTGATTGTTACTTGAGGCAAAATTTAAAGCTCTACTAGTTAAGTGGAGTGAGATCATATCTCTAGCTTTGCCTTAGTTCACAAGAGCTTTCACTGGGCCATGAAAGAAAACACTAGCATGGCACTGTATTGGTTTTTACCTAGTGTCCTAGCATGATCAGAGGACTGGCAAATCACTTTACCAGGGTTTTCCTGTGATATTTCTTTGCATGGAGGTTAGATTCCATGTCAATAACTTACAAATAGGAGTATTAAAAAGATTGTTTTGGGGTACAGTTTCTCAAATAGTGACTTTCATTTTGGTAGAGAAGGGACAATGAAAGCAAATGTGGAAGTATCATCACCCACAAGGTAAGCTAGAACATAACTGCAGCCTTCCTGGGTGACCAGCCACAGAGTGCCATTCATGTCAGGGTTTGAATTTCTATAATGATCTCATTTTAAAATTACATTAAATATAAATATAACAAAAATTTTAATAAGCTCATTTATTACATTTTTAGAGAATCTTCCTCTAAAATACTTAGTCCTATCTATTCTTTATCCAACCTATCTTCACTTTTTGACTAGTCTATTGTTTTTTATAGAATCTGATTCTATAAAAGCTATGGTGTATATTTTCTAACAGGATAATTCATTCTTATACCTATTATAATTAATCTAATCAACCTAAAACCTAATCCAGTCTATTCCCAGTACACAATTCCAAGAGATTCACCTACAAAACTGAACAGTCATTACTTCTGGGTACCTAAATGGTCACTGGATCCATGACTGCTATTTAAGCAGGTAACATGTAAGTCACTATTGCATGAGTAGAAACTGAAAAGAAAGTGAAAAGTGTATCCTTTGTAATTATTGGGGAAAAAGGGTTTTGATTATACAGATGCATATAGTTACTACAAAAGCTCTTTTTTTTTTCCAAAAAGAACAAAGGCAATGGCCCCCATTCTGGTGTACATATATCAGAAATTCAGTTTTTGCTTTTTCTTTAAACTAGATCTTAAGATGACTCCTAAAAATCACTCTTTTAGTAGTAATAATACCTCTTCCTTGGGGTCCTTTTCAGTTAAAAGTTGGCAAGTAGACTTTTTAGGAAGGTTGATGGAGTAATTATTATAAATCATTCAAACATCCATAAACCAAAAATAAGAATGGCAATTTATCGACTAAAAAATAGACTGATTTCTGAGTAAAGGTGTCCCTGTGACTGGGACTTAACAAAACTAGATGGACTATTTACCTTTTATGTCATTTGAGGTGGGGGTTGTGTGTCTCTCTTTGAGTGATTTCTATCATCAACAAAGGTAATCTCCATAGCAATAGTAGGTGGCACTTTATGTTAAGGTAGACCTTGTAAACAACTCCATCAAGTGTTCTATTGATTGTTAGCCATCCAGTCAGGCAACTATTTCTTTTCTGGCAGGGGTAGCATTGCTGAAGAGTCAATGTATATGCCTTCCCTACTGAGGTGGGATTGGACATACTCCTTCAGCACTCTGTCCCACAGTCCTCATTTCTGTCACTTTTCTCAGTGTTCAGTAGACAAAATATCCACGAGCAAAGAAAGAGATGAAGAAGTAGCTAGGGAGAAGAACCCAAATCTTTCCAGCTTTAGGCAAGAGAACATTCTATTATTAATGAAAAGATGTGATTAAATTGCAGCCCATCAAATCTCAACTACAGTTCCAAAATGTGTTCAAAGTGATCCAAAAGAAAACAAAATTCCTTCTGTCCTTAGCTATAAATTCTTCAGGAGATTCTTTATTCTCATCTTATCCTGGATTTTTCCTCTGCCCTAGAAAGGATTAGTGTCTAACGTTAAACAAAGAGTATATAATAAAGAATAGATACAGTGTATATTCATACAATTCTGAATCCAGAGCAAGAGGAGGTTACATTCTTAGTCTAGCAGATGAATCGTACTGTTAGTAATAGAGATGTTTCTAATTCGTCCATGGAAGGTGCTAAAAATGTTCTCTATTATATCTTGAAGTTTTGGTAGTATAAAAATTTTATGATTAATGCCATATATTGGATTGTTCCTCTTCCTCTATGGCATCACAAAAACAATCTACATACAGACAGGTGACAGGACAGCATTATCTCTTCACTAGCATCTGTGGATGTTACTATATATTTTTTTGTAAATGAATTATGAAGAAAAATACCAAATTCTTGATCCACATTATGTTACAAATCCATGTATACCTAGGTTTTCATTTTTCCTGTTCACTCAATCCTTGTGACTTTTTTTTTTCTTTTCTTTTCTTTTTTTTTAATTCAAGACCTGCCCTTACACTGCCAGATGATTTTTAGTGGTTGGAGTCCTTGTGACATTTCTTTGTTCATCTATGCTGTTTAGTTTAATATGACACTCCCAAGAGGCCTTCAGTCTACCAAAGATGATGACTGATTGGACTTAAAAAATGATTTACATATTATGACATAAAATCTGGAGATAGCATTTAAAGCTGATCAAGTGAACTTTTAGCCTTACATATGACTCATAATTATGAGGCAAATAAATACGTGTATTTCTTTTTCTGAAGTATAACTAGAGGTCCTAGAAGTCCTGAATTTGTGTTCAGTTGTACTGAAACTACATCAATACTGTTCAATAGGCACTTTTTTTCTTCCTCAGTCTTAACAAAAAAACTTGTCATGGTATCCAGCAGATCCTATATGAAAGTGAGTACTCTTATGTTAGGGACCTGAATTGAAAATCCAAACTAAGAAAGATCTGTGAGTGAAATGAGGTTTGTGTGAGTGCATTCAACTTAGGAGTTATTTCTGGTCCAATGAGTCCAAGGAAGTGGTAGTTGATTCCATCCAGGAGCATTAATAGTTCCAGGATAATCTCTTAGATATAGGAAACCTGCATTCTTTAAGCTGAGCAGGACCTAAAGCTTGGCAAATGCTTTCATACCTATCCTGTGTTGGATGCAGATCTCTAAGGTAAGACTGGTCTCTGGTAAACTCTCATCTTCCATGTTCCTTTCTTTAAAGTTCCAATTCCTGACATATTCTCATTAGAGGATATCACCAAGACTATACATAGGTTGAGAGCACACAGTATTTCCGTAACTAAAATGTTGCCCTAATATTGGTCTCTCTTACAAACCTTAAAAGGCCAATATGCTATTATCTAGGGTAGTTCATGGGAAAGTTGAAAAAATAATGCTTTAATGATTTAATTTATAAATGGCCCATTTCACTGAGAAGTAGAAAGGATAACTAAGAAATTTTTGAAAATGTAAATAGTTTTTGTTTCAGAGAAAAATCTTGTTTCTCCAACCTACTACTATTACTTTTTATGTAGCTAAATCTCTATCACGCTAGACTCATACATAAACTATGGAGACTTCACCTATAAAGTGTTAACATATATATTTCTACCATAAAATAGCAACAATAATTTTGGTCCACATATAACTTAAGCAAAAACAAAATACTAAATATAATATAATAAAGACTGTATTGCTTAGGCATATAGCTATATACTATAAAACCCACCAAATCAAGATTGTACAATGATGCCATTTATTTTGGTTTCATAATAGCATGTATCAGAGATTCCTGTTTTTGTACACAGAGGGAGAAATGACATCATATACACAAACAGAAAGGTGCAAGAGGTAAATGCAAGATGCCCACATACTGTCAACAAAGTCTTGCCAGTTGTAAAAGAATCTGACATGCTAATATCCATTCATTCGGACTTGTTACTGAGACACCAAGAGAGTGATGGCTGGCAGGCACTGCATTTAAGTGCAGTTACTGAGGCCCCCAAATATTGACAGAGTGCCACATTCCAAGAAATTATTGATGTACACAGCCAGCCACAGCCCAGACACCTCTCAGACAGAGTCTTTAAATGTCACAGATAAATGAATTTTCATGAAATGGGGAGAGAGAAAGGAAGAGCAAGGAGAGAGAAAGAACACATAGTGAGAGGCAGGATAAGTAAAAAGAAAGAAGAAAATTATTTCCATACCACTAGCATGAAAGCATGTGGCATCTCATCCCCAAAGCACCTGATAAATGATGTGAGATCAAACATTCTGAATGCATTCTATGTTACCAAAGCACTTAAATGCCTTTAATAATTCCAGTGGGTATTTAAAAAGTTAAGGTGGATACATATTTTAGAATAGCTTTAACAAACTATTTACGAACACAAAATAGGATTCAAATATAAATATTGCAAAACTCCATCTTAAAAAATTCAAACTAAAGGAATTACAGGTGCAAATGAACATAAAGTATCCTAAGTAGTAGGTCTCCATGTATATTAGAGGTTAAAAGTCAAGGTGCCATGAAATCTGTTTTTTTTTTTTTTGTTTTGTTTTTTTGCCATGACACAGATATGTCTTCTGACAGTTTCCTCTCCAAAGTCCCACTGAAAGCAATGACACCTCGTGGGTTTATAATAAGATATTAAAGAATACCTTCCTCCATCTTTCTCACTGCCCTTCCACAGAAAACACCTGCCAGGAAAACATATGAGGTAAGTCAGTTACTTGACACATGATTACAGAAATGAGCCATGGTTATAACTGCAACAACCAAATGTTCCTCAGAAATCATGTGAAATGCAGTATATTTGAAATATAAACGAAGCTTTTTCACTTTGAAAGTCTTCCATTTGCTGAGGGCACCTTCTCTTGACCTTGATGCACTGTGTCATTAAAAGCAACCACATATTCAAGGTTAGAATATGGCTTGCTTGTGCATTTTCTTTCCTGTATTAGAGATGCGTGCAACCTCCACATTTTACATAGAGCAATCATGCCAATGCCCACAAACAAAATTCTTCCCTCAACCCAAAAGCACATAGGTTATTTAGAAAAAAAATTTTTTTTATGTTTTATTTATTTCTGAGAGAGACAGACAGCGTGAGCAGGAGAGGGTCAGAGAGAGAGGGAGATACAGAATCCAAAACAGGCTCCAGACTCTGAGCTAGCTGTTAGCACAGAGCTTGATGCGGGGCTCGAACCCACGAACTGTGAGATCATGACCTGAGCCGAAGTAGGACGCTTAACCGACTGAGCCACCCAGGTGCCCCGGTTATTTTTTTTTCATCCTGAAGCAATATGGTTTCAAAAAGCTTCAACTCCCTTTTTACTAGCATTACAGTAGGTCTTGGTATGAATTATTTTCCTGAATCTGGCTCTGTCTTGGGTAACTGGGACCTTAGCAAGTACTTGGAGAGGATTTGTTTTTATATCGACTTTTTAATGATTTCTTAGGTGCTTTTCTTTATTTATATTCGGAGATAAAATGAAAGGAATCAGATTTCCCGTCATGGAAATAAAATTATTTTCTCGGTTTTTAGAGACTTATTTATTTTTCTCGAGGTATAACTGACATACATTATTATACTAGTTTCAGGTGCACAACATGGTGATTTGATGTTTGTATACATTGGGAAATGTTCATCACAATAAGTCTAGTTATCATCTGTCACCATACATACAAAATTAATATGTTATTGACTATATTCTCTATGCTTTACATTATATCCCCATGCCATTTAATTTATAACTAGAAGTTGGTACTTCTTGATGCCTTTCACCCATTTTATACCCTCAACCCCTCTCCTCTGGCAACCACCAACCTTTCTCTTTATCTATGAGGTTGAGTTTTGTTTACTTTGTTTTGTTTTTTTCAGATTCTACAAATAAGGAGAATCATGTGATATTTGTCTTTCTCTGACTGACCTATTTCACTTAGCATAATACCCTCAAGGTCCATCCCTGTTGTTGCAAATGTTAAGATTTTATTGTTTGTTTTATGGTTAAGTAGTAGTACATTGTGTATACATATCACATCCTTTTTATCCATACATCTATGGATAGACAAAGGTTACTTCCATATTTGGCTATTGTAAACAATGCTGCAATAAACATAATGGTGCATGTTTTTCTGTGTTAGTGTTTTTGTTTTCTTCAGATAGACACTTTGGGTAGATAGTAGTGAAATTGCTGGATCATATGATAGCTCTATTTTTAATTTTTTGATGAACCTCCATCCGGTTTTCTACAGTGGCTATACCAATATACATTGCCACCAACACTGCATGAAGGTTCCTTTTTTTCCATATCCTAGCCAACATTTGTTATTTCTTATCTTTTTTTTATAATAGTCATTGTAACAGATGTAAGGTAATATATTATTGTGGTTTTGATTTGTATCTCCCTGATGATTAGTGATGTTAAGTATCTTTTCATGCACATGTTATACATCTGTATATCTTCTTTACAAAATATTAATTCAGGCCCTCTGCTCATTTAAAAATTTTATTGTTTTATTGTTATTGGCATGTACGAGTTCTTTATATATTTTGCTACTAACCCCTTATTGGATACATGATTTGTAAACATCTTCTCACGTTCAGTAGGTTGCCTTTTATTTGTTGATGGTTTCTTTCACTGTGTAGAAGGTTTTTAGTTTGATATAGTCCCATCTGTTTTCCTTTGCCTTCAGAGTCATATCCAAAATGCATCACTAGGAACAATGTAAAAGGAGCTTACTGCCTACATTTTCTTCTAGGAGTTTTATGGTTTCAGGTCTTAGGTTCAAGTCTATTCCATTTTGAGTTAACTTTTGTATACAATGTAAGGTAATGGTATAGTTTCATTCATTTGCATGTAGCTGTCCAACCATTTATTAAACAGACTATCCTTTCTCATTATATATTCTTGCCACCTTTATAGTAATTAATTAGCCATATATATGTGGGTTTATTTCTGGGCTCTCTATTTGTTTCACTGATCTATGTGGCTGTTTTCATGCCAATATCATATAGCTTTTTAGCATAGTTTGAGATCAGGGTATATGATCCCTCCAGCTTTGTCATTCTTCCTCAAGATTTCTTTAGTTGACTTAGGTAGGGTCTTTTTGTGGTTCTATATGGGTTTTAGAATTATTTGTTCCAGTTCTGTGAAAAATGCCATGGAAATTTTGATCGAGATTGCACTGGATCTGTAGATTGCGTTAGGTGATAGGGACATTTTAACAATATTAATTTTCTCAATCCACAAACACAGAATAACTTTCCATTTATTTGTGTCTCTTTCAATTACTTTCATATGTGTTTTACAGTTAAAATTTATTCCTAGGTATTTTATTCTTTTTGATGAAGTTTTAAATGGTATTGTACTCTTAATTTTGGTTTCTGGTAGTTCATTATTAGTATATAGAAATGCAACAATTTGGGGGATGCCTGGATGGCTCAGTTGGTTGAGCATCAGACTTTAGATTTTGGCTCAGGTCATCATCCTGGGGTCATGGGATCAAGCTCCAAATCGGGCTCCACATTGAGTGTGGAGCCTACTTAAGAATCTCTCTCTCTCTCTCTCTCTCTCTCAATTCTTCTGCGCTTCTCTATTCCCGCTCTCTCTAAAAAAAATGAACTGCAACAATTTTGAATATTGATTTTGTATCCTGCAATCTAACTAAATTGAGTTTTGAGTTCTAATAGCTTGTTGTTGTTTTTTTTTGGTGGACTCTTTAGGATTCTCTATATAAAGGATAGCATCTGCAAACAGTATCAATTTGGGATATCAAAACTGGATACCTTTCATTTCTTTTTCTTGCACAAATTTTCTGGCTAGCACTTGCCATAGTATATTCAATAAAAGTGAGGAGAGTAGGTATCTTTGTCTTGTTCCTGTTTTTAGAAGAAATGATTTATCTTCTACCATGAAGTATAATATTAGCTGTGTACTTGTCACAGAAGGCTTTTATCAGGTTGCGGTCTATACTCCCTTTGTTGAGACTGTTTATCACAAATGAATGTTGCATTTTGTTAAATGCTATCTCTTCACCTATTGAGATGTCACATGACTTTTATCCTTCATTTTATTAATGTGTTGTATGATGTTGAACCATCCTTGCATCTTGGAGTAAATCCCTCTTAATCATGATGTATGATCCTTTTAACGTACTGTTGAATTTGGTTTGTTAATATCTGATTGAGGAGTTTTGCACTTACTGTTAATCAGGGGTATTGACCTGTAACTTTCTTCCTTTCTCTTTCCCCTCTTCTCTTCCCTCCCCTCCTCTCTTATCCTCTCCTTTCTTCTCCTCTCCTCTCTTTTTTTGGTGTCCATGTCTGCTTGTCATTTCATAGTAATGCTGGCCTCGTAAAATGAGTTTGGAAATTTTCACTCATATTCTCTTTTTTTGGGAGAGTTAGAGAAAAATCAGTATTAACTCTTTGAATGTTTGGTAGAATTTACCAGTGAAGCTGTCTGGTCTTGAATTTTTTTTTGAGGGGGAGCTTTTTATTTCTAATTCAATTTCATTACTAGTAATTAGTCTATTCAGGTATCATTCTTCTTCATGATTCAGTGTTGGAAGACTGTAGGTTTCTAGGGATCTATCCATTTCTCCTAGGTCATCCAAAATGTTCACAGTAGTCTTATGATCCCTTGTGTTTCTGTGGTATCAGTTGTGATGTGTTCTCTTTAACTTATGATTTTATTTATTTGCACCTTTTTCTTGGTGAATCTAGCCAAAGGTTTGTCACTTTTGTTACCTTTCCAGAGCATCAGCTCTTAATTTCATTGATCTTTTCAGCTGCATTTTAGTCTTTATTTCTTTTTGCCCCAATCTTTATTATTTCCGTCCCTCTATTAACTCTGGGCTTCATTTCTTTTTTTTTATAATTCCCTTAGGTGTGAAAAGTTGTTTACTTAAAAATTTTCTTGTTTTTTGAGGTAGGTCTGTGTTGTTAAGAACATTTTCCTTAAAACTACTTTTGCTTCATTCCATAGACATCAGTATGTTATATTTCTGTTTTCATTTGTCTGTAGGTATTCTTTGATTTCTCTTTTGATTTCTTCTATGACTCCACAGTTGCTCAGTAACATGTTGTTCAGTCTCCATGTATTTGTAGTTGTTCCAGTTTTTCTTTTTTCTTTTTTTGTAATTGATACCATTGTGGTCCAAAAAGATTTCTGATATGATTTCTGTATTCTTAATTTACTGAGACTTGTTTATGGCCTAACATATACTCTATCCTGGAGAGTGTTTGATGGGCAATTAGGCTGAATATGTATTCTGCTGCTTTTGGATAGAATGTTCTATATATACCTATTAAGCCCATCTGGTCTAATGGGGTGTTTAAGGTTAATGTTTCCTTACTGACTTTCTGTATGGATAATCTAAATCTATTCACTGACGTAGGTGGGAGTGTTAAAGTGCCCTACTATTATTGTATTACTGCAATTTTCTCTCTTTAGGTCTGTTAATATTTGGCTTACATATTTTGGTATTTCTATGTTGGGTTCATATATATTTACAAACGTTATAACTTCTTGCTGGGTTGAATTTTTTTATCATTATGTACTGCCCTGATCCTCTTTGTATTTTATTATACTCTTTGTTTTAAAGTACACCTGTCTAATATGAGTAAAGTTATACCAGGTTTCATTTCATTTTATTTGCATGGGATATATTTTTCCATCCCTTTACTTTCAGTATGTGTGTGTCCTTACACTGAAGTGAGTCTCTTGTAGGCAGCATATAGATGGGTCTTATTTTTTTATTAATTCCTCCACTCTTTGTCTTTTGACTGAAGAATTTAGTCAACTTACGCTTAAACTAATTATTGATAGGTGTGTACGTATTTTCGTTTTGTTAATTATTTTCTGGCTGTTTTACAGTTTTTCTGTCCCTTTCTTCTTCTCTTTGAATCCAATGACTTTCTTTAGTGGTATGTTTAGATTCTTTTCTCTCCATCTCTTCTATTATAAATTTTTGCTTTGTGGTTACAATGAAACTTACAAAACAACTTATATGCATAACATTCTATTTTAAGGTGATAACATTCTAAAGTTCTATATTTTTATTCCCTACTGTTTCATATTTTTGATGTTACATCTTATATCATTTTTTTATGTCTCCACCTAATCATTATAATTTTAGCTAATTTTACTATATTGTCTTTTAACCTTCAGAGTATCTTTATAAATGATTAATCTGCTACTTTACTATATATTTATCTTTTCCAGTGAGATTTTTTACTTTCATAAGTTTTCTGCTTATTAATTAGTGGTATTTCTTTTTAGCTCATAGAAGTCCCTTTAAACCTTGCTAGTATGGCCAGTTTAAATAGTGACAAACTCCTTTAGCTCTTGCTTGTCTGGAAAACTCTTTATATCTCCTTTGCATGTGAATGATAACCATTCTGTGTAGAGTACTCTTGGTTGGAAGTGTTTTCCTTTCAGCACTTTGAGAATATGTCATGCCACTCTCTTCATGTGTGTAAAATTTCTACTGAGAAATCTGCTGATTGCCTTATGGAGTTTCCCTTGTATGAAACTGATTTTCTCTCCCTGCTTTTAAGATTCTATATTTGTCATTAACTTCTGACATTAGTATAATGTGTTGGAATGGATCTTTTTGGATTCATCTTACTTTGAACTCACTGGGCTTCCAGAACCTAGAGGTCTGTTTCCTTCCCTAGGGTAGGGAAATTTTCAACCATTATTTATTCAAATACATTCTCTGCTCCTTTCTCTCTCTCTTTTTCTGGGACCCCTATAATGCAAATGTCATTCTGCTTGATATTCTATAGATCCTTAAGTTGTCTTCATTTAATTTTTTATCTTTTTGCTGCTCTGTTTGGATGAGTTTCATTGCTTTGTCTTCCAGCTCGCTAATCCATTCTTCTGCTTTATCCAATCTGCTGTTAATCCCTATAGTTTAATTTTCTGTTTAGCTACTGTACACTTGAGTTCTGAGTTCTGTTTGGTACTTATATTTTCTATATATTTGTTGAAATTCTCAATGTGTTCATCCATTCTTTTCCCGTTTGGTGGTCATCTTTATGACCATTACTTTGAATTGCTGATCAGGTAGATTACTTATCGACCTATTATTAAGGTATTTTTCTGGGGTTTCCTCTTTTTCTATCATTTGAAACTTTTTTTTCTTTCATTTGAAATATTATCTCATTTTGCTTGACACTCTGTGGTTTTTATTTTATGTGTAAGGCAAAACAACTATCCCCCTTAGTCTTGAATAAGTGGACTTATGTGGGTAATAAACTTCACTGTTCAACTTTGCCCTAGTTCTTGGTTGTGTCTCAAACATTTGAGATTATCTAAACCACTTGATTTTCTTGATATGTTCCTATTGTTGAAGGTATGCCAAGATCTGTCAATGTTCTAGGGGAGGAATTTAATTCAGCACCTAGTTTCAGGATGACTGAAAGTCAGACCCACAGTCAAAAGCTTTTAAAGTATATATGGGGTATCTGTGTAGCTCAGTTGGTTAAGCATCCAAATCTTGATTTCAGCTCAGGCCATGATCTCATAGTTTGTGAGTTCGAGCCCTGTGTTGAGCTGTGTACTATGCTCATTTGGATTCTGTCAGATATGTCACCTTGAATAATCTTGACTAAGAGTGAGAGCAGGTAGCAATAATACCTGTATTGGCCTATCTTTTTTACAGTTAAATATCAATTTTTGGGGTGTCTGGGTGGCTTAATCGAGTATCAGACTCTTGATTTCAGCTCAAGTCATGTTCCCATGGACATGAGTTCGAGCCCCAAGTCGGGCTCTGTGCTAACAGTGTGGAGCCTGCTTGGGATTCTCTCTCTTCTACTCCCTCTGTCCCTCTCCCCTTCTCTGTTTTAAATCTAAAAACAAACAAACAGACCTTAAAGTATATAAACATATACTGTCTTGTGGGTCTGCAATGATAATCCCTACTGGCCTCCAAACCAGGAATTCTGAAGGTATTCTCTAGGCAAGAGTTGCAAAAATTCAGGCTCCAAATGAGTGTATAAGCTCCTTTCTGGAGTCTTGTCAATCTGTAGTGAGGACAAGGGGGTGTCCAAAGTTGGTGTTTTCCTGTTTACATTCCCTTAGTTTCTAGATATGAGGGAAACCTAGAGCTTATCCTTTAGGCTGAAGCTCCAGGCTAAGTATGTAGGCCTTTTTCACAGGAAGACTGGGGTTGTGTTTCAGTCTGCTGTCTGTTCAGTGTCCTGGGGGTGGCAGACTGTCAAGAACTGTCTTTCTGATTTCATGGAGCTCAAGAATACCAGCCCCCTTGGCCTCAAGGGCCAGGAAATAGAGGGGCATCCCCTGTGTGGATTGGTGCACCACTGGCTTTAATTAGGCAGCTGGAGAGTGTAAGAGCAGGGCATTCTTGCCAGCTTCAGAAAGGCAGCAGGTAAATGTCTTGACTGGGTGCACCCACAGACTTCAAGAATCAGCAGAATGATGTTTTGTCTGTGTGCTTTAGGCTAGGAGCATATTGCAACTGTTTGGGTTTGCCAGCCCCAGCCTGCTCAGCAAGACAGCATAGTGCTATGACCACTTGCCCTGCCTGTCTTATCAAAATAGTTGGAGAGTGCCATGTCTAAAGTCACTTGCCTGTGCCAACAGGGTTGGTGGAGAGTGTAAAAATAGTGTCCACCAGGGCCTCCATTCCCAGGCCATGTTTCAACTGTCCCCTGTCCCTCCAGCATATGATTTTAAATTAGTAAATAAATGTCCATGCATAATCCAGGTGCTTTTCAAACTTATTTTTCCTCTGGGTCTCAGGGTAAGTGAGATAGCATGTGAACCCTTTAAACAAGGTTAGCCTTGATGGTTTTCTAAGCCAGAAATTTGGGAACTCATCTCTCTGGTGAAGATCCTTGAGGTTGGAGCATTTGATGTAGGGCACCAGCCTCTCACTCCTCTAGAAGTGCCAGACTGATGAGATCCCTTCCTATGTTGTTTGCTACACCAACAGTGGAGATTTTGGTGAGACTATGTCTCTGTCTTTTGTATCCATCTCAGTGTGGTCCTTTCATCTTTGTTGCAGAGGTCTCATTAATTTAATTTTCAGATCTTTCTCATAGGGAAATAATCCATATGAAGCTGTAGATTTGTTGTGCCCAGGGAAGGCACTGAATTCAGGATATTTCGACACTGGCACCTTGCAGAAGTCCAAAGACTTTTGTTTTGAAGACAAAATGAGCTTTAACTCAATGGAAACTGCAGTAAAATCTCAGACACTGTAATCAGTGACTGCATTAAAATTCATTAGAAGTATGCCAACTTCCATGTGAGGCCACAATTCAGCCAGGATTACAAAGAAACATTATCCACTTTTCCTGTGGCCATTCTGACATTTTATACTGTAAAATTATGGATCAAGACAATCATCTCTAATATGTTACACACAAATATACACACATACATACACAAACATTCAGTGATTTTCCTCCTGTGACCATATAATAAACAGTAAGTTTTTAGTTTACTCTAGGCTAAGGTCTAGTGAACACATATAAAAAGCATATTAATTTTTTCTGATTATAAATATAATAGTGTTCACCAAATATTTGGTGATTGGTTAAACAACTGTGGTACACCCCTACAAGGAATCCTATAAAGTTGCCAAAAAAATGGTTTTTTTTACATACAGGATAAATCCTCTTGGATGAATAAAATGAAGATCTAAGTGTGTGTGTATATATATACATACACATATATGTACATACATATATACATATACGTGTGTGCATATATATATATATATATATATATATATATACTGGCATATACATAAACATTTTTTTCTGGGAAGATATACAAGACATTTTTGATTGGAGGGACAAGGAGAATTATGTTTTTATATATTATATAAATAATATTTTATTTATATTTATTATACAATTATATATTTTTCTATTCTGTTTGAATTTCCAATTATATGCTTAAAAATAATGCCAGTAAAAACACCTGAGTAACAAGGTTATGAGGAATTTTTTAATTTTTCTCTGTATTAAAAATATATTTTAAAAGGAAATATCTCTAAAATAGATTATATAAAAGTAATTCATGCTATCAGAAATTTGAAAGTACTAAAAAAAGAATTAAGAGAAAACCCTGTAATTCTCTGACTCAACAATAACCACTGTTGAATTTTTGGTGGGTTGTGTTCAGTTTGTGAAGTCTCTTCCCTCCACTTTGGGGAAAGTAGAAAGAGTCTTTTCATTCTTTTAGATGGAGGGACCCAAAATAGCTCTATGAACTGTTCTGCTATCTTTCTGGACAACCTCCTTCAGTACACTGCTTTTGATTGCTAGGATGCTGTTGGAGCAGCATAGGCTATATGTGACACTTTTCAAAACTGCACAAGTATTGCTGGTATTGCTCCCTGAAATGCATGATCCCTGTATCACTTCATAATATTATCTGGCACCTCATTATAGAGATCTTGGGATCTCTATGGAGTTGGAAGCAAAAGTATCCTCATCATGCCCCATAATTATTATAGAGATTGCACCAAAATAGTCTCTGGAGGGCTTACAAGTGCTCTGTTTTCCTGAACATACAGAGATGCTTCCCTGAAAGGTACTTAGGCCTTAGAATTTCTCTAAAGCTAAGGATGTTGAAAGAAGAACATAGAGAGGTGACATACTTGGTGTTACTTCTTAGATAACTGACTTCTAGATTACAACACCTTTCAGTACTTTACTTTTTGAGGATGATTTTCTAAGGCAGAGTTTTAACCCTCTCTTCCATGCAAACACCTAGGTGTTACCATTCAGCTTTTAAGTACCTTATCCTCTTTCCAACAAATTTACAAATTATTCCACCTTCGTTTTTGCTGTTATGGATAATAAGATAATAATGATAATCATTATTTGTATTATGGCTAACTTTCATTGATTGTTTTTATAGGTTGGGCACTTTGCTTATACTATATTTAATTCTCAAAATACCACTATTGTTGTTGTGTTATTTTATAAATGAGAAAAACTAGACTCACAAATGTTAAAAAACTTGTCAAATGTCACAAATTCATTAACAGGCAGTTGAAGAGTCACATCTGCCTTGGGCTGATTCCAAAGCTCCCTTAAGATCACTTTTCAGATTAGGTTTACAAGTCTCCTTACTCAGAAGTGCACATCACGCCCACAGCTTTCTTTTTTGCTTTCTTATCTTTCTATTACTGTGTGTGTGTGCACGTGTGCATGTGTATGCATGTGAGTGTGCGCATGTGTGTGTGTGTGAGAGAGAGAGAGAACTCCAAATAAAATGTTATAAAAACTCATTCTTTAGGCCTCCATTTTTTGCACCTCTAAAATGGATAGCAACTATCTCAGAGGTTTATTATGAGGACCAAATGAGATAATATACATGAAAGCACTTAGTACACCTAAAATAAAACATTATCCTTATTGCTATCCATGTTTCCCTCCTTTGCATAATGGATGTGTTCTGGAGAAGGTGATTATGGAAATGTATAGGCTTAACTTCTATTATCAAATCACAGAGCAATTACATTATAAAATCGTAGAAAAAAGATTTCTAAAAGATTGTGATAAAGACTTGATGTAAGGCAGGGGTTCAGGTGGAGGTTGTGCCTCTGAGAATTACACTGGAAGCAGTCTGCGTGTTGGTGTCACTTTCTAAAACCCTTTCTCTCTCTCTCCTCGGCCTCCAGGTAATTCCTGAATCTAATTCATCAGTTTCCAGAGATGATTTCATACTTTTCTTTTTGTCTGATTATGAGGTCTAGTGGAATTTGTAAGAAACAATGATAACTTCATCTGGTGGCCCTATCCTACACATGATATAGGATAGTTAGAAAATTCCTTTAATTTGATATTTCTAATTAGATACACTTACTCTGTATATTTGGTTATAAGTTTCAGTAATATATATTAACAGTACTTATATCAGAGTCATCATATTCATCATATTGAAAGGCTTCTGGGTCAGGAACCATGTCTTCTGCTTTTTTTTTGGAAACCGTACATTTACAAATGAGTTCTATAAATAAAATAAAACGTTAAATAGTACTGACTTCACCTTCAACTCATAACTAAACCTGACTCTGGGATTGAAGTGCTATTTTCTCCCTCTAGTCTCATCAGACACGAGTATGTTATGTTACTGACAGAGGCCAAACTATATGCTCCCATAATTCACTTCTTTGTAACAACCAGTTGCATCATGGTGCTTGCCTTTTCTTGAAGAACTAGGACTTATTCTTTTTTTTTTTTCTTTAAGGTTTTTATTTATTTCTAGGAGAGAGAGAGAGAGAGAGAGAGTGAGCAGGGGAGGGTCAGAGAGAGAGGGAGTCACAGACTGAAACAGGCTCCAGGCTCTGAGCTGGCAGTCAGCACAGAGCCCGATGTGGGGCCCGAACCCACGAACCATGAGATCATGACCTAAGCGAAAGTCGGACGCTTAACCGACTAAGCCACCCAGGCACCCCGAACTAGGACTTATTCTTAATTAATGCCTTAATTATTCTTCTCTCAGGACATCCTTTATTTGTGGAAAATATTCAGAAAGAATGGAATTTTAAAAATAAGCCATCTGTTGCCCAAATCCTGAGAAAAGCAGCGATGTCTGAAAATACTAGGTTAAATTAATCAGAGGGCACAAAAGCCTTATTAAATGTATTAGCTTTCTTATGTTTAGAACTCGGGTAAGAAACAAGATCCAACCTTAACATGCCACAAGTATCAAATGAGAGAGGTCAGCAAAGTCTACACTCTTATGAGTCAGCTTGGATACATCAAAGAATAGAAATATTCTTTATAAATTCTAAGAGGAGATCTTTTTCCAGATTATCTCACACATGACAGCAGCCAAGGAAACAACCAGATAGCCTCCCTAATTCTACACCAAACAAGGTATATTTATATTTCATTTAATATTTTTCTCATAAGCAGACTATAGGACCTACTCAAGATCACCTTTATTTTACTGCTTGTTCATATTTCCATAGCTATCCTCTATCCCCATTTAACTATTCATTCATTTATTCATTATACAATAAATATCAAGTATCTTAGGAGAATGAGTAGATAGACATGATAAATAACTGATAAACAGATCAACAGATAAAATAATCGCTAGCTAGGTTAAAATATTTTTTAATGTTTTTAAATTTATTTTTGAGAGACAGAGAGAGAGAGCATAATCAGGGGACAGGCAGAGACAGATGGAAACACAGAATCTGAAGCAGGCTCCAGACTCTGAGTGGTCAGCACAGAGCCCAACATGGGACTCAAACTCTTGAGCCATGAGATCATGACCTGAACTGAAGTCAGCTGCTTACTGATTGGGCCACTCAGGTGCCCCAACAGCTAGCTATATTAAATATATATGAGTCATGACTTTAAGAAATGGGTAAGGAAGAAGATTCCAGATGCAGAAGTCCTTAAATTAAATATTGAAGGCTAAATGGTATGTCAAAATATAGAAGGGAAAGAGAAATTATTTGAAGCAGAATAAACCACATGAAGAAAATAATTATCATACAGTGAGTAAAGCAAATCATTTAGTTTGTGAAAGGGAATAGTAAGAAGTCAAATAGATAATTTTTGGGTAAATTAGGACTAGATCACAGGGGAACTTGAGTGCCAACCAAAGAACATTACTCTGTCAAGAGTATAAATCTAGGGGCACCTGGGTGGCTCAGTCGGTTGAGCATATGACTTTGGCTCAGGTCATGACCTCACTGTTTGTGAGTTCAAGCCCCATGTTGGGCTCTGTGCAGACAGCTTGGAGCCAGAGCCTGCTTTGGATTCTGTCTCCCTTGGTCTCTGCCCCTCCCCCACTCGTGCTCTGTCTCTCTCTGTCTCTCAAAAATAATAAATAAAAACGTGAAAAAAATTAAAAATATATAAGTCTAAAGAAATTTAAGCAACTCAACAGCATCATAATTTCATTGGAGAATTATAACCCATCACAGCCTCTGAGGTTTTGGGATCCACAGGGAGATGCTACATTAGTGGTTGAGAGAAAGTCTTTATCTCTAATGAGTCTTACTCCAGCTGAGATTATCATGCTTCATCTATTGAGGTTAATCACATCACATGACTTAAACAAGAATCTCACCAGCTCCTAATCACATCAGCATTGGTACTTCATTCTCAATAACAAATTCTATAGAGTTGCTTAAAGAGTGATGGTGAGTCTGGCTCAGATGAGAGAGATGAATATCTGCTTACATGCTAGATATCTGTAGAAAAGATTGACATAAGCTGTCATTTGGCTTTAGATAGAGACAATATGTTCATAAATGACTGGTTAACTACCTACATTAGTTCTGCTTCCCCCTGTGATACCAATAACCATTTCATTGTGCTTGGAACTCAAATATCTACACTGCTAAATGTGTAGAATTCTTTGAGACATCATAGAAATATCCCATTCACAACATTTCCCATCTCCTTCCCTCTTTATTGCTCACTATTGTACGTATTGACTTCTCATATGCTTTGTATTTTAAATGTGTTTGTTTATTCTCTGCCATTCCCCTCCAAATATTAGTTCTTTCAAGATAATGATTTTCTGTATGTGTCTATTTTGTTTACCCTAGAACCCAGAACAGGGACTTGTTGGAAGACCACTTTTGAAAGTGAAAGCAAAATATAAAAGAAGTTAAGTGAATGTTAACTGGAGTATTGTGGAAAAAGCTTTCTACCCAAAGCCCCCTTCCAAAAATTCATATATCATATAATTTGAAAATATCAACTAATAACTTCATGAACTAATTTTCTATAAAATGCAAGGAACTTTTTAAAATGTGCTATTGGCGGGCGCCTGGGTGGCTCAGTCAGTTAAGTGACTGACTTCGGCTCAGGTCGTGATCTCATGGTTCATGGGTTCAAGCCCCACATCGGGCTCTGTGCTAACAGCTCGGAGCCTGGAGCCTGTTTTAGATCCTGTGACTCCCTCTCTCTCTGACTCTCCCCTGCTCACGCTGTCTCTTTCTCTCTCAAAAATAAATAAAATATTTTAAAAAAATTTAAAATGTGCTATTGGCTTTCTTATTGTTATTGAAATAACAATCTCATTCTTCCATTTTATCCAGATGCCAGTCATGACAATGACAGACGTTCTGGGGTACAGCAAATGAATTCAGGGCTCTGACTCAAAGGGCTAGGTTCTAAGCACTATTTTATATCAGTTTGTATTTTATAAGCAACAAGATTTTAATGCTGAATTGTATAGGATACCAGAATTTGAGCCAAAATAATGCCATTAGCTTATGGCCTTTCTACTAGTAGACAGCCTTCTCACAGAAATAATAAAACAAACAAAAAAATAAAACAAGTAGCAATACAGAAAAACAAAGGCCTAAAATGAGCATTTTTAAGTTTAATTTTAAAATCCAGATTTTTCTTTTTCATTGTAATTGTATTGTATCCTACTGGCAGAAAGGAATGTGATTTAGTGTAGTATGTAAATGACAGTAGGTCAGCCACAGCTCAGTGAGCCCTGGGAACATTATGGTTTCTCTTTCCTCAGAGCCTCCTTTATCCTGAAAATATTTTCTGGATTAAAATTCTCATTCTATAAATCATATTTTTCAATACAAAAACCTAAACTATCAAAGTACTAAAAGAAAACATTGGTAAATCCCTTTATAATCTTGGCATGGGGAAAGACTTTCTACCTGTGACTCAATATCTAAAAGCTATAGTGGAAAAGACTGAATTAAAAAACAAACTTCTATCTAGAAAAAATATATGCACCATAAAGAAGAATTTTTTTTAAAAAAAAGATAAACTGGGAAAGAAAACTTTAATATTTTCATGTAGATAAAACAATTCACAATATTCATATAGATGAGCAGATTATCTTAATATACAAGTACCAGGAAATCAATGAGAATGAGACTAAGAATACAACAGGAGGAAGTAAAGGAGATGAACAGACACATTATAAAAAATAAATGCCCAAATTATTAAACACTTTAAAGAATGCTCAGAATCATTCATAATAGGAAAATGCAAATTAAAAGTATAATAAGATATCTTTTACCTACAATTGGCAAAAACCCAAAGTCTAAAAAGACCCTATTTTGTTGAAGCTGGGGTTAAAGGCGTACTTTCATATACTACCAATGGGACTTCTCATTAATACAAACCCTCTGGAAATCAATTTGGCAAAGTTTCCAAAATTTTAAGATGCATGTAACCCTCTGCCCAACAATTTTACTTCTGAGAATTTATCCTGCAGAAAACCAGCACATCTACAAAATGATTAATGTACAAAGGTTTTCACTGGAGCATTGTTTGAAATAACAAAAACTGTTTATAAGTAGGGACTGGTAGAATAAACTATGACACAGTTAAGTAATAGAATACCGTGGTTCTGAATACAAGATTAAGGTATCTCTCTCTTTTTTGATATGGAAAGATATCCAAGATACACTGGTGAATGTGATTGAGAACTGTATTGAAAAATATAAGAAGGACCAATTCAAGAATAATTTCAGATGAAAGTGAAAATGAAAGTTTCGTGGCAACAATATAAATGTTCTTGAGCTCCCCCATCTTTTATGCACTGGTACAACCAACATTTGAGCAAATACGGTAAGCCAGTGTTTGGCTTCCATGGAACTCCATCACCTTGAACCATAAAATGGTTCAGGTTGTCCTCTCACTAGCTCAGTAGCATTATCATGATGTTATTAAATCCTAGAAATTCCTTTCTAGGCCCAATGGAGTTATTAGTAAAATCTAAAATGACATTAAAATGCAATCATGAACTAGCTGGGGTAAATTCCACTTAAAAGCCTGGGGTGATTCTCTTTATGTTCTACTTTCTGTGTGTTGGATGGAGATGTGGTTACCCACCTGTTGCTACATAAGAAGAAAACACATTTCTGTGGGAGTTTAAATGTATGAGATTATTAAAAATAATGACTTTCATATATTCATTTGCTAGATACTATTTATCAAGATTCTAAGGTACTCAGGTGGTATATTCAGTATGCAGGAGTTTATTAACATGAGGCAGAATACAGCATTAGGCAGATGATGTATGTTGAATACTCGGGGGTTCCTAAAGGAGAAGGCTATATAGACAGTACATTATAATTAATTATAAGCTTAATAACAGCAGCCTAATTTTTATACAAGCAACACATTTATTCACTGGTCAGAAAGTATAGCATTAGTCCAACAAGCTGTTCCTCCAAAGGTTTCCTCATTTACAGTCAGAGTGCTATCTGGAACAACCTATAAAATTTGATTCCCTGTTTCTTTTGTCTTTTTACTTTTTTGGTAAAGAGATAACCGATGAATTATCCATTCAGTATACGAATTTCTTCCTCTGGGTATTTATTTATTTTAGGCAATGATTTTAAAACATAGAGGAAGATAAGAAGGAAGTACTGATTGACTTTTTATTAATTAAAGACGCACTATGTTCTGGGTATTTTGCTAGCATTAAAGATACAGAATCCCTGCCCTCAAATATTTGAGTCTTTTGGGGAGAAGGGAAAGTAAAATCCTGAATTATGACATAGGGTGACAGCTGCTATACTCAAATTAAGCATAAATAGCTATGTAAGAACACGGCATGGGACCCTGACTTTTAATGAGGAGGATTAAAAACAAGTTTGGAGATGATGCCCGAACTCAAAATTGGAGGATGGGAGGAGGCAAACACTAGAGAGGATGGAAGGAAATACCAGGTTATGGTAACAGCAAAAATATAAAATTAAATTAAAAAGTTTTTAAAATAGCAGAGAAAGGCAGGGAATGGTCCATTCAGCAAACTGTAGGTGGTTCCAGATAGAGCACTCAGTGATGTATGGGAATAGGAGGAAATGGGGTTTCAGAGGCAGGTAGGGCCCACCCAGGTTGTGATGGAAGCACCACTTTAGATGAGATGGTCAGAGAAGGCTGAGACTTGGATGAAGAGAAAGTGCCAGCTATGGAAAGCTCAAGGAGAAGAGCATTCCCAGCATAGAAGCATACTCAGTATACAGATAAGTCTATGCCAAGGAGTGGTTAAAGAGCTAGGGACACTGATTCCTGGGTGTCAGAGATGAGCAGAACAATTCCAAATACTATTCCCCTGACTATTATCTAATCTCTTTTGTTGTCTCTGAAACCATGGCTCTTTCCTATCAATGAATTCATTCAGTGTCTGTAATCAACTCTGATTAGTGTTGTTTAACATCAATCTTTTCTACTTTTTTTCAAAGAAAGATACCAATCAGTTCTGCACACCCCTGCTTGTTAAAAGCAGCACCTCTCCTGCTGACTTACCGTTCTCTTAATCAAAAGGGCAGGAGGAAGCAGTTGGGATTCACTTTTCTTTTTTTTTCTTTCAAAGTACACAAATGTCAACTTCCTAGAGGATGTTTGGCATAGCTGAGTTCAGTCATGTAATGTACAAAGTCAGCTGCATCAAAAGGCTGCAGGCTGCCCACTGCTAAAATGGAGGGAGAAAAGGAAACCAAGGGCTTCTCTGAAGTGTGAATGAGTGCATAGGCCACTGTCACATGTGTATTTACATTGAAGACATGCTGAGCTGACAAGGGAGTTTAGCAAACATAAACCTCTACCACTAGACTTCTCTGTCTTCACCTTCAAAACTCTGGAGCACCATTTTCTCCCTTTCCTTTTTTTTGTTGTTTGCACCCAGCCAAGCAGTTTTGATATAGCTCTGTAACACTCCCTGGCTATGATTATTTATATGTATTAAAACTTATTTTCACTACTAGGCCTTCAATATTTAGCAGAAGGGTATGATTCTCCATGCTTCTATGGACTTGGAAGTGTTAGCACCTAGAACAGGCACTGGCACCTGGTTGTCGGTTAGCTGGTTGGTTCATTCATTCATTCTCTTACTCATCACTATGCATCATGTGACTTCAATATGACAAGCCCTTGTCAATTATCCTGGAAGATGCTTCTAACAGGAAGAAGCAGAAGAGCGGTTTTCCAAAGAGGTTATTATCTTAAATTATTACTTAACTTAGTTTCAGAAATAGATTTTAAAAATCTGGAAATAATATTTATAAATATGTTTAAACCTGCACATATACTCCCATCAAGCACATAAATCATCATATATGGTTATGATCCCTAAACAAAGTCACAGAAGTTATTTAATATTTGTAATGATGTAGAGCTGGTAATGTTACACAAGTAACATTTTGTGCAACCTCATCATTGTTCTAATGTGAACATGTAAGCTATGAGGAGGTACCAGATCATATAGCTCAGAATTTCAGCCGGAACTATGATTCAAGCTCAAAATTCCTAATCTAGGGACTTGTATTTTATGTGATGACCATTTATTAGGTAAAGCAACAAACTCTGATCTAGAGAAAGACCTCCTTTACTCACTGGAAATGCCTCTGACTTCCTGGGAAGAACACAGGAAGTGTAGGATCACTTCTATATGGAATAAACTGATACATCATTCCTTCTTTTCATGTGTTCTAAAAAAGATCTCTTAGAGTTGTGTTTCTCAGATTTCTCTGATCATACCAATTGACTAGGTTACTGTATCTGATACAAATACCAAGGCTGCTCCAAGGAAGTTTCTGAGTCTCTAGGTCTGGAGTGGGATCCAGAAATGTGCATATTTCACAGGTCACCCCAGTGATACTTAGGATCAAGGACACACTTGGGAAACACTGTCCTAGAGAATGCTTTACAACGGCAGCTAAAAAAATTCTTCATTCCTAATGAATCATTCCCTTTCAACATTTTAAGCAGGTGCAGACTCTCATAGCAAAACTACAAACTCATTATTTTTAAAATAACTTCAGATATATTTGCTGAGTTTTAGGGCTTTTATCAATAGTAAAAAAGTCAAATAAGGTTCTTAACTAGCTCACTCCCACAGAAGTATCAGCTTCTAATTCCCAAATATCAATGTCTAATTAATTTTTTAAAAAAGCCTGTATTCAGTAAATATCCTTAATTGTAAACAGAGTTTCTTTTTTTCATTTTTATTTAATCGTCTGTCAATCTGGTTGATCAAATTACTAATGTCTATCCTTTTGGAGGTGGTCTTCAGAAAAATCAGTATGCTTTTGTTGCATCCTAGACATATTAATAATAGTAACAAGAAGAAAACATATGAAAGAAAAATAATTCAGAACAGAAATCTCTACATTTGAGCCCAGTACCCCTCCTGCTCAGCAAAGCATTTGTCTTCTACCTTTTTGACACTCAGAAATAGGTCCTTTCACATCATCTCACCTCTCTCTGATGAGTTAGTCTCTTTTCTTCCAAATTCTGGCTGAGACAAAACTCTTCTGCTCTTCCCCCTACCTTTTAGAAAAAGGCACAGTCAGGGAACACTGTCTAAAAGGAGTTCCTGTGTCTTTCAGTCAGATTTTTATTAAATGGATGCCAAGCCAACCAACCAAAAAGCAAAAATACTCCTGTAACTTCTTTTGCAATAATTCCACAATCTTGAGGAAAATTGAATTTTGGGGAAAAGAATGGTCCATGCCCTCTTATAAGCATGAGAGGGAGGGGCACTGACTGTAAAGAATGTCTTTTAATTGTGGTTGTACTGTAGTTATATTAAGAATTGCACAATTAATTCCCACTATCAAATTAAACTGGTAAACGGGCCTAGATTAAAAACACAAGTTGGCTCTGCTTGTTTTCCTCAGTTATACACAAAATAATAATAAATTCAGTTTGCCATCACTACTATGTTGTTACTTTAGAGGAAAAATGTCTTTTTCTTCACAAGGCATATTGCATATTGATGGTCAAGACCAAGCACAGTGATGTATGTATTTGTAGGGGTGTGACTGCTGCTACTATAAGCACTGAAGATAGTAGACCATTTCCCTTAGAAGCCTGGAGCACAATGATTTTTTTTTTTTTTCCAATCGGGAGAATCTGTGTCTCTTGAGTGGGGTAGAGGCTAAGAGACAGCAAGTGGTAGAGGCTGTAGCAGGAAATGCACCTGACAGTCAGAATCCAGGAGGATAAGACAGCATCAGAACAGCATTAGAGACAGTGCCTGGAGGTGGCAGAAAGGTGGGAGACTCTCAAGGTTCAACTGATAGATGGTAGGTGACCATGGCTGTAAGACTTCATCCTCACTGGCCACACAACACTGGCAGGCAATATTTGCAAGGTCTCTTTAATTTTGTCAGTGACCAGAAGAATCCTCCTGAATTAGCCTAGAATGACAACTGACAAGCTTCCCCTAGCCTTCTTTGGGACTCAAATGATAAAGCCGCAGCAGCCGCAGCAGCAGCAGCAGCAAGAGCACAGCTTTGACCTGCAGTTCTTGCTCATCAAAGAGCTTGCCCTGTCTGCTCCCACTGACAGGCAGATAAATACAGAGATCTGTCGGCAAGCACATATTTATGTATATCTACAGCTCCTTCATACAGACCTACAGAGAATGCATAACAACTTCCAGTGGTATAACACATTCACCCACTAATGGGGTGAGACCCATTACTCACAAATGGGTGAAAAGAAGCATCAATATTCAGGTCTTAACCCCAGTTTGTGGGCAGAAACCTGTCATTCCATTGCAGGCCGATAGGTCTCCTATTCAGACAGTCCTTGTTTAATTTTCCAAATACCCTTCCTCTAAATGGTGCTACTCTACACTGTGCAGACAGACAGGTTTGACAAGCAAAGCCATCAATTTCACATTCTCTATGCCAACTGCTGGAAAAATTAGGCCTTGTATATATCTGGGACTGTTGGTTAGGGAGGCCAGAGAGTTTGATAGTTAAAAGGTATTTTCCACATTTAAGACTCCAAACTTCATGGAGGATCAGGGGTGCCTGGCTGGCTCAGTCAGTAGAGCATGTGACTACTGATCTTGGGGTCACGAATTCAAGTCCATTGTTGGGAGTAGAATATACTTTAAAAAATGGATGAAACCAGAAGAGTTCAAAAATGTATACTGGTAGCCTACTGTGGGGCATACGTTATACTGAACCCAAAACATAGAAAATTAAGGCATGGTCTTATCTGAAAGGAGCTCTGAGTAAGACAAGAAAATACTCCAATAACTATAGTATAAACTGGGGACAGGGTGTGTCAAAGAATGAAACAAAGCAATGTGTACATACAACTTTTGGTCAATAGAAAGCTGAATATAGTCATGATACACTGGCCAAATTGTTATTCTTCAAGAAATATCAGAAATATCCAAAGAAAGCCAAATGGGAGAAATGTTGATAATGATGGGTGAACTAGGCACACAGCAAAGGACAAGTTAATGAGCACTGTTTCTCACAAAATATGAGAATACCCTTGGGATCCCTGAGACTGTCTCAGGATAAAGATAAAGCTTGGGATGGACTTGAGATTTCTGCTAGCATACAGTCTTTTGCTATTAATCTGGCTGAATTAAAGAAGGGAGGAGGAAAATGGTTCTACTGCTATTTAGAAGTCGAGCAGTGAGAGCTGGGAACTATATAGTTAAGAACCTTCCTTCTGGGGAAAAATGGTGATGGATGGAACAAGCAAATGAAAAGAACATTCTTCCTAAATCCCCCTGAGCAAATCACACCTTTATGATATTTGAGATTTCCTGCATAGTCATACATTTGTGGATCTCACAAATGGGAACCCAGAGGTGTCTGTGTGTCCCCCGAGTTTATTACGTGAGCATTCAGAATTTAAGATCATATTAGGTCATTCAGAGATATAATAAAGCCCTCATTGGTCAGAGGCTTGAGTGACCCCAAAGGTCCATTCCCCAATCTGATTCTACCTTATGAGTAGTAACCAACTTCACTAAAATCAACCCAAAATATAAGGAGAAGGTATTCTCCAGTTAAAATTATGGTTAGGTGAGACTAAATTTAGGGCTGGTAGGGAAGAGACAAGGAGACTGCTGTTAATATGTTTTATCCACCCTCTTTTTAAAATTTCCACAATCATGACTACATTTGAGTTTTGACTGGTCTACAACTGAAAGACTGCAATTTTCTCCCAGCTGGCATCTTTGACTAGAATGATCCCTCAAACCACTCTGTACACTATAGCCAGGTCAACTCCTAAAACACTGCTTTCATTATTTTTGCTTGCTCAATTATTCAGCAAGCATTTATTGAGTCTTAATTGTATGACTGTATGTTCTCATCACCTACAAAGAATCAATTATGGAATCCTTATGCTTTTCCCAATTCATATCTTAATTTTGACCAACATGGATCTCATCTCTAATTTCCTTAATTCCTATACATACAAACTTCATTCCCACTGCCATGCTTTCTTTCTGTTAGAAATTTTTCTTCATTCTCACTAATTCCATTTCTGACAGCACACCATGGCATTCCATCTTTCCTTCTCCCCGAAAGACCCTTTCTCCTTCATTCTTCAATGCTTAGCTTTTACATATACATACACACACACACACACACACACACACACACACACACACACACACACATATATATATTTATATGCATATACATATACAAAAACATGTACAGCTAAAGCTCTCCCTCTACTATGAAGCCTTCCATGTATTAGTAGAGGTTACCCTGATGTGAATTCTTATAGCCTTGACTGACTTTCATTATTGCTCATTTTGGTACATAATAATAGACTAATAATTTCCACTTAGTTTTAGGATCTAATAACTAATCTCAGCAACAAGACTATACAAACTATAAGCTCCTAGTAGGCAGGTATTGTATCTTTGACAATCAGTAACACTGTTAACTACTGTGACCTTACTAATAAAGATTAGCATCATACTTGTTTCTAATTTTAAATTGTAACTCTTCTGGTTTAAGATTCCAACAAATATATCAACATATAATGGTTAATGGTTTTACTGGCTGTAACAATGTTGCATTTTGCTCATAGTTTCTCCCCTTTTCACATGTGATATTTACTATTAGACACATTCTACACTAATGCCAACATTGTCCAATTAAATTTTACACTAAGATTTGGATGTTGTTAGCACCAACCCAGAGGCAGAACAGCTGTAGGGCAACTGAGACCAAGTTCAGGATATAAGATCCCTGAAAATTCATCAAGGAGCTAAGATAAGGACCCTTGTGGGAGGCATAGCAAACAGAACAACACAAAGTCTGCCAAGGTTGTTGAATGCGATTTCTCACAGATAGAGCTTGATATAAGCTTTCATTTACTTATTATTGATATAATCATATTTTCTCAAAATATAATATAGAAAGGAGTATGCAACCTATATGATATAAAGATCAAAATCAAGGTTAGAAACAAGGACATCAGATTAAAATGTGAATGGATAATGAATCACTTATAAGATTAAATTCAAATTTCAAATGGGAAGAAGGCATAGGTAGAGGCATAAAGAACACAGTTGTAAAGATGTTGTCCATGGTACCATGAAGGAAAAAATGAAGCAGATAGAATGGTAGGCCTATTATATATATGAGAAATTTTGTATTGAGAGTTTCAAATCAGGCAAGAAGATAAAATTAACTAGGAGGGTTTGGACTGGAAGACTGAGAATAATAGTCAGGGGACAGTGACTACAATGACCTAGGTAACTAATAAGGTCAGAATTTAGAACATCAAATAGCCAGGACTAGGACTTAAGAGGCTGAAAGTAGAAGAACATTCATTCATTCATTCATTCATTCACCCATCCTACATTTATTGAGCTGACATAATAATTTATTGAGTTATAATGCTAAACTGATCAATAGACCTGCACTAGGCTATGCTTAACAGAATCTAGTTTATTTTTTTTCTTAAATAGTTTATTTTCAAGTTGGTTTCCATACAACACCCCGTGCTCATCCCAACAAGTGCTCTCCTCCATGCCCATCACCCTTTCCCCTCCCTCCCACTCCCATCAGCCGTCAGTTTGTTCTTAGCATTCAAGAGTTTCTCATGGTTTGCCTCCCTCCCTCTCCCCAACTATTTTTCCCCTTTTCCTCCCCCATGGTCCTCCTTTAAGTTCCTCCTAATCCACCTATATGTGCAAACATTAGGTATATGTCCTTCTCTGCCTGACTTATTTCACTCAGAATCTAGTTTAGTAAGAACTTAAGAGATAAGAAGAGAGCAATTAGAGTGAGTAGGTAACAGAAGTGAGTCCAGCAACTTAGTAATTCCGCATCAAGTACTGGAAACCAGTTTTTAAGGCTAAACTTAGAATCAAACCCATCATGCCCAAAGTACGAATTTCTTATATGTTTTCTGCTTAAGAAGACATTAGCTTAACAAGACATTGGGATTAATGTGAAGATGCTGTTTAAACCCACAGTTGGGATAAGCAAGCTATCTTAGGTGGATAGGGTGTGTGTTGTGTGTGTGTGTGTGTGTGAGCGTGCGCACGTGTGCACGTGCACATTTGTATTGTGGGCATGCATAGACTTGTATAGGTTTTTTTTTTCTAATAGGTATTAACCATGACTTTACAGGAAAGGAATAAATGATGATGAGGAGGATGATAATGGTGGTTATAACAGCAGCTAATATTTATTGAGTGCTTCCTATATACCAGGTTGAAATATTTTACATTCATTAGATCATTTACTTTCCACAATAATATTATGATTATCATATCATCATCCCTAGTTTACAGATTAAGAAACTGAGGCACTGAGAATTAAATAGCTCACACAGCTACTAGGCTGTGGTAGGACCTAGGCACTCTGCCTTCTTAATCACTTCACTATTTTGCATAAACCAGAGGAACAATAGAAGAATTGTATTATCTCATGTCAGAACTTGTCCATGTCTATATAATAACGTTTTACATTCCCATAAATATACATGATTTGAGGATACTGTTACTAGCGCAAAAGCCCTTCTCAGAAAGGTAACAATGGCATATTATGTTGCTCAAGCATATAATGAAAGTATGGTAACAGATGAGAAAGACTAGGCTCTTATAGACTTTAATTTTTAGTATACTATTTAAGCAATAAAGAAATACTGTGATGAAGTGGTAGAACAATAGGCAGGTCAATATGGAAAGTCAAAATTTTAGTTTCACTCAGCCACTATGTGGGGGTCCATCTCTCTATATCTTCATCCTTCACTTCTCTAGAGGGTGACTTGAGAGTTAATAAGATGGCTATTGAACACATTTACCTTACGAGGCATCATATGTTCTATTATTACTGTGATTTCCTTAACCATGATAATTCTGTTGGAATCTCCTATTAAGACAGCATGTGGACAGATGAGGAATGAGAGTGACCAAATAAAACATTAGCACCATAATGTCTGAAGAAGGTGGGACTCTGGTGTCCAACTTTGTAGTTGATTGTCAATGTAGGGGTATAAACATGAAATTTTCATTGAAACAACAACAAAAAACACAACCATATTCAGCTTTGACTTTTTCTTTTTTTGTCTCTTGGAATCAATTCCAAGGCATCATAGACATTCAAGTCAATTATTACCACTTGCAATTTTCAGCTTGACAATATCTCAAGACAGAGTGTTCCCTTTAGACATCAAAGGGATCACTTTCATGGAGCACTATATACGCTGCATCTTACTGGGTACTAAGACTGTCCAGTACTATTATTTCGATACGTGACCTGGGTCAAAACAGAGAGAAAAGAATGGGGCAAGAACTTCTAGGCTGTAAATCCTGCTGTACAGGTAAGTCTAAATATCCCTACTTTGTAGCCTCAACATGCCAGAAGACCCCGACCTTACATTTGGTAGAGAATATCTTGAAGCAGAAAAACAGGAACACCCAACCTCTGAACTCATCAGGGGTTTCTGCCCCCTTTTAGCATTTGACCTTCAATGAATAATATAGCTGCTTTTGGCCCTTAGCCTGCAGTAGCTGCAAAGGTGACTGATACCTGTCATTTTTTAGGACAGCTTATCACCTCAGCCCCTGGAGTGATTGAGTATTTATAGACACAAAGATAGAAATATAAAGCACATATGTATAGGCAGGAGTCCCGTGGAGGTGGCGATTAGGACCAGGCAGTAATTTTAGCTTGAAGTTCCTATGACTTAAATAGCCACTTGAGCTCTGCTCTTGCAGTTTATGATGTCAATAGAACCCCTAAATGAAATTACAGCCTTCTGATACGCAGCAGGATATCCTTTCTTTGCCATGCAATGTACACGGCTAGGAGAAATTGCTCTGTATATGGAGTTTCACTAAAGCAGAATTTATCATAAGGCTGCTCTGCTAAAATATCATTATGCTGTTATTCACTGGATAACACATCTAATGACTCGGGGTGCACTTGATAGCCATGTTTCAGTGAACACAGACGCACGCCCTGATGTGAACTGGGCACTCCAGTGCTTCAAAGCGCTATCGATTTCAATTCTACCATAATTTACACCTGGCTTGTTTTGCCAATAGCTTGAACCCATGCTAATAGTGGAACATACACATACAAGTATCAGAGACATCAGAAATGAACTGCATAGGAAAAATACATGCAGCAAACATTCTAAGATCCTGCTTTGCTAATCATCTCCCTTGGTGCTAATTAAATATTCTGCACAACTTTCTCTGTTATACATGGGCATTCCCTCTGTTAGCACTGTTCCATGGCTGCTGGTGATAGTAATAATAAGCTCTTACATTTGTACAAACTGTGGTTATTTCCGGGGCAGGATCTGGGTACCAGTCATCTTGGTTTCCCCACAACTTGGCACAATAACTGGCCTATGGTAGTTGCTCATAATAGTCATCCTCTCTAAGGCTCCTCTTCCTCTCTTTGTTCCATCAATGGGGTAAACTCCTAAGAATCAGCTCCCCTCTTCTTCCTGTCAATACATTTTCGTTGAGAAACATCCACTCTAAAGTTTTAACTACTACCATGATGCTGACAATTCTGATGACTGTCCAACTTATATCTATCTCTGACCTATCTTCAGCTTTCCTGACTAAATCCAATGGCCTACCAGAAGTCTGGATGTTGCCCTGACATCTCAAAACAAACACATTCAAAAGCAAATTTATCAGCTTTCCAGCCTGCAAAACCTGCTCCCCTCCTCATAGATTTTCTTGCTTAGATGTATGAGGCAGAAACCTGGGAGCAATCCAAAATGCCTTCTTCTCTCAATGCCCAGCCCAAAGGTTATTAAATTGTGCTCATTCTGGCTCTTATCTCTTGAACACGTCTCCTTCTCTCTATTCCCATAGTTGTTGTCCTAGTTCAGAGTTTCATTGTTTCCTGTCTGAACAATTTCAGTTGCCTCCTAATTTTCCCGCCTCCATTCTCCCATTCGTCCAATCCATCCTCCAGCCTGCTGCCAGGGTGATCTTCCATAACACAGTTTGATTATTAACCTTCCCTACTTAAAACTTTTGATGGCTCCCCAAATGCCACAGGATGAATTTAAAACTTCTTTGCATGGTGATCAAGACCCAACATGATTGTTCCCTGCCTACATCTACAGCGTCATTTTCCCCCACTCCTCTGCTAAACATCAGTGACACTGATCCACAACCCTGCCTCATTATTTCCTATTTGAGTGCCTTTGCCCCTCAGCCTTTCCTCCTTCTGACCATATGGGAAAATCCTTCAAAGCCCAGCATGGGATTTATTAGCTCTTCTGTGAAGCTTTCTCTGCCCCCTTCCCCAAGGTACATTCAGCTGAACACACTCTTTTGTGCCTCCAAGGTTCCTTGAACATCCTGCAATCATGATACTTAGCATATGACATTATCCCAACTTGTCTGCCTATCTGTCTCTTCTGTGGAGCAACTTGAAATCATGTCTTAGTCATCTTTGCATTTGTCACTGACAAAGCCAAAAACTTCACCACAGCATATAAAGGCCTACATGCTCAGGTCCCCACTGCTTCCCTCACTTTATCTCCCACCATTCTTTTGCCTGCCTGCTCTGATCCTGTCACAAAGACTATCCTATATCATTCAAACCTGCCAGATGCATTCTTATCCAAGGCCTTTGCACTTGGTTCCACAGCCAAAAATGTTCTTGCTTAGATATCTATAAAATTTGTTTCTTCACCTTTCTCAAATGTTTTCCCCTCAATGAGGCATCTTTTTCTCTGCAATTTAAAATTGCAAACTTATTCCTGATACACACATTTTTACTCTCTTTCCTTCTTCACTTTTTTTCCTCTCCAACATGATATACTTGACATATGTACCTGCTTATCATTTTTGTCTCCTGACTAAAATGTAAGCTTTATGAGAACACAGACTTCTGTTTGCTATGTTTACTAGAGTATCCCCAAGCCTTGCAAAAGTCCTGGGTGTACAGAATGTGCTTCTCCATAAATATTTGTTAATAAATATATCAATCTTTAGTTTAAAGAATACCTGACACAGGGTAAGGGTTCAAAATGTTTCTTGAATTAATAAATAAATGAGTGAGTGAATGAATTAATGTTAAATCCATGCTTAATGAATGCGTTGAAGGAAGAGTCTTTGTAATCTGATTCTCATAACCACACTGGTAAGTAAGCTGAGTGGGTACTATTATCCTCACCAGACAAGTGAATTAACTGAAAGGTTAGGAGCCTAAATTAAGACTGCATGGGTAGTTTAAGGTTTGCTACACTTTTCATTTCAGTATTAAAAGGTACAGACAATTCTTTGCTCTCTGTTCATGATGTAGTTCTAACATTTATTATACTATTTTGGTTCCTCTTCACTAGGAAGGCAATTAACGGGAGGTGCAAAGTGCTAATACTTTTTATTACGATTTGTGTCTTTCCTTATTAGGTGCCTTTCATAAAGCAGATCCTTTTCTTTCATTTTCAAAAGTGGATTAGACACTCACACAATTTTGCCCCTCAGAGTGGTACGTACATAGTTACCCAAGAGGACATCATGCTACAAATCCTGTCAGAATGAACTGGAAGGTGAGTGTGGCATTTGTATCTTGAGGATGAACAGGTTGTTGATGCCAAGTTTGTGCTAATGGAGCTGTCCTTAATGTGTTAACACCCAAAGGAGAACAAATTCAACACCAAAACATTTCAGGTTTTGGCATGTCTGTGGAGAGTTAACATTTCATTGTTCAAGGGTTAATTATCTATTATGTGAATCATTTCTCCTTTTCCCTCTAGCTGCTTACCTCTAGGAATTCAGTTTACTAAAGGATAGGTAGGGAAAATAAAAAGGGATGAAAAGGAAGCTATCATGCTCCATTTATATATATTAGAAGTTCTAGAAAATAATTCTGTGTAGGAGACAGAATTATATGTAATCTGTGGATTGTCAAGTTGACTGACCATTGACAACAGATTTAATTAAAATACATTTTACACAATATTTTGGTTTCTTTTTAGTTGTTGTTTATCAGGGTTGGTTTGTAGTATATGAAGCAGCTCCCTGAATATAATTCATGTCAGCAGGGAGCCATTCAAGGTGCTGGAATTTCTCCTCTCCTCTGATGTCCCCAGAGCACTAAAAGTGCCTTGCCTTAGTGTGCTGTGGCTTAATGACTGAAGAAGCACCAAGAGATCCCACCAGTTTCTCTCTTATCCATGAGAAACAACTGCACAATTTTCAGCTACATTGCGCCTAAAAAGGGGCATTTAATTAGTGCTTGTTAAGATAGTATAAATGATTTGGCTGCTTGTCCCCTTGCCCTCTCTTTATCATGCTGTCTGCCTGCCCCACCCCGCCCCTGCCTGATTCACAGGGCCTTCATAGGCAGTCTTCATGTCTCTTCACATCTGACATCAGCCTGAGCTCCTGAGATGCTTGGTTTGAGGAAAGGAAGAACTACTAACACACTGGAGAGGCCTCTGGTCAATATGACATATTCTAGGTGAGTCTGGTACTTTCAGACTGTGTGAGCATAACTAGTTGGGTATTTGGCCACCCTCGAGACTCTTGGGAAATGAATGGAACCACTGTAACCTCAAGGCCCCACGTCCCATCAGAAATCACCTATGCATTGTGGAAATCTGAGAAGGTAGCTTGGCAAATGGCTGCAGATGCTGTCAGCTAGCTGGAAGATCTAATATGGGAATTTAAGGGGTTCGGATATAGAAGAGTTCATTGATTTGTTTTCTGGACATATATTTTTTGTTATGATAAGTAAAACAAACACTGTCAATGCACTGACATACAGATGTTCATTCATCACCTATTCATTGATCCTCCACTTAGAATGAGGCAATTTGGCATTGACTGGGAGGGAGATTAACAAACAAAAAATGTACTACCTGCCCTCTAGCCACTACATATAAAAAACTTCAGTTCAAAGCAGTATCTGATAAATGCCAACGGAAAGCTAGAGATTTTTTTTTTAATTTTTTTTTAAATGTTTTATTTATTTCTAGGAGCGAGAGAGACAGCGTGAGCAGGGGAGGGTCAGAGAAAGAGGGAGTCACAGACTGAAACAGGCTCCAGGCTCTGAGCTGGCAGTCAGCACAGAGCCCGACGCGGGGCTCAAACTCACGAACCACGAGATCACGACCTAAGTGAAAGTCGGACGCTTAACCGACTAAGCCACCCAGGCGCCCCGCTAGAGATTTTTTAAATGCTATCAATCTCAGAAGGGGAAGTTAACTTTTAGTTTGGGTTATCATAAAAAGCTTCAGAGAAAAAAGTATGACTTGACAAGGATATGACATGGCTGGGTGTCTTGAAAAGGTGTCTGGAAAATTATAGTTGTTGATACTGATATGTAAATTCAGCATCAAAGTATTTAATGTACAACTAACTGAGAAACTAGAATAAATTGGGACATTTGTATATAGATTCATTCTTACAAAATAAAGTGAATTTACTAAATATTTTCTCAATTTTAAGGTAATTAATAACAATTTTCTACTTAATTTTAACTACTTTATATACATATAGCCGTTATTATTTTGAAATTGTACATAACAGAATTTAGGTTTATAACCCAACATGTATATTTATGAGAGGACAATTACTAATCTTATTCGCTAACCTTTTGCAGACATTGTTCATAAATATATGTACAAAATTTCTCTGTTTTCTGTGATAAAGTGTCAACTACACTTCACTTAAGGTCAACCTATAAAAATGTCTGACTGAATCCAAAGGCAAGGAAGCCTAGTTGGTCATATTTTCAATAGTTGAGTATAGGTATGTCATTATGCAAGTATATATGCATTTACAAGCTAACATACATACACGATCACATTATACAATGAATCAACACCTTTTTAACTTTGAAAATATGCATCTTTTTAAAGGAATCACATAAATATAAGAAGCACTTTTATATAAATAAAAAAGAGTAATTTCTTATTGGTGTGATCATAATTCTGTTATTTAGCAATGTCACTTTTGTCTAATTGTGACTGCCTAATTAAATGAATGTGACATACGGGAAGTGAATGCTAACATGAACATGCAAGAAAACCTACATTTTACAACATGCATCCTCTAAAATGACATTTCAGTTTTTGAAGATGGGCATTGAGAAACTGAATTACTGGTAGTACATTATTAAGGTTTATACCATGGGCATTAAAAAAAAAATCAGGTAATAATACAACCATTTAGGCAGAAGGAAATACATCATTATCTTGATTTTCTATCAGAGGCATACTGATCATATTCTGACTTACATATTCATACTTAGCCCTGGAATTCTTCCACAGCCACGTGGACCTCCAGATCTTGCCAATAATAAGGAAGATCTCTCTGGCAGGTTATATATTTAAAATGTTATCTCTTGGGATATACTCTTAGAAATTCATGTTTACCTATTCTCTACCTCAGGTAGATCTATCTCAGAAAGATGCTCAGAAAATTTTATATATAGACATAGGAGATTTCAACATTAAAATGTTTTCAAAGAGTTAGAGAGCCAGCCTGCCTTAGGTGTAGTCCTAATAAGACATCCTTACTGGAGACAGTTCTCTTGGGAGTCTGCAGCCTGAGTGCTAACCAAGGGAAGTGTAGTCTCCTAGTGAGGTCCTGGTGGTAATGGGCTAAAGACTAGTAACATTTTTTATACCATATTTAAAGCATTTTAACACCATTTTTCTATTCGACTTCATTCTTTAGAAAACAAGAGACTAATGGAAAATTCCCAAGAAAACATTATAACATACAAATAGCATGGCCATAACTAGCATGCCTAAGTGAAATAAGCAAACTTTACCATTACGTTCCATTAAACTTTTGTCACACTGGCCTTAATAAAACTGGGAGACTGCTTCCTGTCACAACGACAGGTGAGGAATTTGATGTGCCTCACAAATTATAGGTATTGTGATACAGGAGCCTGACTCTTTGTTCTAGAGGTCATGACAGACCCTTGATGAGGCTGTTGCAGGGATTCGTCTCTGTAGAGAGCTCGTGATATATGAGCGTGTGTGAGTTCCTTGGTTAAGAATGTGAATCGCCCAGAGTAGCAAACAAAATTCCGAAGCTAAGTACCAATGTAATACGTTGGATGACTGCACTGGCTTGGACAAGAGTGCATACAACAGACACACACAGTACACATCTGGTTCAATGTAAAATCAACAATTGCTGAAGCATATTCAACTTTTAGGAGGAATCTACTGGCAACCTGTTAATAGCAAGGACAACTAAAACAATAAAACAGCATTTCTTCCCAAATATTTAAGAACATCGAGTAAGTGCCCCGTAGGCTGGGTTGTGGCTCTTGAAAGTTTTAGCCTATGAGAACCATATTGGAGACATCAAAGACTCCTCCCTCCTTCCAAAGAGCAATTCACTTCAGATGCTGCCACACAGTCAAATGTTTTTTTATGGCCACCATGGTTCTGTTTTTCTGTTTTTTTGTTTTTTCCACTTTTAATATTTGGAATATGCCAGATTCTTGAAAGTGAAAAGAAGATAAGAAAACACAGTAAGATCAAATGCCTTTGAAAAAGCGGCTAAGTAGGCACCTGATGGCAAAGGGCATATACACATTCTAGCTGAAATTCCACTTCCAGGGAGAGTGTGGTTATCGATAAGGACATGGAAGGCACCTATTGGCTCTGGAGGCTCATCTGTTGACTCCTCTGCGAGTCTCGTATCAGACAGGATGTAACCACCCCCATTCCGTTCCTTCAACAACTTCCCAGAGCACACTCAAACAGAGTCTCTTATACTGAGGACAATACTATATTTGGGTTTAATACTGTGAGGACACTCATCTAGTTTTCCTATGTCAAAATGATAAATTTCCCTGGAACCAAATGAGGATTCTCATTGCATTCTTCTACTCGATACCATGAATGCAGAAGAAGAAAGAAGAGGGTGTGACAAATAATATTTTCCGAGTGTTGGGTGATGGGAGGTTCCCTAACATTTAAAAGCAACCAGTTCTTAGCAAAGTGATCATTAGAAGAACAGTATTAACAATATTCCTTTGCCATGCATCTACATTTCTTTCCTGCTCGGCTGGGTACATAAGTATTCTGAGCAGAATGTAAATGCTCCGAATAGAGATGCTTGAAGTTGGTAGAGAGAAACTCCAAATGCACGATGAATCCCACTTTCATTTCCCCCTCTTGCCAGCCCGAAAGCTACCTCCCTGCCCTCACACACTCACCTACCTTCCTCCTCCCACAAGCATGTCTGCTAAGCATGTCAAGGCTGACATCCATCGGTGGCAGCATGAAACCTATGCCTCCACAATCCTCCTGAGAACGGACTCAAGGCTCTGCCATTGTCCATAGAACGCTCTCAGCTGTGAACACTAAACTCTTCATCATTCCGTTGGATTGTTTGGTAGCGTTTGAAAAAAAAAAAAACTGTATTTTTTTTTTAAACACCCTTTATTTCCTGACTGCCTCTGAGACACCAAGAATAGAATCCTTGACACATCAAATTCTGGAACCTCACCACTCACCAGGACTGTGGTTCCTGATCCAAGGAGTGTCGACTGAGAATCAGCACAGTCTCTTGAGAGTGTCCAGGCCTGGCTGCTAAGCTCCCTGCTCTGATTAGTTTGTCGAGTTCACAGTGTTCCAGAGTGCTGAAGCACAGAAATTAGGGAGGGGAGGTGGAAGGAAAATCACTGGAGCCTCTTACGATCTAACTTCCACTAACTGAGAGGAAATGTCTTATAAATAAACAACAGCAAGAGAAACAAAAAAAAAAACCCCATCCCGTCCTGCCAGAGGAATGTACATTATTGTCTCCCGACGGAAAACTTTACACCACACCAGAATGCAGCCATGTCTCCTGAAACTACCTCCCTCAAAACAGAAAGAAAAAGAGAACCAAGAAGAAGAAAAAAAAAGAACCAAAAAAAAAAAAAAAAAAGAGAGAGAGACTTTTTCATCCCCTCAAATTCTGTTGGGAAGTTCATGTGAGTTCCCGGTAGACAAACTAAACGAAGCAGTTTTAACAGTGTCACTGTTCCAGGATTTCTTGCGGAGGCTGCTTATTAGCAAAATTTCATTTCTGCCCAGATCGTTGCTGTGCCATCCGGACATTTTCAGAAGGGAAGTTCAGGGAAGCGGGGGAGGGTACGACTGTGGAGGAGAGGAAGAAGAGAGGACAAAGGAACACTCCTGATGAACCGGAATGCCCTGGCCACGGCCATGAGAAAGCCAGCCCCCACCCACCACGCGACCACTGCTTGTTGAGGACTTGGTGATGCAGTGTGTGTAATCTACTTACTCTTTCTGCTCGGGAGGCTGAGGTTCCTACATTTCCAGCTCATGCTGGACTGTACCGTAAGCAACAAGTGAAATGAGTTCAGTGATCTCATTCTAGTCCTTCGACTCCTGTCCACATCGCTAAGCGACTGCACAGCTTGGCACAGGCCAGGATGAGTCAGCAGTCTCTGGTCATGAGAGGCCAGGCCTGGAATAGCAGGGGGGTTTAGGTCAGGAGCAAAATGAAGCAGAAAGGCAGTCTAGATGGCAGGACTCAGCCCTGCAGTACACGGAGATACTGCAGGTCAAAACGAAAGAGCCTCATCAGCTCTGGGGTGAAGACTGTAGGAGTGTAGAGAAAGGAGCAGCAAGGGAAAAACTCAGAACAGCTGCCTACCAAAATAACAAGAACAAATCAGAGAACCCCAGGCAGGAAAAAAAGGGCACTGGCAGAGCCCTGGAGGAGAAATGATGTTCGTTAAGATCTCTCTGGAATTCCTTTTTTTCCATGTGCTCCTGAACCTGATTTCAGAAAGCGGTGGTTACCTATATACTATCCTAGTATTTTGGTATTGCTTTCCCAACTTGGTAAGTAGCAACACAAACAAATAAAAGGAAAGCACTGAAGTTAAATAGCAAGAAGAAGCCTCCTACTCGCTAAAAGAATGTAATTACAAATAAAAAACTGAAGTCTGATGTACATTTGAGTCAGTAGTGTCTTTGTACAACCTGCAAAATACTGGTCATAAAATGGCTACAGAGAAGTACTCCTTAAGTCAAGCTTGAGTGGGGGTAGAGAAGAGCTGAGAGAATAGAGAGGGCCAAGTTCAATGATGAAACACAAAGGACATATGATACTGTGTCCTTATTTCTACTCCATAGGGTCAGCATAGATGTTCATCAGAAAAAGAGGCTTCCCACCAACAGGACTTGCCAGCATCTCTCCCTGTGCAGTGTTGCTGCAATATAGCAAGAGGAGACGGAAACAAAATATCAAGGGGAAGAACAAGGTTCAAGGTAAAAAACAAATCACTAACAGACATTTTGTTTGGGAGGAGGCAAATCACCCCCATGAGCCAGAGTATAAGGAAAAATCTTAGTATCTGAAACAACCTTAGAGAAACTGTATCTGGATAAGGAGAATGGGGTGGAGACTGAGAATTATCAGCAAATAATAGTGATGACCTCATAGTAATGAAGAAAGTAATCTCAAGTCAGATGGTGTACAGCAAGAACAACATGGAAAGAGAAGAGATCTACAGAGTTGGGAATCAGTAGCAAAATAATAAGGACCCACTATATGTTCCTAATTGTTATCCTTTAGAGTTGCATACATATGTAAGATGTATAAGAAAATGGAGAATAAATTGCATTTAGTTTTCATGCCAGAGTATATTAAATTGTTTCAACACATCTTTATTAAATGTTCAACTTTGGGCAGATGAACTTTCTAGTCTCGATTTTCTTCTCTTTGAAATGGAATGTTATCACTCTTATTGAATTTATAAGGACTCAGTAAGTATCTGTCACTCCTTATCATAGAAGTATCTGTCACATGGTAAACACTCAATAAAGTGCTACTGTTTTTATTTGATTGTCATTATCATCTTCATAAGTGAAGAGTCACTGAATGGAAATGACACTGAAAGAGTCATTTCCAGTGTTGTTTCACTGAATCCAGTGGAACCAATATAAAAGCTTCAGTAAAACCAGCTGGGTAACACTCCTCAAAGAATGCTACTTTAAAAAAGTTTATTTCTGTCTGGGTATATTAAACATTATACTTGAACACAGAGGATGTTGAGAATCTATCATGTTAAAATCCTGACTTGGGTATATACATTATCAAAGCAGCTTGAAGCTTAACAGTGTCCAGTAACTACAAGCCTAAAAAAAAGAAAAGAGGGATTTTTTAGAAGGTTCTCCAAAAGCAACAGGATAAAAGTGCTATTGGCCTTGACCGCATGATGAGGGTTTTTTACCAAAGGGGAAAACTTAGTCCAGTTGATCATCCCAGCCTAATTGATTAATTGTGGGTCTGACCATCTGGCTGATGAATGCTGACACCCAGCAGTGATTACTGTGTAACACAAATCCGGATGTGTTCTCCCTGATGCCTCCCACAATAATGGCAACTCTGAACTTAAGGTTAGTTTATTCAGGCCTCTTGGCTCAATCTCTTCATGGAACAGTGGTTGTGGCAGGGAATATTTTACTAGACCTGGTCAAGCATTATCTTCTCTTATTTCAGTTACCCCCCTCCTTCCTAACTCCACGCCTACCCACTCCTGAGACCTCTTTTGTCTATAATCACTTTTCATACAAAGCATTCCATCTGTAGTTTTCATCATACTGTCTGATTCTCTCATTTTTGGTTGCTCTATTCTGAAAAAATATTTGGTCTAAATAGACCTGTGTTGCTATTTCATAGGGAATCCTATTGAGACATTTTTATTGTATGTTCCTTGCCACTGGTTTGCTTTAAATTACCATGAGCTTCTAAATTTACACACACACACACACACACACACACATACACAAATATATATCACCTAACTCATAAGCTTGATTAAAAGGCTCATATGTTGCTCAAATTCTCATATGTTGCTCTAAAGGGTTAATAGAAGATAATTCTTGTATCTTGAACCTACATCTGATCCTCAGTTAGGAGAATCTTATGGAGAAGACTCTGGAGCATATTTCACTCCGGGAGAAGGAAAGTCAGGTTCCTATAGATTACAGGGATCAATAGCAATGCCCCCCATAAGCCAATCTATACCTGGAGATGACCTGCATGTAGGAGAGTTCACTAAGCAAATTGACTCTGAATGCATAAATATAAACCCTGTGGGATTACAACCAAAGATTTTATTAGTTTTTGTGGGAAGGCATGGGGGAGTAAACTGACATAAAGAGTCTTGCACAAGCTTGGCCAATGAGTCACAACCAAGCGGGATCATTCATTTCCCCTCTCCTTTTCCCAGACTGATTTCCATCTCAAAATTCATCATGTTTCTTGTTCCCCACAGATGCTGAATTCTTCTATGTTCCAGGCTGGGTTAGTGTTAATTTTCAGTAGAGGATTGCAATAGCACGCTGAACTACAGAGTTCCAGACTGGGAACTGGGAAATGTTTTTGGCCTGACTGTCAGTAAACAACTATGTGTCTAGGGCAAGTCGAGTCCCTTAACTCCCCATGTCTCAGTCTCTTCATTGAAAAATGATAGGGTAGGACCACATGAACTCCATAGTCTCTGCCAACACTAAGATTCTATGGTCCTATAGCTCATTTCCTTTTTTCTCTCTGGCATCAACTGCTCAACCACTCTGTTTATAGTCATTTCTCTGCTCTCAGTTACTGATGGAAAAATATCTCCTTCATTTACTACCCGGTATTTGGTATTTGTTCTCTCTCTCTTTCTCTCTCTTTTTGATGCTAGGTATTTGGAGTCATAAACATGAACATATCCAGATAGATGCTTTAAATTTGAAGGCATTTAAGGAGAATAGCTTTCCCATGTAGAGCATTTAGCATAGCTCGGCATGGAGGAAGCCAGCCATCCAAAAGTGGAGCAAAGGGGCCAATTCACAAATGAGAGGAAGCCTTTCATAATAAGAGTCTCCAGACTCCTCAATTTCGATAAAGCTAAATGCTACCAAATTCCTAGTACTTTTCCAATCAATCTCAGACATCATCACAGACACTTGGGACTACAAATTTGAGGACCAGCACTGGCAGTGATGCACTTCTTATTTCACCTCCACTATGTATTGCCAAGGAGGATTTAGGATGGTATAGTAATAAGAGCCAAGAGGACAATCTGTCATTTATTTTCCTCCAAACTTTTCGAAATTTCCCATTTGGGCTCTGTTTCCCAGTTTTAATTTGGTAACTGCCATTTTTCAGCATTTCTTTTAACAGGTTACTAATAATTTCTGATACAGGATCTCATATTTCATTTTGTGCTGCTAGAACTGCTGTTAATATTTCATCTGCCTTCAATTCAGCTCTGAATAAAGGCTGCTAGGTTTTTGATACACTGTTAACACTTTGGTTCTGAAGATTTGATCACCTGTGTTCATCCAGTTTGTCCATATCTTGTTGGGTCAAAGTAAGAGTCTGCCTGTCTCAGATATATCTCAGGGTGTGGTATACATTCTAGGAATACTTCAGAGTTGTTTTTTTTTTTTTTTCTGGATATTTTATGAAAACAACAAAAACAAATTTTTGTATTTGTTCTCCCAGGTAACTTGTTACCTGCTCCAGTGGTAGTGTTCTGAAAGTAGAGTGTAGCGGTTAAGAACCAAGGCTCACAGGGATATCTAGGTTCAAATTCTGGCTCTGAAACTTACAACATATATGGTGTTAGGCCAGTTCCTTAACCTTTCCAAGCCTCTGTTTTCCCATGGGTAAAAAGAAATAATAACAGTATCCACCCATATTGCTTCTGAGGATTCAATAAATTAATGTTAGGTGCTAAGAACTTTCTGAGTTCTCAGTAAAAGATGGGTGTCATTATTACCCTAGCATTAATAATCTACATTAATAATGTGTGTAATAATTCACATTACAGTGTTATTTTGCAGCATTTTTTCAAGGACGACAAATTACTTTTGAATCCAGACTTCTGTTCTTTTATTATATAGTTCACATTTAAAAAATTCTCAGTGAAATCAAGTAAAATGTTTTAAAGTTGATCCTTAAAATGACATGCAGTTAAAAATAGTATATAGTATTGTATTATTATGTCGCCTTTCCATCTAGCATCAGATTCTCTAAAGTTTTTGTTCCTTTAATAGCCAGGCCTAGATAAGGTGCCTTGTACCTTACCAACGCTAATCCATTCCATAAAGAGATGGCTTATCATGTTTACTTTCTCATACTCCCAAAGAATACAGATTATTCTAATATTCTTTGGGTATGTATTAGTCTGGGTCCATTAGGAGAGAGAAACCACACAGCAATTTGAATAGAAAAAGTTTAATATAAAGAATTATTAACTATAACAGCAGACTGCAGTAAAGAGGGAGTAGCTAGTAAGAAGTAAAGAGAATTCCAAATTATATAAGAATAGCAAATATAAGGGGCAATCACTACTTCTAGGGTTGAGACCCCGCACCCAAGGAAGAGCCTCCTGCAACCCAGGAGTGGGATGCAGAATTTGGTGGACCAGACATGGATATTTATGAATGACTGGCAGAGAAGGTGCTGGGGAGCTGCACCAGCAGAACTGGCTGGAAATCTGCACTCTGGGGAGCAGGATGGTGTCTCATATGAGGCACTCTGTTACCCCAACCACACAGTGCGTGTGCATGCACATGTATGTCCATGTGTGTGTTGTGTGGTGGGTACTGGAGGGAAGCTACTGGTCGCTGGGCCCTGGGGAAGCTATGTGTTCTTCCGCTGCAGGCTCTGGAGAAACCAGGAATACTGCTGGAATCTGCTCACGGAATACCCAGGAACCAGGAAGGAAAACCTCTTCTTCCCAAAATGTCCTTCCAAACCCGCTTCTGACAAAGTGCACCCACACCAGCTGGGTAAAGAAACATATTAATTTTTTTTTTAACATTTATTCATTTTTGAGAGACAGAGTGTGAGGGGGGAGGGGCAGAGAGAGGGGGGAGATACCAAATCAGAAGCGGGCTCCAGGCTCTGAGGTGTCAGTACAGAGCCGGATGTGGGGCCAGAACTCATGAACCCCGAGATCATGACTTGAGGTGAAGTCCAACGCTTAACCAATTGAACCACCCAGGCGCCCCAAGAAATATATTTAAAGAACTCAGATACATCTTTGTAGAGAAGGTAAGGAAGGGTAAATTTGTATTTGAGATGCAATGCATTGATAACTGTCACAGTTATCATTATTTGTTCACATACTTTATAAAAATACTTTACTGATTACAATCCGATATTCTGAACTTATTATAATACGGTTCACCTTTACTAATAAGTTGACTCTGTGCAGCTAAATAAATAATGTCAGAATTAAGGAAAATAAGATTCTATTAAATGAGAGTAGAAATACTAGTATTTGTATAATAGTTCCCCTCAGGTGCTGCCCATGAATGTTTTGTTTATAACTTGCAGATAAAGAAAAAGATGTACATAAATAATAAACTATTGACCTAAATTTATGCATCAGTGATCTCAGTCCAGAATCTCAACTAAGTGGATAATGAGAGTCATTACAAAGAACCCACAGCTTCAAGACAGGTAAAAATTGTCTTATTATTATTTTTACTTTTTTTCTCCTTTTCTTTTTATTGACTCTAGAACCCATATTTGCTGCTGACTCATTTTTGGGGGAGGCTGTTAAGTATAGGTTACTAGTTTTCAGGAAAATCTATCATATATTTAGCAGGAAATTTTTCCTATAGTTCCTGTCCTATATTGTCATACCCCCAATATCAAATAGAGAAGCATCAGGAAATGACCTGTTTGGTGCATTCATGCCTCAAGGTATATAGTGATCAGGCTTAGAACCAGTTTTGCATATAAATAGGGAGCTATTTTGCTGAAATACTGCCCTTGTTTTCCCTAATTCCTCAATTCCTTTAAAAAGAGGCCTGAGGGACGCCTAGGTGGCTGGTTAAGCATCCGACTTTGGCTCAGGTCATGATCTCACGGTTCTTGGGTTCTAACCCCGCATTGGGCTCTGTGCTGACAACTAGCTCAGAGCCTGGAGCCTGCTTCAGATTGTACTGCCCTCACTGTTATGGGAAGGACCTACTTGTTTCTCTACAATTGTGTTTTCTGAAAGCCAGTGTATCATCAAGCAGAGCAAGCCTTGCTGGGCTGTCTCGCAGTCACTAGAGGCATCACTGCCAGCGGCAGGGAGGTGTCTTTAGGATGTTCTTTCATTTGTGTTGCATGTGAGGACTGAGGATAAACCTAACGACCCTACATCCATTTGACCCTCCACCTCTCCAACACACACACACACACAAACACATACACACACACACACAGATACACACAGCCACACACTCTTTTCCCTTGCGATCTCTGAGTCCAAAGGGAGATGATGACAAAGGAGAGCCCTAAGTTCATGTGAACCAGGCTGGCGAGTACGTTTTATTTTAGTTTGCCCTTCTGTTCAGCAGGCTTTTCTGTTCTGACCCACTATACTTACCCTGTCGGCTGCTTTTACTAGCAACATGCCTTTTTAATCAGCCTTCCTGGGGTCTGCATTTGATTACAGCATTTGTGTTCTATTTTGATTCTTTTGTACTGTGCCCTGTGGTGTTAGCTTGAAAGGTGTTATTTATAAAATGAAATTCTATTGTATTGCCACTTGGATTCAAAGAGGACATATAATATTAATGCAGAATGTATTTAATAATAACTTGAATCTATTAAATCAATTTCTTCATGAGAACACAGAATGGGAGGGAGGCCGGTTGGTTAGTAACCAGGTAATGAGATTTAAGAATTACCTGAACTTTCCTTCACAAGCACTTGTGAAAGCCAGCACAAGAATCATTCTCTTAACATCAGGATTTCCAGAGGGAGAAGACTACCTTTCCTCAGCCAGCCCAGTGCAGCATGCACCTGTTTAAACATTCAATTGTGAAGGCCAAACATTTTCCTAGGCCCTGAGATGCAAATTTTTTGACTAAGGAAACCATGAGACGAAACACGGATATGACTTTTTTACTACCTAGGAAAATTTAGGTAAAGGGAAATATAATCACCTGTTTCCAAGGAGCTGCTTGCAAGATTTGAAAAAAAAAAAAAAAAGAAAAAGAAAAAAATAGGACATTTCTTATGTTCCTGACTCCTCTGGAAAGCAGGCTAGGAAAACCCTAGTGATACTAAGAATGGAGACAGGTGGTCTGTTTAGAATGTTCTCGCCTGACATAAGTTCAGGTTTCTCTGTAGCTGCTGATCCTCTATAGTCAAATGTTTATGGATTAGATTGATGAATAAGTCCCTAGCTTCTCTTCTAATTTTAATGCATGCTCAACACTGAAACATTATATCATGGTATCACAGGTATCACGGCCTAGCCACCCCCCTCCCCAGTTAATACAACTGAAATCATCAATGGCTAAAGTGCCATTTGAATGTGGAATAAGGAAGGATCTAGTATGGAAGAAGTCTGTTGGGCCCTACAGAACTTGCTAAAAGAAACTGTCACACCCAAGGGAAGTTGACTGTGCAGATCTGGATGATAGCTCCTCAATTTTCATGACTTCTCACTCACTGGCTCATAGTACTCCAGGAAATCTAGGGTCCAGTTTCTAATCATGAAAATGGGAATAACTATACTTATCCTTTTCTACATGTATTGGGTTTCTTTAGGGCTGAATGAGATAATTGTTCTGAAATGCTCTAAATTCTTTGAAGAGAAGGTGGGAAGCAAATGCACAATTTTATTAAATGATAATTCAGACCCTTTTTTGGGTTCTTCAAATTCAGATATGAAGACAATGACAAATGAATTTGCACTCCTTTGGGAATAAATTATATACCCTTATTCATAAATAACATCCTAAAAATAAGGAGTGAGGATGTGTTGGGAAATGGACATCTCAACCTTGAATGCATCAAATTGTAAGCTACTTATATAAAAAGGTCATGTTATTCATCTCTGTATCCATTCAGATTTCACCATATTGATTTGCATTATGTAAGTATTCTACTAATATGTCTTGAATTGAACTGAAAGGTGAGATCATACAACTTTAGAACCGAAAGTAGCTAGAGACCATGTAAGTCCAGGTAATTCATTTGGCAGGTGATAAAACCAATGCCCAGATAAGCTAATAACTTATCCAAGTGTGATATTAGCAATGTTACATGCCTTTGGAGGAGTTAAAGATCTGCCACTAAAAATATATCCCTTGATCAATTAAAACAAAATAGATGTTCTTTTGTCAAATAAGCAGCATTCTTCAGACCAAATAAATCCGAAGTATTCTAATCTAACCAGGAAAGCCGAAGTCTAAAGTAACAAGTAAACTTCATTAAATGGCTATAGACCATAAGTATGCTAAAAATGCCAAATTACTAAAGTTGCCTATTTTATTTTTAAAAAATTTTTAAAGTTTACTTATTTATTTTGAGAGAGACAGAGAGAGTGAGCAGGGGAGGGGCAGAAAGAGAAGGAAGAGAGAATCCAAGCAGGCTCTGAGATGCTGTCAGCATGGAGCCCGACTTGGGTCTTGAACTCACAAACCACATGATCATGACCTGAGCTGAAACCAAGAGCCACACACCTAACTATCTTAGCTACCAAGGCACCCCTAAAGTTGCCTTTTTAAAATGCTGTGCCTACCCTCCAATCCACTGCCATACTTCTTTGGTAAAATTGAGATCATACAACAAAAGGTGATATCAAATCCTTGAAATTATATGGGATTCATGGTGGTACAATATAAAGATGAGATTACTTTTATCTATTATTATGTCTACTATTAAGCCATGTAGTAGACCTGTAAACCAGATTTAAATTCTAGGTTTTGGGAAATAAAATAGGACAAGATACTTTATCCTTTGTTAAATAAATTAAAAAAAAAAAGGCAGGCCTATAGTGAGAAAGACAATTTCCTTTTGGTGAAAGTTATTTATACAGTTATCTGCAGAAACAAGTTTGTTTGACTCTTGGCTGAATTGTCTGGTTGAATTAGTACCGTAACAATAAAACCCAGTCAAACTGTCTTTTTGACTGATTTGATTTCTTTTTTTTTTGGAAGAGTATTAATTTTTTTTCTTTTCTTTTACCTTAAATCAATCAAAACATTTAAATTATTAATTAGAATGTAAACAATTTGTAGTCTGGGTTATTCCAAAAACGTCCTAAAAGCCATAGCAGAGTGACTGGCATACAATAGACCCTGAATAAATATAAAATTTCAATTGCTGTAAATTAGTAATCGAGGAAATCTTCGATGAGCCTTTTTTTTTTTTTTTTTTGGTCCAAAATTCCTAGCACTCTGGGAATCCCTGAAGGTCATAGAGAACAGAACTTGGAGCAAAAGGAGCAAATGAGTGCTCCAGACTTGATGCTTCTAATGCTTAGAGGGCCTGTCAGACACTATTGTTCGCATATTAACAAAACTGGAATCAGGAAACATAATTGGGCTTTCACAGGTCAAGTTCAAACCTTGGTTATTTCAGCCTCCACTTATTGCTCTACCTTGGTTAGGCATCCCTGGTTCCAATCCTTCCTAACAAGTATTCTGGAGTACAGCCAGACCATGTTAGTGTTTCCCTTTATCCTGGTATTGTCAAGGGAGTCTTAAATTTTACATTTTCTCTTCTATTATCTCCGTAATTTGTGAAGTCATGTCTGGACTTCTGGGTTGAAATATTCTGTGTTCATTTACTATGATTCAATAAGCATCTACTGTGAGTGAGACACTAGGAAAATAAATAGAAATAGGCTTACTTCCTGCCTTCAAATAATTAAGGAATTCACAATGTAGTGACTACTTCCCATATATCCATATATGTTCCTGCTCTCAGCTTTTGCTCTTCTCTTGTTGGAAGGTCTTACTGTTATTCGTTTATTGATCTAGTTGTTTTAGGTACTCGTAGTCCAGCTTATGTTCTGCCTCCACATAGTTTTCTAGATTTGTGGTTCACATTTACTTTCCTTCTGTTTTGGTGAACACAGATAGAGTTGACACTATTGCCTACCCAGTACCCAGGCCTCCAATTCCTCCTAGCTACAGACCCCTATTTTGTTCAGAATGGCAATGTGCTGAATCCTGGATGATGACCTGTGACATTTCTAAGCCAATTATGATAAACCTGTTCCCTGATTTCCTTGCCTTCCTAGCAACCAACGGTGGCTTTGGGACCCAGTTCTAGTCAGTGGGATACATATGGCAAATCTGCAGAGAAACTTTTTCTCTTTTGATAAAGGCAGAGGTAAAAGGTTCCTTCAGCATCTTCCTTCCTCCTTTTTTTTTTTTCCCTAAGTTATTACTTAAATTTTAGTTAGTTAACATATGGTGTAGTGTTAGTTTCAGGTGTATGATACAGTGATCCAACATGTCCATACAACATTCAATGCTCCTTTCTTCCCTCTTTGAACATAGACTTGATGCTTGGAGCTGCAGCAGCTATTTTGAGATCCTAAAGGAACAAGCACGAACAAAGGCAAGAGAACCCCAGAGATGTTGGCCCTGGTTTTATCATACACCAGCAAGTCCCTATCTCTGGACTTCCTGTTCTGTGAGAAACAAACTATTTGTGTAAGCCACTCAAGTCAGGATTTCTACTACTGTACATTTTTCTAATCAAGAAATAACTTTCATAATTTGGATTATCTAAACTATTCTTCCTAACTAGATGGCAGATATTGGTTACATTCTTGGCATTTAATAAATACTCATTTGCTTCATATCTTGACTATGTATACTAGATATTCAATATATGTCATGAAATTCTCATTCTGAAAGCAAAGGAGAGGGGGGCCTGGGTGGCTTAGTTGGTTAAGCGTTCGACTTTCACTTAGGTCATGATCTCGCGGTTCGTGGGTTCGAGCCCCGCGTCAGGCTCTGTGCTGACTGCCAGCTCAGAGCCTGGAGCTTGTTTCAGTCTATGACTCTCTCTCTCTCTGACCCTCCCCTGCTCATGCTGTCTCTCTCTCTCTCTCTCCTAGAAATAAATAAAAAACATTAAAAAAAAAAAAAAGAAAGCGAGGGAGAAAATTGTACTAACACATGAAAAGAGAATTAAACAAGGTCAAAAAGAAAAAAAAAGCGTCTAAAATAAGAAGTTATATGAGAAGAATTTGTTACAACCTAGTTCAGTTACAACCTATAATGAAAGAAACTTCTTAGAGTTTTCCAAAATTAGTAGAAATATTTTTAAGTGAGAAATAAGACATTAGAATAAGCCCCAAAGGGATGGATTTTTTATTTTTTATTTATTTTTTACAAATAGTTTATTGTCAAATTAGTTTCCACATAACACCCAATGCTCATCCCCACAAGTGTCCTCCTCCATGCCCAAAGGGATGGATTTTTTAAAGAAGAGATCATATAAACAAGATTTCTATTAAATACAAAGAAGACAATGTAATGCAGTTCCAGCAGTATTAAAACTAAGTGAGGAACCACCATTGTTAAATATCACTTGTAAGGAGACACTTTCTCTGTCCCTTAGGTAGCAGGGTTGACTCATCTAAATGCTCAAGTCCTTAGCATGCTAATTAGCTTCCAAAATCTTTCACCTGAGATTTAACCCATGCTTGAGGAAACTATTATAGCATTTGCTTTTGGAGAAAAAGTACAGAGCTGGGACAGAAACTATTTTCAAGCCTTCCAAATGTTACAGGTAATGGGGAACTGTTGAGAGAAAGAAGTAGCTTTGGGTCGTTTTAGGTTAGTGACCTTAAATATAAGGTGTGATTTAATCAGATGCCAGAGTAATCAAAGCGGGAGGTGGGGAAAAAGACTCAGAGCTGCCTGGAGTTAGTGAGGATTTTGGTGGTCACTTCCAGCTTGAGCTCAAACTGTGATTCTGTCAGAAACTCCACAAACAAAGGGCTGCATTATGTAACTCATCTTGTATTCCTTTGTGAAGGATTCCACAACAGTTTCATTAGTCTCCTCCCCCACCCTCACCACATGTTACCACTTCCAGGCTGCAACCTTTCCAGAAGGGAAACTTCCTACCTCAAATAAAAATATAAGTTAAAAAAAAACTTACTTTTTTTTTCAGAAACTGAGTGAAACTGATTTGAAGTTTATACTGACTGGGAAAATACTTCTTAAACTAGTCAGAGAAAATTAATCTCACTTGAAGAATTTCCAAATAATTCAGGAACAGTTAGCAATGATTGTTAAACTCTGTCTCGATTATCATTTTCTGGTAGTGTTACTCTATTGACTATACCACTCCCAGAAGGTCACCATGCAATACAGCATTAAAATTTTTTTTTAATGTTTATTCATTTTGAGAGACAGAGAGACAGAGCTTGAGCGGTGGAGGGGCAGAGAGAGAGAGGGAAACACAGAATCTGAAGCAGGCTCCAGACTCTGAGCTGTCAGCACAGAGCCTAACGTGGGGCTCTCATGGATTCACGGACTGTGAGATCATGACCTGAGCTGAAGTCGGACACTTAACCGACTGAGCCACCCAGGCGCACCTCAATATAGCTATAGGCAAAAAATGGAAGACTGAAACATTGATGATGCATAGCAATACATTCTCATGAACAGTATCTATTTTCAAGATAAGATTTATTTTTGTACCTGATATGAGGATGTTCTAAGATTAAACACAATCCTATGCTATCATATTTAGCTTTGGTGTATAAAAATCTATCTTTCAGCACTATGATTTTTTATTAATTACTAACTTAAAATCCTTCCATTATACAATATTATTTTGATCAGCTGTAAAAATAATTTAACTGCTGAACAGATTTTTCCCTGTTAACATTTCAAATGTTGGCTTAATGTTTGTTACTCAGACCCCTATAAAAGTGACTAAAGTTTATGGAGGAATACTGCATAGAACATGTCTTTTGGTCTGAGTCTGGGCTGTGCATAGGCAAAGGTTAGATGGGAGCCCCCAACTACCAAGTGGTATTAAAAAAGTTAGGCTTTGAATTTCAACAGGTGACACTCTTCCTTCTGACTTGGTCTTAAATGGATGTGTTTAACACTCCATCACCTCTTGGGCAGAGAAAGAGACTGAAATGTTGAATAGTGCTTAAGAACCAATTTCATGGGATCTGGAAATCAAGGCAAGTTACATGTGGGATACATGGGTTTTCATTCTGCTGGTCTTTTCTCACTCAAAACTTTCAGACTCAGGATTATGGCCTGTAAGTTGGGTAATCATATCTTCCTATCTAGTTCCAACTGTCCAAGCACAATTATTAGCAGTGGTCACTTACACTCTCAAAAGTGGCCCAGTTCAGATGACAAATTATAGGGCTATCCTACATATGAGCTTTAAAAGTTACTTATAACACCATTTGCAGTGATAATCATTCTCTTTAGGGCAAATTGAAATAATCATTATTGGTCAACTTCTGTAAAAAGAAATAAACTAAAAGCCTATTACTTTAATCCCAATGATTCAATCGTAGAGATTTTGCCATCTAAAAGTTTATTTTAAGATGAGAGTAATTTTGGAAAATCACATTTCTATGAATTATTTAGGATTCCTAATTTTATGCAGTTTTGGTTTTTTTGTTAGCCCTATTTCAAAAAGAAGGCTTATTTCCCTTAAAATTTGTTACAATGAAAAAAGCACAAGATCTGAAATGAAATACCTTGCATCTTGGATTTGAATCCTAATTCAACGGTTTGCTTCAATTGGAAAATTCAAATAATCTCTGTGAACATCATTATTATTAACCCCTCCTAAATTGCCTTTAAGGACATTTTAGAAGGCAGAAGTGAAATAACTATATATACTGTAAAAAGGTAACATAATTTCAACACAGTTATTATTTATTTTTATAATAAAGACAGCTTATCCCTTTGCAACTTCTAGGACACTTGTATGCTGAAGAAAAATCGCCAATAGTAGCTACGACTGAGCCAGATGTGTGGGAGCAGGGGTCTTTCACTAGACTCTTCTCTGATACAGTTTCATCACATTTTGGGTGACACCTGTGCATGGACATCCATGGCCCACAAAGATCAAAGGAGGAAAGACTAAGGACCTTATGCCCGAAGGCCAGAGAATGAAAGACTGAATTTTTTTTTTAATTTTTTTTTATGTTTTATTTATTTCTAGGAGAGAGAGAAAGACAGCGTGAGCAGGGGTAGGTCAGAGAGAGAGGGAGTCACAGACTGAAACAGGCTCCAGGCTCTGAGCTGGCAGTCAGCACAGAGCCCGACGCGGGGCTCGAACCCACGAACCGCGAGATCATGACCCAAGCGAAAGTCGGACGCTTAACCGACTAAGCCACCCAGGCGCCCCAAAAGACTGAATTTTAAAATACACAACTCTGGTCAAAAGTTTTATTAGTGGTTTCATGAGTTTCTGATATGGATAATCTTTCCTCAAAAGAAAAGGGAGTTGCAGTAAAAAAGCTAGTTCATGGAACAGATTTTTCTTTTTACTGGTCACATTTTTCAAAGACATTCCTCGATCTGATAGATACAATCCTCTTTCTTCCTATTGATGTTCTGTTCGTTCTTCTCTGAAATTCTTTTTTTTTTTAATTTTAGAGATTGATAAAGAGAGATTGTGAGCACAGGAGGGGAGGGTAGGGGAGAGAGAGAGAGAGAGAGAGAGAGAGAGAGAGAGAGAGAGAGAGAGAGAGAGAGAGAATTTTAAGCAGACTCTACACTCAGCATGGTTAGATCCCATTACCCTGGGATCATGACCTGGGGCGAAATCAATAGCTGAGTGCTCAACTGAGCCACCCAGCTGCCCCTCTTCTCTGGAATTTAAAATTTTCTGGTCCAGAAAAAACAACTGGGTGCTCAGACTTAATTCATTTAAACCACCTGTCATCAAAAATTATGTGAGAAGTATTTTTAGTTTTTCATCTCTCTGAATGTAATCTTATTGTATTGTATTTTAAAATGTTTATTTATTTTGAGAGAGACATAGCCAGCCTAGGAGGGAAGAGGCAAAGAGCTGTGGGGCTCTCTGAAAGAGAGTCAGCCCAGAGCCTGCCAGGCTTGATCTCAAGAACCATGAGATCAGGACCTGAGACAGAACCACGAGCTAGAAGCTTAACTGACTGAGCCACCCCCATGACCCTCAAATGCTTTTATTTTTTAAAAAAACTATCTGACTGGGGTGCCTGGGTGGCTCAGTTTGTTAAGTGTCAACTCCTGATTTCAGCTCAGGTCATGAATTCCCAGTTCCTGCATTGGAAGCCCCAGCTTGGGCTCTGCACTGACAGCATGGAGGCTGCTTGGGAATTTCTCCACCTCTCTCTCTGCCCCCACCAACCATCCCTCAAAATAAATAAATTAAATTAAAAAAAAAAAACCCCACAACTCTCTGATTTCCCTCCACCTTGTCATTGTTTCGGAGACATTTCTTTAGGGGCACCAGGGTGGTTCAGTTGATTAAAACATCCGACTTTGGCTCAGGTCATGATCTCACAGTTTGTGAGTTCAAGACCCACTTCAGGCTTAGTACTGACCGCTTGGAGCCTGCAGCCTGTTTCAGATTCTGTGTCTCCCTCTCTGTTCCTCCCTCACTCGCACTCTCTCTCTTTCTCTCTCTCAAAAATAAATAGACATCAAAAAAAAAAATTAAAAACAAAGACATTTTTCGAGAGCTTTTAGTAATTGTAGGAAGAGTTCCTATAAATTATCCTTTATCTCAATAATTAGGTAAATACCCTAAAATGAGAGCTAATCCTGAAATGTATGGCATTTTTGTCTATTTAGATTGACTTCTCTGAGATTACCGATCTTGTTTTGAGGCCTCAGAGATCTCTCAGTTAGTTCAAGGTCCTCAATTTTATTATGTAAAAATTTTTTAAACATTTTTATTATTATTGAGAGACAGAGAGAGATAGAGCATGAGCATGGGAGGGGCAGAGAGAGGGTGAGACACAGAATTTGAAGGAGGATCCAGGCTCTGAGCTATCAGCAGAGAGCCCAATGCAGGGCTCCAACTCACAAACTGTGAGATCATAACCTGAGCTGAAGTCAGACACTTAACCTACTGAGCCACCCAGGCGCCCCTAACAGTCCCCAACTTTAAATATACTCTGCTTGCAAAGGCGGGAGGACCCAAAGAGTAGTGAATGGCAAAAGACTGCCGAGAGGAACAGAATGCCAAAACTACATGGTATTCCCGGGCTGAAAAAGAGCGCTAGATATTGTCTCCTCTCCCTTGGAGAGAAAAATCTCTCTCACACATTCCATCTATTAGAAGTTCATTTGTGTTTAACAAGCCCCTCTTTTAAAATGCAAATCTGCCTTGTAAACCTGTAAACCTCCTTCACACCTTATTGTTAATTATGTTGATGTTCTAGAATATGATCAACACTTAACTGATATTGGCAATCCAGGAATGAACAAATTGCTCAGAGTGAAAAAAGGGAAATTTTGGTGGAGGAGGACTGGAGACAGTAGTGTAAGGATTTCATTTGTGGGCAATAGGGCATGCTGATTATTCTGTAGTTTTTATCTAGGATAAAACTCCAGTAGCTGGAAAAGCATTTTTCTTTCTTTTTTAAAATTTAATGTGTATTTATTTTTGAAAGAGAGAGAGAGAGGCAGAGTGCAACTGGGGGAGTAGCAGAGAGAGGGAGACACAGAATCCAACCAAGCAGGTTCCAGGCTCTGAGCTGTCAGCACAGAGCTTGACATGGGGCTTGAACTCACAAATGGTTGAGATCATAACCTGAGTTGAAGTCAGATGCTTAACTGAATGAGCCACCCAGGTGCCCCAAAAGGAGCATTCTTCTCGATTGCCATTGTCTGGCTGAGATCAAAACAAGTCTGGAAAACTGCAAACTTGAGTTTAAATATTCAAACTTTAAATATTTAGCCATAGCAAGTTAATTGAGTTTAGTCTTTCCTGGAAAACTTTCTAGCTAATTCTCACTATCTCTAAAACTTGGCAACCCTGGATTCTAAGACTGTTCTGGTTCAACCTTCCAGGTCTGAAGCTCAAATGATTAGTGGATTCCAAAAATAAGTGACTGTGGGCCAGGCCTTTTTCATTGTCTCACTAGTCATTCACTTCTTTGGAGATGATGGTATATAATCCTAGAGTATTATAAGCAATTTCAGAAAATGTAAGATATACTATTTCTATATCTGTTTTACTAAGTGCTACTTGATCTGATATCAAAAGGTTGCAAAATTTGAATTAGACTTCAATTGACTTAAGTTACAAGTTTAGCTAAGCAAAAATTCAAGGAAAAATATTTTATGACAACTTATTATTAGTCATCTCTCCATTTATATGAAAAATATGCTAAAATCTTCACTATTAAGAAAAGGGGTCATCTTTCCCGCCAAAATGGCTATTTTTAGTTTTCATGTGGTTGGATACATTTGTAAACTATTACATAAAAACATATGGTTGGAACATGCTTATTCCTTCATGAGTTCCTCTTTTGAGGCTGCAGAATTTTCTTAGTTGTTCCATGTGCTTTTTTGTTGTGCTGATGGCTTCTTGTTCTAAATAATTTTCTTCCTTTTCTATTGTTAATGAAATGAATTTTAATAAGGAAAAAAATAAACCCTCTAATGAAATCCCTTTCTTCATAGACTTGGGCTGGAAAGTATTATAGGACACAGGGGGACGACAAACATGTTGCACATTCTTCAGTCGAGCTCTCTGTGGTTCATTCACCTGAATGCATTTTGAAAAGCAGGGAAACAACAGTGGGAAAGGGATTATTTATGTGGCTAGTTTCAGTTACTTATAAAGTACCAGACAAGTTTGTCTTATTATTAAACATAAATACAGTTTTATGTTCCATCAGATCAGTGAACCCCCATTTTAACATATCTCACCCATAAGGAGGAGTGAAAAGTCCCAGAGGTATTCAAATTGCACCAAGCCTGAATCTGGAGTTTTGTTACATGATTCTCAGTTGACCTTTAAGTGTGACAGTCAACTATTGAATTGGCATGGTTGAACTACAGTTCTTTGAAATGGAAGAGTATTGAACAATTGAGAATCCTTCCAGCTATTTAATTTAACTTTGTACTTTATATTTTGCCCTTACCTTCCCTTACAACACTCTTCCTCCATTCCCTATATATTTTGACTCCCATACCTTCTCAATTCTGCTTGATAGTGAAACTCTACAGTTTTGGGACATGCTGGGTTCTCTATAAATACTTGCTGAATGCATAAAAAAAACACCTGGAAACAAGCAATTGGAAAACTTTTAATTAGGCAAATTAACCAATTTATAGTTTGAGGGGACATCCATGATAATAACAAAATGATTAAAAATTTCAAGTATATTTAGGAATGATGTAACCTAGAAGGTTAAAAATGAGAAATTCTAGAATTGGAAAAGAAAAAATTATACAGCTCAATACAATTGAAAGCGCATGCAGAAGAAAGCTAGTATATTGTTTATTAAAACATAAAATGGAAAGGCTGAAATTAGAATGCTAGTTGGTATTATTATATCAAAGCAGAAAGTTCCTTCTTATTATTCCAGCTCCAGAGAGAACATATTCTCCAATGCCACCAAGAACAGAATAGGGAGAAATGTTTGTAATTTAAGAGTTGTAGAAGATAAAAAAGCTAGATGTTCAAGGTAAATCAGCTTGGTTTGTGTGGTAACCAGCTTCCAAGATGACTCATCTATGACCCCTGCATCTTGGTATTCACTTCCTTGTATATCCTCCCTACACACTGCAGCAGGTTTGTCTGTGTGATCGATACAATGTGGTGAGAGTGACTTTCTATGCTAGAACAGAAAAGCCATTACTGCTTCTTCTTAGTCTTTTTGATCACTCACTCTGGAGAAGCCAACCCCTATATCTTGAAGACACTCAAGCAGCCCTACAGAAAGGTTCAGGTGGCAAGGAACTAAGACCAACAGGCAACACTGACTTATGAGCCATTTGAGTAAGCCACCTTGGAAGTGGATCTTCCAGCGCTAGTCAAGCCTTCAGATGACTGCAACCCCTGCTCACATCTTGACCACAACATCATGAAAGAATTGAAACCAGAACCACTTCTCTAAGCTGCTCTTGAATTCTTGAGTATCAGAAATACCTGAAAGATAATACATACTTATTGCTTGAAGTCACTAGGTTTTGACATACATACATACATATACATATATATATGTGTGTGTGTGTGTGTATATATATATATATATATATATATTTTTATTTATTTATTTATTTATTTTTTTGTAGCAATAGATAACCTATAGAGTGATTATGGCTTCCCTCCACTCCTACCCCTGTGGTGCAAGAATTGGATTAATCATAATCCTTGGTACATGATGTATACTCATTACTGGTCCATACTTGGCCTACTTTAACTCATATAGTTAGCTACTTTTTTAATGAATTAAACACCAACAAGTGAAGTTCTTAAAAGAAGAGCTAGGAGCTTTATAATAACCTACATATATCCATATAGTTTACCCCATCTTATCTTATTGCCTCTCCCACCTAAGATAATGAGTATCTTGATTCTTATGTATACTATTTGTTTTCCTTTTCATAAAGTTTATGTCTATAGTTATGCTTAAATTTATGTTTGTTTATATACATATATATATTAGATACATATATCATGTATCTAATATATATATTTTGGTTCCTTTTAACTTTATAAAATGCTATTATGCTATATATGTTTTGAGATTTAATTATCTTTACTTAATATTGTTAAGGTTTATCCATGTTGTTATATATCACTGCCGTTCATTCATTTTCTGTCTAATTATTGATGATGCCAAGGTAGTAAGGCAGAAAAATAAGACTAATAAAACCTTACACCACAGAAATATGTAGTTGTGGGTGAGTAGGATAAAGCATATTTAGGATATAATTTAAATAAATTCATTAGTTCTAGACATAAAAGAAATAAGCGTAAAACTAATTTAGAAGTTAAAAAATTATTTCCTGGGGCACCTGAGTGACTCACTTGGTTAAGCATCTGACTTTGGGTCAGGTCATGCACGGTTTGTGGGGGGTGAGCCCTGCATTGGGCTCTGAGCTGACAGTGTGGAAACTGCTTGAAATTCTTTCTTTCTCTTCTTTGCTCTCTGTGCTTCCCAATCTCAAAATAAATAAATAAATAAGCTTTAAATATCTTAAAAAATTATTTCCTTATGGGTAATAGCATATTTTAGTAATGTATACACATTCATTTTTAATTTATAATAAAGTTTATTATACACACACATAAACTATGGGCTCTTCAGATGGATATTAAGTTCAAAGACCTATGAAAATACAGTAGCAGGCAGTTGCCTATATAAAAATAAAAAGCTAATGTTTTGAAGGATTCATGGCATGAAACTACTTGGTGAGTGAATACCAAAAATTATCTATATTTTGTTTAAGAATTCATTGGGGAAGCTGGGTGGCTCAGTCACTTAAGCCTCTAACTTTACCTCAGGTCATGATCTCACAGTTTGTGATTTCAAGGCCCACATAGGGGATGTGGCTCAGAGCCTGGAGCCTGCTTCAAATTCTGTGTCTCCCTCGCTGTCCTTACCCCACTCACACCCTCTCTCTCTCTCTTAAAAGCAAATAAAAGAAATTTTCATTACTTCCAACTGTTCTCATACACACACAATTTCAAAGAATTCTTAAACATGATTACTTAATGTTTACCTCAAATCTTTATGAATACAATTTAAATAAAGTATTACTGACAAATGAAATTAATTATATATCTAAGTGATAAGAGTCTCTCAGTCTTACCTCTTAGCTTCTTTCCAATCATTCAAAGTCCATATTCCTATGTCTTGATAGCACTATCCAGAGACTAGCCTCATTTGTTAATTATAGACATGTTTCAACTATATCTGTGCCAGCGAACTCTTTTCTGGTATCTTTCTCTTTCTCACTGATGTCAGTTTACAATGGATAGTATTGTTGAATGCCAAATTATATTTATTTTAAGATTATTGTTAGTACTCCTGCATCTCTTCCCTCCCCCATCCTCCACCCTCCTACCACCAGTGCCTTATGGAGGGATATTGATTCATGAAAATTTAATAGGTATCCTTAAGCTAAATCGACTTCTAATACAAGTAGATCTTTGTTATGTAGTAGCCAAATTAGCTTTATCCATTAAACCAAGATCTATTTAGCCATTTGGCTTTACCAAAGAAACAAAAACACTTTTCTCTAACTTGACACAATTACAAAGAATGTGTGTGAAAACGATCTATAAAGCAAGAAGTATTTCATTCTCGATTCTTCACTAAACAAATGATGCAGCTTTAAGGAATAGAAGGAAAATAAATATTGATTTAATAGAGCCCTCAACTATGGCATAAAGTCCAAAGCATGGGACAAATAAAAAAAATGTAGAGGATTAGCAGAATTACTGAAGGTGATCAGAAGTACTGATAGAGAAGAGTCACTTTTTTTTGCCCTAGTCATTTCCCTAAGGCCCTTTGCTAAAAAAAAAAAAAAAAAAAAGCATACACATTTCAAGAATACATTTTAAAAAGAATTTCTCAGTTTAAGAAAAAACCTCTACGCAAGAAAGAAGGACTATTTGAAAAGCAGCTTAGTGGGAGGCTGTGGGCCAAAAAGGAGGCTACCAAAGCCAGCCCTTGCCATGATGTCCTCTCTCAGGTCTTCTACATTTTTCCTCTTGGGAATAAAGGTAAGAGTTTTATCATGGGGAGGAATCCAGAGAGGAATGTTCATCATTCCCTCCCCTCCAAACACACACACACACACACACACACACACACACACACACACACACACACACACACACACACTTCCTTTTCTTCTTCCTTCCAACTCAACAGCTCTTCCTTTGGGGACTCAAAGATAAAAGACCTAACAATAATAAGCCATAGGTGGCACCTGGAAGTCTCAAAAGTCTAAAGTAAGGTTTAACTTCTGGAAAAGGCTTTTGACAATTTACTTAGGTTGAGTGAAAAAAGCAACATAATAGGCAAAGCATGGGTTTAGGATCAGACAGCCAAGATTTTGAAGCTTAACTTTACTTATTATCAGTGTCACCTCGAGCAAGTTACTCAACCTGTTTAAATTTTAGTTTAGTCACCTCTAAAATGCTGATTACCTATGAAATCTGTGTTCCATATACCATGCAGGTACTCAGTAAACACTCAGAATGTCTCTAGTATCTGTCTAAACTGGATTTGGTGTAAGGATTTAGTAAACAAGACATTTATGTGGAAGAAAGGAAGATACTTAATCATGAGAGCACTTACACTGCCTAACAATCATTTGTTGACATCTCTTCCTTTGCTAATTGATAAATGTTAGGAGTAGAAGAAAAAAGATTAATATCTAACTTCTATCATTTGAAAAAAACTAAAGATTATAACTAAGAAACAGAAGACAATACTAGATTATCTCTAAGGTTAATCTTCCAAAGATTTTTCACAAACATATAGTATTTAGTGTTCTCACATTATAGGAGTATTCTCTATTTATAGTTTGATATGCTTGTCTATTAGAAGAATAAAAAAAAGTACTTTAAAGTGTAAATTTTAATTAAGTTTCATGCTATGTTTTGACTGGTTGTTTTACCTGCACTATTTGATTTGCTATGACATTCCTTCCATTATTCTCTTAGCACCCCAGTTAATAAAAAGTTTACCAAGGAACCTATTAACATAATTAATATTTATTACATATTACGTACTAGATATTGTACTAATCACACTATTATTAGTATTTTTAATATCATTAAGAACTATGAACATATTATGTACAATAATAATAGGAACTATCTATTGAATGCTTATTGTGCACCACGTTTTGCTAAACATTTTGTGTATATTTTCAGTTAATACTTTCAAAGACCTAATGAGCTAAGTAGCAGTAGATAAATGAAGGGACATGTTTATCTTTTCTTGTTACAGAAAAACTCACCATATCAGTCTTTTAAGCACTGATAGAACAGAATGGTAATTTCTTAAATTTAGAAAGTGTCATTCATAAAAGTGTACTGTTGACTACTTTACTGACTTGTGCTATACGCAATAATAATCTTCCATTACACAGGACTAGAAGGCTGCTCCCTAAAAGATAGCATTTGATAAGTTGCACATAAGAATCCATTAGAATAACAGCTTAATAGAGGAACAAAATTCCATTTGAAATACAGAAAGAAGTTAGAAAAATCAAACACTTTAGTTTAACTGCAATTTGTCCCAATCTCTTTCAGAGTACATAAATATAATAGGCAAAGATCATTGACATTGTCAGGGAATTATCATGAAATTTCAACCCAAAGGCAACAAGCTCAAGCAACGTAGATGTAGAAGCAGGGCCTCCTAAAGTAAGAGTAAAGCAAATTTCATGACGTATTCTAGCTCCTACTCTTTTGACTAATTAGTAGCCTCAGAAATTAAATATTTAAAGATTTAAAAATAATGCAGTTGACCAAAATATTACTAAATAAAATAACCCTTATTACATTTGAAGTGTCTCACAGTTCAAAAATTTAACTTATACTCATCTATCTGGTTTCTCCCCAAATAATATAAGAACTTAATTATTCCATAATTTAATCTGGCAGAGGAATCAAAGACAATGTGATATTCTTTCACTGTTACCTTACTTCAGGGTAAGGAAAATAATATAAACTTTATGGAAAACCTAACGTACGTGTGTGTGTGTGTGTGTGTGTGTGTTCACCACAAGGCTTTTGCAAATAACCCTCTTGTTGACTGAATACAAAATGTTACCATTCAATCACATGAGTCTGCAGGATGTTAGTAACATCCTAGTGGAATTTATAAAATAAAGAAAATAAATAGACTCCAGAATTTCCAGTTTTTGAGAAGCTGAATATACAAAAAGGACTATTAAAAGTGAAAGGGTTAAAAGAAGTGAAAGGGTTAGTAGAAAATCTTCTGAGCTCATTTAATAAGAGAATGTGCAATTCCATGAGATTCTTTTCTAAAGAAACCACTAACAATGCTGTAGATCTACAAAACCTGTAAGAGTGCACAATGGACTTGAGCCCCTGCTTTGTGACTCATGGGTATACTTCATCAGGATGGACTTCCTCTTTTACAGGGTCATATAGGTGAATAAGCTGACAAAGTCTACAGAGAAAGAAATTCCACATGTGTCATAGGGATAGAATGTATTTGATCTCAAATTCTATATACACATAAAAAAACTAATTATAAGCCAAAACTTAATGAATTCAGTACCGTTTGTGGTCTTTTGCCTCTAGAATGTCTGTCCCTTTCTTTTCTGCCTCTAGAGAATAACTCAAATTTATTTAACTTTAAATTAACACTAGGTAAAACATAAGTCAATAAAAGTAAATTTTTACTAGGTAGATTGTATATTTCTCAAATCCTTTATAAAAAGATAAGCTAAATGAGACAACTTCTAAAGGCCAGTTGAAGATTTTCTTTTGAAAGTAGTAATGAAACAACAATACTAATATAACAATAATGAATAACTGAAAACATGCCATGTATCAGGCACTTAGCTGAGAGTTGTACATGCATTGATAAATTAATAAAAGCAATCAATGCTTTTGAGAACCTACTCCAGACTAGGCACCATACAAAATGTGTCACACACACATACACACACAAACACACACACAAGATAGAGGTAACTTTAATTATACAACACAGTTAGAAAATATAATGGATAAGAGTATCATGGGAGATTTTTGATAAAACTGAATAGATCTTTTCATATTTCTCTGTTTGAATCTCTCCAAATATCCCTAATGTCTGCTTTTAAAAGGAAAAAAACTATAATAAATTTTGAAAAAAATTATTCACAAAGAAAACTGCCACTCATATATAAGCACTGATGGTTAACTTCTTAAGGCGCACAATATTCTCTACTATTCCTGAAAAATCATTGACAAGTAGCCATAAAAACCTAAATAATAACTGAAAATATTCTTCAGAAATCAATAGGTCAGGAAGAATTATTGTAATATGTATTGGCCTCCACTCACCTTTTTCAATGCCATGTACTTCTATCCATCAAAACTCTCTTCTGTGATTTTTTTCATATCCCTAGATTAAGGAATATCAGCATTTATTTACAGAAATATCTTGAGAGTGTGCCTACCACTGCATATTTCTATGAAACCGAGAAAACAAGAAGAAAGCATGATAGTTATCTGGTGTCATTTTAGTTTTTCTTCTTTTTCTTATTACCATTACTGTTGTTAAGCCTATTGCCTATTTCCAATAGGCTTCATCTTTCATTAGACCTGAAATACAGATCTCTTTATTTAGGACTTGGACATAAATACCAGTTGCTCAGTTGTTATTTTCATGATCATTTTAAGTTATTTCAACTATAAATGCTTTAATTCCCTGAATATCCTAATGCTGTCTAAGTACAGATATACTCCCACCACATTCCTCTGGGCTAACCTAGTAATGCAGTTAGAGTAAAGTTTCATTACAATATATGAGGGAAACTGGTACATGATTAACATTTAAAAATTAAACAATATAGAAGATAGTCATAGGACATAAGATACAGTCAGATCTTCAGAACTTCTGGTGCATCATTTTAAAACATCATTCATCATTTTGATAGAGCTGAGGTCAAGTTTCTAAAAATGCAACTTGTTAAAAGTAGGAATAAATGAATGAGGGATGAGTCAGCTCATTTGATGGAAAGGGTAAAAAAAAATACTTCAAAAGCATACCACATGACTTGGTAAATATTCAGTGTATCAAAATGCAGTTGCCATCTGGCGTTGATAGACTGGGCTAGAATATGTGTTTAAAAAAAAAACAAGAAAGGAAATAACTCAGCCAGGTTAATGTGCTCTTGTCTACATTTCATAATTCAGGTACTAAGTGCTTTAATAAATATTCACCACAAAAGAAAGGCTGCATTACAAGTCAGATTTGGACAATGTTAAAGATATTCACAGATTTGTTGCGGAGGGCTTGGAAAAGAGTAAAATCAGACAAGACCTGATGAACCCTATATAAGGTGAAAACAAAAAAGTGTTTTAGGTAAAGCAGAATTCTCAATTATAATGATACTGCCTGGATATCAGCTTCACAGATGAACACAGGGAAGGGGTAAGCCTACATTTAGGGGGGAAAACCCTGAAATCTTGATTACTGTCAGCTTTGAATATTCAATTATTGTTTTTCTTTGACTGTGACTATTTTAAAGTATAGAGTAAACCAAGGAATAAACAAAGCTAATGGCTGGATTGGAGAAAGAAGGAAAAATTGGAAAACTGACATTGTTTGAAGTTTTTAAGCTAGAGTTTGCTATTAACTTTGCAATATGTAATCAAACAAAAAGTAAATGCGAAGGATTTTATTCCTCTTACTCAAGAAATGAATGAAGCACATTTACAAAACAGTATCATTTGCAAAAGTAGAAAAAAACAAACCAAACAAACCCTGAACATCAGCAGTGAAAACTTGCCTATCCAAAGCTATGTCTGGGGGTGGGCGGAGGAGGGCTGTTTAAATTAGATACCTCTTTCCTTAACCCTGAATAGTCCCTGAGTTTCCACATCTTGACAATTTATGTTTTAGCCACATCTCTTAAAATCAAGGCAGTAGGCAGAAAATAAAAGTTTTCATATAGCTTTGCAGGTCAGTTAGAACAGGCTCTAGGAACACTGTTAGCAAAATAGGTGAAAGACTTCAGGAGAGAGTTGATTAAGGTCAAGCATTGATTTTTTTTTTTTTTTTAAATGAGGTAAAACTTAAAGCAAAATTTACAGATTTTAAAGAGTACAATACAGAATTCTGTGTAATCACCACCCTAACAAGCGAGATAGAAAGTTCCTTTGTGCCCATTTCCTGTCAATTTTCACCTCTGTAAACAACCAATATCTTGAGTTTCATCACCATAGATTAGTTTTGCTTTCATATAAATAAATTCATACAATGTATGGTCTTTGGGGTCCTGACTTCTTTTGCCCAACACATTTCTGAAATTAATGCACATTGTTGTCTGTATTATAGGCTATTTGTTTTATTTTGAATACACCACAATTTGTATATCCATTTCCTACATGTGGGTATTTCCATTTTTAGACAATTATGGGAATAAAGTTACGATAAACATTCTTGTACAACTCTTTTTGAGGGCACAACTTTCATTTCTTTTTGTTAAATACCCAGGAATGCAATTGCCAAATTATATGGTAGGTATATGTGTTAAATCTTATAAGATTATTGACCCAGTTTTCCAAATTGGAACATTCCCCACTAGCAAATGTAATAAGAATGCCAAGTATTCAAAAACCTTGCCAACACTTTCCTGTGTCAGTCTTTTTTAAGTCATTCTAGTAAGCATGAATTATTAATCTTGCTGTGGTTTTGATGTGAGTTCTCCTGAAGAGTAATGATACTGAGTACCTTTTTATGGGTTTATTGGCCATTCTTAGATCTTACATTGTGAAATGCCTATTTATGTTGTTTGCCCATTTTTAAATTCTGTCTCTTTGTTATTGATGTGTAGGTATTCCTTACATATTCTAGACATGAGTCTTGTTGATATATTTTGCAAATATTTGCACCCAGTTTGTTGCTTGCCTATATTTTCTTAACTGTTTTTTATTTTTGATAACCAGAAAATTTTAATTTGGGTAAGATTTGACATCATTTTTTTTTTCTTTTATGTTTAGGGCTTTCTGTGTCCTCGAAACAATTTTTACCTATCCCAGTGTCATGAGATTTTTGTTCCCAATGTGTCACTCTAGAAGGATTACAATCTTAGTTCTTGCAGGTTTAATATATATCAAATTAATTTTAGTGTGTAGTATGAGACAGAGGCCAACGTTTAATTTTTCCCATATATTTATACAGTTGTTCAAGCACCAATTTTCAAAGAGATTCTCCTTTTCCCAATTACATTATGTTGTTACTTTTGTTGATACCTGGATTCTCTCTCTATTCTGATACAATGACCTATTTGTGTTTTTCCCCCCCATTGGGGGGGGTAAATTGGAATAATCTGTCATTATTATTATGTATTTACAGAAAGTCTTGAAATTAGATAGTGTGAGTGCTCTTTGTTCTTGATTTTCTAGGTAATCTGCAACTCCACATGAATTTTAAAATCAACTTGACAGTTTTTTCAAAAGTTAGAAAAAAAAAACTGTCGAGATTTTGACCTCAGATTATATTAACTGCATGGATCAACTTAGAAATGACACTTTAACAACCTGAGTGCTCACCCACGAACAATGGTTGTTCTTCTAAGGCCTTTTTTGTTTTGAGAATAGAAGCCTTATAGTCTCTTGTGAAACTTATTCCTAAGTAATTCATATCTTTTTTGCTTTAAAAATTCATATTTAGATTATTTTGTCACTAATAGATAAAAACATAATCAATTTTTGTGTAATAAATCTGTGACCTTGCTAAATCCACTTAATAGCTCTGGTAGTTGTTTTGTATATTTTTTAAGATTTCTACTGTAAACAATCATGGTATATGTGAGTAAAGACAGTTTTACTTCCTTTCCTATCCTTATACATTGATTTTTCTTGCTTTATTACTCTGGCTATGGTCTTTAGTACAATGTTGAACAGAAACAGTAAAAACTTATATCCCTGTCCAATACTAGATCTTAAGTAGAAAGCATTCATTTAGTCTTTCATCATTAAGTATGATATTAATTGTAGGTTTTCGCAGGAGCTCTTCATCAGATTCAGGAAGTTCCTCTATCTTCTAGTTTTCTGAGAGTTTCTATTATTAATGCCTGTGAAATAATTTCAAATGCTTTTTCAAAAAAGATTTTATTTTTCTTTCTTATTCTAGTAATATGGTGAATTTATATTTATTTTCAAATGTTGAACTAAACTTGAATTCCTGAGATAAACTCCAGTTGGTTACGAGTAATCACCCAGTTTGCATATTGCTGGAGTCTATCTACTCATGTCTTAAAAAAGTTATTGTACCCAGATCAATGAGGAATACTGGCCTGTAATTTTCTGATAATATCTTTTTTCAGGTTTTGCTAATAGGATTACCCTGGCCTCATAAAACAATTCAGGAAGTGTTTTCTCCTACTATATTTTCTGGAAGAATTTGTGTTGGATTAATATCATTTAATCCTTTAAATTTTTATAGAATTTTTCATTAAAATGGTCTGGGCCTGGTGCTGTTTTTCTAGAAGTGTTTTTGATAACAAATTCAATTTCTTTAATAAATAAATACAAGGTTATTCAGATTTTCTGTTTCTTGTGTCAGTTTTGGAAAAATGTTTCAAGGAATTTTTCTTTTTTTTTTTTTTAAGTTTGGGTGGATTTATTCTCTCTTTTTTTTTTTTAGTATATGATTTATTTTATTTTATTTTATTTTTTTTACAAATAGTTTATTGTCAAATTAGTTTCCACATAACACCCAGTGCTCATCCCCACAAGTGCCCTCCTCCATGCCCACCCCTCCTCCCCCCACATCCACCAGTCCTCAGTTTTTGTCAGCATTCAAGAGTCTCTCATGGTTTGCCTCTCTCCCTTTCCCCACCATTTCCGCCCTTCTTCTCCCCCTTGGTCCTCTGTTAAGTTCCTCCTAATCCTCCTATAGGTGCACACATATGATATTTGTCCTTCTCTGCCTGACTTATTTCGCTCAGCATAACACCCTCAAGGTCCATCCATGTTGCTACACATGGCCAGATTTCATTGTTTCTCATTGCCATGTAGTATTCCATGGTATAGATAAACCACATCTTCTTGATCCATTCATCTGTTGATGGACACTTAGGCTCTTTCCAGGTTTTAGCTATTGTGGAGAGTGCTGCTATGAACATTGGGGTACATGTGCTCCTATGCCTCAGCATTTCTGTATCCCTTGGGTAAATTCCTAGCAGTGCTATTGCTGGGTCATAGGGAGTTCTATTGTTAGTTTCCTGAGGAACCTCCACACTGTTTTCCAGAGGGGCTCTACCAGTTTACATTCCCACCAACAGTGTAGGAGGGTGCCCGTTTCTCCACATCCTCGCCAGCATCTAGAGTTCTCTGATTGGCTCATTTTAGCCACTCTGACTGGCGTGAGGTGGTATCTCAGTGTGGTTTTGATTTGTATTTCCCTGATGAGGAGCGATGCTGAGCATCGTTTCATGTGTCTGTTGGCCATCTGGATGTCCTCTTTGGAGAAGTGTCTGTTCATATCTTCTGCCCATTTCTTCACTGGGTTGTTTGTTTTTTGGGCGTGTAGTTTGGTGAGTTCCTTGTAGATTCTGGATATCAACCCTTTATCTGATATGTCATTTGCAACTATCTTTTCCCATTCCGTTGGTTGCCTATTAATTTTCTGGGTTGTTTCCTTTGCTGTGCCGAAGCTTTTAATCTTGATGAGGTCCCAACAGTTTATTTTTGCTCTTGATTCCTCAAGGAATTTTTCTATCTCATCAAAGTTGCTGAAATTATTGGCATAGGTCTTCATAATATTCCCTTGTTATCCATCCCTTCAATATCTGTGTAATATGTGCTGATTATCTACTCTTTCATTACTGGTATTGATAATTAGTGTCTTCTTGATCATTTTTGCTAGAGGTTTATCAATTTCATCTATCTTTCAAAGAGTAAAGGTTTTGCTTTTGTAAATCTTTATTTTTTGTTTGCTATTTCTTGGCTTTTTTTACTTTGTTATTTATTTCCCTTTTTTTAGTACTTGACATTTAATGTAATCATATATATATATATATATATATATATATATATATATATATACTTTTTTTTTTTTTTACTTTATTAAAGCGGAAACCTATGTTGTTGATTTTAAACCTTTCATCTTTTGGGGTGCCTGGGTGGCTCAGGTGGTTAAGCATCCTATTTCAGCTTAGGTCATAATCTTGCGGTTTGTGAGTTGGAGCCCCCCGTTGGACTCTGTGCTGACAGCTCAGAACCTGGAGCTTGCTTCAGATTCTGTGTCTCTCCATCTCTCTGCCCCTCCCCTGCTCATGCTCTTTCCCTCTCTGTTTCTCAATAATAAATAAATGTTAAACATTTTTTAAAAGCCAAAAAATAAAAACCTTTCATCTTTCTTCTGGTTTAGGAATGAAAACTTTAGATTTCTACTAAGACCTTCTCTTCTTTAACCTATACTGAATTTTCAGTATAACTTGGCTTAAAATATTTTATATCTCTCATGACTTTATCCATGCAAATATTTAGAACTTAATTTGCTCAATTTCCAAATGGTCTTTTCTAGATACTTTGTGGTTTTTTATTTCTAATTTAATAACATTCTGATCAGGGAATACATTTTGTAGTATCTCATATTTTGAGAAATGCCTGAAACTCATTTGATGGCCCAGAGAGAATGACTACATAAATAATTTTTGTAAATGTACAAAACAATGCATATCAATGCAAGTGGAAGTAATTTTCTATAAATATCAAATAGGTCAAGTTGGTTATGGTGTTTTCAATATCTTGTATATTTTTATTGATTTTCTGTCTACTTATTATATCAAGTAACAGGAGAAGGGTATTAAAATCTCAAATTGTTATTATGGATTTTTCTATTTCTCTATTTCATGATTCATGATGATTTAACACACTGCATTATAAAATATCCTTTTTTAACTTAAATAGTACTTCTTGTCTTAAAGTTTATGCTGTCTATTATTAATACAGCCAACCCAGCTTTCTGGGTTGTGTTTGTTTGTATTATGTGTACTGGTATGTGTACTGTTTGTATTATATATATATATATGTATTCTTGCACTTTCAAGATATTTTATCTTATTCTTAAAGTGCATTCCTTGTAGACAATACATAGTTGAGTTTTGCTTTTTTTAAAATCTAGTCTGAGTCTCTGCCTTTTAATTATAGTGTTTAGACCATTTACATTGAGTGAAATTATTGCTATGGTTGTGTTTAGATTTTCCACCTCATTATTTGCTTTCTATTTTTTTCTTTTTCTTTTTTCTTTCTTCTTCCTTTTTTTTCTGTTCCTCAGATTTTCTTTCTTTCTTTTTTTAAATGTTTTATTTATTTTTGAGAGAGAGACACACACACACAGAGTATGAGTGGAGGAGGGGCAGTGAGAAAAGCAGGATCCAGGCTCTCAGATGTCAGCATAGAGCCTGATGTGAGGCTCAAACACGTGAATCACAAGATCATGACCTGAGCTGAAGATGGATGTTTAATTGACTGAACCACCCAGGCACCCCTCTTCCTTTTTTTAAATGGGTCAAACTGGTAATTCAATATTCTGTTTAAATTCCACTACTGGCTTATTAGTTGTATCTTTTTTGTATTAGTTTTTAGCAGTTCTAGGGATTACACTATGTTTCTTTAATTTATCACAGTATACTCAGAATTTATATTGTAATTCTTCTGGTAAACATATGAGTCTCACAAGAGTATAGTTCTATTTATCACCACTCTGTCTTTTGTATTATTTTCTTATATAAATCTGTAATATTATAAACCCATGATAAAATGTTATAACTTATTCATTAAGTGGTCAGTTAAAAATTAATAGAATAGAGAAGGATATTCTTTTACATATACTTACATTTACAATTTTTGGTGCTTTCTTATTTAAAACAAAACAAAACTGTTTCCATCTGATGTTATTTCCCTTCAGTCTGAAGAACTTCCTTTCACATTTCTTGGAAGAGTTCTGCTGACAAGTTTTTTTAAATATGAATATTCTTTACTTTTGCTTTTCCATCAAATTTTGGACATTTGCAACTATCATTTCTTTATTTTTTTTAATGTTTATTTATTTTGAGGGTGGAGGCAGAGAGAGAGAGAGAGAGAGAGAGAGAGAGAGAGAGAGAGAGAGAGAGAGAGAAAGAGAGAATCCCAAGCAGGCTCCACACTGTAAGCATGGAGCTCGACAAAGGGCTGAAATTCATGAACCATGAGATCATGACTTGAGCCGAAATCAAGAATCTGATGCTTAACCAACTGGGCCACTCAGGTGCTCCCCAAGTATTGTACTTTAACACTTTGGTTCTTTTTTATTCCATTCATTTTCTATTCTTCCAAGACATTCCAAGAATATCAGACTGTTTGATATCATTCTATAGATCACTGACAGCATACTGTTTTTCAGTCTTTTTCTCCTTTTGTTCTGTATTTAATAATTTCCATTGCTCCATATTCAAATTTATTGACATTTTCTTTTGCCATCTCCAATATGCTGTTAAGCCTCTCCAATTATATTTTTTTGTTTCAGATATTATACCTTAACTTCTTTATTCTTTTCAATAACTTCATTTCTTTACTTATTTTGTCATCTGTGTCCTCATTATAATATTTTCCTTTAAGTCCTGAATAAGTTTATAACTTTTGCTTTATAGTCCATGTCTGCTAATTTAAACATAAGGATCATCGAGGGATTTGTTTCTATTAACTGTTTTGTTTTTTTAGGTTAGAAGTTACATTTTCCTGTTTCCGTGTCCAGTCATTATTTAACTGCATTTGGACCTTGTGTATGACATGTTGTAGAGACCCTGTTCCGTTATTTTCCCCTAAAGAATGTATTTTTATTCTAGGAAATAATTAAATTACTGCTTGACCACTTTCACATTTTGATAGCTTAGTTTTATAGACACTTCCAATGTTGCAATTTTGTCTCTTTTTCTTGAATTAATTTCTTAGTCCTGGGTAATCATCGATATTCTTAAAGCCTTCTGGGTTTTAAGTAAAGCCTTAGACATTTACCAAATCCTTCTAACTTAGTAAAACTCAAACTTATAGTATTGTCTTCCCTTCAACCGATATATTTGTTTAGCTCTTTCAGCCTTCTAGTTATTTCTTTTCTCCAGGTTCTTATAGCCTACCCTGTACATGCATAGTTCACAAATCAACGAAGACATTAGGAGAGTTTATATGCAGGCTTATGGGTAACTTCCCTCTGTGGCTCCATCCTTTCCAAGATTTCTTCCCTCAATTTCAGCCACATTGCCAACTCCAAACTCCAGCTTTTGATACCTCAAATGAATAAGATTTTAGCTTGTTTCTGCAATTCTTACTGTCCCACACCACATAGGCTGGGTGGTTCCTTGGAGGAAAAGCTATGATAAATGTGGATTTCACCCAGAACAGTGCACTCCAGATTTTGTCTGTTTTTGGTCACTCTCCAATGCCTTCAAATAATTGTAGTTTTTAATTACAATTTAGTTGTTTTTAAAAAAATCATAACGAGAGCTTGGAATTACTATCTGAGGAAATGTTTTGGAATAGTACAAGTTACTTCTCCATTACCAAAATCAGAACTATCAAAAGTATTGTTTTATGGTAGATAGTATGTAGAAATGGGTTTGGAAAATTGCATTAAGATCAGGGTCAATAATATTTTCTCTTCTAACAGACTGCTTGTTCCTTTTGAGAAAAAACTATTTAAAAGCTTTTTAAAGAAAATCATTCACAGTGCCTAGGAAAATGGTATGTATTCCACTTACTAGGTATGGCCAATGAATATTTGTATAGTTAAATTTAACAGAATAATCTAGATAAGTGAAATGAAATAGAGTTAAAAGTAAAGAAAACCACCTTAAGGAATATGCTTGGGACATTAATAGTATGAGATATTTCTGATTATAACAGAGAATCTGAACATGTGGTACAGCTATCCAGGGAAATTGGGTAACTCCATTCTCACCTGTTTTTTAAGTTTATTTATTTGTTTATTATGGGAGAGGGAGAGAGAGAGGGAGGGAGAGAATCCTAAGCAGGCTCCATGCTTAGTCAGCTCTTTCAGTGCTGAGTCCAACACAGGGCTTAATCTCATCAACTGTGAGCTCATGACCTAAGCTCAAATCAAGTTGGATGCTTAACCAATCCCCATCCTCATCATTTTTAAAGCCTTATTTTAAGATGGGCATTTTCTAAGAATTTTGTATAGATGAACTTTTAAAATAGCCCAGGTATTCTGACTCCAACTTAAATTCCAACCATTCCATCTTATTGCCTACTCAGAATTAATATCAAAATCAGTCACAATACTCATCACTAGTTCTATTGAAATGTATCTCCTATTAATACTGTTCCCATCTCCTACATTATCAACTTGCTTCCTCTGTCATGCAAACTTGCTCTCTCTCCTTCCTGTATGATTCGTGCTCATTTCATGAAGCAGCAGTAAAATAGAGATCTCAGATTGAAGAAGTGATTAAGAAATAGCTCTGGAATCAATGAACCTGAGACAGCTTGTCCAGTTCTGCCCACCTCTCATCCTTTAGAATCAGTGTGAAATTCATCTCTTTCAGAGAGCCTCCAGTGGTTAGCCCAGAACCACCTATCATTCCATCTGACCAATTACTCTGGCAAATTGACACAACAGGGCAATCATTAATTATTTAATTTTATGTTTCAACAATATTCAAGGTGTTGTGTGGAAAACAAACGAAGAACAGAACAGGGGCTTTAGCTACGAGCACATTACACTTTGGTTAGGAAAATTTTACCCATCACACAGTCACCTACAATGTAAATTTCATCCAACTTAACTCATCAATCTCCATGAATACATATATTCTAAAATGTTGTTTTGCTTTTCTTTCTTCTTTGTCATTATTTCATGCAAGCTATTCATTTCAGGAATTTAACTGACTTCCTATTGGTACTCATCCCTTTAACCCTCAGACCTGGGGGCCAAGTGGAACCATGTGACTCCTATCAGGTGTCTCTGGTGCAACTAGTCCTTGCTGCTTCATCCAACCTTCCTTACTCAGCTTGTAATCAACTTAACTTTTAAAGTCTTTGTACACATTAGGTAATATTTGTCCTCTGCACTCCCAGGGGACTGTGGTCACTGCCCAGCTAGGAAGCCCTACCCTTCATTATTCAGCAACAGCTTGAAGAGTATTCTAATTCTAACCTTCCGCCCTCTGACGGACCAGCTGCATCAAAGGCTGTGTTCCCTTGTTTGTTTGTTTTTTCCCTGAAGCAGAATCACGATTTCAAACTAAGTCATCTCATAGAAAAGCAAGGACTCTGGGTCCAAATTTTCAAAACATGTCTCTTCTGTGAACCACAGCAAATCTAAACTGGATTATGCCTTATGGTAGAGTCAGAACTCATGTGGTCTCCTTTTCTCTACCCCTCTGGATCCCTGCATGCTGTTCAGGGGAAGTTGCTGGCTTTTGAACTGACAGTTTGGAAATGAAGGCATTTTTCTTTTAGAGAGAATAGTCCTTCAGTGATTCAAACAACGAGCCTTGTGATCAAAATAATTCATAAAGGAAAAGATTTATGAAGTGACTTCACTAGCACACAATGCATTTTTTAAACTTTGTTTTTAAAATAAATCTGTCAGTACACAAGCCAAGACAACACATCTGAATGCAATATCAGTGGACACACCCTGAATCTCTTCTTTGCTTGTCCAAGACTGTGGCAGAAAAGGAAAATGCTTCTCTTTGTCTTTTAAATTTAATATTAGTTTTTCTAATTAAAAAATGCTAGTTCAATTAAAAGACTCTTAAAATACATGCATACTATCATTTCCTACATAAAATCTGCCTTTAAAAAGTGTATTTTCCATCTACCACTAAACTTAAAGAAATAAAAAATAAATAAAAAGTATAATTTATAATGAATTCCTCTGGCATAAGGAAGCCTGTTCTAATCTCTGTTTATCAGGTTTGAGTGATAGTCCTGCTCAATGAGTATTGACAGGGCTGTCCTGTTTCTCAGGCTTTCGTTTTCCTCAGTTGGAGAAGGATACAGAGCATTTTCACATTCTCAGAGTCTGCAGTTGTTTTTATATAAGAAGCAATTTGCTTGGGTCACGTCAGGTCGAATGGGATGCCTGCCCAGCTCTTGGTTTTAAAGGAAAAACATACAGAAAGACACAAAAACACAGCAGTTTCCTTCATTAAATTCCACTCTACCTGCCATGGGCTTCTAGCCACAATGGAATTTCCCACCCTGGCCTAGTCTAGCCTAACTTTTATTTTTAGGGATTTTTTCCCCTTTAAATCTTATGAGCTTTCTTTCAAGTGAACTTTGAGGTAAGAATTATTAAATGATAGAGTAATTGCCTGTTTTAAAAGGAAACAGATATAAGAGACAAATGCCTAGTGACCTTCATAATATTGTTGGGTAACCACCCTCTGGGTGACAGCCTTTCACAAAGCTGCATAATCAGTACAAGACAGGTCACGTAAATCAAAATCAAACCTGAATCATGAAACGAAGAGGGGAACAGCACCTTCTCAGTAATACCCTCTACTTACCATTACATTAGATAGAGAGAATTTTGGAGGAAAAAACAGAGCTGAGTAACTAAAAAGCAAGGAGATATACAGATAAAGAAGAGAGAAGTCAAAATAGCAAAGAGAGAGAGAGGAGAGAGAGAGAGGAGGAAGGAGCGGGAGGGGGTGGAGGGAGCGAGAGAGAGAGAGAGAGAGAGAGAGAGAGAGAGACACACACACACACAGGCTCTAGGACCACTTTCTCCTAAAAACCATTTATGCTTTTGTCCCTAGCCTAGGGTAACTGATTTAATCACGACTGTTCATGAGGATTATCTAAACTATGAAAAGCAACAGAGAGAACTTCCCAAGAAATCCAGGATGGGTTTGCTGCAAAATACTTAGTTTGGGGCCTGGAGCTAAGGAGACTATTCACATTGTACTCTGGGTCCTAAGAAAAGTCCCTCAATACCTCTATAATTCTTTGTCCCTTTGATCTACCTCACCATTTGGTGTCTTTTGGCATTATAAATGCTCTTGAAAACCGCCCTGCCTAGTTAAATGATTTACAATCTGGGGACCAAAAAAAAGGAAGAAAGGAAAAAAAAAAGTTTAGTAATGAGGGAGGAAAATATACCTACTTTCTGTCTTTGCTCAACATCCGTAAAAGTTGAAAGACGTGATTTGGGGGGATGTGAACCCCACTCTCTCCACTTTTTTTTTTTAATGTTTTTTTAAATTTATTTCTAGGAGAGAGAGAGAGACAGCGTGAGCAGGGGAGGGTCAGAGAGAGAGGGAGTCACAGACGGAAAGAGGCTCCAGGCTCTGAGCTGGCAGTCAGCACAGAGCCCGACGCGGGGCTCGAACCCATGAACCGCGAGATCACGACCCAAGCGAAAGTCGGACGCTTAACGGACTAAGCCACCCAGGCGCCCCTACACTCTCTCCACTTTTGGCAATGGCACTGTCAAAGCCAAATTGAGGCCTTCTCTCAATAACTCTCTTTAAAACATATCAAGTTGGCTTTCTCGTTCATTGTGTTTAAGCTGTATTTTACATAATCTTCCTCGACATGATGGAGTTTACTTTTCAGGCATATCATTTGCTCTTAGCATTGTTGTTTTTCTTTACCCACTGCAGCTTCTTACCCTTAAATCCCTGATTCCTTGTTCAAGCTGATTGTTAATGTAGCCATTCTTTAGCACTGTAGAACATTTCTAAACCAAAGATAAGTTCACTCTTTCTGACTTCCAAAACCATTTGCTGCTTGAGACCATTTCATGAGTTTGTCTGCTCATGTGAATAAACAAAAGTGTGTCTATAATGTGGAATTTGGAAAAGAAAAGTGTAGCTACATGGAACAAAATCTACAGAACCAAAACTATGGCCACTAGTTTCATGGCCGCTACCTTTGCAAATGCCATTCTACATTAACTCTATCTTAGAGTTAGATATTAGAAGAAGTCTGCTTCTTAATGGATGCCATTTTCCTCCAATAAAACCATGTGGTTTGCCTTGACATTTAATAGTGATTTAGTGATTTTAGAGTTTCTTCTAACTCAAAAGTAAATGTTCACGAGACTCATGAACATGAATCCAGACAATTAATCGGAGCATTTTAGCAGTTCCCTGAGGCTGTATATAATCTTCCACAATCCCTTGCAAAACCTAAGATTTTAAACCACCTCTAGTTTGTGGTTGCACTGACAAGGAACAAAGGAAAATCATTACTTATGGTGACTCCCTCTCAAGCACTATAGTGAACTGAAGTACAAGGAAACCTTTACTATATTTTAGACAGACCATTAGGATTAATGCTGACAACAGAGTAACTAAGAGCCTAAAAATATACCAACCTCAAGGAGAGGAAATTAAACGATACTGGAGATTAGAAACAAAAGTAGTACTGAATCAATATGTTACTATGTGGCCAATCATTACAGCAAAACTAAGCAATGCAAAGCCTCAGCACCAATGGAGGAACACTTTTGTGTACAATTCTTGAAACACTACTTGAACTGGATTTGTAGAAAACAGTTCTCATGGGTCTATTACTCACCCTTCTTCCCAACACAAATGTGCACATCCACATGGATATGTATGTATGTATGTATGTATGTATGTATGTATGTATGTAGAGAGGGAGAGAGAGAGAGGGAGGGAGAGAGAGAACACGCGCGTGTGCCTCTGGCTCCTGTATTAACTGTGAGGCACTTAGAAGCTGCTTTGTATATAGACAGTAGAAGGTCAAGGTGAGAAAACTGGTGTCACCATGGTTTTGTGTAATATCACAAGGAAACAACATAAGCTTAAAGCAAGTGAAATGGACAGTGGTAGACACAGAGGACAATTCAGGATTCCTTAGGAATTGGTAATAGGTCTAACCTTGCATAACACATTTATAAATGACTTGGTCACCCCAGAATCTCATGCTTTGCCTGACATATAGTCGAAGTTCAGTTCAGTTTGGCTGAATGAATGAATAATCTGATACAAGAAGTACACAATAAATTATCCAAGTATGTGGATGGAATTAAACTTCCCAGAGCCAAAAACAAAAACAAAAAAAAGAAAGAAAAGAAAGAAAAAAAGTAAGCTGATGGGGTACAGTACTTATCCAGGTGTGCAGAAAAGTGCCAGTGTGAACACAGACAACCAGAATATCCAAATGTATAAAAAGAATAGCTTTAAGTTTTAACTAAGAAAGGGACTTGAAGACTGTTTCTGGCAAAAAGGCCTTGAAAATTTTAGTCACTGTTAAGAGAAATAATGAAAATAAAAGTTATACTTTCTTTATGTAAAACCTCCTGCTCTTAGAGTACATTCCTATGACATGACATCCCTGAGTTAGCCTTACACAGGACAGTCATTAAAGAATTCAAACTAGGTTAATATAATATAAGCTGGTAAGAACAATTTATTTTGTGATGTCATAATACACATATGAATATAATTCACTGACGATGAGAACAATGCAAATGGAATGGTTGTTAATAAATGTTATTTAGCTGACGCCATATTGACATTTCTTAATAACTGGCTCCCATGGCACCTCCCTAGTAAACTCTGATTTTTTCCACTCCCTGAGCTTATGCACTAGTGATTTTGTAGCTTTAGGTGTTTATATTTATTTGTTAATCCATTCAACGAACTTTCACAGAGTTCTTACTTCAGCTGTACCAGGCTGGTAATATCAGGTTTGTAACTATCTTAAATGAACCCCAGAACTCTTTGTCCCTCAAATTCTCTAATTTTTACTTGTGGTAATCTATCATGATTACACATCCAGATCCCTGATCCCAGTTTCTTTTCCACTTATTTTCCTTGATTTATGTCCTTTCTCCCCATGTTTCTCTTCCTGTGAGAAGGTGAGAGTTTGTCCAGTTCTTAGCAGTGGTCATACTGCTATCTAGAGTGGACTTCCACCAGCCCTGAACACATTGCCTTGTGGAAGAGATATGCTTTCTGCAGTCAAGAATGATTTGATGTCCTTTTTGTCAGTGGATATATTACAAGTTAGCAGTGGTTCTCCTGTTATAAGCCACATTAGCAATCTATTACCAACATCAGTTATTAAATTGTATCATGATAGAATTCTAAAATCCCTGTTAGACCTTCTTTCTACAAGTTGCCTATTTCTTCTGGATACAGTTATTTTGCCTGGCAACAAAGATTAATTAACCACTTCTTATATGCAGACAGAAAGAAGTATAGTTTTTCTTTACTTATAGAGACTTCTGGCAAGTGGTGACAGCTTTTAAAACCTTCCTCTTATTTGGTAATCATGGTTCAATTATCAGGAACTCCAAGGTCAGGATCTAAGAACAGTAATTCTGTTCTGTGATTTTACACATGCTTGGGATTGGTAAACTGCTGAAGACTTCTTAAATAAAAGAGGAAAAACAGTTCTCTTCATCTGCAAGGAACAAGCAAGTATTTTAAATGGAGTTTTCAAGTATCTGAAATACATGATAAACTCTTGGCTTCTTTTTAAAACTATCCATGAAGTTCTCTTTAGAAAGAGGACAGACTATGGTGAATGTGGTATCTCATTTCTATGGGTGGAAATCTCATCTGTAACAATACTTTGCAAAGAGACAATACTAGCAATACCTATTCCAACGAAATGCAAATACTAACAATAGATATGAGCTGGGAAAGATAATTTAAAAATATAGATAGAAAATAATCAAAGCTACTGTGATAGTTTAGATTACATATGGCTTACATATAAAAGAATAAAATAAAAACCTCTACTTTTTTAACCAAATCAGAATTTCCCTCCTATACTATAAGAATGCCTCTTAAATGTTTACCAAAAGTAACCTTTCTAGGTTCATGGAGAATGCCTTGATAAGTGTGGCACAACTGTAAGCAAAATAATTTTGAAAAGAATGAGTCTACATATATAATTCCATCATTTCTAGAAAAATGGATGTCATTAGACTTGCAGGTAACCAGTGAATTGAATCAACTTATTCTGAGATCAACCAAAATGGGATCTGATTGCAGGCTACAGTGATTAAACACTTTTGAAAAGAAATTGGTCTTCTCTGCGCTTCTCAAAGTGCCCATCTCTCTGTTCCTCTTCCACCACAAACTAAAGCAGCTTCAACTCGCACCAGTAAGTTAGAGAATTGGGTGAAATATCATTTTGGCATTATTTTTTAAAAAATTACAAATAATCAAAAGAGGTGACCCAAATGTTTTAGTGAAGATTATCAGGATATAAGTTAAGAACTAAGGATATTTACCTGTTGACTAATATTGATGCTTAGAAAATTATATAAATCAAGATAACTTTCCAACCACAGAATTTCAGATCTAGGTATTTTTCAGTGGATAGAGTATATAAACAAAGATGCTTGGAAATACCTAGTTAAAAAAGATAATGACATCTGATTTATTTATGATTTAAGTTCTAAGTTCTTGTGTTTTCTGGAAACAGTATTTATGACAGGTAGCATTATTTGTCAGTTAATGAAGGAGAGTAGAAATCATCTCGTACAGGCTGACCATATTCATGAGCAAAATAATCTCTCAATTTGCAAGTAGAAATGGGGCATTAGAGAATAATCTGAAATTCTGTGGATGGAACAGATATTTATGAAAGTTTTATAAGTATTATGTATTTCAAAAATAGTGTAGTACAATGATAACATTGCTGTTTATTAAATATGGAAGTAACCCTTTTTTTCTTAATCATTTCCCTCCCTCACTCTGAAGGGTCGATTATTTTCTTCATTTATTTTTTTGCATAAATACCCTGTTTATAGATGCTTGATATACAGCCTATAGGTTTCCCTTTAAACTCTAATATATTTCAGTGGATTTGAGAACATTGACAACTGTGGAGTACTTACTAATTAGGAACTTGCCTCTGTCTCTCACAGGCTGCATGACTTTGAGTAGACCAGGCTCCTGAGAGAACCTGTGAGAACAGGGTATCAACAGGCCCTGCCTGCTGGAGTTATGCTGAGGAGTGAGGTTTATAGAGTCCATATGAGGCTGCCTCTCTGACTCTTTCAAAGTTACTGAAATCAGGAGCGCCTGGGTGGCTTAGTCGGTTAAGCGTCCGACTTTTGCTTAGGTCATGATCTCGCAGTTCTTGGGTTCGAGCCCTGCGTTGGGCTCTGTGCTGACAGCCAGCTCAGAGCCTGGAGCCTGCTTCAGATTCTGTATCTCCCTCTCTCTCTGACCCTCCCCTGATCACTCTGTCTCTCTCTCTCTCTCTCTCCTAGAAATAAATAAAAATATTTAAAAAACAACAACAACAAAAAAACCCCAAAGTTACTGAAATCAGCTTAGTTAAGCAAAACTTTGGGCTCTTCATTTGGCTAGTGATCTCCACATTTTGCTTGTGGTCTCTGACCTTCTTAAACGGGTGGAGTGAATGCCTGCTTGTGTGTCTGCCATGTTTCTGTCTCAAAGCCAGGATGGATTTACCTGTTGGTTTTAGTTTCCACTGAATCTCTCTTCGGCTGCATGAGACTAAGGGTAAAATATCAACTATTAAACTGTTTGAAGCAAGTAAATGTTGAAAGGGGAATTTAGTTAAGTCAATAGCAGTGTGCCAGCTTCATCTGCCTTTCAGAAAGATCACCATAAGGAGACCAATAAATAAATAAAAAGAATAAAATATACATCTATGTCGAATCTTAGAACCCTTTCTCTAACACATATCATTAAAGGAAGCTCTGAGTCCTGCCTATGCAATTTGACATTTAAAATAGAACCCATCATAGTTCTGTGGAAGAAATTCACAGCTGAGAACTACCAACTTTCTTCAGATCAGATTCTTCTATACTCCTTTAAAAACAACGATGAAAGCAAACAAATCAACAACAACAGAAACAGTGGTTCTAGTGGTATGTAATGCATACTACTAATCCAGAGGTTTTTAACTAGGGCACAACTTTACCCCCTCCCTCCTAACAGACAATTGGTAATGTCTGAAAGTAATTTTGATGATCATGAGTGAAGGGTGCTATTGCCACCTCATGGATAGAGGCCAGGAATACTGCTAAATGTTTACAATGCACAGTACAGAACCTACCAGCACCCCAAAGAGAACGACCTGGTCCAAAATGGCCACAGTGCTGTTGCTCAGAAACCTTGTACTGACCTGTTATCCCAGAGACACTGGCCTTAAATCGTTAGGCACATCAACATTTAAGAGACTCCATCTATGGGAGAGTCCAACAGTCGAAGAATATGCCTACAAGGAACACCACTTCAAATATACACCTTGACAAATCTGGATATGGTGCTAAGGAAAGAACTGGTAAAGTGAGTAGTTGTTTGGTAGCTAATTAGGCCAAATATTACAAACAGGTAATTTTACATTACTGAGTCAAACAGACTCAGATCCTTTTTTAATTGCGGGGATCTAAAATGATAAATGCAATGTTATACTGACACAGAGATCATTTGAAATGGTTTATAAAAAGTAGTGAACACATTGAAAAAAAAAGATGGCACAAATGAGTTATGAAAAGCTAGGAGTCATTTATGTAAGGCAGATTTTTCTTTTGCACACAGGATTTTCCATATGTACCACAAACACTCGTTTGTGCGGAACGTAGCACCACACTTATTAACACTGCTTCTCTCAGAAGACAAATTAGGCTCAGGCTCAGAGTTTAAGAACTACTTCTGTGCAAGAGTCATTATCAGCAAAGGGACGTACAACATGGGCTCTAGGGTAGGTGTGAAATTTATTTTTTTAATGAGCCACAACTACTCTGCAAACATTTAACTCCATGCCACTGTTAAAGAATGCTGATTGCATGTGAAAGGAAGAACCCAAAATATGAAACTTGAAAGTAAAGAAAATAAATATGTGAAAATTATTTCCAATATGGCTAGATTCAAACATGTGACATTTTATTTTTTGAGGGTTCCTTGTCAAAGGAAACACTTTTTTTTTTTTTTTCTGATGAAAGAGGCTGCCTGAAACTGACAGGTGTCAGTTTATCAGAAACTCACACACACTGGGGGTGCGAGGATGTACTTATCCACCTCTGCAGTTACCCTCTTGCTTTTGAATTTTATTTTGGTCAGTGGTTCCAGAAGTTAAAATGTGTTGAGGGCCTCAGAAAAATTGTCGTCTATTTCTTCTCTCTTAGAACCCTGAGAACTTGCTTCTGAGGCAGGCACTTCTCACTGATGAGGAAACAAGAGGTGAACTTGGCTTAGCAACATAGAGAATGGAAATTCACTAATCTCTGACCTGCCAGTATCTTTTCCTCTCCTGTTTTCCATTTTAATTTCTAGATTTAGCTCCAAAGCATTTGCTTTTTCTCCCTTAAGGGGAAGTTCTAGAGTCAGAAGGGTAGTGAAAGGGAGGGTATGGATGGTTGTAGGTTTTCACAGAAATTCAGTTCAAAACTGTTAAATACTACTTTATCAAGAGACCACCCCTAAAAGTTACTTCTAGAATAAAGCAAAGGAGAGGTTTTTTAAAAAATATTTTTGATGTTTTTATTTATTTCTGAGAGAGACAGAGAGCAAGCATGAATAGGGGAGGGTCAGAGAGAGAGGGAGATACAGAATCTGAAACAGGCTCCAGGCTCTGAGCTGGCTGTCAGCATAGAGCCTGATGCGGGGCTCAAATGCATGAGCTGTGAGATCATGATCTGAGCCGAAGTCAGACACTTAACTGACTGAGCCACCCAGGCTCCTCGCAAAGGAGAGATTTTAAGTAAGGTAAAAAATAAGAAGGAAACAGCAATATTCTGGCACCAGGAAAGATTCAGGGGGAAAAATCTGATTTTCACTCTTATGATGCTTACAATCTTGCTCTAGAGGAAAAAAAAGATGAATTAAAATAACTGAATTACAGTAAGAAACAGTATAATTAAGTGCAAAACTGGGTGGTAGAAGCAACACACTGTGGGGAAGCCATGTGCCTCTTACACCTTTTCCAACTCACAGCAAAGAGGCAATGGGTCAAAAGCAACCTATTCTATGTCTGATATTTCATAGTTCTGATATTCTACTTCTGATAGTTTCATAATTCTGCTATAATCCCATTACAAACAACTTCAAGGAACTGTTGACATTTTTTGCTGCCCTGGAGTTTATTGTCCCAAGTATTGCTTGAAATGCCAAACTATGAGCAGAGGTGTCTGCTCTAATGGTATTTGTTGACCTGCATTACGTTAGGGTGAGCCTGAATAAACGGAGATGAACATCACAGGGAACGAGTAAGTCAAATTGTTTGTAAGTAGGCTGACATTATTTTTAGAATGTTTTATTACTTTTAACCTAAACACTACAGACATTTAAAGTAGAACATTATTCTCAAATAATCTTATTATTACATAAAAAAGTAATATTTGTTATAGGTGCCTCTGTAAAGCCCAAAATGGGGATTGCAGAAGTGGGTTTACTGGGAATTTAATAAAGCTTAAACTTCAGGGCCCTCACTTGCATGGCTCCTTGCAAGTGTCTGTAATTAATTTGTAATTATAATTTTGTATTCTTTTTCTTAACAAGGATCTCCCAAATAGTTTAATCTTTTGGCAAAATCTTGATTCAACTTGAGTATAAAATAATCTTGAAGGGATCAAACCTGAGAGTCCTGAAAGTCCAATTCTGAGACGGGTACAAAATATACTTTTACAAGAAAATATATAAATTATACTTCCAAATATATCCCTCATGTTGTCTCTGCCGTCCACTCCTGCCAAAGAATAGAGGCCATTTTACCCCACTGTTACAAGGGTACTAGGTTCTTTTAAATATAAACTCTGATTATTCAATGACTGGGAATACTCATAGTGTTTTAAAAAAAGATAAAAAATTCAGATGCAGAAGATAATTTCTAAGAATAAAAGGTATGTTAGAGACTCAACAAAATTTTTCACTAAAACAGTAATAATTATTATTTGCAGCTAAGGGATACATGCATTTAAGAAAATGAAGGACATGGGGGGTGCCTGGGTGGCTTAGTCGGTTAAGCGTCTGACTTTCGCTTAGGTCATGATCTCATGGTTCGTGGGTTCGAGCCCCGCCTCAGGCTCTGTGCTGACTGCCAGCTCAGAGCCTGCAGCCTGTTTCAGTCTGTGACTTCCTCTCTCTCTGACCCTCCCCTGCTCACGCTGTCTCTCTCTCTCCTAGAAATAAATAAAACATTTAAAAAAAAGAAAGAAAGAAAATGAAGGACATGGAAATTCTCTCAGTATAATTTACAGTAGTACCTACTGAAAAATGTGGTGAGTTTATGCAGAGTGTGGGAATTTTTACCATGAGTAACACCATGTATCTGTTTTCTGGTTTCTGAAAACCCCAAATAAAGTCCACAAGCACCTCTAAACCCCACCATAGAATTCTGACACTTCTGAGTAAGAGGTTCAGAACAAAATAAAATCTTTAGATGCACTATGTCTGTCTGCAGTTTTTCCTATAATGCCTTGTCCCAGTTTTTGAAGAAAACTGAATAAAAATTAATTCAAGAAAAAATGAGTGAAATTACCCCAAATGGAATACTAAATTGAAAAATAATAGTTAAATTGTTCATAACCATTTCCTGTTATATTTTTTCTCTCTGTCTTAGAAATGGAGTAAGAATCTTCAAATAAAAAGTGTAAAACCCATCCCATCCCATAAAGGGCCCACTCATGTAAACAGGAAGCTTATTAAAAGAGCCTTTCTTGGTTTTCTGGCAAAGCCCACTTTTTATTTTGGTGGCAGTACCTATTAAGGAGAGGACTCTTTTTGTGAGCAGAGTGAAAAATCAAAACACTGCAAATCCATCAGTCACCCACTGGATTAGAGTTAGTTGACTGACTTGTTGGCTAGAGGTAACGAAGCGGCTCTGAGATCAAGAGACAGGCTATGTTCAGCCTAGCCATGCCCAAGAGATGGTGGTCTTCTCTGTCCAGGTTTTGCAAATCAACCTGAGGTTCCAGAGGAGCCAGGAGACCCCATTCCATAATAGTGCAAAGTGTTTCACATGCACGTTGAACTAATCTCTCTTTTCCTTTACCTTTAAATACTGTTTTATTTGTTTCTCTAATTTCACTTTCTAGGAAGCATTGTAGCATAATTAAAAGAACATTGATTTTGTAATCTGAAAACTTGGTTTCTAGTTCCAGCTCTGCCAAATATGGTGACGTGTTGCTTTCCTGAGCCGTCATTTTCTGATATGCAGAATGGGGACTAATGATTCTTCTGTAATCAGCTGAGGTTTCTCAAACAAAGCATAGGGAAGCATCATGTGTCTCAAAATCACCAGGGCTGAAAGTACAGATTCCAGGGCTCCTTTCTGACTTATTAAATTAGACTCTTTGTGAGCGAGAAAGCTTTGGGATCTCCATTTGAAATCCACTTCCCAAATAATTTTTGCACATTAACGTTTTAGAGTCACATCCTAACTTGTCTTGATTCATGATTAAATTAAACCATTCTGGTTTAACTTATCTGTGAACTGCAAATCAGTACATATACGTGAGCTGTTCTCACTACTGTTATTCTCCAAGGTAGCTCAAGACACCAAAGCCCCGACATAGGACCATCTTCTCAAAGATCTCCCTTGGAACCACCCCCTGCCAGGCCACAAGCATTTCACTTCATCTTCAGTTAGGCAGAAGACGTTCACTGGGGATGGGAGGAACTAGAGCTCAGTTGTGACACAGGCGGGATTTCTGTCAAATTTTACTTATGTGACTGCACCTATCCCACAGGGCGATATAAGGATTAATTTCTATTTGGTAATTTACTCTGTGTAAAATGCCTCAGGCCCCTTGGAGGAAAGTGCTATATAAATGTAAAATAATAATTATAATAATAATAACCTTGACTATTTAACTGATCAGTGAATTAGCCAGAAGATTTAGGCTGCCAAGGGACACGGCAGAAACCATTATAAGTAGAAACACTGTACGTCATCACATCTCATAATTGTTATCACAAAAAGGGGAAACAACGGTTGAAAATTAAGACAAATCCATGTTCTTCACTGACTTAAATGACAGAAGATCACTAGTAATGTTTCATGAAAGTCAGGAAATGCAGAGTGACGGCTGCATTGTAATTCTAACTCAGGCACACATCCTCAGGTTTGACACACTTTGGTCTTTTATTTGTACAGAATATATGTCATTAGTGCAACATTTAAAGTTTAGCATTATTAAGGGACCTGACTACAATTTTGGTTACTTAGAATGTGTTCATAATTCATGCCTATTGATAAGTAATGATTTTTCTATTTGAAAAAGTATTGATTTTATTCTATGAAGTTCTAGATAATCTTTGAATCTGCTGTTTACCAAATTTGACTCCTGTGTATCTTCCTAAGAAAGCTAGATGTATTTCATGGAATACTACATGACAATGAGAAAGAATGAAATCTGGCCATTTGGAGCAACATGGATGGAACTTGAGGGTGTTATGCTGAGTGAAATAAGTCGGGCAAACAAGGATAGATACCATATGTTTGCACGTAGAGGTGGATTAGGAGGAACTTAACGGAGGACCATGGGGAGGAGAAGGGGAAAAATAGTTGGGGAGAGGGAAGGAGGCAAACCATGAGAGACTCTTAAATGCTGAGAATAAACTGGGGGCTGATGGGGGGGGGGAGAGGAGAAGGGGGGTGATGGGCATGGAGGAAGGCACTTGGGATGAGCACTGGGTGTTGTATGGAAACCAACTTGACAATAAACTATTTAAAAAAATAATAAAAACAAAAGAAATATTTGAACGAAAAATAAAAGAAAACTAGATGTATTCCTATTTCTGAATTTAGGAAACTAAAACATACAAGAGATACCTTTTCTTCCCAGGAAGGAAATATTTTGGTGCATAAACTCACAAGAGCTCAACTGCACTCGATTCTTACATTATTTGTTTTATTTATTAGATTCATGGAGACCCTCCCACCAAAAGCTCAAGGGGCTGAACCCAGAACTTTCATACACTGAACATGAATCACTTCTTAAACCACAAAAAGCAAAAGAAAGGGCTATAGAAATCTTAATGGGCGAGCTTCAGATGCTCAAAAGCAATTGTTTAGTTACTCTACTTAGTTATGCATCGTTCAAAACACTTTCTAAATCGGGCAAAAAAGGTTCTTTGTGAAGAATAGGCTTTGGGGCCTTGGACAAGTTTTAATTCTAGTTGTTTTATAGCTCACACACAAAGTAGTTTCGATGTGTATGTAAAGAGGTACTGTACTTCCAGGCAATAAAGTTTGCAGTTGAGTATTTTGAAAAGGAAAGAAAGAAAAAAAGGAGAGGAATGAATATGTAGTACCTTGCTCTAGTTTTAATTATTAACTCATAGACTCAAAGATTTGCATTAAAAATTCCAATATTGGGTAAAAATAGGTATAGACTAAGGTGAATGAGTAACACAAAATACAGTTAATCAGTATAACTCAGATTATCTTGCACATATTGAAATTAAGCTTTACTATGTTTATAGGGTAGGGAGAGAAAGAGAGACAAAAGACAGAAAGACAGAAAGTGAAAAATCTAAAATATAAAGTTGTAATTGCTTTTCTTTGCATGAAGTAGTAAATATTAAAAATGCCTTTTGACTTATAAAATGTCATAGGATACATAAAACCCAACACAGCAAAATATTTCAATGTGATGTGTGTTTAAACACACACACACACACACACACACACACACACACACACACGTCAAATATATGGGTTTCTGGTAAAGCTTTCTGTCTTCAAAGGGCCTTTGAAAAGGGCAAAAGAAAAAGGGTTTCTGATAAACTGCTGCTGTCAGGGTCACCAGCAGAGAGCAAATGCAGCCAAGTGCTGCCAATAACCATTTCTACTATAAACGTTTTTAAAATCCAGCTTTCTTTTACAGATACTTTTCCTTCCATCTAGCTGATATGGTAGCCAACACCCTGGTTCGCTAGCCTATTGGAATTTCTTGTCCTGCATCACAAGCCCAGCTGTTCTCATAAGAGTAGAAAAACTGACAGCATTGTCTGAAAGACACAGCTTGGGATAATTGCTCCTTGTAGTTCCCCTGTCAATGAATATTATCATATTCTTCTCACGAATAAGGTTACTGTACTTTTTTTTTTTAAATTTCTACACACTTAGCCACTAAGCACATTACTGTTCCTTTAATGAAATGGACTAAATGTGACAGTGTGAGCCATGGTTTAGCATTCCCAAGATTCTGTTCTAAGGTTTCTGTGTGCATATTTTTAAAAACAATCTTTATCTGTCCAGAAGAGGTAAAAATGACAATAATTTTTTACTTGACATTACTGTTTTCTTAAGAAAGCTAACTGAAATATCACAGAGCAAAGCAAAAACAAACAAACAAACAAGCAAACAAAAAACATGAGGCTCTCAAACATATCTTCTTATGGAACTTCTTTCACCCAAATATACAATGGAATCTCTGACATAATGTATTTTCTTTTTCCATTGTGTTAGGCTGAAACTTAGTTCTTTGGTTGAAAGTACAAAAGAAAAAACACACTTTAATTCTTCAAATGATCTACACCTTTGAAATGTTAGTCTTTTCTTAAATTTTAAATGCCAAATCGTTTAGATGGAAGACATTTCAAAGTATTGCAGTCATACATAATAACAGCAAAGCTAACATTCATTGAACGCATAGGTATTCTAGGTACCACTATAATCACAAGTATTGATTGATTCATTACATCTTCATGACTCTAGAGGTAATGCTATTTCTCCCATTTTATAGATGGGGAAATATAGACATGGAGAGATAAATAACTTGCCCAAGACCACACAGCCAGTAAGAGAAGAGTCAAAATGCAAACTGAAGGAGTATTTGGTCCCATAAAGCCCAGTGCTCCCTATTTCTCCCTAATCTTCTCCTCAGCTGATCAGTTCTCAGTGTTCATTTTCCCTTCTGAACACTTATACACCTGTTTGCACATAGCCTACTTTGGTTATCATAGTTGTGTAATGCTCAGGCTCTAGAGAGATAAAAGGGTCTATACCCAAATATAAGAACTGTTTAACTCTACTGGTATCTACACCTCAGTTTTCTCCTGTGTAAAACAGGAGTAATAATACCAATTTCATGTCGTTGTGAGGGTTAAATGGGAGAATCCACGTTAGAGCTCAGTGGAGGATCAGTGCTTAATAATCATTAGCTTCGTTATTACTGATTGTAATCCTTTTAAAATTTATTTATTCTCAAGTTACTTAATGTACTGCGTAGTCTTGGCTTCAGGGGTAGAATCCAGTGATCCATCACTTACAAACAGCACTCAGTGCTCATCCCAACAAGTGCCCTCCTTAATGCCCATCACCCATTTTCCTCACCCCCCAAATCCCCACCCCCATCAACCCTTAGTTTGATCTCTGTATTTAAGAGTCTCTTATGGTTTGCATTCCTCTCTGTTTTCACCTTATTTTTCCTACCCTCAATCTCTTAATACATATGATCCTTTCCCTCAATTAAATTGTATTTCTCTTCAGAGAAATTATCAATATGAATCCTCATTGTTTTGTGCACAGCTTCCCAGATATTTAATATATGTTGTTGAAGTCTTAGATTTCCTAGACACCACTGTAATAACATGTACTAACTCATTAAATCTTCATAACAATTCTAGCAGGTCATGTATTTATTCATAATATTACGATTAATACAGTATTTATGGCAATATCTAAAACTTAGTGAACACTTACTATGTGCCAGGAGTTCTACCAAGTGCATTATGGCATTATCTCATGTAATTCTCCCCATAATCCTCCAAACAAGGTACTTTCATAATCTTCACTTTACACAGGAGGAACCAATGCTCACAGAACACACTTATATGTTCAAGAATGTGAACCCTTAACCACAACATTATACTACTTTATAAATAATGAATTTAAAACAGGTGTTAATAGGGGCACCACGGTGGCTCAATCGGTTAAGTGCCTGCTTTCAGCTCAGGTCATGATCTCATAGTTAGCGAGTTCGAGCCCCATATCCAATTCTGTGCTCACAGCTCTGAACCTGGAGCCTGCTTTGGATTCTGTGTCTCCCTCTCTGCCAATCTCCCACTCATACTCTGTCTCTCTCTCTCTCAATCTCTCAAGAATAAATAAACATTAAAAAAATAAAGCAGGTGTTAATAAATATTTGATCTCAATGATGAACCAATTGAGTTAATTACTTTTGTTACCAGAAACTTTGTGCTTACAGTAAACTAATGTGGTCTATCTAATATCATTCATTCATTAGTTAACTATTACAAAGAGATTATTGTGTGCTAGGTATATGCCAAGTATTGACAATGAAAAGAACACTATCAGTCTAAAATTTTGTCATCAAAAGCAATTGTAATGTAATTTCACTACTACCATTTTCTATGCCTACTCTTAGAAAATCAAACTTCTTCTTCTCCCCCCTTTCCTTCCCTGCCCATTCTTTCTTATTCTTCCTTTTAAACCCAAGTTTCATAGTATTAAATTTATACAAATTTTTTTGCCCATAAGAAGCTTAGATGTCAAGGCAAGGAACCATTTTAATTATATTTACTCTTCATTTTGAGTATGTTTCCTTTTCATATCTGACAAAGACTTTTGAAGTGACTAAAGGAAGGCAAAGCAACCTGATTTTTTTTTTAAAATTCTTTCATGTATAATCTTTTGTCGGTAATATTCTCATAATAGCTTAGAAATTTTAAAAGAAGATTTTAGTTATTTCCGTTCCTTTCAAATTGGTAAAATTTGAATTTTTTTCTTCACATGTTTAGATTGGCTTTAAAACCAACAAACCAGAAAATAACAACTTACAAAATACACCCTTCATAGGTGCCTGGCGTCTTCAACTAGTGACAGCATCATCCTGAAAACTGGATTTCTGTTCTGTTTTTTTTTTTTAAAAGGTTGAAAAAGAGTTGAAAAATGCACACATAGTACTCACACAACACCCAGCCTGCTGTCTTAAGGACAGAAAATGTTTCACGGCAATGGGAAACCATAACCATCGCTGTAACAAACTCTCTGAACAGCTAGCAGACCTTGTCAATATTTCCTCTGTTTCCACACTGAAGGTTTAGCTAGCATTTTGTCTGTGATTATAAATCATATCTATTTATGTGTTTGGAGTGGATAATTCTAAAGGTGGTAGTGTTCAGGTACACTTAGAAGAATCATTGTTATGTATGACTTTAAGTTATATTAAGTTGATCATTTCAAAAGGAGGGGACTTTCAGTAAAAGAAAGCTCTCATGAAATTCTGTCCTTAAAAGTCAGCTCAGAAGAATTGTTTAAAATATAGTGCCAAAGAAGACTATTTGATATCCAGAGTACATGGCATAAGAATGCTCTTCAGAAGTTAGCATAATTGGTTAATTCATTAAAGATACATTTATTGTGTATCTACTGTGTGCTGGGCATTATAACAGACAATGGCAATACAAAGAATAAACAGCTCGATCTGAAAAATAGTATCAGGGGTATAAATGAGGTTGGTGAGAGAGAACAAAGAAGAGATATAAAATGATTACAGTCACAGCTACCATGAGCTGAGGGCCTGTCATGTATCAAGGCAAGGTATGAGGTGCTTTATGTGAACCACTTCATACCAATTCTGCAGGATAGATACCATAATCTCACAGAGGAGAAAAATCAAATTGCTGGTTTATTATAAAGGGGCTTTGTAACAACATACAATAAAGCTTATATTTTATTTTATAAGTAATGAGGAAACATTTTTAAGGTGAGAAATGATAAGATCAATTTCTTTCAGAAAGGTAACTTTGGTGTTACATTCCTTTTGATATAGTATGACTTTCATTGGCTAAAATGTCTATCCTACAAGGATGTGATTTTTTGGGTGGAGCTGTGATTTTCTAACTGATACAGAGTTCATCACCAATGGAGCCCACTATGAATTAAGTAGTATCTGGCTTCTGAAAAACACAGACTGAATGCCACTGTTCTTTACTTAAAAAAAAAAAAAAAAAAAAAGTCATGTTTAATGATTTCCATGAACTAGTTAACAGAACCTCATTCTGAGGCATGTGATCTGCTCCTGAAAACTGTACAGCTTCATCCCCAAATTGTGTAATGCCTTAATACCTTGCCACAGTAGTCTCCTCCCTCACCATTCCTGAAACACACCAGATTCTATCATTTCTTCATCACTCAGTTCTCCTGATATTCCCTTGGTCTAGGCTTTTGTACGAAATGAAAAACAAAAACAAAAACACATTCATTCTCCAACATTGCTGGAAAGATCACACCCTTTCCAAGTTTTCCTTCTCATTCAGCTTAGACTCAACCACTTTCTCTGGTCTCCCACAGCATTTTGCCTATTCTACTACAACAGCATCTTTTTCATTCTACTTCATCTTGAAACTCTTTATTTCCAAGTCTCTTTCCTTCTAGAATCTAGAAGGTTAACTGAGGGTATTGAATTTAATCATTCACCTAAGTTTTACAAACAACAACAAAAAAAGGATAAGAAGAAAGGAGTGTTGATATACTTGGCCAAGTAATGTTATCCAGATGCTACACTGCCATAACCAATGCTCAGTAACTTTTAGGTGACTAAGATGGAGTCTCTCATTCAATCATTCACTCACTCATTTTTTCATTCATTCATTAATTCTAAATGTTTGTAGATAGAAGGAAAAAAGTGCTTTATAAAAAAGCTTTCTGCTCATTTGAATAAAAATCTTTCACAAATCAACAGGCTAGATAAAAAAGAGAAGTCTATTATATTATAATTACTATTATTGAATCAAATAAACAATGGGTACATCTAAAGAGTACATTCCATGCAACAGTCAGGAATACTGGTTATAAACTGTAGAAAACTGAGAAATGCACCAGCTTACTATTTAACATCACAGCCTCCATATAGTTTATAGGTATTTATTGAGTATCTCATAGTAATACGAGAGTGCCTGTGATAATGGCAAAAACAGATGAATCACCTGCCCAGAGATGCTATCGAAAGGAAATAAAATAATTTCATAGCAATACAAAGTAGAAAAGATCAACAATTACAGATGTATTTATTGTCTAAGGCAAGGAAGCAGATTCCAAACATATATTATCTCATTTAAATCCTCATTAAAACACTAAAATGGCTAGTATTATCCATTTTAAATAAAAACATAACTGAATGCAAGAATCTTAACTAAATTCTCAGACTCCACATTACTAAGAGGCTGGGAGCCAGAATTAAAAAACTTAGAGCCCTTTCTTAGTTGGGTTTATATTAAATCACTTCTTAGAACCTATTTATAAACCAAAGAAGTTGAAATCAATGTGGGTTTATATTTTAATGAAAGGCTTTATGGAAGACTTTAATGTAGGCATCAAAAGACAGAAATGTTAGCTAATATTAATTGAATATTTACTACTGTTTTAAACATTTTGGATGTATTCACTCATTTAATCCTTACAAAATTTTTTAGTAGATGAATACTATTATTATTGTTGTTATCACTTTAAAGCATGGAAACTGAGCTAAAAAGAAGACAATAAACTTTCACAAAGTCACAACTGGCTGTGAAGTCAGACTAAAACCCACAGAAGTTAACCATCATGTTTACTTCTCATCAAGCTAAGGGTTATTAAATGAGACAGCTTAAATAAAGTTCCAAGAATAGAGCATAGCACAGAGTAGGCCTTTACTAAATGTAACTGTCCTTCTTTCTCTCCAATTTCTAAAATTTTATATCTGTGGTAATAATAATACTTTATTTTAAGGTATATTTTGCTTTTTAAGACATGATATCTTACACAAAAACAGGGCAGTGAACGTAGAATATATTAAATTAGTATTAAAATGGTGTTGAAAAGTATTTACTAGGATAGAATGTGACTTATAATATGGATTTAAGTAACAAAGTATGATTCAAAATAGTGTACACCATGTTTTACCAAAAATAAAAAGCACAGGAAATAAAAATAAACAAGTGGAAAGGCATATCCCCAAAGTTTAAAAGGAAATTATTTCTGGATGAAATAATGTAGATGATTTTAATTGTCCTCTTGTATTTTTTCCATATATTTTTCCATGCTTATGTATGCTTTTCAGAATGAGAAACGTAAAATAAAAAAGAATAGCTGGTACAGGAACTTTCCTAATTGGTTGATATAATACTGAGCATCAACATTAATAGAATTGTATAAGATTCCACACCTGTTTAGAGATGGAGTTTGAGTAGAATCCAAGACTCCTCAATTTTAACTTAGTGTGTTTTCTCTGACACCCTATTCTTTACTTATCATTACTTTATTTATACTTCGCTTATCATTAGGAGGAATTCACAAGTAATCTCTGAAGATCTCTGGAAGGCGGTTAGAGATACCATGATTGCAAATGTGCCACGAGCATGTGTGCGCGTGCACACAGACACACAGACACACACACAGACACACAGACACACACAAAGACACACACACACAGAGGTGCTCCACCACATCAGGGCTTCCTAAGGTGCTTATGCAACTGTATAATCCATTTGTTTATGAGTCCAAACCAATCCCATATGTGGCAGACTGATTTTCTCAAATTCTTCACACTCTTTCTACAACAGAATAGTACAACTACATGAAACTCGTGACTTTACTGTAACTCTCAGTAGTGTGTGTTAAAGTGGGGAAGAGAGTATGTATCCCTGTCCCCTAGCTTTGAATTTGGTCAAGTCACTTGCTTTGACAAATGGAATGTTGGCAGAAATGCCATGAGTAGTGATTTGGCTTATCTTCTTATGCCCATGGAATTTTGAATAAGGAAACTTTGTCTCAAGTATCTGGTCTCTTCACTCTGAGTCCCAGAAAGAAAAGTGTGTGGAGAAGATACGAAACCAAATGCAGCCTAAAAGTGAGGTACCCAGATGCCACATAGACCCTTAATTGAGAAATAGATGTTTACAATTATAAGCTACTTAAATTTGGGTGTTCTTTGTTATGCAGCATTATCACAGCAATAGCAAACTAGTATACAAACAACTATTAATGCAATCCATGGTGGCAGGTTTTGTAATGTGTGTGTGTGTACTATATATATATATATATATATTTTCTCTATATATAGATATCTCTCTTCTCTCTCTCTCTCTACATATATATATATATATATATATATACATACATATACACATGTAATATTCTCTCTCTCTACTATATATGTATATATTATATTTATCTCAGAATATGCATAGCATTTGGTGTGTGTGTGTATATATATATGCCATGCATATCCTGAGACAGATATATATGTATATATTATATCTGTGATGGCAGGGTTTCTACATGTGTATTATACATATATATATATATATATATATATGTGAGATATATATATCTCACATGATTTATATATGATTTATATATGTGTGTGTGTGTGTGTGTGTATATATATATAATCTGTCTCAGGATACACACACACACACACACACACACACACACACATATATAAATATATATCATATGTGTGCATATATATATGTATATCTATATATATTGATATCTATCTATATATCGATATCTATCTATCTATATATATATATCTACACATGTAGAAACCCTGCCATCACAGATAGCATATAGATATAGATGGATATACACAAATATATATATATACAGTATATATACAAATATATTATATATAATATATATATTTAACTTTATATATATACATATATATGTATATATATAAGTTGTCAGTTGAAAGTTCTTAAGAGAAGAGGCTACTATGCTTTTTAGTCAGCCATGTATGTGTTTTTCACATTTCACTGCACATAAAAATCATCTAGGATTTTATTAAAACACATGCTCTCATTTAGTAGGTCTGGGGTAAGGCCTCAGATTCCGTATTTGAAACAAATTTTTAGGTGATGCTAATATTACTAATAATTCCATACTTTAAGTAGCAAAGGCACAGAGGACAGATAACACTAGCCATATGTAGGAAACAGCCACAAATAGGGGAGACACTCTGCAACTAAGAATGGAAATAATTTTGATTACAATTTTTATCTTTATCTTATAATGAAACAATTCATGTAAGAGACAGAAGAGTCAAAGGAAATGGGCCCTGTCAACAAATTAGATGACAAATCCTGTTAATGGTGAGCATATATTCCCAGTCATAAATAGTTATAGATATAGGTACAGAGATAGATACAGATAGATACACACACACAAACATGTCTCCTAATGACTAGAACTAGAGTCCCCGTCCAACAGTGTAAATGTAGCATCCCAGTGCATTCTGTATGAACATATATACTGATACACTTATGACCTGGAAGCACTCCCTTATGGAAAAACCTTAAATATAAGTTCACTTTCTGAATTATAGCTTTCTAATAGCAAACTTATCTTTATCTATTTTCTCTTTTTGATACTTCATCTACTCTTCACTAAAATCCAGTGGATAAGTGGTCTTAGTCGGCTTGGGCTGCCATAATAAAATCTCATAGACTTGGTAGCTTAAACAGCAGAAGTTCATTTCTCTCAGTTCTGGAGGACGAGAAGCCTAAGATCAAGATGCCAGCATGGCTAAGCTCTGGTGAGGGGCCTCCTTCTGGCATGCAGATAGCCACCTTCTCACCATGTCTTCACATGGCACAGAGAGAAGAAATTCTGGTGTTTCCTTCTCTTCTTCTAAGGAGCCTCCCAGCATTCAGGCTCCCCACTCATGGCCTCATCTAAACCTAATTAGTCCCCAAAGACCCTTCATGCTAATAACATCACATGGGGAGTTGGGACAGGGGTTCTACATATGGATTTTGGGAGGATAGAAACATTCAATCCATAACAATAGCACTTCTCAAGTTTTTCAGGTCAGGTACACATAGAAAAGGGTAATATTGTCTTGCTCACTGAGATAAACTAGGAGAGATTTGGAACCTTAGAGGTGGCTCTGCCGGGCTATAAAAGACCAATCCTTGGGTTCCAGCTGTCATGAGGCCTCCTTGAGGGGATCCATAAGAATCCCACATAATTTGGTAAACTACACACTGGATAAGACCACGAACTCTTCAATGCACAAAGACTATCACCAATTACCATCACTATTTCATTTTGGATCTTTCATAATTGAGTTGATATCTTCTGGAAAACGACACTAGTATGGAAAGGGGTTTCCTAGGCAGTTGATCCATAACCACTACAGAAAAGATGTGACTATTTAGAACATTATGCTGGAAGGCATAGTAGAAATTCCAAATAAGGCCACGTTGAAAAACAGCAGATGAGATAGTTGACTTTTCTTGAAGAATATGTTTCTAGATGTGTATAACTTTATATACTTCTACAGGTATCACAATGGATGCTAAGAAAATAAATGGGAATTCCCATCTCTTCCTAAAAAGATACTTGTTTTATTTTCGGGGACAAATTCAGTAATTACCCAAGGTTTATCATCTCAAAATAAAAGCGTAAAACATTTTTCAAAAGTAGGGAAGGAAATAGTTTTCTTTCCACAGTAATATAACTAACATGCAACATCAGGTCCTATGGTACTCCCATGGGGACAAAATAAACTACTCAGAAAACTGAGGTGACTTTTCTTGTAATATTCTTTATCCTTCACCTTCTTCAGTCCAGACTGGGCCATTGGGTAATAAGGAGGAGGCGTGTGGTGTTAGGGTGATCTTCCTGGTCACCACACTCTAGAAATAGCTTTAAAATATCCATGGTCTTGGACATTGAGAACATAAAGAGAGTTTTAAATTTTCCATCTCATTATTTGTGTTTTGGAGGCTCATGAATTTCTATCACAGAAGGTGGACTCTTCCTGGTCCTGATTATAGATATTGTGGATCTTCCCTTTCTGTCTAAAAAACAGGCACCAATAAGACTTCACCATGTTTCAGTCCAGACTAGATTCACAGGGTTATAGCAACAAATATTCCTAAAGAGTCATTCAAAAGCCTGTTGACTTCAACCAGATATTTCAAATGGGAGTAGATACTGCCACCTTTCCTACAGTATGATCCTAAAGCACTCAACCTTTCCCCCCATTTTGATGTATAAGATGATATTTAGATTTTAACACATTCTCATGGGCTTACCCAGAGTCATTTGTAATTTCCTGAGTACTGAAATATTACCCACTGGTTCCCACTTAATAAAGCATGTTAGAAAACACAAGGGGCACCTGGGTGGCTCAGTCAGTTAAGTGTCTGACTTCAGCTCAGGTCATGATCTAACAGCTCATGAGTTAGAGGCCCATGTTGGGCTCTGATGGCAGCTCAGAGTCTGGAGCCTGCTTCAGATTCTGTGTCTTCCTCTTTCTCTACCCCTCCCCTGCTCACACTCTGTCTCTCAAAAATAAATAAGCATTTTAAAAAAAGAAAAAGAAAACACAAGTATGTAAGTGTAACTTTATATAGGAAAAATATTGTTTAATTTAACTTTAAAAGACTGAATCAAATACACGTGCTTCATAAATTATTCATAATAAATTTGCTGTAACACATCCATGCTTGATTGAAACACCAGCATTTCTTATTACTGACATTAAAAGTTATTGGTATAAATTATGCATTTGTTCACTGATCCAACAAACATTAACTGAGCACTTACTATGTGTCAAGACAGTGCTAGGTACCAGGAACCACAGATGAATAAAACAATGTCTTTCCAAGTGTTAACAACTATTGATGTGAGTAACTATGCTTCTATTTGACTTTGGGAACCAGACTCTGAATGGGCAATGATTCACTTTAGGTAGTAACAATAGAGAAGAATATGCTGTGAACTGACTAATTAAAACAAACAAACAAACAGAAAACCTGAGAACCTGTCTTATTTGGGGATCCTTCCAAAGAAGAGTTTGCAACAAGGGCCTGGGTACAGGCTGTAATTTAGAAGGTGATCTCAGAAGTCAGGTGTGAAGGAGAGATGGGTGAGTCAGAGAGGAGGACAAGGCAATGATAAAAATGTGTCAAAGTAACACCAGTGTACCAACTGAAGCATAATTCTACTTGCATCTCTGAGACTTGTAGATAATGTCTCCAGAGGTAGCCATCTGAAAGAAACAGGCTAGAACATTTTTTTCTCCAGTTCTGTTTCTCCTTTGGTTGAGTGTTGTTCCCAGGGCATTAAGCTGCCAACCCAATTTCCCCAATCCAATGTAGATTTATTGAGCTCCCCTAGCCGTGGAAAAGATCTTGGAAAAAGCACTCTTGATGTGGGAGTCTAGGCTAACAGAGAACTGCTCCGAGTGTAGTTAAAATCAGGTGAGGTAGGGGCTGAGGTGTCAGACTTATCTGCGAGACTAGCCTCTAAAGGACTTCTGGGGAGTGGGGCAAAATATACTGCAGCCTAATCTAGCAGCCCCTAAAGGATGGTCTGGGGAAGGTTAGAATGACATCTTTTTACTAATTATATTCCACATAAAGGGTCTCTTGTCCTGTAAGAAGTCAAACTTCACTACAGCAAATCCTGACACTGCCCAGGTAAGAAACAGAAAAATGATGATTTGCTAATCAGCTTACCTGATTCTCTGGCTAGAATGTCAAGACTGAACTCAGCAGTTCTTGTGAAAATCCTGACATTCATTCACCAATTATCCCCTAGAAGTTGATATGTATCGATCTTCCTGTGTTTCAGGGAAGAAATCTTTGAACTGCTTTAAGAAGCTTTCCCAAAAATGGTGATACATTTTTGCATCATTTTGTCATGACTGGACCTATTGAAAAACTTCCTGAAATCTGAATTCATGGCAGTAATATCTATGTTGTTGTATTTGGCTTGTATTTTTTTTTTTTGTATTAAAGCAGAGGAGAAATGGGTAAAGGTTAAAAACTACACCTAAATGTATTAAGCTTGAAGGCTTTCAACATAAATGAGAAGGTCCATAGGAAGTTATTTAGTCCTTTAAGCTTCCATAAGCATTTCATCGTTGCTGACAATATCCACTTTAGGTAACCTTGTCCAAGCAGTTCCTGGGTTACTATCATAGTGAAGGGAATGTATTTTGCAATTCACCAAGCAGGGTAGGAGTTTTCTGGAGAATTTTGGTTCAGGGGCCTAGAGCAAAAGGTTAAACAAGAGATACTTCTGTGTGACCAGAGAATTGATAGACCCCCTCATTCTTGTATCATAATGTATAAAGGAAAGAACTGTATCCCTAATCTCTAGAAAATGTGGTGGTGGTGGTGGCAGGTAGGCTATGGTCCCTTATATGAACATAAGTGGCTTCCCTGTGACAATGATGGGCAAGTCTTTTAAAAAAATCTCTTAAAGAAACAAAGAAAGAAAAGCCCTATGGACCATTTAGGTTCTGTCAGTGGGTTCCATCCTGAGACATCAAATCCAGTTTCACAGAAACCAAATGTTAACACTCCCAAAGCTCTTTCCGTCTTATATCCTACTTCCTTTTTCTTTTGTGATTTTTCATCCTCTTTTCCTTCTTCTCTATTCCCTTGACCTTCTGTTTCACTCTTTCTCCCATTTGTGCTCACTCCCATTTGTGGCCCTGTTAGGCCACAATATGTTCATCTCCAAAGAGGCTTCAGTGATGGAAATGAAAGGGCTTCAAACAAAGCCATCATCCAGGACAGAGAGCTCCAGAGGCTGGGGAGGTGCCACTGGGGTAAAGCCTGAGGACAGGGTGCCCACCCCTAAGAGGCTCTTCACCCAACAGGCGATTAGCCTTCAGTGGGCTTAATAGCTGTATCAAGCCTGGTGATTTCAAAGCTTTCAGGGGCTGACAAGGACTTGCTAATTTCAAACTTTCTAACCAATTACAATCACAAAGAACTCAGGACAATCATCAGTGGGCAAAATGAAACTGCTGGAGAGAGCAGCCCTTGCAGGTTTCACTCTTGTGGGTCCCCCATACCACATGCAGCTGGGACTCTGCCTCAACGAGTAAATAAAAATACACTATAAAATAAAAACATGCACAATGGGTCCCGCTTGCTGTCTTGTTCCCAGTAGTTGGGCATGGAGGAACCCTGTCCTGCATTTAGCTCATTAATTTCTGATGGTGTTAATTAAAAGCTTTTGCTGCTGCTTTGAATGGAAAATACCTCAGTGTTTTTATTGAAACACCAAGTTTTAAGTCTTAGATTATTAGGTTATGCTCTGTCACAGTAGTGAGACCAACATAAGTGCTTTTCATACCATCTGACTAGTAACAATAATAATAATAATAATAAATTATAGAAATAATAATTATTTCATTAATAATAATGAAAAGAAAGAAGAGAAACTGTTTAGGTTGAAACTCCCAAGCAACCTGTTTTTTCCTTTTAGAACTAAACTGAAAATCCGAATCCCTGAATGTAGAACATATGATATTTTAAAAATCTTTTTTTTCAAATCCTTACAGAACATTCAAATCACCCAATGTTCCAAGACCTGAATTTTTTATATTTTAAAATGGGGAAAGCTGCTTAAAATAAGTGAATCAGCTGCTAAGTGATTTCTCTCTGTCTCTTCCCCTACTCTCTTTTGAGAGGCTGAAAAAATGCTTAAAATGGTATATGCAATTGATATGTGCTGCTTAAGAAGCTTAATATAATTACTGAGGACTCAGACTTTCTATTTAAAACAAAGATAGGCTGGGGCAATAGAAACTATGAGTTGTGAGTATTCCTCCCTTATGAGGTGTGGAAAATGTTTCCAAACGTTTAATCTACAGAGCAAAAGAACTGGTGTAAAGGAGTTATCTGCAGATCTGTCTGTCTTCCTAGTAAATCTCGCAAAATCTGGGAAACCCTATTGGCGATGTCAGGAGCCAGTGTGACAGGTACCGAGCAGGAGATGAGCAAATAATAATGCATCTCTACAATCCGGTGCTTTTGTGAGGTGCTAAGCAAACCACCAAAACATTCTGATTGGGTTCTGAAACTCTTCTCTAACTTAATTTTTCAGTCGCTCTTTCCACTTGTACCAGGGCCTGAAGCATTAGATGTCCGGTCAGAGAGGCCCTATAAATGTCATTGCACACATGTGCCAGGAGCCGCACCGGCCTCTCTGGATGGCAGTCACAGCAAGGAAATGGCAGCGTTTGCACAGCTCCTGCCATGAGAAATGAAAACTGGTATCTCTTTCTGCTACTACTGGCTCATGTTGGAAATAAGCCTGCTGGTATTGACCAGGCCCCACAGTATTCCATATCAGACCCATATTCTAAACACAGATACCTCATAAGGAAGAGCATATTCCTGCCTTTACAAAAGAAATTTTAGATGAAAGCTCTGTGGATGATTGTCAAAAGGCTCTTCCTATGGGCCTTACAGATCCAAGACTTAGATAATAAAGGGGGTTAAGAACACAAGAGTTACAATTGAGCCTGGCCCCTGAGACAAAGAGCCTAATTTAGAGTAAGGAATAGATAAGGGCAGAACTTAATACTTACACCTTCTTCTAACTGGTGATGTATGGCAGTCCCTTCCCCAAGGCCTACTTTCTGCAAACACCCTCCCTTACAGGTGGCTAGGATGAGGATAGATAAGAGTAGCGAAAACATTACCCACAAACAAAAGGCTGACACATTTAGGGCCTCCATGGTATTCACACATTCAGCATCAAATAGGTTTCCACAAACAACTCATTAACCAGCCCAAAAACACTGGTCCTCTTGAGAGCCAGACGGAATGACTCTTAGCCCATCTATACACTTAACCTATGACCTAACCTTAGCGTTAACTTAAAACAAGTATGTATCCTGTCTTTTACTAAGAATACCCTGTTAATTCTTTAGTTATAAGATTTATTTAACCTCACTATAATTGGAATAGTTCTGCAAAAATATTTCTGTAAAACCTGCTTCTGTACACTTTCCAAAGCATCTTATCACAAAGAGTTATCCATTATAAAAATTCCTTTTCCTGATGTCACGTTATCATTTAACCTATAAATAAAGACACCAAAACCGACAGGACAGAGATGCCTGCCTGGTGATCAGAAAGAATCTCGGGGCTCTCTCACTCTCTTTCTTGCCGACACCGTCCATCCTTCACAGACCCCTGGACCTGCTGGAGCCGGCCTCCGACACACATGCCCTTTTCTCTCTTGTGCCTTCATATACTTCATTTTCTCTACCATTTTTCATCTCCCAGTCTGTTTATTCATGCTGTCTGCAACATCAACTGATCCTTGAGAGATGACAAAACTTTCCTTTTTTACCCTGAAGGTCTTCATCCGTCTTACTCTTGTTTTGATCTACGTATCCCCAAAGTGGATGAAGTTCTCCATAAAGGAGAAGCATTCTGGCAAATCTCTTTCCCTTCCCTTCCTAACCGCAGGCTGCACTGACCTCACCCTCTTGCAACAGTTTGCAGAATTGGCCTCGCAGCCTGATGTGACATGATGTCCTTCAGCAACATCAACAATAGCGATCACACAACCGTCCTTGTGAAGCACGCGAGAGAAATATGTAGAGCAATATAAAAAGCTAAAACTCCAAAAGGGACATAGGCCTGAGCAAACCACAGCATGAGTCTATTTGTTCACAAAATTTATGAATTTTCCTGAGTAAATTGACAGGCGATATTGTCTACAAAGGACTAGTAAATGTAAATTAACGAACAGATATGTAGCAAGTGAGTGCATTAAAGATGATTTCCAGCTGAAATGATTTTTCTTCCTAGAGACCAAGTTTTTGTTAAACTTAATCCTACTCTCTTCCCTCTCCAGCAGCAGAAACATCTGGTCGGTTTTAGATTCCCCTTGGATTTCCAACTTCAAAGGGAATTATAAAGAATAACAAATTCATGTACCGGCACTAAAAAAAATTAGAGCAGCAGGAGAGAATGGTAAAATTGTCCTTATTTGACTGCTAGTGACAGGCGCCACAGGCAGAACTATGAGAAAAGACAAAGGCAAGATCACCGGTTGACAACCAGAGTTCCTACAAGGGACAGAATCTTTGGCTTCATGCAAATATGCATAGGGCCCTTAGCAATCTATAAGAAAACTTCTCCCTGCTTAAATGAGAAAAAAAAAAATTAAAGGAGTTAGGAGGGAGGATGGAAGGAAGGAGAGAAAGAGGGAGGGAGGAGGAGGGAGGAGGAGGGAGGGAGGGAGGGAGGGAGGGAAGGAAGGAAGGAGGGAGGGAAGGGGAGGGGAGGTAAGGAGGAAGGAGGGAAGGAAGGGCGAGGGAAGGCAGGCTGTAAGGAAGGAAGGAAGGAAGGAAGGAAGGAAGGAAAGAAGGGAGGGAGGGAGGGAGGGGGGAGGGAAGGGAGGGTGAGTGAATTTACATTTACCTGTCACACAGTAAGCATTAGCAAAAGTTTGTTCAAAGAATGACATGGAGAAAATCTTATAGTCTCTGAGTTTTTTATTCTCTCTACAGAAAATTGTGAGTTCTAATTCCACCAACAGTTATATAAGCCATCTCAGAAGTAACTCAGGGTCCTAAGAATCCATTAGAATCATCATATCCTCCTAAAAGATTAGACCTCCAAAAGTCTCATAATTAGTCTCTGTTTCTTCCTTGCTCTGGATCTTTATCAAAGGATGGCCAGAAATCAAAGTCCTCCAGAAGCGGAGGACTAGGACTTGAATGAACTATTGATATTGTCAATTGTGCCAAATTATGCTTGACATCACTTTATAGAACTGGATTTATCTTTCTCCTCTGTCATTTCCCTAGCAAAACTGAAACATACTTCTTAGAGTGCAAGTCCTGATATAACAAAACATTTGAAGATTAGAGAACAGTTAGAGAGAAAGTACACTTTTGCCATTATACTTAGCTCTTAAAAATAGCTTTACCTCCTTCCTGTTTTATATACAATGTGTATACCACAACAACAATAAAAATAAACAAGACATGATTAGCCAATCAACTTGTTCGTGGACAGAGAAAGAGTTAAGAGCTAAAATGTCTTTAAATAATTCATTATAAAAGTCTTTAAACTTAGTGTTCAGAGGTTACAGTTCCCCACACCATGAATACATTAGGTTGATTCACAGAGTGGCCATCAAAAACCAGAAAGCAAATCACTTTTTGACCAAAAAGTATATATCAACAGCATGTTAAGAATATTTCACAAAAGGGGGTAGACCAAATGAATCAGTTCTCTGTGGACCCTAGCATAGTTTGCAAATGGAGCAGTCCCCCAAAGAGTAGACCATCTCCAAAGTATGTTGTTTATGTCACAGGCTTTGCATAATCTCTAATGAAGGAAGAGAAAGTTAAGCATTCTCTTCAGCATTTCCAATGTAAAGTGACTGCGCTGGCTGCAAAATCATCTTGAATGTCTGTCTTGAATGTGGGTTTCAGTCTTCCCTCACCACTTCAGTTAAGGCAGGGTCACCTAATACCTCACTCAGTGAATGTCATAATTCGTCTTTATGGTAATTGCATGTGATGATGTATTATGCATCCAATAACATTTATCCAGAAAATATGCCAACTTCAGGAAACATGGAGTTTAAACATGATGGTATAAATAAGCCACTTTTTTCCTATTGCAACTATCTATGTGTATCTATGTTCCAAAATGAAAATCCTGGTTCGATGCATGCATTTACAAAGGATTCTGCCCTATATAAGCAGAACCATCCACCAATGATTCTGAACTTACGTAGGGGGAAGGATGTAGAGGATATGGAGTACTACTTTATTCCAAGAAATGCTGTTTTATAGCTTGAGGATATATATAGTCACAAATGTAACAACAATTGAACAAACACCAGACCCAAAGGCCAATCGTAAGGAAACCCCACACACATATGAAGAGGCAAACACCATCATTAATAATACTAATTATTATTATAGTTATTATCAGGATGAGGCATTGATGGTTCACTTGGGTGCAATGTATAATACATTAGCTAGAGAGAACCAAGGGCAAACTTATTCTTATCTTTAAAAGGCAGTTTATATTCTGGCTTATATGACATGAACTGTATAATTAACACAAATAAGAAAAGGATGCTGGAAGAAGTGAAGACTTATGCCTTTATTTCAGTGGTCTTGTTGTTAATATCAACCTTAAAAATAATGATGAAAAGATTAGCTATTTTACAATATGGGTGTTGTGGGGTATGGTAAAATGTCTTTGCAGCTCTAAAATAGTGGCTAGTTCCTATCCATCTTTCCTTAGGATGCCTGGCTCAATGCCAAGCTATCAGATCCTTTCCTGACCTTTTAAGGACATTTTAATGGTAGTAATGTCAGATCAGGATAAAGGAGAAATAGAGAGGATCAGAAGACTGAGGGGGGAAAATGAAATGAAAAGAAAAAAGTTTGTATTGTTTACACCATCTAGCCCTGCAAATTTCACAGATGCTTTCTGTTTGCTTGGGATAGTTTATTGCTTATGTTATTTCTTTTCTTTTCTTTTTTTTTCCCATGTGCTTTCCTCTACCAACTTTGGCTGAAAATACTTTGTATGTGTCCATACTGTAAGCCCTCATATTTTTCTAGAGATTTAGTATAGTGGAGAAGCTCTTTTTTTCTTCCCTAAGGGTTATGCACATCAATATTCTAGCTACTCACTTTCGAGGCCAATGGAAAATGTGCTCCTAAGATTAAATAGACCTGAGTAACACATAAATCCAGTTTATACTGATGCAGTATGTTACATAGTTACTCACATCCTGAATTTCTGATGAGTGGAATACACCTTTTGGACAATGCAGTGATACTGAACCATCACTGACTGCAGTTCAAAGACAGAGAGGAAGAACTAAACCCTAACTATAGGTTCTCTATGGAGAGCCTAATGTGCCCAGCACCCTCATCATCTGTGGAGCTCTGTGTATAAAGGGTCTAGTCTAGCCACAGGAAACTAGGTTCTTTAAACATTCTTAGAGTAAACTAGAGCAATATGTACAAGCACATAGGGAGTGCTTGTTTTCCTACAATGAACCATCTCCTTCAACCCTCTCTTCCCCAAACATAGTGCTTTTCTTTCTTTTTTTTTTTTTAATTATTCAGGTTATTCATATATAATTCCTCCCTTTTCAGACTCTGTAAATGCTCTCTTAGGAAGAAACCTTTCCTTTCTGCCAATAAATCTTTAAAAAATCTGATACTTTTAAATCCAGTGTTAATTTAGTTTAAGTACGTTGGCCACATTTATCCATTGTGGGTTGCCTGTAGCCAAGCTGGACTTCTTGTCAGAGTGCTGTTTCCCTTTCACCTCAGATAATGGGATTGTATATAACACAGTGTATATTCCGTCATGAGTCTAACTAATGCTACACAGAATTAGCAGCAAATTATCATCTTAAGTTTAAGGCAAGTAAAAAAAAGTGCCAAGAAAAAGTTCCCCCAAGAAACCTAGCCAAATCTGTGAAATGCCTCTCTAGTCAACCAAATTGCCCTTTGGCTTACAGATACACCTAAGAATGTTATGAAATATTCTGATGAGATTTTCTAGTCAACGGTTGCAGTTTAAGAAATATGATGGCAGTGTACTCAGAAGAAAAATACTCCTATATGTAATGATTAGAACAATTTCTCTCAATGTTTATAACATTCACATACAAAAATGTCCTTATGGGCCCAAAATATTGATAGACTAAATGCTGTGATGTCTGGGGTTTGCTTCAAAGCAACATGGTAGTGGCATGGGAAAATGGGAGGCCATGAGTTCATCATTGTGCCAGCTGAGTGGTGAGTACATGGGAGTTCACTGTAGTAATCTGTCTACATTCATGTATTTGAAAGTTCTCCTAATAAAAAATTTAAAAATATATACTGATTTAAACTTTCCTTCTTTTGCTCATTATTGATGGATTCTGATTGATTCATCTGCACTTTATATGGAAGATATCATGGGAAAGTGAAAAGTAAAACAAAACACGCAAAATGTTCTTGTTGGACGTTTAGGTTAAATAAGCAATTCCTCTTTAGGAATATATATATATATCTCCTCAGGGAAAAATGAGAGTAAAGAAATATATCAAATAGTTATTAATTATTGGATTTAAATTATAGAAATAATTACTTGTATTTTTCTTCATTTTACTACTATGTGTTTTTCCAAATTATTTTTAATGAGCATGTATCATTTTAAAATGAAAATAAATATTTATTCATTAGTGGATAAGATGTGCTCTACTTTCCCAGGGAGCTTTTCACTAAAAACAGAGAAACTGCAAACACACAGCTTTGCCCAGATACTTTAAATCTCATACCTAGAAGCGAAATACACCCACAGGAAAAGAAACGTCAATACAGATTTTATCTGATCATAGAAACATAAAGAGCTTTCTGTGTGTTGGACAGAAATAGGGGAGGAACCAGCTTCTCTGCAAGCCAGAAAGAGTGTGAAATTCAGGCCATTTTGTGATGAGATCCTTTTGCCACGAAAGCAATGGGAGGAACAAATGAAAGTTACCAAATCAGCCTGTCCCTGGAGTCTGCTCACACTGATATGAGCTTCTTTTCAGTCAGCATAACAAATAAAGCGTGGGAGTGCACATGGGGTATGGGGGTAGTGACAATCCTAAAGGCTTGAGGTCTTCACTGGTGAGATGGATATGTTCAGACACAAAGGTAGATGTTTGACAGAATTAGGAAAAAAAATACAGCGATAGCTATGGATTATGAGCCATGGATACAGAAAGTTCCTGTTAGAAAGCTATCTTTATTACCCCACGAGATTATTTTCCTCATTTTATGCACATTCATATAAAGTGAACTCAAGAGTGTAACCTTTAAAGGTTTGGATGAATATGATGTTCATGACTAAATCAGCCCCACTGGAGCCAGGCAGAATCTCATCGGATGCTAGGCAAGTCACCCCCTTCTGCCTTCCTCCCTCTCTAGTAGTACATCTGTCAGTACATTTCGGGGCAGGCGAACCTCTATCAAATTCAGCTTTTACGCTCTTCCTGACATGGTGATGCTCTATGAATATGCCCTCAGTCCTGACCTTCACTCTTTGTCCTAGCTATTGACATCTCAAGAATTCAAGAAGGCCACAATCCCAACCTTTTGGAAACTTTGCAAATTTCCACTAAAAGACATGTAGACCTCAAAGTTTTCAAAGCTAGGCTCAGTCTTGGTCCTCTTAACTCATAAAAGAGGTGGCTATCCATATTCATGCTCCTAAAGGAAATTTTCCCCTTCCCTTTGTGGGTGTACACAAGAGCAATCAGGTCTGACTTTCAGATTGCTTCAAATGAAGCGAATGCATTTCACACGTTTTGCCTATCATAGAATAATAATAAGTAGTTCAAAGCATCACAAAATGTGTTTGGAAGGTTCTGTGTTTGTTTCTTTAATGCCAAAGCATCCGATGTTCCACATGGAAAATATCCACATGGAGGTATCCATTCAGGCGTCTCCTTTGGAAATATACATCTCTGGAGAGTCTGCCAAACAAGGCCTTTGAATGCTTCCACCTCTGTATAGCAAAGTCATTGTGAAATGTTTGTTGAAATCTGTGATCATAGGTTCTTGGGATTATATGTCTCATCATTCTAAATGATGGTATTTCAAATGAACAAACCGGATATAAAATATGTACCCTTCACCAATGTCAAATACTTTCTGTTCAAATAGTAATGGGAGGTGGTGGACACACCACAGTCTTTAGGTTGAAGTCTTTCAGAGGCTGGGAAAAATACACTTGTTTCTTTGCCCCTCAATATTTTAGACTGCCATTTGGAAATAATGAAACTTACTTACCAGAAAGCAATGTTGTGAGAAATATCCAGTTAGTGATGGCGAAACATTCTGAAATGAAAAGAATACGGTCAATGCTGGGTATTTAAAAAATGTATGACAACATGGTGATCGTGTAAAATAACCCATTTGCCTCTCACGTTGGGACACTGCCTCAGTGATATGATATGAAGAGTAAAGGATGCTTCCTTCTGGGAAGGAACACACAAGTGTGCGCTGAGAAGGTGGTGTGTGTAATGGTCTGCATGTTCAGCTTTAAGGGCTCTAACCAGTTGCAACCAGTTGTGAATGACTTGCTGCCCATTTCTGCAATTCACTGTAACTTGTACTGGGAAAGTTATGTTTTATGGTTAATTATCCATGGTCTGTTTGAAAAAATAAATCAAACCATTGTGAACCACCAGGATTTGCAGCTCCATTTGAACTTTACTGTACTTTTGATTAAACATTTTGTAAATAAAAACAAACTGGTTTCTTCTTGTTTTGGTTGTTTGTTACTTGTGCTCTAGATATAAATATTGTGGTGATGGTGAGAGAACAAGTTATGGATTATTTACCCCTGGTTTCATGAATTGTGAGTTACTGGCCTCATTCTCCTTCGTGAGCATAAATAAATGTATACTATTATATTCCAAGTCCTCTAAGACAAATGGAACGAGTGAACTGAAACCTTTTAAAACCAAAACCTTTTATGCTAAGTCACAGAGCAACAAAACAAACCCCAAATTAACATTTAAAAAGCTTCTACTGTGGAGCAACGAAATCCCCCAATATTATATAATCTGCATTTTAAAAACTGCTTCCCTAACGAGCAGCAGTCTATCAATAATTCCACATGCTTGTTTTCCCCTTGCTTTCATAATTTAAAAGCCATAGATGGTTTACCAGCGATCACATCCCACCCCCAATATCGCCACCACCACCACAATGAATCCTTGAAAATAACCAGCGTAACTAAATGAAGCCAAAATAGATTTAGAAAGATCTGGAATTACTGCAACTAAAAGTAATGAAACACTGTGCAAAAGAAAAACTTTATATACATTTGTCTATACTCATCATCGTAAGACTTATATAAATAAAAGACATCTTAAAAATAATTGTCCTGGAAAAATGAGAAAAGCCAAGGTTCAAAGGACCCTGTGGCAGAGTACAAGTGGAATATGTTTGAGACCCAGAATTTCCTAAGTTCCTAACATATTTGCATATGAAACTTAATGAGGACCACCAAAGTAGCTTGCCAAAAATTATGTTTTTTAAATGACCCTCTGTTCTATGCAGCACTGACCATTGAAAGGACCTCTAGGAAACACACAAAATTGCCTTCTGCAATTTGCTACTTTTATAAAGAAAGACAGAAACAGGATAATGGGTTTCTTATAAAATGGGGTGATCCATCCAGCGCTGGGACTTGAAGAGGGCTGCATCTGATTTCATCTTACCCCTTTATTCCTCTGATGGCTCACTGCTCACCTGCATAAGCACTGGTAGGAAACTGCCAAAGCAGGTCCCTCACCAGCTTATAAAAACATGGTAAAATATTTATGAAGGGGCTACAATATGCCAGGCACAACTAGAGAAATTCTGGAAAGGTGAGTAAGTTTGGAAAGGTAGATCAGTGGCTAAAGTTCTTGTCACAACATTTAAAAATATCTATTACTAATGACAACAGCAAGGAGAAGTTAGGTTGAAAGTGTTGTGAAGGACTTCTGAAAAATGGGAAAATGTTTAAAACTCTCCCTAGCTTCTTGCAGGTCCTGAGAACAGAAAGTGTGGGCCTGCTAGCCCTTCTCAGCCTGAATCCCATATTACAAAAGAAAAACGAGAAGTAGTCAATTTGCTTCTAGGGCACTGGTTACATACAACTGAAAATGAGGGCTGAACAGAATTAGCTGGCAGCCGCTGGATGCTGGAAGGTCAATTCTGCCCTAAGTATGGTTCAGGGAGTGGAAGCTATTCTGAGAAACAGGCAAAAAAAAGTTCAAAGATGTTTCACTTCAACATATTTTCCTCTATTTCTTTTATAATGCATGCTTCCAACTATTTTGACAACCAAGAAAATGCTCATCTATAGAGTTCTAAGTTGTCTTTTAAATCCAGGCAAGCTATTTGAAAACCAGGGTACACAAAATGGCTCCCTGTATACAGAGTGCGTACACCAAAAATAAGTGCTGGTTACAGAGGAATAATCATGGTCAAATTGTATTATAAAGTATGATGTTTAAAAAAAAAAAAAAAAAGCAAAAGGGGCGCCTGGGTGGCTTAGTCGGTTAAGCGTCCGACTTTCGCTTAGGTCATGATCTCGCGGTTTGTGGGTTCGAGCCCCGCGTCGGGCTCTGTGCTGACTGCCAGCTCAGAGCTTGGAGCCTGTTTCAGTCTGTGACTCCCTCTCTATCTGACCCTCCCCTGCTCACGCTGTCTCTCTCTCTCCTAGAAATAAATAAAACATTAAAAAAATTAAAAAAAAATAAAGTATGATGTTTTACATGATGCAGGTATATACAAAATGAACTGCATACTGGAATCTAAACCCAACTGTAACACATGTAGAGGGACCCTTAGGAAAAAAATATATACATAGGAGTATATTTTCCTGGTGAAAGACTATTCTGATCGACTTTCATTATTTTTCCACAAACAAAGCTACCTGAGGTATCGATTGTGTTTAAGGAAAAAACCAGGAGGTGTATTTATAAATATCTAATATACTAGCTTACTCATGATTCATTAAGACAAGTAAAGACGCCCTCATGTCATCAGAGATGCAGAGACATGATAATCCCAATCCTCTTGATCACTCGGTTGTTGTAAGAGAGACACATTCAGGCAATGAAACCTGAAAAACCAGACAAAACTCTCCTGGTTTTGATTTTTATCTTTATGCACCAGAGTTTTCCATACAAAAGTAGTTATAAATTTAATACCTAACACATAAGAGAAAGGTAAACAAACTAGGAAATAGCCTAAATCTTTTTTTTTTTCTTTAAGTGAAGGAACGCTCATCTCTTACCTTCAGTAAAATCAAATGAACCAATTTCATCTGCCTTTTCCATCTGGAAGAAAAGAATGACCTAGAGCAACGTCACTGACCTCAAACACAAGGAGGTGAAGTGTCTTAAGAGTTCTACTCTTGTCTGCCTTCTCCCCTGACCATTTTCCCCTTCTCACAGACTGCATTAAGAACGATCAGAACTACCACCAACAGTACCCCTCATACACCTGTGCTTACCTTCCTCTAGCAGATCCCTAACAATGCCTAGTCAGGTGCTCTCTACCATTTTGGCATCCATTTTATAACTATTCAATAGGTAGAAATTCAAAAGGAAGAATAAAACAAAACCAAGTCCTCCAATTTCCCTCATCAGGAGCATGTCTGATTCTCAGAGGACACCAGTCCGTCAAATGAAATAAAATGTTATAACAGGGAAGGAAGACTGATAAACTTCACACAAATCTCACTGTATTCCCACTCAGGCTGGGAAGGCAGTTATTGCAGTAAAAACACGGGGGTGTGAGAAAGGCGTGAAGGGCTACAAAGGGAATGGGAGACATAAAGGTGGACAATGGATCCAAAGTGTTCCAGGGAATAATGTGACAGAAAGTTAAAAGGAAAATTCCTGAAACTGCAAGTTTTTAAGTAGAACTGTTATTTAGGGGATGAATTCTATAGGGAGTTTGAATTAAGTGTCTGTGCAATAGCATCTAGATGTTTTCTCTTTCATGAAGACTTTGGAGTTTGAATGTAGTTTGTCATAAAGAAAAAAAAAAAAAACATGAGAGCTTTATACAACCCTCAAAGTAAAAGGCGAGAGAAAGACAGGGTTTATATAACTGGTTTTTTACATAAATATTACATCAGGATACATTTAAAATGAAAACACACACACATGCACACGCACGCACACAGCCGTCTTCCTTATCCTCTATTTTAAAATTCATTTCATACTTTAAATGTTGTTGATTTTCACAAAACAAGTAAAAACCAAGTCAGCATTAAACACCTCAGAATAATTTCAGTCTTATATTACTTGGAAAATTCACCACATCATGGAGGGTCACAAAATCCTGTTTTAAAGCCATTTAAGGCACTGACAATTATGGGATGTTTTGCTGCAGCCTAGGGCAACTAGAAATGGCCACGGATGTTAACTAACTCCCTCCTCAACAGTCTGAGAAAAGAGAAAAAAAAACTGTAAGTTTCCCCATCTGTTATTTCCTTTTTTTTTCTTTTTGGCTGTGGAAAAGTAAAATTATGCAAGAGCTTTTGAATGTAAAGGCTGTGTGTGCTTTTTCCCTTTTTGTCTCTGTGTACTGGTTATGTGATGTTGCGTAACTGAGTACAGAGTAGGCGGTTAGCGTTTACTATTGATTTACACTATGCCATCTAATGAATTCATAGCACTCAAAAGCAAGAAATGAGAGGGGGAGGGAGGAAAAAGAAAGGAGGCAAAAGGGAAGGGGGAAAAAAGAGGAACAGAGGAAAGAGAGAAAGCTCATTTAGAAAAACAGTTCTAATGTCCAGAAGAGTTTCATTCTTATTCCCTCTAGCTCTGACTTTTGGTTGCTGTTCTGGTCTCAGAAAAACGGACTTTGCGCTAGTGACCCCAATGTTCCAATCTTATTTCCTTTTTTTTTTATTTTTTTATTTCTAGGAGAGAGAGAGAGACGGCGTGAGCAGGGGAGGGTCAGAGAGAGAGGGAGACACAGACTCTGAAATAGGCTCCAGGCTCTGAGCTGGCAGTCAGCACAGAGCCCGACGCAGGGCCGAACCCACGAACCGCGAGATCATGACCTAAGCGAAAGTCGGACGCTCAACTGACTAAGCCACCCAGGCGCCCCACCAATCTTATTTCTAATGAAGATTACTGACAGGTGAATGTCTGAAAAGTACTAATGTGTCAAATGACTTGAAAGCTATTCCACTAAACTGTCAGATTTCTCCGTATGCACTTACTTATGATTCTCTCTGTGCATTTGGGAATCTGTATCTATGATAGCCAATGTGATGGTCAGACTGGTTTACCAAGTCATAGATATTATTTGAAAGACACACAGAGCAAAGGGAAATATTTCCTACTCTATGCATCTCCTTTGAAAATTGCATAAAGGATGCATTTAGAAATCTTTGATTAGGTCACTATTTTGCTTGGGAAGAAGATATGCCACAAATTATTTGGCTCCACAGAACTGCCTAAGACAGGATAATCAAAGAGAAATGGGAAGGAGGAGAAAAGATTCTAAACTGATGAACAACACTTGAAAAAGAAATTTAAATAATTTCTTATATTATGCATATGGAGAACACTCAAAATATAACTTTTGATCAGGATGATGACAGACATTCCCAGTCCTCAGTGTTTCCTCTGCTGTACAGTGAGTTCCCAAATCATAGGCCAGAAAGTAAGGGTGAAGTTGATTCTGCTGCTAGGCATGGGACCTTCCTGTACCTTAGTGCCCTCCTATGGCTGAGAACAACTACTAATGTAAGGAAGATAAATTGAAATTCTCTTTATTAGAAGCCAGATCTAGGGCAAGGCAGGGAGCTAATTTCCTTTCTGAATGTGGGTTTGTAAATAGTGACTGGGAAAAATCACATGAGGTCATCCAAAAAAAAAAAGAACAAGAGTGTGAGGTTTCATTTATGATTGTCCAATGATCTCCATCCAATTTAGCTTATTCAATATTAAATAGATGCCTACTCCATCCATTTGCCCTTGATGACTATGTGCACGTGGTTGAATGCTGAGTGCTTAGCACAGTGCTTGGCACATTCTCTCCACCAAGGAAGAGTTTGTCAAAACAGTAAAATAATTATAGGAGACACATCACTGCAGGCGAAGTAACTAGAAATGCCTTAGAAAAACATATTCCAATGACTTACAGGCAATCTTAAGCTCTATTTCCTCTATCATTTATCTGTAGACATAAAAGGATGATATAGAGAAAGAATCAGGCAGTTATTTGGGGACAGTTGACTTCAGTTCCATTTTATTGGAAAAAAGCTTAACAAAAATTATAATGCTGATAGCATCAGTAAAGTTTCATGTTCATATCCACCAGCCCTTTTGGACTATTTTTCATTTCAGTCTTGGGCACAGAAAAGTCCATTTTAATTTCCATGGACACATTCTAAAGGGAAAGTCATGGGATATCAACGTAATTCACCTTTTAAAAAAATACTGAGAAGAATGTAGCCATTTAGTAATGGGAGAGAATATAGTTTTTTGTTGAAGGGCAAGGCAGGTTGAGTTTTGATTAGGTTATGCAAATTTAAATTAATAGCAGGGCAACCAAGAATGTACTGGATTCCATTTTCTTGGTTAAACAGGAGTTTTATACGAACAAAAATTCTGGATTAGAAAGTCAGAAATGCCATCTTTCAGTTAATTGGAGAATGAGACCATTAGAGGAAGAGTTGCATGGACAGTCTCTCAGAAATCCCAGTTGAAGACTCAACTAAAAGTCTGTTTGGCAGTGGCAGCCATAGTGCTTTTTGGAGAGTGGGGCTACCAGCTAAGTCACCCAGGACAAGGCATATACATTTCAGTCAAAACTCTCAAGAAGTTTTTTTTTTTAAAACTTTGATCAATGATATAATCTAAACAAATTCAGAAACTTCCTTAAGTAAGTATTCTGGCAGTGTGTTGACAAGACCATCCCCTGTGCTATATCTCATTTAATGCATGAGATTCATGTTTGATAAACATGAATGAGAACTTGCTGGATCCCTTATTTTATTTATGATGATTCTGAAGCTTCAAAGGTAATTTTCTCAGGGACATATATGTTGAGATAAAGCTGGGCCTACTATCTATAGCTCACAGTTTACTTCCTCATGCATAGAATAAGTTAATGTTGTATAAATTGAATCTTTATTTTATTTTTAGATATTTATTTTTAGCCCGTTCTTTCTTTTTAAAAAAGTGTTTATTTAAATTCCAGTTAGTTTACATGTAGTGTAATATTAGTTTCAGGATATATCTTATTTTAAATGCCGTAGAGAAAGATTTGAAATGATTCTTTTATAAGCAATCCTTACATTATGTAACAATGTTCACCTTAAAACTATCTTGTACTTCATTTTTTATCTTTAATTGTTCCTCCTCTTTCCTGTCTTCTTCTTTTTCTTTCAATCTTTGGATACAGTGCTTTTAACTCTGTTTCTAGCTTACTCTTGGTCATTCCTGACCTCAAATGCTTTCCTTTCTCTCACTTTGCATCTGGAGAACCAATTTTTATTTATTACTCTTCCTCATAAAAATCATTGTTTTGTTAATGAAAGCCTCATTAACAATGAGCACCTCATTGTTTTCAGAGCCTCAGAAATCATAAAGAAAGAGAAAATTTAAATGTAAGAATATACAATAAACAGACCTTTGGTATATATTCAAATTAAGAAATAAAATGTTTAACAGGATACAGACATCTTGTAGGCTTTGTCGTAGGGTAATACAGCTGTAGAGCCCTGCATGGCCAATGAGACTGGAGCCTCCTATCACGAGGGATCTCCAGACCACTCATTTTCCACCACACCAGGTCACCTTTCTTTTCCCTTTTCTTTCTTTCCATTCCACAAAAACAATTATTTGGGGACAGATTATGGCATAGCAGGAGCATGTCTGGAGAAATCCTAGTGGCTTAATGCGGCTTCATGATACTGGCCAAACTCTCTCAATTCAAAAACAAAACAAAACCAAAAAAAAACGAAAAAAAACAAAAACCAAAAAACTCAGAAAGAGTTGCATACATAGATTGCAGCTACACAGAAAGTGAAGTCTGAGGAGGTTAAAAGAGAAGTTGGACATGAGAAAGAGGTCCCTGGATAACAGGAATGTTGCTGCCAGAATCATTGTAATTAAGATTGTGTCATTGTTTCCTTTATAAACGTTGACTCTTACAGGGTTTACAATTCAGCTAAAACGATCAGCTCTTAGCTGAAACACAGCTCCAAATATCTTAGAGTGGGAAGTATTTTTTTCCCTCCCTATTCCTTAAAAGAGAAAACATAAAGCAACTATTCAGAAATTTCAATGACATTGGATTCTGACCACATACCTTTCCCAAAAAAGAGCAGGTGCTAATTAAGAAGCCTAACATACAGTGAGCTGAGGTGAACAACATGCACTTTAGAATGAAGGACATTGGCCTGGTATATGAATGAGAAGTAAAATAAAAGATACCCTATTATTTTGAAAGGTTTAACGTACATCACTTGGATAGATATTTCCTTCCATTTTATTGATCTGAATAGGATTTTGGCAATGCTGTGTTGAAAACTTTCACTCTTGTTAGCTAACCAGAACCATTTATAATTATAGGAGCCAGGAATCCTAATGGTTTCCTTAGATCTCTTACCTCATACACCCATTTTTAGGATGGGCGCTGGATAATCAGTAATTTTTTAAACCCCATTGTCTCTACTTCTCTGCAGTAGGTTGCTCACAGTGGTGAGGAGGAACAGGAAGAGGAAGTCACAGACACACATTAAAATTAATAGGCCAGGAGGAAACTAGCATTTATTTAGTACATCTTACATCCCCTGTACTTCATTTACATTATTCCATTTAATGCAAACCCCTTATAAAGTAAATAAGATTGGCTTAAGTTTCAGAGATTACCAACCTAGTTGCAGGACTGTTAGCTAACCTGCTTAAAGGACACAGAGCTAATTAAAAAGTTGTGCAGGTGAGGATCAGGACCTGTTTGACTCCCAGGCCCACAGGTCCTATATAAAGCGCCACAGAGCCAGGAGCAGAATATGAAGTCATCCAGCCAGAAAAAAAAAAAAAAATCCTTTGTGCCAACGATGAGAGCCACCACATGCTCCAAGTAGGAGGTGGTAAGGGTAAATGACTCCTAAAAAGAAACAGGTTCTTAATTTGCTCTTGGTTCCGATAAATCCCTGTTTTCTAAATGTAATTTGGAAAATGCTTTTTTTTTGGTCACAGATAAGAAAATGCATAATTTCCTGGGAATCTTAAAATCAGATATTTGAGTGTTTATAAAAATCCCTTTAAAGATTTATACTAAAGTAAATAGTTTAAAAAATAAAATGCATATCAAATGAGATGATTAATATATAACAATTTAATGACATAATATATAACAATTTAATGACACATACATAAGTGTGTATGTGTGTATATGGGTATATATGATATGTGTGTATGTGTATATAATTTTTTCCTTGCCAAAGTTTCTGGTAATTTACTATATATAGTACTTGACAAAAGCTAAACAATAAATATGTTAAGGCAGGAGAAAAAGGAAAGAACAAAGAAAGAAGTGTGTGTGTGTGTGTGTGTGTGTGTGTGTGAGAGAGAGAGAGAGAGATGTACTATTCTCAAGACCCTTGGGACATGTTTCAAATATGTTTTTAAAACCCTAATTTGTTGAAGAACTTTACAACAAAGTAAGCAGTCAAACAGATATGAAAAGATGAATTAATAATTCTTTAGGCAGCACACATTTATTCTTCAACTTTTAATACATTCTTTTCTTTGTCCTTCTCTCCTCTTCCACTTTCAGTCTAAATTTGATTAGAAGCAGGAAGGAAGAAATACTAACTTCTGGCTTAGCAGAAGCACGAAAGAGAAGAGAACTAGAGCATCTTCCTGGCCTTCTTTTCTCATCCTTATAAGGAAAAGCTACAGTAAACTAAACAACAGAAAAAGAAACAACAACAAGTTTGACAGTTTTGCTCAGGCAAAAGCAAGATTTGTATCTGCACAACTTCAAGGACTTTCTTCAAATTTTAGCTTCTCTGCATGGTTTTACAATAAAGCCAAAGAAGAGATGCGATCTGTTTAAGGAAACAGATGAGATTTGAGGGAAAATAGGAGGCACTTCTTATTTTTGAATAGTATTTAAATGCATGACCAAGATATAACTTGCAATGTTAAAAAAAAATTACAGTTAACTCAAATCTGCTAAAAATAACTCACAATACCCTCTTCACTAAAACAAAACAAAATAAAGCAAAAACTCACAAACAATTATTTTGACTGGTTAAAAACAGTGACATGAAAGTAACAGATGGGAGAGCCCAGTTTTACTCACATAACACACTCACTAAACACAATTGCAAGCGTCCCCACAAAAATAACTCAACAATGGTGACTTTGGCCTTGTGCTTCAAATATCTCCCTTAGGTGAGTTTCCTTAGAGACTTCAAAGGGCTTGTGAAAAATAATGTAGAATGAAACCAACTCATCTGTCAGAACCTAGGAACAGGAAGGGGCTGCCAGTCACAGCCTGCAAACAAAAGGGATCTTGTCACCTTCATCAAGTCCTTTCTCAGGACTTGGATAGGTGTTCTTTCCCTGTGTATTATTTCTTGTTGTCTGGTAGTATTTTTAGGAAAGGTGACATAACTGTACTGTTAAAAAAAAATCACACTACATAGCATCTAAAAACTTTCATAAATCAAATAATTAAAAGTAACAAATCTTCCTGCTAATTGCTCCTCAAAGTTGAAAGACAGGTTATTTTCTTACCTTACAGAGTGCCTTCTGATCTGACAGTGTCATTCAATCAATAATTTCAATGTCAGTTACTGATTTTCAACTCTTTTATTACAAAGACTTCAAGCAATAATGAAATGGTGCTGATCTGCTTGCTTTCACTCTATATAACGTCTATATTTATATGCTTTGCTTCTATTTGGATCTATATTTATCTGCTTTATCTGCCTACAGTGCATCTGTTTCTCATACACACAGACATATATTTATATATATACACACATACTGTATATATATAGGTTATATATAAACACACATACCCACAAAAATGTATGAATGTATGCTAGTGTGCTTATTTCAACAAGCATGCAGGTGCATAAATACTCAGACACATGACAAATATACCAAGAACATAAATGTACATGTAAACATAGGGTACAGGGAAAAGCATATGTTAACAATAGGCCTGTCTTCGATACTTGGCTGTTGGCCTTTGAGACTTACACACTCAGGAGTGACAGCCATAGACTACTCTGGGAAGGAGAAAAATCTTCAGAAAGTGAAACTATACAGCTAAATAGAGAGCATGCATTCTAACTTACTCATTTTTTTAAATATATTTTTTTTTTTTCATTTTTGAGAGACAGAGAGACAGAACGTGATTAGGGGAAAGGCAGACAGAGAAGGAGACACAGAATCCAAATCAGGCTCTAGGCTCTGAGCTATTAGCACAGAGCCCAATGCTGGGGCTTGAACTCACAGACTGCAAGATCATGACCCGAGCTGAAGTCGAACGTTTAACTGACTGAGCCACCCAGGTGCCCCTGACTTACTCATTTTAAGATGAGGAAACAGAGACACTGAGAGAGAAGGTCTGACAGTTTTCTAGCAACAGACCTGGAGGCAGAACCCAGGACTCTGCCTTCTAGAGAAATGCTCTATAATGCTGACTTAAAATCATGAAAACATTTTACACAAACCCTATATTGCCTTCCAATTTCCGCTCTTTTCCTATTTTCCCCTTTCTTTGCTGCATGAAATGTAAGCAGCCAACATTCAATGAGAGTCAGGCCCGGTTCCAAATGTTGTAAATGTGCTATGTCATTTAGTCTGCACAATAGCCCTATAAAGTAGATATTCTTGTTCATGTCCATTTTACAGATAAAACATCTGAGGCCTGACTGCTAAATAACTCACTCAAAGCTACAGACCTAGGAAGCAAAGAAGCTGAGCTCCCGTGATACTCCACACTTGTGTTGTTCCCACTAGATCATGATGTTTTCCTTAATACACATCTGAACGCCTTTATGAACCCCCCACTCCCGTACCACAGCCTAAGCATCACATAAATCTGTTTCAGGACACATAATAAGCCTAAATCAGAGGTTCTCTCCAACTGAGGAAAAAACAAAGGGGAGTGAGATCTATATCCCCCCTATCCAGTGCAAACCCTCTGATAGAAAACCGAAACATGTAAAATTAAAGCCCCCCAAATCACCCCACAGCTAGTCTTATGTGATTTAAAGTCTTAAAAACTCCTGGTCTACGAACATTTTATGTCCTTTCCATCAAAAGATTATGGAAAACTGATAAAATTGAATCAGATGGGAAATAGAGGCATAAGAAGCCAGAGGGAGAGTACTGCATCCCCTGGTCTTCTCCTGGGACAACACCTCCAAATATAAATATCTATCAAACAATCCAAAGCCAATACCAAAAAATGGTATTTCACCCCCAAAGAAGTGTTAAGAATTCAGAAAAGAAACCATTTCTATGGTAATCTTATACAGATTTCCTCAGATAGTAACCAGTTGTGAGCTATCCCAACAGAGTTTTACACGTTGTTCAGCTTACACAGAGCCCAGCACTAGAAGATGCCATGTGGGTTTGTGAAACTCCCTGGGGGCATACTGCATCCATAAGCCAAGGAACAGAAATTGCACTGATCCATACATGCAGCTCTTCATCTGTGACATATTGATAATTACTCTTTATTTGTGAATTAAATCCAAGTTATAAAAACAAGTTTCAGACATTTGTTACAAACAGGGTGCATTTGGCTTAACTCTTTCAGAACACCATCTAGCTACTGTCTCCAGGAAATGGGAGCTAGCGTTTAAAGGGCCTGATACTATGGTAGGATTATGGCCGAGAGAGAGAGAGAGAGAGAGAGAGCGAGAGAGAGAGAGAGAGAGAGAGAGAGAGAGAGAGAGAGAGAGAGAGACTTGAACTTGAATCCCAAGTCTTCCACCAATGAACAATATAGATTAGGTGCATCACTTAAATGGATCTGAATGTCAGTTTCATTACCTGCGGACTGAAGAATAAAACCACTCATTTCACAGGAACATTGTAAGGATCAGAGGTAGTCCCACAGCAACGTCCCCCTCATAAAGGAGGCCATTAAATATTAATTATTATATGTTTAAAAAGACCTTTTGGCTGTGTTTTTCCATTGTATAAATGATACACAATTCTTTGGGGAGTAAAAGAAGAAGTAAGGTACTTTTTATGCTCATTTAATCATAGACCAACTTTTCGGTGATCAGGTGTGTTCCAAGTAACAACAGAAATGAACATTTCAGAGTGTAACATTTTCACTGGATGATCTGAAAGCACTTAGTAAGCCTTGATTTTTGTGATGTGGCTACTCTCATTTAACTATTGGGCCAAATGCAGGTCAAAGATCCATCCCCCAGATGAATAATAATTTTTAAAAAATCACCACCAGGGTTGAGTAGAATTTCTCTCTTTAACATCTAAACCACATAGTGTCCAGCTGGGTAATAACTCTGGCAAGGTCACAGATACAAAGGGCCATGCTTTCCCCAGAGCTCTTTGAGATTATGCACTGAGGCCAAAACCATTAGGTAATGCTGTGTACATCTGCTGAGATAACAAGGGTGAGTCAGGGTTAGGTCAGGGTTTCAGGTTATAGGGGTGGAGTGAAGAGTGGCTTTCAGATCAAATGCTGAGAATGGTTTGATTTCAGCAGCGGACAAGCCATACAGTATTTACTACAAGAAGAAAGAAGAGAAGAGGCAGCCACTGCCGAGAGATGGTGGGTGGGAGCATGGACCCTGTGGGGCTCCAGTGGGGAACTGTGCCTCAACGAGGAGACCCTCCCACGTGTGCACACACACTGAGAAGCGGACAAAAAAGCCCAGGGTGCAGCATAAATCCTGCTATCCCAATAACACACACAGATGTTCCACCATTGTTTTCTTTTATGCACATTTTAATTAAGAGATCAGAATCAAGCATTAAAATGTTATTAAATGGCTTGTTTACATTTTCACTATATGTCATTTATTATGCATTTTCTAAATGTGTATTTATTCAGAAGGGCTATTTGGAATTTTTATGTCACTGTTACAATTGTGCCTCTAACGCAAAGCAGTTTGAGCTAACCAAGGAACTGTCGGAAGGTCTGCATGGTGGGATAGAAACCCTGGCTTCTCTTACTCTCAATCAAGCAATCCCCATCCCCCATCACACTTTCCTGCAATGTGACAAACAGCACTGGCACCACTATGCTCGACACTACAGGACGTCCCAGGTCCACAGCAGCCTTTCTCATTATTCATGAGAGGCCCATTTTTGAATATTGGCCTGTTGTCTTCACAAGAAAACAGGCTCTCTATCCATGCCCTACCCTTCCCTGAGCAGTTGTGAAAACCTCAGGAACCCAAAGCTACCACATGGAGGAAGCTGGCCCCCTCCCAGTGGCACAAACTCTCCTGGAGGGGACACAGTGGGAGAAGTGGGAACGAGGAGATATTTTTCTTTCCTCATCCTATCACTTATTTCTAGTCTACCACTGATCTCAATGTACCCCTGCAGGAATCTCTGAAGTTTTCTGTATTATTCTAGAGTTGAAACATGCACTGAAACCACACCTTCTCCCAGACTCCACAGATACTAAGTGTTATTCACAGAATCCACCTGCAAATGCCGGACACAGGTCTCCTGTAGCCTGCCTGTCCTGCATGCCCCAGGAGCCCACTGTTCATGTTAGGCCTTATGAATCGTGGTGCACAGAATTATAAGGCAGAGGGCAATACTCATGTCTCATGCATGTTCAGTTCAGTGACTAACATATTATTGTAAGTGTTCAATCAATCCAAATAAGAGAGGTTTCCTTCTTTCCTCCCTCCTTCTTTTTCTTTCTTTCTTTTTCCCTTCCTCCCTCCCTGCTCCCTTCCTCTTTGTCTGATTGTTATCCAGGATAAAGCAGAATGCTTACACATAGCAGGCACAAGACAGGAACGCATTCTAATCCACTGTCAGATTACATTCCTTATACTGTCTCATTTGCAACATTACTGATGTACAAAAATCTTTCCATAACTCTAAATAAAACCTTGAGGTAAGAGTTGAGTTGAGTCTACTTTAACTGGTCAACCAGATAGGAACCTGAGAAAAGTAATGGCACAGCTTTAAAAGGAGCTTCTTTTAAAAGAAAACTTTAAGATGTTACCACTGAAAGAATAAAATTGGCACAATTCTCTGGAGAGCACTGTAGCAAATAATGCATCAAAAACTTAAAAAGATATGAAATACTACTTGACCCAGAATTTTCACATCTAGTAGTTTATCTAAAAGAAATAACCAAAGGGGCACCTGGGTGGCTCAGTTGGTTAAGTGTCTGACTTGGGTTCAGGTCATGAAATTACAGTTTGTGGATTTGAGTCCTGCGCAGGGCCTGCACAGAGCCCGATATGGGGCCTAAACCCATGAAATCGCAAGATTCTGACCTGAGCCAAAATCAAGAATCAGACGCTTAACCAATTGAACCACCCAGGCACCCCAGTAAGTTAGATATTTTTTTTAAAAATGATAAATGTGTATACACATAGCGGAAAAAGACTGAGAAAAAAGTTGTTTTTGTTTTTTTTTTCTGGGAGGAAAAATTTTAAATAAGTTTTAATTCTTTTGAACTTTTCCATAATGAAAGCATATTATTTATACAGCAAAATATTACTTAAAATAGTAAGCTACACATAATTTCCTTCCCCAAAGGCCTAAAAAGTAACTTTCTATAGTCATTACTGTGCTTAGGAGTCTTCCTTTTCCCATTTTCAGAGATATTATGTATTGTTTTCAAAGATCTTATGTAGTTATAATAGATGCTTTACCTCTTAAATAAAACCTATTAGTTGTCTAGGATTTTAGTCTTAGGCCTCTCCTTAGAAAAAAATTCCAATAGTCTACGGGAATTAATGGTATGGAATCTTAAGAAGTAAAACAGGGCTACTACATCTGTTTCCTCTGAAGTCATAAGTTTTGCTTTCAATTCAGGCTTCATAATAGTAATTCATATCAAGTCGTATTACTTCAGCCCACAGCATATCACTTTTGCCCATTTTGATTCCTAAACCCTTGCTTGTTTTACTAATGCTATATCTGTTTCATAGATGATGATGCTATAGAGAATACATGAAACTTAGAGTCCCTCCTTCAGGAAAAATCATCATAGGCTTGGCCAAGCAAGGAGTTCAGTTGAATGCCGTCTAATTCCCCTTGCTGTGTTTGATGTAATAATCAAGGTGCTTCTGGCACCCACAGCTACTTCTAAGAGATACTGCTCTTTCTGCAGCTTTTACTCAACTGTACACCTATACCAGGCATAGGCTACTCTTCAAGGGACTACAAAATAGAAAGAAAATGGAGAAGCCATAACTGGCCCCAGGTAATCTCGAGGCATAAAACACGACAAGGACATTTAGTCTATTAGTACCAAGAGAAGAACTGGGTGGAGATGTGAAGAAAAGCCAAATTCTGATACCAGGACTACAGAAGTTCCATGAAGCCCTGCTGCAATGGTCCCTGGAGCAGCCCCAGACCTGGGATAGTTTCAACAGAACATCTCCTCAGTATTCCTTTATTGTGCCACATATATCTCAAAAACACATCCCCACCACTGAGCAGAGTTTCTATTTCTTAAATAAAATAATAATATGAATAATATCTGACATCCAAACTTTGAGATTTCAACAGAAAGTAAAACACATACTTTTTAAAGCTTGAGTTTCTGATTTCACCATGGAAATTTCAAAGAGCTAAAGCAGAGCACCACAAGCTTCTATGTCAAGTCTATGGAATTATAAATTTAAGTGTAAATGATGTATTAGTGGGAACACCTGGTTGGCTCAGTCAGTTAAGTGTCCAAATTTGGCTCAGGTTATGCTCTCACGGTTTATGGGTTTGGGCCCCATATTGGATTGCCTGCTATCAGCATGGAGCCTGCTTAGGATCCTCTCCCTCTCTCTCTTTCTCTCTCTCTCTCTCTGTCCCCAATCCCTCAACACACACACACACAAACACACACTCTCTCTCTCTCTCAAAAATAAGCATTAAAAAATGACGTATAAGTGATGTATGTCAGTGTGGCAACCATCTACTAAGACAGGAAGTTGCTTGTGAAATGAATTTGCAGGCTTCTGGTTTCCTACTGGCTAATGGCAGCAAACTAAATTTAAAATTTTCGAATATTCTCTAAAAGTAATGTAGATCAAGAAAAGAAAAGAAAACAACTTATGTCTATAGTATAACTAAAAGAGAAAGTTACATTCTTCAATTTCTGCATAAGTAGGGAGTAAACATTCGGAAACAAGAAGAGCTAACTGGGGAGCCTGTACTAGAATGGTGCCTGGAGGCAGTGCTACCTGGGAGCCCAACAGGGCTGTTTTCCCTAGGAAATAATCAAAGCTTTAGCAATGAAATAGATATGTTCCAGGACAAGCTCCATGTGAAAAGTACAAATGCCAGGGCCCTTTCAAGACCTATAGAATCAGAATTTCCAGAAGTTATATCCAGGCATCCACACTGTAAAACTCCAAAAGTGATTCTAAAATGTGCTACTGGGCAAGTTCAAGCTTTATAAATTCATCTCCCCTAACTTCACAAGCACAAAAACTCTGCTCTTGCCAGGCCAGTCTCCTTGTTCTCCATTCTTTATTTTTAAGTTTATATATTTATTTAGACATGAAGAGAGCAGAGAGAGGGAGAGAGAATCCCAAGCACATTCCACTATGTCAGTGCAGAGCCCGATGCGGGGCTCACTCTTACGAACTGCGAGGTTATGAGCTGAGCCGAAATCAAGTCAGACACTTAACTGACTGAGCCACCCAGGCGCCCCTCCTTGTTCTCCATTCTTGGTTTCCCCCAGAGAGATAATTTATGTCTTCATGCATCTGCTCCTGACTTCTCCCTCTCTGAAATACTGTGTATGCTCCTTACTACTTGTTCAAATTCTCCCTACTTCCAAATTTGGGTTCAGTTTTACCTGCCCTCTAACTCACATGCATTCCACTGATGTTAATAAAGTACAGAGTATGTGTTTTCCACTCTATCTTATATCCTTATGGAAACAATACTTTATGTTTGTCTTACATCTCAGTGAGATCATAAACCATTTAAGTCCTCAGGACGTGTTCATATGTTTATGTTGGGACCTCTTTGCTATATATACATTTGGGACTTTCCAAAGGCAGCAGAATGAATGCAAGTAGCACCTGTATATTCATCATCAAACAACATAGAGGATACATATTTACCTAAAACACTTCTCAGAATCCACTCCTTGAACTCTGTAAGCTTACATTCTAAAGAGAATATGTATGTAAAAGTGGAAAAAAAAAAAAAAAAGATAAGCAAGGGTTTGCAGCTCTAGCACTAACTCTTCTTCTGCATTCCTGAGTCTATATCCAAATGCCTACTCAATTTCTTCATTTGGACAAGAATTTCAAAGTCAACATGCCCCAAATCAATTCATAATTATCTCTGCCCCCAACTCTGCTCTTTTCTCCACTTCCCCCATAGCTCCCAACTCCACGGAGTTCATGATGTTGTCATTCATCCAGTTGCTCAGAGCAAACACCTGGGACTCACCACACCTGATGTATCTCTTTCTAATCTATACCACATCAAGACCTTCAGCAATTGCTTTCAAATTACATTACAATTATCTGGCATTGGACTACTTTCCTGCTGCCATTTTCCATCACATACTGGGCTCCCACAGTAATTACTGACTGTCCTTCCTACTCTACCTTTGACCTTTTAAGCCTATTTTCCAGAGTAGCTACAGCTCTCTTTTAATTTATAAACTAGAGCATGTACCCTTTTGAAAACCTGCTAACAGCTTTCTGTCAGTCTTTACCATGGCCTCTGTGATCTGGTCTATATCGAGCCACATGATCATTCTTGCTCCACTTGAGCCACACATTTATTCTTGTTCTTCCTTGTTCTTACCTACTTTATAATATGTATTCCCTCTGCCCCAGATCCTCTTCCTCCTGATCACCACATGCTTAGCTCCTTCTCATTATTTTAATCTCTGTTTAAATGTCCCCAGCTCAGAGAGACTTTTTCTACCTGCCCTATCTCAATGGACACTCTCTCCATCATCTATCCCTATTTTTTACCCCTGTACCCTCCCTTGTTTTTGCCCTAGATCTTGTCATTAGTTTAAATACTATATTTTTGCTTAATTATTGGTTTTTCCTACCTTCTTTATAAAGTTTCATAGAGGATTTTGGTTAATTTTTCATTATATCCCCAGTAAGTAGAACAATGTCTGAAACATTATAGGTGGTTGATAGATATTAAGTGACTGAATAAGTTGGATGAAAAAAGTGTTCCAAATCTCATCCCAGTCATATCAGCCTTAAATAGAAAACTTTTATTCTGCATGGTGCAGTGGCTGCTCTATATTGTCCCAGACGCCTCTGTTCTTTCCATCGACTGGGCAAGCCAATCTGGGTACCCACCTACATGCTACAGCTCAGGTTTTAGAATATAGTTCTTGGGAAAATTAAAGTGAAATTAGATAGTCAACTAAAAATAATGTCTCCTCTGAGTCTATGAAGGGAAAATTTCCCCCTGGTCCTGGTGTCGTAGACTGGCATGGAATGCTGATGTGGCCATCTTGCACTTGAAGAACTCCCGATCTGGAGGGGATGTGGAGTATCCTTTTGTACTCTTTATTTTGTAAAACTACCAAGTATGACTCATCCTTGTATCCACGATGTTCAGAACACTGCTGAACAGATAGTAGAGCTTCAATAAATGTTTATTAAACAAATGAACAAACCGATCCATGAAATAAACAATGACAATTTTTAAGTGCTATTCTTCTATGTCTTGAGCTTTGTAATAGTATTAACTGATTTCAGTGAATAAAGAAATTGCCTTAATTAGACATATACTATAGAAAAATTCATTTCTGCAGCTTTTTTCCCCCTTCACAGGTTAAACTGAAAAACTCCTTGTGAAGGACTCTGTCTTATCCATCTTGTACCCTCAGTTCTTAGCAGAATGTCTGGCTGTAAAAGGAGAAAAACTCCAAAGCAAAGGATAGGGAAGTTAGAAGTCCTGGCAGGAAGCAGGGAGTATTAAAGAATGCCAGTCTGACATGATTATCAGATGTTAGGTGATGAAAATCATGCCAGCTAACATATGGATTCCTACCCTGTTTCTATGGAAGACTTGAGCTCTAAAATTATTTCCTGAACACAGGGGATCAGAGCTGATGCTGATTATTTACTATGAGACTGCTACTTTCCAGAATATTGCTGATCAAAGTGCTAGACGCTCAATGCATGCAAATCTACACCTCTTTACTCAACTCTCCTATAGTTAGGTAACATGCTTTAGCAAATGGATGCTATAAAAAATAGTTCCTAATAGCAAGTTCTTTTCAAATATAAGATGAAATATACAACTATTAAATCAATAGCCTTTATCAGTATTCCTTTTGGTTTGGGTAATTGACTGCCTTGATTTACCTGAGAAGACTCCTAGGATGTGGGATTTTCACTGTTAAAATGGGGAAAGTTCTGGGTTAGCCAAGATGGGCTGGTCACCTGATCATGACATAACTTGTTAATTTAATCAAAAGGTATTCGTATGTATCTACACATAGGATTCTTACATATATGTAGAATAGGATAGACCCTGGGTGCTACCAAGCCACAAGGATTAAGGATGAGTCTGCCTGTGTTCTACTAGTACACTATATAAAGTGCAAATCCCTTTGTTTAATTTTCTGTTCATGCCCCGCCTCCACCCCCTACCATGTTGGACCTCTTTCTTGTATTTTAAAATTGTATACTTGTATTGATTTCATTATAGTCAAAGGATATTAATTTGGGGTGTTAGGGCAACTTCCTTCTCTCCAGAAGAAAGAGAAAAGTGAGACTGGTCTCCATTGACGCATGGACTCATCTGTTTTTTACAACCCCAAATGTGGTAATTTATGATGGTGATGTCACTGCAGAGAATTAAAATTTTCCTAACCCAGAATGTGTGTTTTCTACATATTCCAGAACTGAACACATGTAGATTAAATTCTAAAACCCAAAGTGAGATCTACAAAAGGATCCCAGCCTGAATTCTGCTGAGGTTTTATTGTAAGACAAACTGGGACAGCCCCTCACAGCTTCCTCCACATCCCAGTGGCCCCCTCACATGCATCATCTGAATTTAAGGAAGTTGCCAAATAGTAGTCAGTTTTTGGGTAAGGAACAGTCATTTGAATCTGGATTACAGTCTGAAAAGTATTGCATTTTGCAGAGTTTACAATGCTAGGCTTTAAACATTGAAGGGCAATATCTTCTTTCTAAATATCTCTGGTCAGTCCTAGTAACTAGACCTACTTTTGAGGCTCCATTTCTTTTATGTCTTTTAAATTTAATGATAAAGAGGAAAGATCTAAATTTATAATACACATGAAACAGTGAAATTAGGAAAAAAATTCTATTTGATGTGAGCCTGTTTTTTTTTAAGCTCCCATGACTAAAAAGATCAACAGTTACGTACATTTGTAATATTTATGCCTCCCAGACTCAGTGTAATGAGTTTCATCTCTGATCGAATTTTTATAACTGACTTTCATTTACCTGTGAAATAGAAAGCTTTGGTAGGCTCTTGCCCTCAAGAATCAGATGCAAAAGTTAGTTCTATTGCAAGGAACAGTAGGAAAAACATTCATACTAACATGCTACAACTGCATTCTTCTGCTTTTTGAAGAAAAAGAAAGCTATGGCTCTAGATACCAATGCTGTCACACATGAAGTACAGCAGACTGATGTATCACAACCTGAGAGAAACATGGTCTTCAGCTGTCTTCCATGAAACTGTGGAGTGTCCTTTTGACTTTGGCCAAGTGAAAAAGCTAAGAGAGCTCTCCCACAAGATGAGTATGTTCCAGAGCAAGCCCTTGTCCTAACTTGGATTTAAAAAAGCCCAGCCCTACTTTCTGTTCAGGGCTGTGGTGATGTAGATAAGCCCAAGCAGAGGAACACAACTTCCTCCATTAAACTGGCTGGAACCCAGGTTATACGAATTCAGCCTAAATAGAAAACCTCTGCTTTTCAATCCCTTTGTTCTCGTGGATGTCACAGCTCCCTGCTCTATTCGCTTCCTTTTATAGTCTTTCCTCACCAAGCATTTCAGGGGAAAAAAAAAAGCTAAATAAAGATCACAGCCTGTTCCATTGTGTCCCCTTCTTCTTCATCATCTTCTTTTCCATTTGTGCAATGTTGTGGCACCTATTAACTACCAATGTTTTCAGAATGACATTATACAAGGTGCAGGCTGTACCACTGTGCCCTAAAAATATCAACAACTGCATTAGTCTCACAATAATTAATGGCAGGCATTATGCAAATGACAACTTTTTCGCTGCAAAATAATGACATTTCTTCATTTTGAGCAGAGTTATGCAAAACAATGAATTTAGGATGATAAATCACACAGGAGAATTAAGAAAGCCATAACGTTCCTGCCCAGGCAGGCAGAAAGATAGACAGACCAACAATTTAGAAGACATTGTTTGTTCTCACACCACTATAAAAAATCATAGCCAGTCGGCCATTAATGTGTGTGGGTTTTTTTTTTCCTTCTCCCCTTTAGGCAACAATGCATAAGGGGATGCTAAATTCTAGCAATTGGATCATTACAAGTCACAAGCAAATTTTTCTTTATTAACCTTAATAAGTCATTCACTCAGAGACTATAGTCATCAGGCAAATAAAAAGTATCACATGCCATTCTGCTACACATTAACTAATTCCTTATGCAAACATCACAACATATAGCAATTACTGCCGCTCAAAAAAACAAAGTCATTTTCAATTTATTTTATTGCTTTTATACTTGGCCATTTCCTGTAGCACATTATCGTTTCTTTCCATAACAACCCGAGGTAGAATGGAGAAGAATTTCAGTAGCAACGAGCACTTCCTCTAGCCACCTCTGTCATACCTTTTCCCCTTCAGAGACTGCTGAAAGAGGTGAGGGAGAGGGTGGGTGTGCATGTGCTCCTTCACAGAAAATCTCCCAAAGTTCTAATGGGACTGGCACTCAACCCCTACCCCTGTGACAAAGGGGGTCAGGGGTAGGCAGAGACACTTGGTCTAACTATCTCCCACATTTCCTACCATAATGCTGACAGTTTTCCTTGATTCTGTAGCACGGAGTAAAAGTGTGGGTTTAGATCTGCCACTAACAGGTGAATGTTAAAGTCAATATATTCAGTGTTAACCTGAGAGATGCCTTTTATGGTTAATGAGAATTATGAGGCTAGTTTGTCATGCTTCGCTCAGCACATAACCTGTCCCTTCATGAGTTCTAAGTGAAGAACAATAATAAATATTGAAACCCCACCCTCAAATGTCAGATAGGCTCTCTTTGTTTTTTCTCTTTTATTCCATAGCACCATTTATCCAAGCTCTTAGGATGTGAGACAAACACTAAGCAAACCTTACATGTGGCCAGTAGATTTTTTAGCCCATTTTACAGATTGACAAATGAATTCTGAGCAACTAGGGGCTTTTCACAAAGTTGGACAAGGAAACTGGTTAGATCTGACTAATTCTCCATGTTCTAACCTCTGAGGCCATGGTTTCTTTCTCATAATCATGAGCACTCTTTCCTGCTAGTAAACAATTATGCTGAAAACAGCCTGTACATGTCCCTGTTCACACAATAGGATCATCATCTCCTTCTGTTCTCTTAAATCCACAATCCATTCCCCCCTTTTAAAGGTAGAACATTTCCAAAATACACGAGGGAAAAGCTCCCTTTTCAGCTTCTCCTCCTGAAGGTAATAACATTTTGCAGTTCTCCTTAAATAAAATCCAGCCCATGCTGGATCAATAAGAATGATGCCCATTTCCCTAATGGCAGCCGATTGCCATTTGCTATTCAAATCAGACTAGATAAATTACAGTACATGCCAGGGAACAGGCCAGTGAATTAAGACAGGCCTCCAGAGGACCAGCGATATTATTAATCTTTTAAGACACTATCATATTTCTTCTTGACAGTGTGCGTAGACTCACAGACACACTGCACCCAGATTGAAATATCAGCTGCTGAAAAAATCAATAGTGTTAGAAACACAATAATTTTTGGTCTGCAGGGCCTACACTAAGCAACTCTTGTACCCCTCTGTGCCGTCTCTTCTCTTCCCATTTCCCATTTTCTCTTTCTGCTTTCTTGCTCTTCCCTTTCTATTCTTTGGATTTAAAAGATAGAAAGGGCCAAAATAACAAGATAGTATGAAGGAGTTTCCACTGCTAATACTAGCCATTGTGGTCAGAGTGTTGATTTTCCATGGGCTGTTTGAAACACAGTATCACTACACTAGTAAAAGATTTTGGTGTAGGATTGTTCTTCCTATGCACTTAATGCAGACCCCAAAACCTATGCATTTGGTTCTATTTTATGAAGAAATGCAGATATTGGTGCGCCTGTGTGGCTCAGTCGTGGCTAAGTGTTTGACTTTGGCTCAGGTCATGACCTCACATTTCATGGGTTCAAGCCCTGTATCGGGGTCGGTGCTAACAGCTTGGAGCCTGGAACCTGCTGCAGATTCTGTGTCTCCCTCTCTCTCTCTGCCCTTCCCCCACTTGTGCTCTGTCTCTGTTTCTTTCTCTCTCTCAAAATAAATAAACATTAAAAATATTTAGGGAGGTGGGCATACTCAGAAATTCTTGGGGAAGTAGAATGGAAAGAAATATAAATAATAGAAACCTGGACAAAAAAGGAAAAAAAAGGGGGGGATTCACTGAAAAGTGAAGCAAACAAAACAATACAAAACAAAAGACTACAGAGAAACAGGGAGCACTATGGGGTGGGAAGAACCTTTGAATTATAGTCTGCAATTTGGGGTTTCAGCCCTGCTTCTGCTATCTACATACTGTACGATTTTGCCATTTACTTAATCTCTCAGAGCCTTGATTTCCTTATCTAGTAGGTAAAACAATATAGCCACTTACCTTGTAGCAGTCTTGTGAGGGTTAACTAACAAGATGTGAGTGCTTTCTAAATAATAAAGAGTTTGTAAGTGGTTAAAAACAATATAAATTTTATTTTTACTAAAGAAGGATTTCTGAAATATGTCTGTTGTTTTTTCCTTTTTGGAACTAGAATATCATAAGTGGACTTTAAATGCCATCAATAAAAAAGTAGGCATATACAGAAATGGTATTTAGGGGCTTATTACTGGCAGCCAGTAGAATCTGACCTAAAACCAAAATCTGTTGACTCTTAGCCAATACTTTTCACATTTTACCAAACCAGTTTTGCCCTTTTCATCTCCTTTTATGCCAGATTTGAGGCTTCAATTCTTATTTGTGTTGTTTTTTAACTGGGGAAGCAAATCAAACAAAGACAAAGCACAAGACAAGAAACCACCATACTTTGCACATCTTTATGATACTCTTGATCCTAAGTCTCTATCCAGTTACTTTCCGTTTGTCTTCCTTTCCTGGCAAAACGTATTGAAAGAATTGTCTATATGAGCTATTACTGTATCTTCAATTTCTATTATTTCATCAAACCACTCCAACAAGGCTTTTATTCATTCCACTCTACCATGTCTGCTCTAGCCAAATCCAAAGTGCGCATTTTCATTCTTATTTTACTCAACTTTTCAGCAGAGACTTAACATGGTTAACAACTTCGCCTACTTGAGACCCTGTGGCTAGCTTCTGGGATACTTCTCTTTCTAGTTCTTCCTCCTACCTTATTGGGCACTTAAAACCTATTTAAGTCTCTTCAGGTTTGAAATTTATTACATATAATTCTATCTCAAGAGGCTTCTGATTTGGGCTAAACACAGCATATTTGGCAAAACAACAACTCTTAGAAGGTGCTTGTAAGATATCCAGGCTTTGAATGTCTGGTTTTATGACTCTGGAATGCAGAATAGAGCAGAAAATCTAGTTCTTCTAGATAAATGGCTTCAAGCTCATTTATTCTTATAGCAAAAATTATTAACAGCTGACTTCTAAATACCCATAAATGATCCTTTGAGTAGAAACCACTCGAGTAGATTTCTCCATATAGCCAAAACATAGCGTATCTTCAATGGTACAGAATTTCAGAGCACACGTTAAACTTGAAATGTACATATATGCAGTCCCTCATAGCTCTACCAGATTTGCCTAATTGTTCCACCCATTTTCTTCCAACAATTGCTTTTTGAGGTCTACATTGCAAGAAGTAAAGAGGAAAACCCAAAGTAACCTGAATATGGTTTCAATTCTAGATTGGACCCATGAACCCTAGCATAACCATGATGATCTCTCATAAGAATATAAGATATGAGCTAACAATCAACAGATGAAGCTTGAGTTCATCTTTATCTCAGGAGAAGAAACAGTCCTTCCTGACTTATGAACATGGCTGAAGAGCAATACCTGAACAGAGTCATTTTACCACACATCTGTCTCTAAGTTTTGATAACGTTGTAACATATAAGGTCACTGATATGACAAAATATCACAAGATAACACCGGGCTGATAAAAATTAGCCAAATATGCTATTTGGAAAGAATCCCAACAACTTCTTTTGGATATGATATTACCAAGAACATGAATACAGGGTATTTTCTTAAGAAAAAAAAAAGGGGGGGGGATGTTCTCATTATTTGCATGCCATTTGCTACCTAGTAGTAGACTCTGGCTTTTCTTTCTGCTTAAATTCTTCTACAGTTAGCTTGCCAGGCCTATAACTGAGGTCTTTCTTTTATCTAGATTAGAACAAATATTCCATTTTGAGTCATGAACACATATCAGCAAAATTCCCAGAGTCAATACTTTTATTTAATTATATACATATATTTATTATTTTTTTATGAGCTGTTCCACTAAGTTAAACTTTAACCATGTTAATCCAGGGGAAAAAAATCTCTGATTGCCAACCAACAATTTTGTAAACAGTTACCTCATGAGTTAACTATTAACTTGAAAAATTTAACTCAAAACTCCAAACAAGCAGGAGGAGCCAAAAGGCCAGTAGAAAAGGGTAAAGATTTTGTTGCCTCTGGTATGTCAGATCTCCTTGTAAGAGACTGACAGAGTTAGGCAAGGGAGTGTTCTGGTGGCTGCTGGATGATGTACAGAATTGGGGGTGAGGAAGGGGGAAGCAAGAAAGGAGCCTGGAAGACACCTACAGCTTATCATCAAAATCTCAAAACTTAGAGCAATGAGGTCAGATCTCATAGAATAGAAAATTCATGGGAATATAAATCCACTGATAATGTCCACAGGAATTCAGGGACAGTAAAGGTATGTGCTTCAAGAACATGGGCACATTGTTTTTTTAAACCAATGTAGGTAAGCTATCCAATATAAGGCTGGCTGGCCCATATTGCCTGCCTGCCACTGAACCTCCTGTGGAACATTCTGGACCTACTTTGCCATCAGAAACCATGGAATGAAGACTGATCTGCCTGTCCTGGTTCCATTGATAATAATAAAGTTGATCTGTCTCTGTTGAATACTAGGTTGTTAGGGACTGCGATTTCAAGTTCCAACTCACCATCACTGTTCATCAATTCATCTCCTGATTAACAGAAACATATCATCAAGGAAAAATTGGGTCTAGGCAGTGTAGCAATGTCTGAATGTTGTTATCATAAATATTGTCCTCTGGTTAGGTTTTTGTCTCAAAATTTTCAAAACAATCCACATGGTCAGATAATTTACACAATCTTGATCTCTGTGCTGTAAGATAGGATCAATTCATTTTTCACGCTGTTTCAGGAGTGGTTAGGAATAGGTTCTTCCTGTTAGATAGTTTGTGAAAGATAAGTCCTGTTTGCTGGTTTTTAAAAAATCATTAAAAAGACTCTTTTTAGTGAAGGTCTTTTAAGGAAGATTCCTATGTGCCCTGTAGCTAAAGTGAGGTTAAATAATGTGATGTGCTCAAAAGACGGGTGAGATTAGATGGAAAAAGAGGAGATCCATGAATGCAGAAGGAACAACCCTTAGATACACATGGATATCTTATTTGAATACAATAAATATGATATAGCTCATCAAACCTTACTGTTGATATTGCCTTAATGTTTTTTGTACTTGTAGCAAGAATTACTATTGAACTCCATTCATTGGGCCAGAGACCCTTGTGGTGTTAGCAAATGACTTACCACTTATGTAGCACCTGACCTACATTTGTGAGCTCATCAGCCAGCCAGAGGCCTCAACTTCAAGCTCCAACAATGTGCAGGATATTTTTAATTACATATTTAATACATGCATACATCCTTATTGGAAAATACTTAGACACTGTAAACTATAGTTATAGAGCTTTCTGCAGTTTATAAAATACTGTCATATACTGTAAATACCATTACATATACTGTAATTTCTGACACCTCCCAAAAATAAAAAGAGAAGTTTATGCCACCTCTGTTCTACAGACAAACAAGTATCACTGTAGCATTGATGTAGTTAGTACAGAATACATGAGAACAGAAGAATCAGACAGCCTGTGAGTGAAGACAAAGAGTGAAGGGGTAGCATGACGGCTGTGGGATGGAAACGCATTATAAGCAAGTGATCAGAGTAAAGGGGAGTAAAGAGAGAGAAGTTCAGAATATGCACAAATAGACAGACATCACGAATAAAGGACAAAATTCAAAGTAGTTTGTCAAAAAGAAAAGGTGATTAGAGCAAGGAAGAAACTCCAAATTGAGACCTCTTATTCATTTGGCATATATTCATTGTGTACTTCATTGGGTTTCTTTGGATGCCACTGGGCAAAGATGATGTTTGAGATACTGACCTCTGTCTGAGGTACTTAATACCTAATTATTGAGATAATGTCAAAAAATAATTGCATTACAAGGCAACTTAGTATTCAGAATAGGGATTTAGAGAAAACCATCTCTTATATTGAGGCTGACAATGGAAAGCTTCACTACAGTGAAAAAATACAGTCGAACTAAGAAAAATGTGTAAGATTCAGGAAGTGATAAGAAAACTCAGGTTAAGTGAAGAGCATGAGAAAAGGTATGGAAGCAGAAAATTGAAAAGACTTATTTGGGAGCAACACATAAACAAGTTAGTGGGAGTTTTAATAGGAAATAATGTTGGAAAGATAGGTTAGGCCTGGAATGTGAAGGGGTCCTTGAATACTGGGATGACTAATCCATTTTATTCTGTAGGCAAAAGTGGTCTATTAAAGGCTTATAAGTAGGGCACTGACATCATCACAGTGGTGTTTTAGTATAAATAATAGGGAATGGTAGACAGAATAAACTTATACAGGCAAAGCCCAGACATAATGGCAGAAAAAGAGAGAGGGAGAACCATTGCAGTAACCCAGGCACTATGAGATAAATATTTGACCTTGGTATCACTGGTAGAAATAGAAAAGAAATGAAATGTTCTAGAGGCATTGTAAAGGAAGAAAGGATAATATTTATTAAGCCTCTACAATGAACTAGACACTGGATTATGTGCTTTACGTAGATTAACACACTCAATCTGCATGTCAACCCTAAAAGGCAAATCACTTAACTGTTTCTATTTTAAAGATGATGATTAAACAAATATTTCAAGGTTATACAGTTAATAAGTTATGAAGCCAGGATTCAAACCCAGGTCATCTGATTCCAGAGCTTGCCTGCTTAACCTCGATATTCAGGAGTCTTGATTTTGGATAACATATGGCAAATTTTGATAGAACTTGATGACTGATATTTTAAGAGTTATACAAACTTAAGATTCTTGGGAATTTTGATTCTGAGATTTTGTGGCAATCGGTAGAACTATGATACTATGGGAAAAAAAAACAAACCCAGAGAAATAGAAAAGACCTGCTGGACTTCATATTTTGCATCTGTTCTTAATGGTCCAATTGCTCTTTGGATTTAAAATGTCAAAATACGGGGACACCTGGGTGGCTCAGTTAAGCATCCAACTTCAGCCCAGGTCATGATCTCACAGTCTGTGAGTTCAAGCCCTTCATCAGGCTCTCTGCTGTCATCATAGAGCCTGCTACCTATCCTCTGTCCCTCTCTCTCTGCCCCTCCCCCACTGGTTCTCACTCTCCATTTCCCTCTATCTCTCAAAATAAACAAATAAACTTAAAAAATGTCAATATACAATAAAAGTCACAAAAGCAACTGAACCACCAAACTTAAATGCATTTGGAGATAGATATTAGCTGATTGATTTTTCCAAGTTTCACTAATGTATGTATATGTAACACAGCATCTGGCATATAGGAGGTGCTTAGCAATGAGTTAAATGAGTCAGTTGGAGCCTATTGACCATAAATTAGTGAGAATAAAGAGAGGAAGGAGAGTAGGGTCAAAAGAGTTTGTCCCAGAGTCAGACAAATCTTGGTTCAAATCCTGGCTCAGCCACTCTCTAACTAAAGGACTAATGTTTACTTTAACCATTTTGTATAAGATAGGGTAACAGTTCAAAGGGAACCTAAGAATCTTTCTGGATTCTGTGCCCACATGTAAGGTAGCAGGTCCATGAAAACTTAGAAAGGATGCCTGCAAAGGCCATTATCTCTGACAGAAGAGAATCTGCAACCCTCTTCTCTTACTGAATTTAAGTGACAAAAACTACATTGAGATTTATAGAAAAAATGTGTCAAGTAACTGCCAGTTTTAACAGAAAAGTAAATTATTTTCAGAGAAGTAAAAACTATAGAGCTTCAACTGAAGGGGAGATTTTAATTGCAGAGAGACATATCAGCTGAATGGTTTAGCTTGGACTTGTGGGATCAGGAGCAGCCAGTGGGATATATATTAAAGAAAAACCAAGTTTAATTAGCCTTAAGATTTTATATAGCTTGGCTCTTCCCTCCCACACCTGGTCTGATTCCTTCAGGTCAATCTCCCTTTCAATCACATGCTTCCCCATCCTTTTCTCAGCTGCTGTCATGACAAGCCAATAGGAGAATGACATACAGATAAAAACAAGGTTTGAATAATTACTGCGCTGCGGCTGCTTGTTGTTTGAGCATCATTTTATTTCCTCCAATCACACAGGTCCTTGGACTTCACAGCCCCATGTTTCAGATGGGGGTGATGCTGATTACATTACAGCAAAGACAGGCAGATCAGACAAAGTGAATTTCACTCAGTAATTAAACCGCAGTATCTTTCGTCTAAAGTCCAGAGCAGGATTAATCGAAAGGTAGCTCTTTATCATCTCGATTAGTGCTGGGATTTGAAGAGTGAGCACTGATTTGATAGCTAGCCCTGTGTTAGGCTGACTAGTGGCCCCATATCTGTCTAAGTTGCAAAAATAAGATCAGATCAAGATACATTTGCAAGGTTATGCCCTTCCCTTTTATTTTTATCTGAAGGAAATGCAGATAGAATAAAATATACTGCTATTTCCATTACCCTGTTTTCTATTACAAAAATGTCTATTAAAAAGAACAAGTCCTTCCAAACCCCACAGCATTTTACAGATGGTTTCTCATAATTCCACTTAGTACCATGCTCTAATGGCTTCTTATTTTTTGCCTTTTCATTATCTGAGAGTCAAATCTGAATATGTGGATAGCCCAAGCAACAGCTTCTCAAGCTGCTCATGAGTTTCACTTTTATTTCCAAGGACTCACTGTAGGACTTATGCAGGGATTTTGCTCCCTTCAATTGCTCTTTTAGTATACACAATATTCTCAAATTCTTTATCAAGTAATGAATTAGATCACTGGTTCTCAATTGTACATGCCTAAAGAAGCACTTGTGAGTGAGGCTTTATAAATAATCTATGTCCATCCCCTACTCCAGACTCCATGATTCAGTATCCGTAGGAGTTAGACCCAAGGATCTGTGTATTTTTAAAAGTCCATAGGTGATTTGAATGTGCTGCCAAGGTTGAAAACCATGGAGTCAGACCTACAGAGGTACCAGCTGTATTTGCAAAAGATTTATCAAAACAAAGCATTGTTGAGGGAAGTGAAGCCTGGCGTTGTTGTAGAAAATCCCTTAATAAAATGATAAAAACCTTTTTCTAGTAACCTTTGCATAGAATATATATCAGGTCTCTTAAGAACAATAGAAGTCAAGTAAGACTATCAAACAGACAGGTTTATGTTGATGATGCTTCCATTGATCCATCTGATAACATTGAAGGCGATGGCTTACTGATTGACCTGTCACCTGATAACATTACAGCTATCAACCAATAATGTAAGATGACTGTGGACTAACATCATAATATCTCAGAGTTTGGACACAAACCTGGAATTAGCTGCTGTCAGCTTTACTACGCAGCTGTCTTTTTAAAGAGAAATGCTGATTTCAAATTGTGAGTCCCTCCTGTTTTGGAGTTCAGTAACACACATTTTGGAGTCCAACTAAATCCAGTTACTAGGTGGGTGACCTTCAGAAAGGTAATTACTTCTCTAAGCCTTAATTATCTCATCTTTAAAATGGGGCCAAGAATACTTATATCACAGAATGATTTGGGCTTTGAATCGATTAATTTAGATAAGAATACCTGGAAAATAAAAGTATCAGAATTAAATAAAAGTCTGTTGAAGACAAATACAATAATAACTTAAGGTTGTTACTGAGGCTCTCTGCCTAAAAGATGTCAGAGAAACTCATTTCTCAGTTTTCTAGAAGATTTGATCCCCCATAGGGAAAAGAAAAATAAAGATTTAATCCAAATAAGAATGATTTTTCAAATTTAATTGTACATTACCATCCCTGGAAGTGACTGTTACAAATGTAACTTGTTGGCCTCCAATTCTAGGGATTGTAACTCAATATATAGGGGTGGAATCCAGGAAAATAAATTTTAGCAACCATCCCTGTGATTTTCACTTAGGATCTAGATTCCTCATGTTGGTGAAACAGCTATAAAGGAAAAGAAATTGGCCAAATAGTTATCCCCTGAATAGTTACATATTATGGCCTGTACCAGGGAGAGGCTATGCTTTCTTTTCCTTAGGTCAGAATTCAGTCAGGTGAATTTAAGTTACACACATTTATAACATGTTCATAGAGCATGTTATGCTTACAGAGTAAAAAAAAACAAAAACAAAAACAACAACAAACCTTTTTGTCTTCAATGAAATAAACTTACTGAATAATTAGTATTTAGCTGCTAATATTATATTCATTTTTTTTCATCACCACTAGGTACATAAAAGTATACAGGCAAGGGGTCAGATTCATTTTCAACTCATCCTTTTTCTTCTTACAAAACAATCAACTTCCTGAAAATTGGTAAATTCTTTAAATAACAAAAGTAGCTATTTCCTCCTTTAAAGGCATTTTTATAAAGTATTCTTGAAATGCATTTATCAAAATTGATGATAAAAATCAGTGCACAGTTGTGAATTGAATATTTTAAATGCAATCAATAAATTAATTTGCTAAAATAAAGATACTCAACCTATAAGTGGAGAGTGTTCTGGATCTAAGAGGAAATGTTAAAACTTTCACTTTCAAAATTTTCCAAAAAAAAAGCCAGACAAATTCCAGAAATACATTTAGAATTTGTAGTATAATATGCCAACAAATGTGCATTACTTCTCTGTATTCTAAAAGTTATTGTAAAGACAAGAGAATTGTGGTCTTTAATTGCAATTGGGCATACATTTAAGCTGGGGAGAAAAAAAAGATACCAATATGAGAAAAGCTTATCAATGTTATTAGATACTATAGCCTAATGGTTAAGTGTAAGGCTAAATGAGAATCTTCTTTTTAATACATACCATGTGAGCTAAGGTAAGCTACTTAAGATCTCAAAAACTCAGGCACAGGACTTCTCTGAGAAGGTTGTGGTGACCATGGTGGGTACATATCCAAGATATGTCATCAATAAGACTTACATGAAACAGTGCAGTCACTGAGAATTAAGAAAAACAAAACTGAGAGAATGGTGACATGACGGGTAAAGTTTTTGCAAGGAACAGGTATTTGAGTTGGATAATTCACAATGAATAAAAATTTGTCTAGAAAGAGTGACAAAGATTATTTTAGGATGGGAGGTTGATGTTGATATGAATGGCAGGTAAAAGTATTAAATAGTTTAGGATACAACTGTGAAATAGTTTATGATAAAACTATAAAAGATAATTTGGGGTAAAACAATAGAGAGCTCTAAATTCCAAAAGTCACTTTTTGTTTTTTTGGTAGAGTTTTTAATTGCTCAAATATTTTCCCAGTGTAATTCAACATCTTTTTAGAACATTGGTTCTCAAATTTTATTATGTATCAGAATCACCTAGAGGGCTTCTTCATGCACAAACTGCTGTACTCTACCCTGGAAGTTTCCATTCAGTAGGTTGGGCTGAAGCCCAAGAATTTGTGTTATAACATATTACCAGGTGTGCAAATGCTGCTGGTCACTTTGAGAACCACTGCTTTAGAAGATGATGACAGCTGGATGGAAGAGGGTTTTCCTCAAAGTAAGAAATAATTGAATAACTGAGTATCTTCTTTATTTCCTGTAAAATTTCATCATCACTTGCATACCAAGTCATAGAAGCACCTACATGGAAGTTACTCAGGGAAAAACAAATGGTTACTTTGACCTCCTCATCTCTCTACTGAATTTAGGTCTTTAACTATGGGAATGAGGAGACCCATGACCCAAGGTATCCCAGGACAACCAGCCTGGAAACTTAGAGAACACTTCATCAGCAGTAAGGTTATTCAATAATTGAAAATAATAGAGCCAAGAGATTAAAGATGGTGGGTGGACTTTTTACTCCAAAGAGTCTCTATTGATCCATGCCACACATTTTGTACTTGGGTTACACTTGATTGCCTGACCCATAATCCACAAGCTATTTTCAACTCCCTCTGGTCACCTTCCAACTTCCTCTTTCCTTCAATAGGCAATCAGGAATGAGCAGAGGAGACCTCTCTACTAGGTGCAGGTCACTAAGTATTTCCACCTCTTGCTTCAATAGATATCTTTTTCCTAAACAAACTTCCACTATTTAGTACCTATACTTAAAGAAATATTTTGAAAGGCAGAAAGAGGAAATGAAATGCTTTGACACTGTTTTCTCATGCATGACTCTGAGGGCACCATTTCACTAACTAGTGAATACTAACTAGTATTTTATTTTCAATGGTGGACCAAAAAAATGTTCTATTTGAAGACTCAGGTAGAAGTCTTTGTGATAAAAGGTCAAAAGTGGATTTAAAGTGTTTGAAACTCCAAATATCCCTTTTATAACAGCAGCTTGTTTATTTTCTAGCCATTTATCTTTCCTTAAATAAGAAGCTATATAATTATGAAGTATAATTAATAATAATAATTACCACAAGTACAACAGAAATAATGATAGTAAGCACCATGGACCCAAATCCTCATAGTTACAAAAGGTAAGAATTTGTCTTAGTATTTTCAAGAATAGATAGCAGCACAGTAGTACAGGGGAAAAAAATTAAAAGGAAAAAAATGTTTCCTATGTTCCCTGGAAAGTACCACAGAAAAACAGAAAATAAACTTTAATGCCTCTTGTTAAAGATCTTCATTTTACAGATCAGTTTAGGCAATTTAAATAGACAAAAACATGAGGCCTCTAATGTCTCTTAGGAAACAGTATCAACGTTAATTCCTGGCTGGTCCCAATTCCATTTCTAGTTAAGCATCCTCATCCACTCATAAGAAGAAAGAAATAGCATTTGTATAGTGTTTTACAGTTTATAAAGCACTTTCACAAACATCATATTATTTGATTGTCTTGACAATCTCGTGGGATAGGTAAGTAGGGAAAGGAATAATATTATACCCATCAGAAGGTGAAAGAATTAAGGATCAAAGAAGGAAATAAATTACATTGGGTCAAACTGTACAGGCCTGAAAAGAAGTCCAAATACAGAGCTTTACATAACATGAAACAGGCCCAGAGAATCTGATACCTGCCTGAGGTCACAAATGGCAGAGCTAGGGGGCCGGGATGTGGGTAATCCAGCTCAAGATGCCATGCTCTTTCCAAACCATAGACCTTACTCTCAGTTGTAGATGTCTAGTTACAGTAACTGGCCCTCTCAAGGGGAGACGTGTTCAACTGCCAACTGTTACAACCAATATTACCGTTCAGGTTTTTTGTTTGTTTTTAGCTCATCATACAAAAAAGGTATACACTCCTTGAGAAGGTATGCTACTGTACAATAATACTTAGTCTGTCAAAGAAAAAGAAGAGAATGTATTATTTCCTTGTCTTAAAATACTGGCTTTTAAAGGTAACCAACTATCCACAGACACAAGAGACCTATTTCCATGAAAATACTCGTTAGAAGAAAGAAAAACCAAAAGACTAACCAACCTCAAAGGTAGCTTCTGGCACAGGCTCAACTTTAAACTGTTAGTTTCTAAGCATGGGGCCAATACCTATGCATATTAAAATGAGAAATAACAACATAACATGTATGAACAAAATAAATCATTTGTTGTTCTGAACTCAAGTCTCAAAGCTGTAGATTCAGACTTTGAAACCTTTGGAATAAATTAACATACCTCTTGATATTTTTACTTTTCACATACATTTACTTGTACAGCTGATGTACAATTTTTGCTTTTTACATGCATTTACTTGTACAACTTTCCTATTTTGTTCTTTTGTTTTAAGATAGTTACATTCACCCTTCACTTACATATGCACAACTTCTGACTTAGTGCATTTGAAGGTTTGGCAAAGCAATGTCTTCCCACAAAAGACACAGAGGTTTCACCTAGAATGCATCTTGGGAATTTGGGCTGAAGAAGTTAAGGGAGGTCTAGCATATGAGTAAATATTTGTGAAATTAGACTGAAATTTCAAATAGCAAATGAAAACATTTATTAAAGAAGGTTGTTGTATGTATTGAACAACCGCCTTCCAACTGAGCACTTTCAAAGCAATACAGAATTTCAGAGTTAATGCTCCACTGGAGAGTTTATTTTAAAAATGACAGAATATTAGTGTTGGAGTTCATTAAAATTATAGATTACAATTATCTAAGGCTTTAACACTCTATAAAGCATCTTTGCAAAGTGGCTGTCCATGCTCAAATACACTGGTCTCAGGGAATTAGTATTGGTTGATATTAGGGACTGTGAGGGACTGAATATGACCCCTCTTCAATCTCCCAATTCACATGTGAAGTCCTAACTCCCAATATGACCTTATTTGGAGACAGGTCTTTAAAGAGATAAATACAGTTAAATGAGGCTACAGGGGGAGACACTAGTCTAATAGGTCTAGTGTCCTCATAAAAAGAGAAAGAGAGACCAGGGATGAGGAGGCACAGTAAGAATAAGGCCCTCTGCAATCCAAGGAAAGAGACCACATGAGAAATTAGCTCTGCTGACACCTCAATTCCTGGACTTCCAACCTCCCACACTGAGAAATAAGTTCCTGTAGTTGAAGCCACCCAGTCTATGATACTCTGGTATGGCAGTCCTAGCAACTAATATAGGTGCTAAAGTTCTACAACTTGCAAGGTAGGAATTGGTTAAATCCACTTTCTGTACTTATTAGGTACAGAAACAGAGTATGGGACATTTGAAACATGTCTCAAAGAGAATCGATAAGTGGCATAACCAAGACTTAACCTAAGTTCATTCTCCGACTAATATTTTATTCTTTCTTTTCTTCCAGTTTTGAGCATATAAAGGTGTTAAAAAGTTTTTATATTGACCTGGATATTTATTCTTGTATGTTTTACTACTGACCTGTGTTGTACTTGGAATCATAGGAAACAACATAATTTATCTTCTATGTGATAATCCTTACTTTACTTGAACATAGTTACCATATTCATTCCTCATGAATTTCTTTTTTTTAAATTTATTTATTTAGAGAGTGACAGAGAGAGCATAAGTGGGGGGGAGGGCAGAGAGAGAGATAGAGAGAGAGAGAGAGAAGAGAGAGAATCCCAAACAGGCTCTGCACTATCAGCGCAGAGCCCAACTCACGAACCCATGAGATCATGGCCTGAGCTGAAACTGTGAGTTGGATGCTTAACCAGCTGAGTTACCCAGGTGCCCTGTGAATTTCTTTCTTTTAATGTTTACTTATTTATTTGGAGAGAGAGAGAATGAGAGTGAGATCATGGGGGAGGGGCAGAGAGAGATATAGAGAGAGAGAATCTCAAGCAGGTTCTATGCTGTTAGTGGAGAGCCTGATGTGGAACTCACGACCTGAGCTGAGATCAAGAGTTGGACACTCAGCCAACTGAGCCACCCAGGTGTCCCCTTGTGAAATGCTAAACAATTCCGTTTCCTTAACTATTTCTTGTATCACATGTTTCATTTCCCTATCATCCTGGTAACCTTCCTACAAAGATATTCTTATCTGTTTAGATTTCTTATACTGACTTGTTAAGCCACATACTACCCATATAGCTCAGGAACAGTCTTTTAAAATATGAAGACAAAATCTGACATTTATCCATTTTAGAATTTTCCTCTGGTTAGATGTTTCCCATTGCTCTAGCTATCCAAGATGTCTTTGGAATTTGATTACCTAATTCAACAACTTTGCTATGTATTTGGATTCATGTCATCTGCAACTCTGATGGCTGTACTTTTATCACAGTAATTGAAAAAAATGGTGGCCAAGATAAGGCTTAGCTTATTCCTGAAATATTCCATAGGACTCCCTTCTAGTATCACACTGAGCTATTTGTTTGCATTTAATAGTGTGGTCATTCAACCAGTTACCAATTCATCTGTACATCTAACCAGGTGAGATCAGATCATATATTGTAGAACTGTTTTCATTGAAGCCATTCTGGTTTCTAGCAAGAACCACTTCTTCCAGGGGAATCATAAACCACTGCTGTATGCTTTATTGTTTTAATAATACATTCTAGGCCTTTGCTCAGGACTGACATCATGTTGTTTGTCCTTATAAACTACCTTCTTATACTTTCTAAAAATAAGAATATTTTCTACATCTCTAGTCTTTTTTTTTTTTTTTTTTTTTTTGCTTCTCCTCAGATATGAATGGCAGTAATTAGTCATCTTATTGACAAAGCTTCTCAGTAGCTTATGGCTCTCCGGCCCTATTTTCAGGCTCTTCTTTTCCTTTTTTGTATTTTCTGCCAAGGAATAGAGTCACTCATGTGTAATCATGGACTGCATCCAGAGATGGCATGCTGGTCAGAGGTAGATCTGCAAACTAAAAGAGTAGGGAGAACTTAAGGTGTTGTCCTTGGGCCCCCATGTATTGGCAGAGGAGAATGGGCTGTGATTAGGTGAGGCTTTGCTTTCATCTCTATGCATGGCTTTGCCTGGCTTCTGTTGTTGACTTCTAGCTGTGCACCTGGACAGGGTTACATCTTTTTCTTATTCACTCTGGATGTTTTTCTTTGCCAGAGATTCAAGACAGCTTTGTATTTTTCAGCCTTTAACTGAGAAAGGTTGTGATATGTAATACTTTTATTTTCCCATGAAGACCTTCTTTGAGGCAGGCATGTACTCCAACCTTTACCTAATCAAGAAAAGTTGTTTGGGGGATGGGAAATGGGAAGGCCGGTTGGATTTTAAATGCACAAATCACTTCTAATAAAAACACTAAGATTCAGGTGCCTGAGGTTAGAAATACTGGAGGGAATTCAATTACACTAATTAATATTTAAGAAGGGCTAGAGATCACATACTGAATGTGGGAAACTAGGCCAGTCAGACATGAGCATATGGGGAGGGCAAGATCAACTGATAAAGTAACAAACAAATCATACATAAATGCTGCAACAGGAATGAAATAGAGAATATAAAATAAATGTTTCAACAGACACTGAAGAGGAGGTAAATGGTCTACCACATAAAAGCAAAATGTTCTAACACACACACAAGACATTTTATTGGTTTTATGTAAACATCTATATTATAAAAAATGATCTTTTTCAAGTAAGTTAGTAGAAATGACACCTATTTGTAAACACAGACTTAGTTTGGGTTCTTTGAATTCACAGCATACTATATTTGCTCTCTTTTCCTCACGGCTCATCAAGTAGTGGTTTCCGTAAAGCATGACTTTCATACTGGGGAGTTCCTTAATGGCTAAGCTTACCTGGATATCCGAAACCTATGGAAGGGTGAAAAGCAACAGAGTATTCTGGGTTCTATACAGGTTTTTCCTGTTCTGGCTTTGATGTCATTTGTCCGGTGACACAGCTTATACCACATTCTCTCTTTGGACTTGATTTTTATCTGTAGGCCTGGATAGTCAATCTGATTTTTGGTCACTCTTTTGTACACTCCAAAGCTTTTAGAGAAGGCACTAGAAATATAAGAACTATCTTGCCTCTGGCATGTAAATGTTTTCTTCTTACAGATTAGCATTTACCACACCTTTTCATTTATTTTCTACTTCTAAGCCTCTTCTCCCTTTTTCCCTTTGCTCTAGTTCATCAGAAGGCCCTGCCCCTGAACCTTGTTCTACCATTCCACCACTCATTCTTTCAAAGCTCCACCCTCAAAAAGCCACAATTTGTCAATTTACAGCCCCATCTTGAAGCTCTGGAAACTGGAAGCCCAGAGAATTCACTGGGCCGTTTTTGTTATCAATATCATCATGTAGAAACAGAAGTAGAAGCATAGAGTGATAGATGAGAGGGGGTTGAAACTATGATTTAGGCCCTTTTGCAATTTCTTTAGTATGCACAGATGGTAACTAGTGACTGAACAAACCCTGTGTCTATGTATAATGTGTAATGTTAGTCTCATGAAGAGAACAAAGCAAAGAAACAAAAACAAAATTCTTGTCCTTTAGGACTTTAACCTCTAGCTGAAGAAAGAATTCAAATATAGCAAAACCCACAAGAAAAAGCATCCTGAAAGGGTTGAATTATCCTTAAATAATTGAGGAACAGAAAGAAAAAAATAAGGTTATTTCCTAAAAATTTGAACCAAATTAGTGGTTTTCAAACTATGCTTCATTGTCCTCAAGCTCACAGATGACTGCAAAGAGATGACTGAGCAAAATGTAAATTTATAATTGTGACAGAAATGTCATGCAAATTAAACGTATTATGTAATTTTATTTTATTTTACTTCATATTTCAAGTTATTATTTAAATTCTAGTTAGTTAACATACAGTGTACTATTTCAGGTGTAGAATTTAGTGATTCATCACTTACATACAACACCCCCGAGTACTCGTCACAAGTGTCCTCCAAGTACCCATCACCCATTTGACTGGAAGGCAGACAATTAACTAGAGAGAACGTACTGATTGTTGCTGGAGGGAAGACGGGCTGGGGGATGGGTTAAATATGTTTGTGTAATTAAAAAAAAAAAACATATTGGAGACTGATGTGTTGCTAATAGGTAAGTATATACAATAAGTTTAACTAGTTTTCTTGTAGGCCTCAAATTAATAAGGCCCTGACATCAGAAGGCCAGATGTTCAAGAAGAAACAAAAAACTGTTGGTATCTGCAACTGCTTATTTGTGTCTCATGATTTTCTTGACAGCATAAGTACTCCATCCCTCATACAAAAATACACTGAGCTTAAGCCAATATAATAATCCGGTCCTGAGTTTCCAGGTGAATATATTCACCCTTATATTTTAAGTAATTGACTTTTATAATATTTAATATGATAAATAATTTTAATTTATAAAACAAGTTTAATAAAATGCTACTCTTATAGGTTGATATATAAAGGGTCCAATCATATTTATTTCGAAAAGTGGATTCTGTTGTTAAAAGAAATATGAAAAATCTCTGGATCCAAAAGTTTGCATGAACCCTCCAATTCAAGGTAGTACAATTCTCTTGCTTCTGGTTCCAGAATGATCAATTTCTGAACTGAGTGACTTGTGGCTTAGAACACTCTAGATAGCAGATATATTGGGCCCAAACTAGATTTCATATATTGGATTATCCCTTCAAAGTTAAGAAAAATAATATTTTTACACTAAGGAATAGATTATCATGAAAACATCATGTATCAAAAGAAATTGCCTTGTTTTAAGTTTACCTAGTCCATGAAATTTACCCGATAGTATTAGAATGCCAGATTATCAGAATTTAATATATTAACTTAAAATTTAACCAGTACTGACCAAAAAAATAAGTCAATGGAAACTTCTTTATTTATTTAAGAAGGACTGCTACTAGGGGCGCCTGGGTGGCTTAGTCAGTTAAGCGTCCGACTTTCGCTTAGGTCATGATCTCGTGGTTCGTGGGTTCGAGCCCCGCGTCGGGCTCTGTGCAGACTGCCAGCTCAGAGCCTGGAGCCTGTTTCAGTCTGTGACTCCCTCTCTCTCTGACCCTCCCCTACTCACGCTGTCTCTCTCTCTCTCCTAGAAATAAATAATAAAAAAAAAAAGGACTGCTTCTTTTAATTATATAATACATGGACATTTATTAATTTATTTTACATTTACTCAAAAGGTATTATGTCAAAAGACTCCAGGAGACCTCTTCCTATCTAGCATTAATCAGTCATTATTTCATGTTAAAAAAGAGTGAGCCAAAAATGACTTTCTACCACTACAGAGAATGAAACTAGCAAACCTGAGTTGAAAGATCCATTTTCCAAAACCTGAACTACACTCTACTATGGAAATGTTTCAAAATTTCTTAACACAGAAGTATAAGTCAATAATAAATTGACTTTAAGGTCTTTCATGGTCTCTATCATATAGTAGTCAAACTGGAATTTTACATGTATTTATTTTTTAAAGGCTATAACTTGAAAAGTACCATAGGATAAAGGTTACAAATGTACCGGAGCTTTTGTTTGAGCTCCACAGTCCTAGCTATGAAACCTTAGGCAAATTACTTAAGCTGTCTAAACCTCAGCCTTTCACTTCCATAACATGGAAGAAATAATAAAAATGCTGATTCTTGTAGATTTGTCATAAGAAATGTACACATGTATAATGTATAATATTTAACGTGTTGCCTAGCACATAAAATGTTCTTAATGAATATTAACTATATTTATTAAAATTGCTCAGCACCTAAAAATCAGTTGTTTTCTTCTGATTTTTCCTATGACCTGATTTTACTCATAATTAAATAACTATATGTTCTTCCCTTTAAGAATAATGTTCTATTTAGATTTCTTTTTGTTTCTAGAATGTTCTTTGGCTAATATCTCACCACCTGCACTCCAGTTATCAAATAGGATTGCAGAGTTCATTTTAGTAGTACTGTATTTGCTTTTCTTTGACTGCTTGTGTTATTTTGTCGTTCCTACTCAGTGATTTAAAAAGGAAAACTTGAAGGAGAATTAAAAATTATGAGGAATTTATTGAGACTAATGGTTATCAAAATTGGGCAAAAAAGGACGTTATTAAAAATAAATCACACCAAGGGAGAGCAGCTGATGATAGCAGCTGTGAAATGGCTGTACGTGGTGGGAATCAGTGAACCCCAAAGAAAGAAAAGAAAAAAAAAAAAGGAAGGCCATGAAACTTACATGATTTACAAGGCCTAAGCTTAATGAACAGACTCTTTAGGCTACAGGAGCCAGGGAAGTCATTTCTGGATGAATATTTGCACAAGACAGTAACACTGGAAGGACTGGAGTTCTCTGATCAAATGGAAACTACTGGTAAGAAAAGAAAGACAAATAAGACAAATGAAAAAATTTTACTGCATTTTATTTCATTACTGCATCACCCGCATGGAGGGGACAACATCCTCGTGTAATACACTAATATAGATGGGATCCCGAAAAAAATGCTTGGTGCTGATGGAAATAGCAATGAGGATAATATATTTTTAGGAGCCAAAGTTAGAAATTCATGGGCAAGATAAATTAAAATTAGAATCCATTTGGCAGACATTGGGACAGGGTATTCCATGACACAAAAGCTTTTCTTAAATAGGACTCTGAGGATTTAGCTGTTTGAAAAATATTTCATGTAGGCAATAACAACAAAAACAAATAGTTGTTTTACTGCAAAGAGGCTTATGGTTTTTTGCTTTGTGCCTGGATATGGGCCTGCCTCTCAACCTCCATAAGCACTAAATTCAATTAAAACCTAAAAATTGATATGGTACTATAACATCATGCCTGAGAAAATAAAATATCAAGATGATGAACAAAACCAGCTGAAATGGGACTAGCAAACTTAACCCAAGTCAAGGAAGTAGTTTACAGTGTTAAAACAAAAATACTACTAAACAGAACCAACCTTGCTATTCAGAGGAACAAGGGAATTTTTTTCTGAGAATCTATGTGGATAACTCCTATGAGATTACTCTAACTGTATAGATTGTTTTCAGAATTGCCATTGTTTCTAAATGAAATTTAAAGCCATTTTATGAACCATGTGAAACTTTATCAAAAATGAAGTCTTTTTAAAAAAAAATTTTTTTTAATGTTTTATTTATTTCTAGGAGAGAGAGAGACAGTGTGAGCAGGGGAGGGTCAGAGAGAGAGGGAGTCACAGACTGAAACAGGCTCCAGGCTCTGAGCTGGCAGTCAGCACAGAGCCCGACGCGGGGCTCGAACCCACGAACCGTGAGATCATGACCTAAGCGAAAGTCGGACGCTTAACCGACTAAGCCACCCAGGTGCCCCTGAAGTGTTTAAACCAAAAACAAAAGGCTGGCCTAATTAGGAAAAGAAATGTTAAGTCACTCACAGGTGTTGGATAACATTAATTCAGAAAAACATAGTCAGAAGTATTTCCCTTAAAGCCCTGATATCTTCCCTTCCTGAGAAGAAAATCACTCCTCCCTCCCTGTGAAAAACCTATATTATTTGTAAACCAGTACTCAATATATATATTCACTCGAAATCTCCATGTAGGAAAAAAAAAACACCAAAACACTTTCATCTCCATTCCAATAACTTCTAAAGTAATCTTAGAAAGAAAAACATCATTCTCTCTTCTTATTAAGTATTCTTGCTTTTTTCAGTATTTGGACATTTTAAAAATAACAATATGCAAGAGTATGATGTCATGGTGAATATAACCATCAGGTCAATATGATAATTTAATATATGACTTTAAAATTGAGCTTTACTTTAATCCTGCTATTCTATAAATAACTTCATCATTCTGCCATGATTAAAATATCTTTTCATCAGATTTGATATAAATGTACTAGATATGGTAAATATATTTCTGCCTTAAAATGGCAACAATGCAAATTGTATGATAGAGACTACATCATTGTCGCGCTTTCATTTAGATAAAACCTCTTTTTTGGTGATATCATTTCATGTTAGGCTTTTTTGTGCTGCTTAATATTATAATTAATAATTCATATTTTTGTCTTTCCGCTCTCACTCTGACAACTTTTATTTTTAATCGGTGGGTATGTGCCAAATTGGTTTGTTATTTATTTATAATGTAAAATGACAAGGAAATTGAATATGTGGAATAAGAGAGAGATTTTCTTTCATATGACAAAAAATTCTTAGCAATGGGATATTTCTTGCTTATCCTTATGGACTCAAAAATTTTGGAGAGGTTAGATCAGATGGCACCAGTACTTCATATGACAACATGTAACAGACATATTAAATGGAACTGTTCATTTATGTTTTTAAAATTCATTTCAGTTTTGTGAAGACAGCTGGGTACATGCGTAAAAAAGAACAAAAAATAACAAAATTTGTAAAAGACTCCTTATTCCGATAGATCCTATAGTGCCAAATTAAGTAAAAATTCTGACCAAACAGATCTATTTGTATTCTTTCCTAAATGCTAAAACATGCAAATTTAGTAAGAACAAACAAAGAAAATTTCAAAGATATGGAATCTACATTAAAACAAATAAAAAGTTCTGTCTTGCAGGGCTTTACAGAGCATTAAATAACTCCTTCAGTTTTCCCCATAACCAGAAGCCACATAGTTTGAAGGCTAGGATATTGAATGGCTATGACAGTAAATCCTGAGAGTGGTCTCAAGGCCATCAGCAACCAAATCACAAGAGGAGCTAGTTAGGATGAAGAATCACAGGTCCGCCCATGAACTACTGTGGAATCAGAATCTGTAGGGAAATGACCCTAGAATTTGCAGCCAGCTCCTAAGGTAGAATTAACTTTGAGAACAGTCTTCTGCCCAAAATCCTGCATCTTCCCTAGAGTTTCCCCTTGGCAGATAAGCCTTTTCAATTCATCCTTTGAGTTGAACATTGGAGAATTCATGAAACATAACACAAATACTATGCTTCCTCCAAGATTCCAATGTCTCCCATTTCTCCTACTAATTCAAAAACCATAGTCCACTGCCACTGCCTTGTTTAAGGCAGCCTCTTCTCTCTGGCTCTACCTTTGTTGTCAACCTGTACACATCATTCAGGCTGTGACATCACCCAATTAATCTCCATCATTTGGAACAAGAAACTTTTCCCAAGGATTTGGTCCCAATGTCCATTTAAAACTTGATCATTTACAGGCTGTATTTGTATAGGATACTGAGCACTTCAAAATAACTTGATGACCTTAATTATTTTGATCATTATTAAAGTATAGGAGATTGTAGGCTGACATTGAGCCAAACCTGGGAACTGATGCACAGGGAAGTTAAATCCTTCAACTAAGCTTAACTCATTTAGTGGCAGAATCTGAACTAGACATGTACATTCTAACATTATACCACCCTGCCTTTCAACCTGCTCCTTGAGCAAACTGTCTCCTGCTTTTATAGAATATGCCCATTTTATGGGCTCTGAGATATTTCATTTATACTTGGTATACTTGGTGTTTACCTTTCAAAAATGAACTATGAAAAAAATAAATTTAACTGTAGGATTATACAATCTGGGATGGTCCAGTTAAAGTGGCAATAACAGTGATGCTAATGCTAGTCTTCTGAGGCACTATTTCTGACCAGATAATGGCTCACTTTTAAAAACTTATCATTTTGAATTTCTGTAATTCATTTTAAGGTTTGGTGCTAGCATGGATTTAAGAATGAAATATAACTGCTGTCATGTTGAGTGTGTATCAAAAAATTACTAATAGTCTTGACTACTACTTGGTTAGTTATAGTTCACTATCTGAATGTAACTGTGATAAGTGGTATTCTAGAATGTCATTCATAATAAAGACCATATAACAAAAGGAAATAGAAACTATTAGCATAGGTATAATGTTAATGAACTGGTGAGTTTTCAATAGAGCTTTATCAGGCTAGATTATTTGAAAAATGTTCCCTACCTGTGGGAAGAACACCCCCCACCCCCAACACAAACACACACACACACACACATCAAAAATATTCATATTTGAGTTTCCAGGGAAGAAGACCAATAAATCTGTTTGTCAAACACTTTTGCTTAAATGGCATTCGAGGATCTTTCACAAATGGAAGTTGATTTAGATTTTAGTATACTTTGATCCCCAGAGGTTAGGGGAGGGGTGAGCTAAGGAAAAGGAGAGTAGGCAGAGAATGTGTGTGTTGAAGTGTGTGCACTTGTGTGAATTTAAGCACCATGAATTTAATGAAGAGAAATTTCATTATTCTGTGTGTATATATCTTTGTGTGAAACAAGTACTTTTCACCATAACTGGAGTTTACATAGGCTCTATCATAACACCCTTTGAGAATCCCTTTAAACATCAAAATGGATTTTTCCAAATAAAAAATCCCATGATTTAGCTTTATTAACATCTGAATGAATGTTTCCATTCATTTGTCCAAAAGAGGGACTGAGTATGGTTTAGAGAGCATTTTTTTTTCATGATAATTGGTAGCAATATTTCCCTTCTACCAGAAAGTAAGCTATAGACATACAAAGCATTAGATATACACCTAGATAAAAATAATATTGCAGAATCCAACTGGTATCTGAGAGGTGAGGACAGGCTGAGATGGACTCCTTGGCTTCCTTCTGTCCAAAAATTTTGTTTCCTTATTTCCTATGGTTACCACCATGGAACATGTTAAAATCTCAGTAGGGACTCTGTTTCAACTTTTCCTTTCAAAACACAGTGAAAAAGCTTAATGGAAAAAAATGTCCTTCCTATCTCCATGCCAGGCACAGTGTAAGATCCACAAACTTAAAAGCCAGGCAAATAGTCTTTTATGTGCCCCAAAGCTCGGCAAGTGACCTAGTGCTACAAAAATTCCCAAATAGGCATGTGACCTGACTAATGTGTGCTGTGAGATGAGTCAAGGAAAACGGAACCATCTGTACTTTTATTGGACAATCAAATAATTCCTCTCTGTCCATCCAAAAATATAATTGGATACTTTAAGGAAGAAACAAGGGGAGTTTTTTTTTTTTTTCAAAACAGATCGAATTTTTTAATTGGTGATATAACATAATCTGAAACATATAACCTAGTCATCATAGACATAGATAAGTCAATAGGCTTAGAAAAACCATGGCTGACTTTAAAAATTGTTATTGCTCAACTGTATTAATAAAGCTTCTTTAAGACTCACAGGAGGAAATCAGGGAGAATGAAGGAAATTGAAACTGTAATCTTCAAGAAGTGGGGTGTGGGCACCCTTCTTCCACTGTAACAAAAGCTACCAATGACTGAACTCTCTGAGTGGGTGATAGCAGAAAACAGAGCAATCACCCGGAAGGCCATATTTTTGTACATGTTTACAAAGCTTTGCCATTTGTTTCTTAAACATATTTGTCAACCATACATCACACCTCCATACCCCATATGGGAATTACAGTGGATTTGTTCTATTTTTCAAGTTTTTTAGTACTGATATGAAGGAGGAGGACAGACTAGCAATATTTGGTAAGATATAACAGTAAAGGCTGAGTCTGTCAAAGACTGCACCTAACAAAATATGCATATTGAGGAAGTGAAAGGGCAAGATGGAAAGGAGCATAACTATGGATAAGGTGACAGGCAAGCATCTATGGAGAATCCTAAAATATCTGTCTTCCATTTCATATGTTAAAATACCTCTCACCATACAGATAAAGAAATCAAAGTGCACTATAACATTGGCTAACATGTAAATAGGTCCATACCACAGGCCAGTAACTATGTCAAACATTTCAGCGTATCATCTCATTTAATTCTCACAAATATCTTACAGGGCTAGTGTTATTATTTGCATTTGACAGATGAGAAAACTAAAGCTGACAGAAATTAAGTAACTTGTTCAAGGGTGCACTGTAACTGAGTAGAAGCATCAAGATAGGGATTCAGGTCTCTCTAATTTCAAAAACCAGGCTTTTAAGCCCTAGGCCAGTAGTTTTTAATCCAGATTACACATTAGAATCATCCAGGAAGCTTTTAAAATCTTTGGATGCTCAGACCCTGTCCCCTGAAGAGTTAATCAGAAGTTCCTGCACATGGGCCCAGACTGGTTATCTGTTTCAAAGCTCCCCTGGGTGACTGTAACATACAGCCTGGACTGTGAACCACAGCACTATTCTGTCCTGCTCCTTGTGAAGATCATAGGCCCAAGACAGGGTGAGGCAGCACTAGAAACAGGTGCTCAACCTCTCTGCAGTGGCTCTTCTCCTTCCCCACCATATATTCATCACCACACTCATTCATCATGACTATGTGAAGGAGTAATATACATGTGGAAACTTTTACAAAGCACTGTCACAGCAGAATTTGGCCACAAGTCCACCAGAGAAACTGTTCATATCTATCTATGGGCTATGATGAATGAACACAAAGAAGATTCAAGTTTATTACTCTGATTCCCAAAAGGGAAGTATAAGGCTGGCCTTAAAAGCCCTTCATACCAATGCAAGTCACTAAAATTTGGAATGGCCCCTTCTTCTCTTCACAAATCCAATAAGAATAGCTACTAGATCCAAGGGGAAAAGATCCAATTACCACTCCTTTACAAAGCTATTTCACTGAGGATCTCAAGGCAACTGAAAGTCATTCAAAACATAAAAGCAGAAGAAGTAAAGAAAAATGTGTGCAGTACAAAGACAGTAAGATTTCAAGTCAGAAGTCCCAGGTTTTTTACTGCATTCTGCCGCTTTACTGCCATGATTTGAGATCACTGGGACTCAGTTTCCTTTTCTGTACTTAAGCTATATCTCCTTTAGTGCAGTGATTTTAAAAGTGTGGTTCCCACCAGCATCACCTGGGAACTTGTTAGAAATGTAAATCATCAGTCCCTACCCTAGACTCAGAATCAGAAACTCTGGGAGGGGGCCCAGCAGTCTGTGTTTTAACAAGCTCTCTAAGTGACTCTGATGTATCTACTTCCATAGGGTTGTTGTCTAAGGATAAGAGGAGCTTGTGTATAAAATTTTTAGTTTTTATTCCTGTCTGCTTAAATCAGAAATCTCAAATTCTCTCAAAGAAGTATTTAGAGAAATAATGTTATAGTCTACATTAGTTAGATTAATAACTTCACTTCTGAATTTCGCTTTGAGTGTGTAGACGAGGCACAAGTCAACTAGAGGTTAGGCAATTAGGTTGGAGTCAAAGAGAAAGCAAGGAGTAGAACTGAGAAGGAAACCCCAGAGTGAACTTGATTTTAATTCAATCAAACTGTTAAGGTACCAACCACGCACTTTCATCTATAATCACAATGAACCTTTTTATAAACAAATCTCTATCTTCTTAGCTTTAAAAAATTTTAACAGTACCTTTTCGAATTTTAAAATGGATTGACTTCTATAATTAAGGGCTAAAGGCAGCTCAGGAAGCAATAAGAAGTCCCAAGCTTTCTACAGTGAGAAAGTGCAATTGCCCAGACCTCTCTATGTGTGAAGTGCAGACAATACTCCCCTTGCTCACCTCATAATTCTGATTACTGCAGTGGTGTAAACCACAATAAATAAAAGTCCATATCTATTGTTTGAGTTCAATCTTTAATGTTTCTGTAATTATTTCTGTATTATTACTTAGATAAGATAAAAAACTGGATTTTAGGATATGCTATGGAATGGTTTTCTTCCCCCATGCTTCTGTCAGAAGCACTCATTTTTTTTTTTTTTTGCTGTAATTTATCTGATATAGCTACTAAGATGCTTGATACTTTTACATGCAAGGGTGCAGAAAAACAAAGACAGAGAATGGGCTGTTAATGAAATTCTCTGATTGTAAAAAGCACTTTGCCATGATCAGGTGGTAAATAATAATAAGAGGAAATAACATAAAGTGCCTAGATGCCATAGCAATAGTCACTATATAAATGCAGAAGAGATCAGACATGAATAGAATTTGCATTTTATGCAGCTTCTCTGTGTGTATATAGAATATACAGGTGCTAATTTTTCCATAATACTGGTAAAATATTGTTCAAAATCTATTCTTGCCATCTCATCACTTTAAAAGACATCATATAGAAACACCCATCTGTACTAATGAAATGGTGAATGTGTTCAAAGAGACTAGAGAAAGAGCCTCTTTGCACACATGAAAAAAAAAAGTTCAAATAAAAGGAGAGGATGAAGAAGAAATAGTAACACTGGTAGAACAGCTTTGGAGACATGCACACAGGTGATCTTTGAGAAACACAAGGGATGAATAACTGTTAATGTGTGGCAGAAGAGCTATAATGAAGATATATGATCATACACCAAAAATACAGATGTGCTGTCTCTCTCCTGGCGGGCTTTTTATGATGGTGTTTGGGTTTTTTTTGTTTTTGTTTTTCGGGTTTTTTAAAATGGAATTGGGGAGAGGGGGTTTTGTTTGTTGTTACTGCTGTTGAGTTTATCTATATCACTAACAGCAACTCCATATTAGAGTTTTTCCAACAGTTCCCCGACCTCAGTGCTTATCATGATTTGCCTTTGAGTTTGATGTTATTTTCCCTTTGTATTTGTTTATAATCCAAGGCCCTTCATTAGGTATGTTAAATCCTAATCCATGGTTACTTTACTTTTGAAAACATGGAGAAGATGCTAAGAGTTGGGGAGATTCTCCTAGTCACAGGGCAAGAGTCTGATCAGGATTCTGAGAAAGCAGAGACCTTGATAAAAAGACCACTAGCCAAATAATACTGAGCACTGAAAACTGAATCAGCCAAAGTATACAATTCTCTCCTTTCCTTTGTCCTCTTTCTTTGTCAAATAAAAGATTGTTTCTAAAATCTTTTCTGTCTCTGGTCTTAAAAAGCAGGACTGGACTTGCACATACAGCTATATTTCAAAACATCTCAAATTTCCAACTTGGAAGAAGACACATAAACTTTCTCAGAGAAACTCAGAGAAAGCAACTCTGCATATTCACAAAACCTTCACTTATTTCTAGAATAGGAAAATGGAGAGATAATTACCAATATAAGAAAGGAGTAATAATATTAACAATGATATTGATACAAATACTTGGGACCCTAGAGCATGCTTTATCACAAAGATTCACCTGTATTAAGGGAGATTCCAGGACAAGCAGGTCGTTAAGGTTATATTTCTATCTTCAAGATTCAGCCAAAGTCAGACTCTCTGGAAAGCTGTAAATGCTCTCAGAACAGACCTTAGTAATGAGATTGGAACGAATGCTGGGACCGTGGCATAAAAGCATCTTCCTGTCCCTTGTTCTAAAAGTTAACTATTAAACCATATGTTGTTCATCCTCATTTGTTTTACTCAATTCTAGAAACAAGCACACTCTGATCAGATTGCCCTGGGCAACTGAATACCTCATGAAGCCTTTTTGAAGACAGTGTTCTTCCCACCAACCCTACCAAAAGGGATCTTACTATCAGACTATCAATTCTGTGTTACTGGTGAAGGATGGAAAGTATCTTCTTTTGAAGAACAAGTTCTTTCTCTTCCTGAGTTTTCTGCTTCTGGTACCTTTAACATTTTAATTACTTAATCTCCTCCCCACCCCACCCCCATTCCTTTTTTTTTTTTTTTTTTACTTTAGTTTATTCTTTTAATTATTTACAGACTCGCTTGTCTGGACACTTCATTTTAGTAGAACTTGGTTGATTTTTTTCAGCACCTTTTAGTGGAATACAGTAATAGATGCATAGAGAAGGAAGTGGTCTTAATGGTATTTTTAGTTTTTGTTTTTGTTTTTTTTTTTACTGTGACAGAGATCTTTTATTGATTTTCCCCCGTGGACTGTCCACTCTACAGCTTGAAATGGCTGCAACAGTGTTTGAAAAATTGGTTGTTAGTCACTGTTCAAACCATTTTTCAAAACAGCTCATGCAAACTCCATTTTACACTGTTTTAAGGACGGTTTGGTTAGGGCTGGTTTCGTTTTCTTTGAGGAGTCATGCTGGCAAAGAAACACAGTCTAGGACTTTGCTTTTAAATGTGGTATGATTGGGATTATAATCATATTGAATCTGTATTCAAAATGTATTATATTGAGCCTGTGCAGCTAAAAGGAAATAGAGGTCATAAGGCTTCAGTATTTTTCATGAACATGAACATCAAGGGATACAAATGTTAAAGTTTACCAAGCATAACATGATATCTCGCTATTGGAAAGATATCTCCTCATGCTCAAAATTCATTGTGGGGGTGGGTGGCTCAATCGGTTAAGCGTCTGACTCTTGGTTTTGGCTCAGGTCATGATCTAGCTGTTGGAGAGTTTGAGCTCCACCTTAGACAGTGCAGAGCCTTTGGAATTCCCTCTTTCTCTGCCCCTCCCTGTCTCTCTCTCTCTCTAAAAAAACAAATAAACTTAAAAAAAATTCATTGTGGGTGAGGATATCTATATGAGGCATTTTCCTCCATATTTTTAGTAATACCTATGAATATGCCTTTTATCTATATTAATATCTGTGTAATATTACACTTATGAAAATGATACAAACAGTATGACAGGAAGTCCATTTTGAATATAACTGAAAGCAGCACTTTCCTATGCTAATTTTCTAAAACAGTTAATTTTCACTTGTATTTTCAGGACTCAGTGCTCTCCAGAAAAGGACAAAAGTTGGAGAATTTGGGGACCAAGAGAAAAGGTGAAAATAGGCAAAGCTATCCAGCTTTATAGAAAATGGCACTATTAGAAAACAACATTTAGGGTCAAGTTTGACAGTGATTATTGATAAATACATAATATAACTCGCTGAATCTTCAAAAAGTAAAAGAATGAAATACCTACCTCATTTCAAATTTAGAGTAGAGTAATGAAAAATGGAGAAGATACATACCAAAATTGGCAATGGCACAAGTTTGAGAGAAGGACATTGAAACATTCATTGTGACTGGAGGAGAGGCAAACACAAGAGATGCAGCCTGAGAAAAACATGCTGTGCAATCCCAAACTCGGCATCATACAATAAAGTTTTTCTATTTTTATTTTCAGGTAAGTATTTGAAGAAAGATGGTTCCAAGGTTTTTGCTATAGTCTGTCTTTATTCCCTTCCTTCCTTCCTTCCTTCCTTCCTTCCTTCTTTCCTTCCTTCCTTCCTTCCTTCCTCCCTTCCTCCCTCCCTCCCTTCCTCCCTCCCCACCCCCCTTCTCCTCCTTTTCCTCCTTCCTCTTTTAGCTAAAATTTCATTCCGAATTCTAGGGAAATTTCAGGAGCTCCTCTTAGCAGAACTGACCCAAATGAAGTAAGTGGTTGTGGTACAATGATACACTAAACCAATCTATACTAACCCCCAAGTCCTTACTCAAAGCAATGTCTCAAGGCTCAGAGTGCAAACTGGCACCTCATGGTCCAATTGCACAGGGCAAATTAGAAAATCAGGCCTGAGTATTACCCTGAAAAATAAAGATTCTCAATCATAAGGGTAGTCCTATCAAGGCTTTACTGTATACGGAAACTGGCTAAATTACATCTCTATTTTCAGTGACTCTAAGAAGAAAATGCAATGTGTCTTTTTTGGGTATATATTTTCCAAACTGTAAACTGTAAAGAGTTATCTAAAAGTGGTATTAATGCTCATAAGAGAAATATATAGATTGACAATGAATGGATTAAAATGTATTAAGTGTTTGCTTTATAAAAATACTAAATACTATGGTACTACGACTACTACTCATCTTTCCAAAAGTTGGTGGAAAAAATGAATACAATTGTTGAGAATAATCAGCAGATTTTAATTCTGGTGAAAAGGCCTAGGACAAGTCACAGAAGGCTTTTCACAGGAAGTCAAAAACCCTTGGTCTATGCACCATCTATTGGAAGTTCCAGTTTCTTCAGAGCTAGTAATAACTTGTCTCCTAAAGCCAAAGGAAACAGTCCAGAAAGCTGCCTAGATTCATGTGCTTCACCTTTTTGGAGATCCAGTGTATCCATAGCCTGGGGTTCATGTTTCTATTAAAATGATAACACAGTAAAATCTCATCATCACTTTGTTTGCTTTGATGAAATTGGCCATGCCCCCAATTAAATTATACTACACACTTCTTTCCTACTACCAATAAGGTAAACATAAAATGGCACAAGCATTTGGTAATGGAGAAAGGATGGGTCTCAGAGTTTTAGAACCTTCGGTTTGTATCCTATTTCCACCCTTTAAGAAGTCATTTAACCTCTCTAGGTCAAAGTTTTCTTACCTATTAAGTAAAGATAACGGTACCTATCTCACAGGTTGTTTTAAGAATTAAAAGTAAAATGCTTGGGGTAGAGAGGTCATTCAAGAGAAGGCAGCCAAATCACTTCCTGCAGTAAGATCCAGATAAAACATATCTAGGCAGCACTATTGTTCTGTGAGGTAGATCTGGTATCCATGCTACAAAATCCATTTAGACAAAATAATTTGGTCACTTTAACAATACTTTTCAGAGTTTTTTTAAAATGACATTTTCCTGAAGTCAAGTTAACTTAGAGTTACACAGAATTGCTGTATTTAAAAGGGGGCTTTATTCAGTTCATAAAATAGTGTATCTAGTCTTGTTCCCCCCAAATCTAGGATCATAGAGACCTTCAAGCACAAAAGTTAAGAGAGTTAGAAAACAAGGTTTTGTTTTGTTTTGTTTTTAACTATCGCAGGAAATGAATGCAGATGATCAGGATGACAGGAAGTGCCCCCTAGTCAAAGTAACATGGAGAAGAAATCTGCCTTGCAGATGAAGAAGGATGGCATGGCACTTTAAACACTTGTGAGAAATGGAGGAATAAAGAGCAATATCGAGTTTCAGAAGACTGTAAGCTAAAAAGTGATGGAAACTCTGACTCTGAGGTGAGAGGTAAAGGCTCAAGAATACATCCCTTGATGGGATGGGTGGGAAGGAAAGCAGTGAGAGCAAAATTCCTAGGAACTGAGAAGTATTTAGGAGTAAAATCCTTAAGTGGATGTTCCAAGGTGGTGCAAACTTCAGAAAATACAAATATTGATGGGTTAAATCAGGACTGAGGAAAATATAAAACCAAATATGGACAGCTCAGAGGGAAAAAAATAGGCAGCTTGGGACTCAACTGTCATCACAATTCATTTGTGTTTCACATCCCACTGTTTGTGACATTAACAGAATTTTGAATTCAGCAATGAACTATTTTTGTATTGTGAATCTCTGCAGCCATTTTCCATATGTAGCTACCACTGCAACTAGCAATAATAGCCTTTTGATCTTTAAAATACTTCCAATTAATACTATTCAAATTAGGGGTCATCCAAGAGTTTCTCAAGTTAATTCACTTTTTCTTCTATTTGAAGTAGAGAGTTATCCTTGTTCTTTATTTGCATAAAGTCCAAACTATTTGACTATTTTAGTAATAAATCTTTTGGTGGCTTTTGGTTTTATTGTCATTTTCTCAAAAGATAAAGTTAGTTTTACATTTTAATTCTATTTTCATTTCACTAGAAGAGCAAATCTTTGCATGAAGGCATTTAAACAGGTAAAGTTTATGCAATGAGTTCCTACTATGTGTCAAACATTAAGCAAGCCAGTTTTAAGTATTAGTATTTTTATATTAATACATATGAAGTACATATTTATTATGTGATGAAATTATATTCATTGTACCCAGGACTTTTTTGTTTTCTTGTCATTGCTGTCCCTAGTGGATATCATTTACTGAGTTACCATTATGTCCCAAGAACTCTTCTAGGCACTATTCACACATACCATGTAATGAGCCCATTATTGCTCCAATTTCCATTTGAGGTCTTAGACACAAGAAAGAGCACATCCATGAACATTTCATTTGAGTGGTAGAGGTGATAATCAAAAACATGGCTTTGCAAGTATGGAATCTACATTCTTTTTCAATATGTAGTTCTTCCTTTCATACAGAAACAGGTCTACAATTTTAGAAAGTTACCATCAAGTGTTGTCAAGATTTCACACAACTGCTTTTTTCTAATATACTGTTATTCCCAGTGTCATCATTCTCTTAAAATCACTTACATTTCCACAGAACATCTACAATGATGTGCACATGCCTTTTCTTATAAAGTGTAATTCAATTTAAAAAATTCTTTAAGCGCCTACTATGTGGCGCATGCTAGGCTAGGTATCTTTGTTCACTATCATGTTAAAATACAGATGTACAATGTAGAATCTACTCTTTCCTGAAGATGCCTCGTTAGCTAAAATTGTCTTTCTCCTCTTTTTCAGCTTCTGATGGTATAAAGAAATGTAGCACTGTGTGAAAAACATGAGCTTTGGACTTAAAAGTTCCTTTTAATAAAACAAACTTAGTCACAAATTGTTGAAACAAAATTTGTAACATGAAGGTCATTTAAGGCAGATTTAAGCATCATTTCTACCTAGAAACAGAAAATTAGTCTGCATAATGTCATTTATCTACTGAGCTAAATTATAATTTTCAGCTATAAACCCAGATTCTTAATGTGTGTCACAAAGATGATATCTCTGACCTACCCCCCAGTAGGAAATGTGTTTTGAGTTGTTTTATCAGTGGTGATAATGGAGTTGCACTGGTCAAAATGTATTTTCGGCAAGTTTTCTTGATAATGAAAATAACTGTAATAGTAATAGTAATCAGCATCAGCATCATAATAATGAGAGGATTTGTTGAATACTTTACTATGTGCCAAGTACTGTGATTAACACTTCACATGTACTATTTTATTCATTTCTCAAAATATCTCTCAAAGTCATAAAGCATATACTATTGACAATCCAATTCAACAGAGAAAAACTTTGAGACACAGAGAGATCAAGTAACTTGCCCAAGACCACACAGATGGAGAAGAAGCAGAGCCAAAATTTGAACCCAATGATTCTGACTTTCACCCCAACATGAGGTAGGGGTTATAGTTGGTGCTCTGATGTGTATGCAGGAGGATACTACATTCATGCCATTCTGTCTACATCAACCAGAATGGGATCCAGCTGGTTTATAAGCCCAAATCTGAAGACAGCTAACAGGAGTTAAAATTTGAGTTGCTGCTATTCATACTGCCTGCTAATTAAAATGTTCCCTTCTGAGATGACAGTGGCTGGTTGGCATAACCCTAGAACATAATACATGTTCAAAAAAGTATCTGCTGAATGTTAACAATGGTTTCTCTGGGTGCGGAGTTAATAGGTGATTTCCCTTCCCACCTTCTCTTAAAAAAACATGTTGTCCAATTGTCTAAAATATTTTCACCAGGGGTATATGTTACTTAGGCGATCAAGTGAAAAATTAGAGCTTTACTTAAAAAAATTCTTTTCATTTTGTTTTAGTATTTGGTTGTTAGTCTTAGTTAAAACATGCCTCCTTCTGGGAAACCTTTCCTGTTGCTCTACTCTGATCATTCTAGGACAGTACTCCTTACTCTGTCATCCACAGAACCTTATCAAAGCTATATACTACTGCTACCTGTTTGTCTTTTCTATCGGTAGTCCTGTGATGACTGACCCCATAACTTATTTACCTTAACTTAGACTCCTGGGCATCTAGGGTGACTTGCATTCAGTTCATTAAAAACAAACAAACAACACAGAACACACACACACACACACACACACACACACACACACACACACACACACCACGAAGAAGAAGAAGAAGAAGAAGAAGAAGAAGAAGAAGAAGAAGAAGAAGAAGAAGAAGAAGGAGAGGAGGAGGAGGGAGGGAGGAGGAGGAGGAGGAGGAGGAGGAGGAGGAGGAGGAGGGAGGAGGAGGAGGAGAGGAGGAGGAGGAGGAGGGGAAGAAAGGGGGGAAGAGGGGGAGGAAGAGGAGGAAAGGGGGAGTAGGAGGAGGACAAAAGAAAAAAAGAAAAAGAATGATCTTGTGGTTGACTCCACACTTTTTTTTGGTCCTTGCTTTCTCCCTTTATATTATGTGCAGGTCTCCCTGAGAAAGGGCTTCCCAGAACCAGGAGTATCTTAAACTGTCTGGTCTGTTCCCAGACAAGTTTATAAATGCATTAAGGTAGATAGGTAGGTAGGTAGATAGATACACACACAGATTCATGCAAACACATTATGAAATGTCATAAATATAAATGGAAGTCATGGCAAATGCAGTAGGCAAAGTCTCAAAAGTGAAGCATATTTTATCATATTTATATTACTTTACATTTTACACTTAGAAATTTTACTTTCTATCACTAATATACTACATACCCTAATATAATCTTCACGAAGGTATAAACTTTATTTTATTCACCACTGTATCTCTGGTTCCTAGAGGAGAACATGCACTAAACATCCAATAAGTATATTTTTTTAAAAGGGAGAAAAAAACAATATAGAAGTTCTCACAATATTTCTCATATTGTCCTGGAAATAATAAAAGGGGTGGGTGTTTTCATTCCTCTTCCAGAAAAACATGAATCAGCAATGAGATTGCAAGCTCTCATCCTGTGCCTCAGACCAAGCACCCAATTCCTACATGGACAATACATACCTGCTAGCCTACTAATACCCAGTTTCTGACACTGGTGAGACTTGGCAGCAGAGTACTAGGTGAGAGCAGCTTGAGACCCTCCATATTTTGCCCTACCTGCCAACTAGCGAGACCACTGTCATACAGACTCCAGTTTTTCCTGTGCATCATCTGAGCCCCTAGAGGGCCAATGGAAAGAGACACGGAAGTCCTCATATTGTCAAGTACACTCACCAACACATTCCTTCCCTCCTCTCAAAGAGTAGAGTGGTAACAAATCACTGAGTGGTAATGGGAGAAATGAAGGTCCCAGTGATACTTCCCATCTCAGTCTTGGGGGATACTATTTCCTGCTGAGAGGGAAGATGGTGGACCTATAATGTTTACTTATGCTTTGCAGTTTCCAAATTGTAGCAGGCTCCTTCTATATGAAATTGCTACCAGCAAATGTGTACTTATACTGATAAGATACAATGCAAATCTTGAGTTTTGTTCAAGAGGAGACTCTGTGGCAATTCATACTTACCCTAGTATGGAGAAGAAAATATTCTACTGATAATAAATTACCCTAGATTATGAGTTTTTTTTTTTTAGACAACAGACTGTCTTATTTCTATCCACTTTTGTATCTCTAGGACCCAGACTCGACATATGACTTACCATATAGTAGTTTTCAATAAACGGTAGCTAAAAAAATTAAATAATGTTTTATATAACTCTGAGATATGACTTAAAGGGTTCAAATGCAGAGTTTCTCTAAGCTTGATCTTTGCAATTTTATTAGCATTGAACATGCATTAGTGTTTTCATTAGTGTTAATAAAATAAACTCCCATAAACTGTGGTATGGAAATCCTCCATTTTATGCTCATATACCAGAAATTTTGAAGTTAAAATCCTGAAACAGTGGTTTTTCAAATCTGAGTGTGCATAACTAACCTGGATAGCTTTCTAAATTATGTATCTCTAGACTCCCTCCTCAGAGCTTCTAATTCAGAAATTCTGGAATGAGGCCCAGGAATCCTCATTTTGACAAGCAGCTTAGGAAATTCTGATACAGGTGGTCCTTGGACTACTTACTGTGGATTGGGTTACAAAGATAATGTGGAAAAAAAATCCTTATGCTTCACCTTTTCAATATGGAGAAAAGACTAGCCTATTCAATGTGACTTAACCATCAAATTTACCTGTGAAAAGACCAGGCAGTTTGCAAAGACTTTTGAAAATGAAAAAGGGGAGGATGTAAGGGCAAGGAACATTACATTGTAAAAGAAAAAAGGTTCTTTTTAAAACTTGACAAAGATTGGCAGTGAGCTTAAAATAAAAGTGGAAGAATGTCAGCAGGGCAGCAGTGTTTCATGACCAACTTAGGGAAGCAATGTTGATTCAAGAGGTTTATTCAATAAAATGTGTTTTAATGGCTATTATAAATGCTGGTGCCTTCTAAATCTTTGGTTTGCTAATAAAATATACATATATATTTATACGAAATAATTTTTAAAATTCCCCCCTTAACTCCCAATTTGCCATAAGATCTTGGTCTTGCCAACATCACTGCACTAACTGTAGCTTTTTTTCCTCCCCTAGAAACTCATCCTCTAGGACTGAAAGGAGATTAGTCTACTTCTCCACACATGTCCCAAGGAAGGTATGGCTTCTGCTACTGCCCTGGCCTTTAAGTCTTTGCAGCCTATGATTGTTTTCAAGGGGAGTTGTCTTACAACTGAGTTCTCTAAAAACAGGGTCGGTCATTTTTTAAGAGCTCTAGCAATCAATGAGGGAATTTATTTTATTATTCTTATGAATGTTGGAATACCTGTCATGGTTGTCTCTTTGTTTTGGCTGCAAGGAAGTTTAAACACAAATGTGTAGCACTTCTCTGAATGTAATTTGTATGCTGACTTCACTCCTGATTCCACTTTAATGTCCTTGCACTTGTTTATGGTTTTGTTTTTTGTTCTTATCTACTGCCAATTCATAGATTTCACTGTACTGTCTGTTTCGTTTCCTTTGTCAGCCATTTTAATTCCCTCATTGGAACAAGGTGGCAGAAAGAAATGAACAAAACAAAAAGTGTGTGTGTGTGTGTGTGTGTGTGTGTGTGTGTGTGTGTGTTAGGTATATATTTCAAACTCACCCAAAATTAAAAAACAAAAACAAAAACAAACTAACCTCCTGAAACAGAGATATTTTGTTGTCTTTGGGCTAATATATTCACTTCATTATTTGTAGGATTGCAATTTAGGAAGACATAAAATTAAAATATCTCTATGAGAAAATACATATGAATTTCAATATAGGTATTCTCAGAACCAGATCATTCATTCTCATATCCCTCAAGAATGGAAAGCCAACTATACCTGTGTTAAAATATGTGTTCAGTCTTTAGACTAACTGTACAAAAAAAACTCCTAGGCTTAATCTGCCTAACAAAGTACACAATTTTGAAAACATTTTGCTTTCACAAAATTTTATATGTATACATGCAATGATATGTGTATATATATATTATTTACTTATATATATTTACACACACATTTAGAATCTTCAAACCAAACGACTCAGTCTTTTGCCTCCATTATTATTTTCTTTTAATTAAATAATTTTCATTAAGCAACAAGGACTGATAAGTCATCTCAACACCGAAAGCTTATAGTCAAGCTGGTTTAGTCTATTTTCTGCATTTTCTGTAATAATGATCTAGCTAGTCTCAGACTGATTTTAGTAAAATGTAGGTACGTTAAAAGAACTGGGCACTAGATATCTTAACAATGATACTCATCTTGATTTGTCTTTATGTGATGGCTCTGGGCTGCACTGCCATTATGTTTGGGATTTGAATGTGATTTTTGTTCTTACATTAATTTCTAGATCTCATATTCTTCCAGATACCAAAGGAACATAGTACTACCCTGGAATAATGTCAAGTTATGCTCATTTTAGGGGGGCTCCCCCCAGTATGGACAACCAATAGCTGATTCATACTTCTGTTACATCACAATTCTATTATAGAAGTGCTCTTGAGTCTGACCTCTGCACGTCTCTTGCAACTCATTTGTACATAGTCCAGAAGCTAGCAGCTGGACTTCATTTCTGTTCTAGTAGTCACCATTTTATGTTTTTCCAATTCACTGAGAGTTTCACTATTGACAAGTCAACACCAAATTCCAAAAGACACTTAAATTTAGTGGGTTAAATAAAAAAGAAAATATCACCATTATCTTTCCATAGGTTCCTGTCACTTGACTACCCTTTGTCAGGTGTTCCTTACATATCAAAAGGGTGCAGTAATACTATTCTCCCATAAAATACTCATGAAAATACTTAGCAAAAGTAAGTGGTTGCAAAACACTTTCAAAAATCAAAGTGCTGTAGTCTTTTTTTTTTTTTTAAATCTTGCATAGAACTCTGGTTCAATTTTTGAGCCTTTCCAAGTCCTCATAATTCTGTGCTATTCATAATAAAGCCGGCAGATGGTTTAGTCTCTGAACATATGCTTTAAATGCCCCCTTTGCTATTTCAAAATAATGGACCAAATTGTGCCCTCAAATAGTCATAAGAAACTTTAAGGAGGAAATCTGAGGACAGAAGGTTATCCAGTGGGAAATGAACCTTAAAAAAATATATTTTCTAAACCTTCCTATGAGCTCTAGTCTACCTACTAAGACAAACGATACTTTTTAATAAAATAAGATATAATAAGGAAAAATCCTGACCAACACAATATTGCATGGGTCAAGAAATAGATTAGAAGGTAAAATATGTTTCATATACTTATATTTTAAATTTCTCATTCTCTAAAACTTTTTGAGTCATCTGATCTAATTTATGGGTGACTGTCAGATTTTCCATTTGTATTATTCCCACTATTATTACTATCATGTAGATGTTTTATCATTAAAGCATTTTGCAATTATTAATTAGTTAATTTAGTTTAAATTATGTTTATGTCTTTGTTTTAAATCCATGTTATTCATAGTTATTATAACCTTAAAATGCTATTTCGCCAGCCAATTATTCTCATTTCAAAAACAGCTTGTTGTCAATGAAAGCAAATTTTCTAGGTTTTCACCGAATATGGAATTTATTCTCAGTGGATATACATATTTTGATAATGCTGTTCATATAAAACTAGCTATACTTAGCAGAGTATCTCTGTTTCCTACTGTCCACATTTTATACATAGAATGAGACTTTATTTCTATACTTCTATTTTGATGTATTTAGATTTTGTTTTGAAGCAGCCTCTAAACTAGTCTCACTTATTTCACAATGTCCACAAAACTCAGTAACGTGATCAACATTTCAGATAAAAAGAGCACACAATTGATAATAAGGACATTTTTGTTATTATAGAAGCCTGACGTTTAAGTAACTATTCCAGAACTATGATGTCCCTTTCAAAATTCTGAACAAGGACTAGCCTGGTGTAAATGCACAACTGAGTTTACTTTGAAAAATAAACGCAATAGTTGTGTCCAAATGTGTTTGGGACACTGTTAAAACAGGTCATAATTAAATACTGAGAATAACTAAAGAGCTCTAACCCAGGAGATAATATTATACATATATCCACAAATACCCGAGCAAAGTATAAAACTATTATTGGGGCAAAATATTAACACAAATCCTTCTGCTGATAAAGACATAAAGCAACTCTGAGAAAACGGTCTTTCTCATTTCTCTAACTTTCACCACAAATGCTGCACTGAAACTAAATTCTCAGTCAACTTATAAATACACCAAGCAGTATTCCAATAAACAACAAATTGATTTTAAAAGCCCACCAGATTAAAAATTCCCATCTTTCCCTTGCTTCTCCTGTTCTTTCACTTTCCATGCACACACAATCACACTTACCTGCACAAGTCTGAAACATCAGTCTATGTATTTTTTTTGAAATGTACTCTGTACCGATGCATTTTTTCTGTGTTTCTTTCTAACCCTCGGGAATGTTAAGAATTTAGGAAGAGAGCCACAGCTTAAGAGAGCAATTATTTGCCAGTAAATACTCAATTTGCTTGTCCTGTGATTTTTCTTCTAACTTGCATATTCAATAATCCGTCCCTGACTGCGTCACGAGCACAAAAAGTCTTTTCTCCAAAGGAGAACACTTTCGCCAATCAACCTTCAGCCATGCCAGGGCACAGCTCGTCAGGGTGATTTGTTAGCTTTAATTAATAATTCCTCACGCTGGCCATTTTAACAAATAACACAGTGAGACTGGGACGCTAGATGGCTATGATTCAGGCCGATAAAACTACAGTGAAAGGGGGTGGAGAGGGGTGTGGGGGGGAAATTCAGATGCCGTTTATAAACACCTCTAATCATACTCTTTCAGTTTACAATATAGAGGACATCTCAGCTGAATTACCATGTTATGTCCACCAATTTGTATTCAGATGGGAGCCATATGTTCCTCCACTTTATCTGCTAAGGCCTCCTCGGTGCCAATGCAGTTCGGGCAGACAACATTTACAAAAGAGGTCTCTAGCCTCCAAATTGCAAAAGTTTACTGCAGGGTGAAGTTGAGAAATCAGACATATAAGGCACTTCTGAGTGAGCCTGCGTAACAGTCTAGAAACACAGAGGTAAGAAGTATGAGTGTCAGATTCACTCTTATTCTGCTGTCTGACACTGGGTATTTCATTTAGTCTTTTTAAAAGAAATCTCATGCCTCATCGTGAAAACAGTTGATAATAATGGCTGATTTGTTCATACATCCAAGGAACATTTATTGAATCCCAACTATATGTCAAGCACTGTATTAAAGGCTGAGAACTTTTTATGGAAGTAAGACTTTTCCAGTGAACTGACACAACCCATATTTTTTTTTCCACATACAGATAATGTGCTTGAACAAAGCCACCAAACAGTGTGCAACTAAAAATAAAGATTTGTTAGCAATGCCTTTGTGGTTTAACCAAGTAATCAGTACTTGATAGCACACCTGAGTCCACATGAAAAAGAGATGCTCAAGGTAAAAGCAAAGAACATGGAACAGGTAAAAAAATTTTTTCCAAAGATTAGAAAATTTACCCCAATGTGACTACAGCACTCAGAGATATATCAATCTGTTTATAAATTGGGGCATAAAACATTCATAAGCAGTTGAAAAACATGCAAAGACACAGGAAATTTTATTCATGACCTTAAGCTAATGTGTGTGTATGTATGTGATTGCAAGTTCATTAATTTATTGGATACATATTTACTAAACACCTACTTTATTGTAGGTTCCTACTTAGCTAGGAACAACTAAGTAGTAACACTGGATATCTAGATATTAAAAAAATAATAATACAGACCTTGTCTTCAAGAAACTTACAATTTAGTCACTAGACTCTAAAAGAGAAAATACATATCTAAAGAGAAAACACAAGAATACAACATAACAAGAGCAATGATACAAATATGCATAAAAGTAGGAAGCAGAGCTCCCTGAAGTAATATATGGACTATTTCTAATGGTCAAGTGGGACTATCACTGGTAGGAGGAATATTCTAGGGAGAGGCAAACCTTTAAACCCTTTATAAAACTCTTACTAGAATTAGATGACCAGTTAGACACCGGTATTTAAAGCATGATAATTTCAGATCCATAATAGCAAACATTTCAGGATTTAAAAATAAATTAACAAAGGAAAAAAAGCTCCTGCAAACTATAATATCTTGATGTCATCATCAAAAGTATGCAACATCTCCAAAACTGGAGCAGACAATGACAATATACGTCTTTCTTACAAAATGTGCTACTTTCAGTGAGTTTCCACTGGGTCAGACAAGTAGGAAGCATTCGCGACACATACCGTCTTTTTGTTTCTTCTAGGCCATTTATCTTCTTTAACTGTACATACTTGTACAGCTTCTGCTTTCACTGTACCATAAGATAAATCATATTTACATGACCAAAGACCATATTTACAGAAAGGGGAGAATCTATATCCACTTGGTGGTCACACATACAACTCTAGTCACAAAAGGCATGCTATACTGTACTAAGGATAAAAATCTTGAGGAAAAGTAAGGATACCCCCAGCTCCCCAAAAAGGCTCTTTCAGAATCAATAAGTGCTCCTGCAAATTGTGTAGAATTCTTAATGATATTGAACATTTTGTTTCATATTAAATTCAAAATGTGAGGCAGCAGCCAGAATACGACATTTGCTACAGATCAGTAACACATAGTTTAAAGAACCGATACCAAGTATTAATCGATTCAATATTTATTGAACTCCTGCTGTGTATGAAGTACTTACCAGTAATTATTTGATTTTTATTTCTGTAATGCTCAATATATAGTAATAGTTATCATTCATGGAGTACTTATTATTTGCTAGGAACTGATCTCAGAACTTTGCATGTATTACCTTATTTAACCTTCACAATGATATTAGGAAGTAGGTCCTAGCACCATCTCCGTTTAACAGATTATGAAACTCACAGATAGCAAAACTGGCTATGCACTATGTGGATTCATTCTAAATAATGAGACCAGTGCTGTTAATACTCACCAAAGATCAGTTCCATTACTTTATAGTTACACAGTCACACAAATGTTTGTTATTATTTTTAATCTAGCAAAATTAAAGTGTTTTTAGGTTAATTTGAGAATTAAGTTAAACTATATCTACTGAGAGGCATGTCTCACAAAATAAGACTGGAAAATAGTGTTTATGGTGTCAACAGGCTAGTAGGCTGCACTGAGAAATCAACGGACAACAAGCTGGAATGTTTTAGGTGATAAAAACTAGCACCATAAAGCCATATGCCCCCTCTCCCTTGTTAAAACTTCACAGATTTGTAGAAGATAATTCAGAAATGTCTCTATTTTTAGAAGCAGACTGAGTGATTTTAAAAAAAAGGAAGTGGGGCGCCTGGGTGGCTCAGTTGGTTGAGTGTCCAACTTCAGCTCAGGTCATGATCTCACGGTTGGTGGGTTTGAGCCCTGCATCAGGCTCTGTGCTGAATGTTTGCTCAGAGCCTGGAACCTGCTTTAGATTCTGTGTATCCTTCTCTCTCTGTCCCTCCTCCGCTTGTGCTCTGCCTCACTCTGCCTCTCAAAAATAAATAAATTAAAAAAAAATGTTTTGTTTTTTTTTTTTAATTTAAAAAAAGGGGAAGAGGACTTTAAGTCAGAATGGCTTATTTGAATCCTAGCTTGGCCACTTACTGTGTGTCCTCTGTCAAATGAATTGGGTTGTCTGAGGCTCCGTTTTCTCATCTCTAAAATGATGTCTTGGGAAAATTAAAGCACATAGTATATGCAAAGTTCACAGCACAGCAACTAGCTTTGAATAGGTGCACGATACATGGCATTTCAAGAATCCAAAGTTAGAGCTTATCAAATACAACTAAGACATCCTATTTCTGGACTAAATCACACATAGATTATCTAAGCCTTCCTTAGACAATAAATGTAAATAAGTCTTAGCTAACGCAAATTGGAGTTGATAATCTGGCAGAATATCCTTTCAGAATGTTTATAATATAGCCAAATGGTTGTGTTTAAGAAAATGGCTGACAGACAAAATAGAAGACATGGGAACTTACCAGTTAATAATAGAAAAAAAATTCTTACATTTCTAAGTGAATAATATAATAAATACTGCATCTTATTTAATGGAGATGTAAAAGCTTATTTGGGATTCACTGGGGAAGCCACCCCTCAGCACAATCATATGCTCTTCTCAGATAACCCAATGCTGCTAACTTAACTAACCATCAGCTAACGACCTGATTGTTCTCCAACTCCAGGCACTCTGATGCCCTCTCCACATACTTTCTTCTCTCTTGGACCTTGATTAAATCCAGCCATCTCCAGTTTCTGACTACTGGAGCAAATATTAGTGGAACACACATTTATTGATGGTGATAAAGCTAGTTCTAGGTGAAATGGGATATTTCTTCATGAGGAGTCACTAGAATGGCTTTACAAAGGCTCTTCTCATTTACTTGAAAATGTATGTAAGGTTTCTCCTTTGGGATTTCTTTGGGATAAGGGACTTCTTAGATCCTGCATAATTCGTCCTTATTCTATGGCCTCTGGCTGAGATCAGGTTTGTATGGGAAAACTAGCAGATGGGTTAGTGAGCATAGGGAATACCTGCACCACACTCACCTGGGCAGCCAGAGCTTTCTAGAATCTGCTCATTTCTCAGCTGGAAATCCTAATTGATAGGGAGTTAAAGTATAGAAGACTACTTCTTGTGTTCTTTCCCTAGACTTGTTAACAATGACTTTAGTGGTAACAATGACAATGAATTTTGGCAGGCTGGCTCCCTCCTTCTTTACTAACTGAGTCTTCAGCCTTACAGAGGGAAATTTAATCTTCTGGTCAAAAATGATGACAAGCAAAAGTTGTTGCAGAAACATTTCCAAGTAGATGCTATTTTTATAACCTTTTCCCAAATATACTTTATAGTTTACAAATGTATGCATTTTTGCATACATATACAAATACCTAATTCCTAAATGTTTTATTAAGTGACAACTAGATAATGAAGGAGGGGTAAAATGATTTACTTTCAGTTTCAAGTTTCAATTTCTGTCTAAACAAAGAATTTTAGAAGTCTAACATCCTCAAATTGTTAAATGTTGATCAATATAGTTGGCTTACTAGGTTGAAGTTAAAAACCTTAAAGTTTTTCAAAAGTTCCTAGTGCCTTGAGGCATTGCTTCCTCAGTGAAAATCTCCAACCTTTATAAATGTGAAAATTGGGATTCCCTGAAGGAGAAAAATGTTTCTTGTTAGAAAACTAGTCATGGCTAGTTCAGAGTGAAGGAGTCCAAAATCTTATCAGCTTTCCTGTGACCTTGCTGCATGATTTGCTATAAGTCATTTAATATTCTCCAATGTCTCAATTCCTAAATGACATTAAGAAGATGATGTGGATCTAATATTTTGATTGTCTCATAGAGCATAAGCTAAAACTCTAAATGTCAGAATATCTGAATGTTACCACCAGCATCAAATTGGCAGACACTAACATCCTGCACAATCCTAAATAACATAGTTAGCACCTCAGTGTCTCTACATTTTCAGCTAAAAAAAATGGGTATAGTCATGTTTATATTTTCCATCAAACAGTGTCTTGAAATTGAGAAACGATCACCTAATCTATTAAAACTTTCAACAAAAATTTCATACAATGTCAACATTTTGACCAATATCATCAACCCACTAAACCTGATTTTCAAATATAGTAGAGGAATTCATTTCAAAATATTGAGGCATAAAATGAAGTAAATGTTTCCAAGCATGTTCAAATACTTATGAAGGAAGCCTATTAAAAGATAGGGAGAAATCTTTTTATTTGTGTGGCCACATTTTATGTAGATCTAAGAGCCCAAGAATGAGAAAACAGAATCAAGGAAAGTGATTTTTAGCAGACTGCTGAATGATATAGAAAATACAATGTATTCACTAATGGGTTGGCAGAAATGTTATACATGTGCTTGTAGTACCAGAATTGTTTAAGCAGCTTTTCCTACTTGGCAGAGCTGTGTTCCTGAAGTGCCCCCTCATAACCCCTCCCACCTCTCATTTTTTGTCCTATAGTGCCAGGTGGGCGCAGTAATGACCAAAGGGAGGGGCAAAACAAAAAGAATCACTCACTGTGGCAGGATCCACTCCAAAGATCAAATGGCCTATTTGACTATGCCTGCCCAAACCAGATTCTGCTGCAGTAGGTGGCTCAACAGCATGGTGCCCTGAGAACCCCAAGGGCCATTCCTGGTACGTCTGCACCCAGGGGTGCAGACCCCTCATCTTGCTCAGGAGAACTACCTGCTAAAAATTGAATGTGTACATTTCCTCACCTACTCACAGCATTTGATTTCAATACAATGCTGTGCTAGTAATATGTTTATTGGATGTCTCAGTAGGATTGACCCTATACAAATCACAGAAAAGTATAATTTCTTTCTACTCAGATTTCACACCTTACAGGATTCTAAGGAGAACTCTGATTTTCCTACATTAATGGGTAAAATCTTGGTTAACAAGTAGTCAAGATAATTCAATTTCCAATATTTTTATCAGCTATATTTCCTTAGTTTACATATATATCAGGTGAAAATAATACATTCATGCCTCAATAGTCCAGCATGCTTATATTCACTTATAGGCCTATCTCCATTTAACATGGTAGAAAAGGAAACCCAGAAAAGGAAAATAGAGCCCTTGAAAAACTTAAAAAGATGTTATAAAATATATATACACTACTGCTCAAATTCATCTTTACTCATCAGTGAGACTTTAGCTTAGAACCAATATATTCATCTTTAATACACAGTAACAGATATTGAAACTCTCCATTCATATTCAATGGGAAGATGGGACACTTCCAAAAGAAAGCACAATGATAACTATAAGCAATAACCACTCTTTATCTCTGAATGAAGAGGAGACAAAGGAGGGGAGGGATGGAGTATCCAAGGCTGAAAGCTATGTATACCTTGCAAACAGGTTTATAATTGAGTTTCTCAAAACTCAGTGTAATAGAGCTTTCTACCCACACAAAATACTGTTCCTAATTGTCATGGATTGAATTGTGTCCCCTCGAAATTGCTATGTTGAAGTTCTAATCCTCAGTACCTTAGAATGTGACCTTATTTGGAAACAAGGTCATTCCAGATGTAATTAGTTGAGATGAGGTCATATGGGAGAAGAGTGGTCTGATATCCTTATAAATAAGGGAATTTGGAAACAGACGCACACACACAAAGGGAGAACGCTATAAGAAGATAAAGGCAGGGGTGTCTGGGTGGCTCAGTTGGTTGAGCGTCTGACTTCGGCTCAAGTCATGATCTCACGGTTCGTGGGTTTGAACCCCACGTCGGGCTCTGTGCTGATGCCTCAAAGCCTGGAGCCTGCTTCAGATTCTGTGTCTCTTTCTCTCTCTGCCCCTCCCCTGTTCATGCTCTGTCTTTCTCTGTCTCTCAAAAATAAATAAATGTAAAAAAAATAAAAATAAAAAGAAGATAAAGACATAAATCAGGGAGATGCTCCTACAAACCAAATAACACTAAAGATTGTCAGAAAACCATAAGAAGTTAGGCATGAGGCATGGGGCAGATTCTCTCTCCCGGCCCTCAGAAGGAACCAACCCTATTGACAGCTTCATCTTGGTCTTCCAGCCACCACGACTCAGACACAATACAGTTCTATTGTCTAGGACATACAGTTTGTGGTACTTTATTTTAACAACTCTAGGACATTAATTTAGTGATGATGATTGAGGAATCTCTATGTAAATATTAAACCATGTTCAAGAACACTTTGTTCAAGAAAGTTGAAAAATATAAGACCGATTGCAGAGGAAAGTGTCATTAATATGCTTTAAAAGGGGTGCCTGGCTGGGTGGCTCAGTAGGTGAAGTGTCCGACTTTGGCTCAGGTCATGATCACACGGTTCGTGGGTTCGAGTCATGCATCGGGTTCTGTGCTGACGGCTAACTCAGAGCCTGGAGCCTGCTTTGGATTCTATGTCTCCCTCTCTCTCTGACCCTCCCCTGCTCACACTCTCTCGCTCTCTCTCTCTCAGAAATAAAACATTAAAAAAAATTTTAAAAGATAATAAAAAATATGCTTTAAATAAATAAATCATTTAATGTTTGAGTGGCATCTAGATAACTAATACACATGGAACATACCATTTTTAATTTTAATTATTAAGAAATGGAATTTGAGGGGCGCCTGGGTGGCTTAGTTGGTTAAGCGTCCGACTTTCGCTCAGGTCATGATCTCACGGTTCGTGGGTTCGAGCCCCGCGTCGGGCTCTGTGCTGACTGCCAGCTCAGAGCCTGGAGCCTGTTTCAGTCTGTGACTCCCTCTCTCTCTGACCCCTCCCTGCTCACGCTGTCTCTCTCTCTCTCACCTAGAAATAAATAAAACATTAAAAAAAAAAAAATTAAAAAAAAAAAAAAAGAAATGGAATTTGAGGGGTGCCTGGGTGGCTCAGTCAGTTAAGCATCCAACTTCAGCTCAGGTCACGATCTTGCAATTCATGGGTTCGAGCCCCACATTGGGTTCTTTGCTTGCAGCTCAGAGACTGGAGCCTGTTTCAGATTCTGTGTCTCCCTCTCTCTCTGCCACTCATCCGCTCTTGTTCTGTCTCTCTCTGTCTCAAAAATAAACTATTAAAAATAATTAAAAAAAAAGAAATAGAATTTGAGTCTAGACTGAAATTAAGAGGTATTCATGCAGACGAGAAGCTACACACAGTTCTAAGCATGGAGAATGCTGGGGGAAAATAAGGAAACTGAGGTAAAGGAAGAGTGGAAAGAATATATGAAAGAAGGCTAGCTGGTATGGAGACAATCTGAAATGGGCACAGAAAATGATACTAAGTTCTGGTGGTAACAAAGACAAGAGATTGTAGTAAATCTGTATTCTGAACAGGAGGAGAGTTAAAAACGTGTAGCCCAAGAATTAAGTATTCTTTAAAACTGGTGTTCTGAATGCTTTTGTGTGAATAAGGAAGACTATACCTTGAATTTTCTTTGAAAGGATTTAATTGTGGAATGGAAACACTTTATTTTCTTCTTTAAGTGTAAACTAAGGAGTTATGGAAGGGAGGTCAATGAAGAAATAAAATACCTCATGGAACAGGAAGCTATAACCTCATACAGTGTTCCTTGGAGAAGTTACAAAAGATAAAAATAGAAAATAAACAAGGATAAAATAGTCCCATAAAATTTGTTTTTGTATTAAATAGCTTTAAAATCCTACCTCTCTTAATTGTTCTTAACATTTTATTCAGCCAATTGTCAACTTTATCTGGGAAGAAAAATCAACTTGACTTTTTGACAGCCAAGTCAATCCAACTGGAAAATTCAAATCCTACAAAAACAGGGTACAGGGAAAACTCTGCACAGCAACATTTTCAACTGCCAACAGAAATCCATACTAACAATCATCTTTTTCTTTCTTTCCCAAACTTATTCTCTCTAAAAAAAATTAATGATGGTACAGAGATGTTGGATGAAATGATAAAGTAAAGAGAGCTATTCACTCTTTATGGTAATAGAAAGTTGTTACTCAGGATGGTCAAAACTAATATTTTTCTTTTCTTCATAGAAGCAGGAGCTGGCCCTGTCTACATTTCAAAAATAACTCAATTATATCATTAAATAGAAAAATTACAGTTTAATTTCATCTATTTTCTATGTTAAACAATTCACAAATCAATTTATTTGTTGTCGTTGTTGTTGTTTTCCATTGGGGGACATTTTAGCTTAGATAATGGTGTTCAAATAGGGAGTGAAAACATTGAAAAGGAAGGTGAGGGATATTTTTTATGTGGGTATTACCTTTTCTTTCTACTGACTTCTGAATGATTTTTGCTATAGAAGTGTCTTCTGCAGAGATTCACTACTTCTGGTGGACAGGAAAGAATGCTCTCCAAACTGAGATGGTAGTAAAATTAATAAATTCACACCAACAGGAAAAGAAATGAGAAGGGGAGGAGGAAAGGGATAATGTTATAGCATTAAAAAAATGTTTTTGGTCCTTACTCAAAGTAATGCTTACTGAAATGTTCTCCTCTGAAGAGAAGTAATTGAAAAGAGAAAGGATAAGGAAGGAAGGAAGGAAGGAAGGAAGGAAGGAGAAAGAAGGAAAGAAAATAGTGGGAGGGGTAGGGTGGAATGAAGCAGGGAAAAATGACTGAGTGAGCATAAAAACAAGAAAGTAAGAAAATGTTAAAAAGTCACTAATGGAGGTACTCTATCATCCTTTTCTTAGTGGTTGGCCCTCTGATCTTCCTTCCTCACTACCTACATTATCCAAATGTTTGGGACAAAATTGTGATAGTTGAAAAGGCAGTGGAAGAGGAAATTTTCTCCTTTCAATTAATCTTAACATGGTACAAAATTTGAAATGCACTGGGTCCAAGTGTTTTTAAGCTCATGTGCCCCTTTGAGAATAAAAAAAGTTGTGATCCTCTCCAAGGGAGAAATAAAGGGCATATTTACAAATGCATATAAATTATACATAACCATATTCATATCCATACACATAAAGTACATTTGCATACATTTTCAAAGGGTTCATATAAACTCTGAACTGATCCCTGAACCCCAATCATCCATTAGTTCAATGTAAAGACCCAATGCCTCTAGAATCAGAACCAAGCCAAAATAAATATGTGAGGATAGGGACATGGAAAAATTGGAAATAAAACAAACCAAACCAACCAACAAACGCATCCATAAAAAAGATATTCCTTGTTCCCAAGTCAACTTTTAAGCTTTTGATTGTTTTCATTATTTTTGGAACTTAGAGAAAATTATGACTTCAGTAATGAACTATTTAACAAAAATAAAGAAAAATATAGAGAAAGATCTATAATATTATAGCGATTCTGTATATTTTTAATCATTAATTTACATTCTTCCTGTTAATTGCCTTTGGTAATGCACTGACATGTAATACTGTCCTGATTTTGAATATTAGCTCGAACATATACAATACATTGAAAACCAGTGCTACTTAATAGTGTGAATAGCAATTCATAAGACACATAAGAAAGGACATGAAGAAGACCTGGCAGTAGAAATGAAGGGGAAAAAAAAAGGGAATAAACTAATTTTAACATTTTAATTAGAGTGTACATATTTGAAGACAAAGACCATGCCATAACTGTATTAATGAGGATTGTTTACATTTGTTTAAAACATAATAATTTTCACAGTATTTCATAATCTTTAAATGCCTTAGGGTATCTTTAACTCATCTGACTTGAGTACTGACACTGGAAAGTAAATAGGAGAGTTAAGTTTATCTTATAAATGAGGAAATTGAGGCTATAAATGATTAAGTGACATGTTTAGAATCATGTATGTAACATGTGGCAAAACAAAGACTACACCCCCAGCATTTGGATTTTTCTGCTATCTTATACTTCACCCAAGATATGTTCATTATACATAACCTATGTGTTAGGACATATGTGTTACAACTTATGTGTCATTTTACTTTGAAAATGAGGAAAATGCTTTATGCCCTCAACTGAGTTCATATCCATGAAATTTGTGTCCCACATTAGGATACGGTGGATGCAGTGGAGTGAAACAGAAAGTATATTAGCTGTTTCAGAGGTGAATGTAGATATAGTTAAATGTATATTGACTACGTTATGTAAAGTTTCTACAACTGATGTATGTGCATGTGTGCATCCATGCATATGTCTGTGGAAACTAATGTGTATTTATTCACTCATACTATTAGAAAACAATAATATCAAGTTAAACTTGCACTTTATGCTTAATCTTGCATTCAGTAATGGCACATGTTGACAAAAAATTTATTAATCTTTCTTACATCACAGAATTCAGAACCCATATGAAGCAAAAGTGTGAATTGTAGATGAACCTTGTCCCCAGTTATTATCCCTTACATCCCTTTGACCTTGTTTCCTTTTGATCTTTTTAGCCCTTCCCTCAACTTTATCAAAAGATTTATTTCTGGTCCCTTTTCCCTTGGGTGCTAGAACCTTCTTCTTTAATCCTAGCTGTAAACTGAGGTCCTTATTCAACTTGGATTCCTACCACTGTGTCCTTAGCCCAATTTGCCAATCCCTGAATTGAAATGCTGCCATCTTTCTGACTAATTTCACTTTTCCTTATGTCATGCCTGCACTTACCAGGGCGCACTTTCTTAGATACCAGGAAGAGACTTGATGTTTTCCTACTTTCTGGCATATTATAACTGTATGTATCCCAGCCCTCCAGGTAAATCATCTTTACTAAGATTTCAGCAAACCCATTTCTGGTTCACTCAATCTTGGCTTCTTTTGGCTTCCCTTTCCCAGCTGGGCTACTACTGTGGTTCTGGCACGGAGAATAAAATGGTGCTGATGAGTAAAACCTGTACCATAAGCCAGACAACCTCCAATCTAGCTCAGGTCCTATTGATCAGCTTGATTTCCTGTGTCCTCATTATTCTATGTATCAGGTGGAAAAAAAATACTTTTACCAAATTCAGTGATATATATATATATATATATTATATATATTACATATATTATATATATAATATAATATATATAATAAAAAATACTTTTACCAAATTCAGTGATATATATATATCATATATATATATATATATATGATATATATATATCAATGAATCAATGTTTGTTAGGAGAAATGTACTGACAGATTTTGTAAGTATTCATATTGAGTCTTTTCTTCTACTTCTAGATCAAGAAAAGAATACTCAGAATAATCTAGAAATATATAATAGAGATGAACTATTCTTCTAGAATTCATCTATAGTAGGCTAAATAATTGCACCTCAAAAGTGCCCATGCTCTAATATCCAGACCTCCAGAACATGGCAAAATGTTATTCTACAAGGAAAAGGGACTCTGTAGATATAATTAAGATTATGGGCCTTAAAATAAGGAGAATATCCTAGGTCATCCAGATGGATCTAATCTAATTACCTTACAGACAGAGAACATTTTTTTCTGGCTGGAACTTGAAGAAAAAGATGTGGTAAAGGGGAAGTCAGAGAGATTCTACATATGATAATGATTCGAGGCACTCTGGCTGGCACTGAGACACAGAGACCTCTGTGCAAGAAGCTAAGGATGCCCTCAGGTCATAAAGAGATGGGGACCATAGTCCCACTACCACAAGGAACAGAGTGAGAATGGAGGCAGATTCTTCTCAGAGCTTCCAGTTAGGAAGCCAGCCCTATGACAGCTAATTTTCATCTTGTGAAACCTGGAGCAGAGAAATCTGTTGAACCAACCCAAACTTCTAATCTGCAGAACTATAAAATAATAAATTTGTGGTGTTATCAGCTGCGACATTTGCAGTCATTTGTTATAGCAGCAATAGACAAGCAATATACCATTCCAATACAATGGCCAATAGATACAATAGTTTAAGATTATACAGTGAAGAGCTGGAACAGGAGCCACTATTATGAACACAGTAGATTCTTGGTAAAGTACAAACACATTTTTTTTCTTGATTTTCTTTTTTAATGACACAGGACTAAAGGACAAGGATCATAAGAGCGTCCATCTGCTTAGTGTGGAGTGTCCTCACCAAGAAGCTTCTAATATGTCTTTTCCTCTAAGGCAAGAATACTATCCTACTAATGTAACATTACTCACACCAATTAAATCCTGGTTTGAAAAAGAAAAATATGAGAATAGTCAGAGGTTTATAAACACATGATGATAATGGTCATTTAGGAGACAGTGAAAAGAAGGTAAAGAAAATCTAAGCAAACATCTCTAAAATTCAAAGATCGTATGTATACTAGGGTGTGCTGTATGAGTTGCTTTATAACCATATCTTTAAAGGAAATTATTTTCTAGGCTACAATTATATATTTTTACATGGCATCACCAGAGCTATTTTTCAAAGCACCTTCCAAAATTTTCTTTCTTATTCACATTTTTATACAGCCAGATTCAGGCTTCAACAGAATATAACAATATTGGGAGAAAGGCAGTAACTTCCAATGTTTTTTTGTTTTTGTTTTTGTTTTAAGCATGGAAGGTTTAGAACTTGACTTTGGAAAATTTACTCAAGTTCATAACCTAAAACCCTTTGAGGTATAACAACATGCTGAAAATGGACACTTTTGTAATCAGCTAGAAATGATTCCCATGGTAAAGGGTAAATTCTCAGCAGGTTGTACATATCCTACTTTATAATTATATCACAGTATGAAATAATACCAAAGAAAATAGGAGGAAATACAAATATAGTGATTAAAAATTCTTGTAGAAACAGGCTAAATGCAGTTAACTGTCTTTCTTTAGAGACAGAAAATACACTAAAAATTACTAATGACACACTATGCATCTTTCCTTTTGTATTCAATGAGGCCATATAGTATATACAACTATATACTATACAGGAAGTATACTTCTACTGGCCTGGTTAGGGCAGTGCTGGGTAGAGAAGGCCACTGGAGGAAAACACACTCACCTTTCTCCTCTTGTGAACACTACATACTGCTTCTACAGACCTCTGAAAACTTATTAAAAACTTTGGTCATTTTACAAGGAAATATAATTTTGAGAGACTTTGAGCCTCACACACAGCAAATTAATACTCATTTTATGTCTGTCCCAATTTAGTATTTCTAAAGGGGATGGATAATAAATCCCACCAACACTCTCTCTCTCTCTCTCTCTCTCTCTCTCTTTTAGGGCTATTCAGATACTAAATACAACAGGAACATTTAAAAATCCAATCTCACAAAAATCTGCTTTGCTTAACCTCTCTCCTTCTTTAAAAAAATAAGAAAGGCATGATGTTCTTTTTTTGTTAATTAATTCACTTTAGACAATTCCTTAAATTTTCATTTTAATAAATTTTTGTGTGGGTGCATTAATTACTTTCAAAGACGCTTTACAACTGTTACCTATTAAAAGCCTTTGTTAGTGAATAAAAAAAAAGGAAAAAACTTCCAGCATGCCCCCTCCCTTCTCCATTCTGAGCAGGTCCTTGCTATCAACTGCTGGAGTGTGCTCGCTTTGCACCTAGAGCTATAATTATTTTGCTTTAATTTTACAAAACCTTTTGTTCCATTCCCACGAGCCCACCTGATCCTTATATTACACTCGCTCTATTAAAACACTCATGCAGAACAAAGCATGGCTGTACTGATTCATAAGTAACTTTTTTTTCTCAGTAAAATGCCACTGGCTAGGGTTTGGGACATAGTCCTGGGCTTCACCTTTCTCTGCCAGTTTTCATGTATCAGAGAAAAAAAAAATGTTGTTTCAGAGTGATGTATTCTTCTCCAACATCCTTTCTTTGCTCTCCTGTTGTGTGTGTGTGTGTGTGTGTGTGTGTGTGTTTAAAAAAATATTTTGTTATACTTCATTTCACTCTGCAGCAAAATAAGTGATACAGTGTTGAGGATTTCTTTCATTCATATGGTTAAATTCTTCTAAAAATTACTTGTGTTGCCTTCTTTAATTTTCCTTCTCTCTCCTTACTCCACCCCTTTTCCTTGAGATCTTGCAACACATGTGGGCTTTTGGCAGAAAAAAACTGCAGTGACTCATCAAGAGAATTGTTTGTTTGCTCTGAGGAGCACCCTAAGGACCCTCTGGGCTGCACACGGAGCCCTTTGATCCTAGGAAATTTATTTCTTCCAGATGTTTTCCCCACAGCCACCTTTCTGCAATGTCCCTCTTCATTATGTAGCATAAGAATAAACACTCATGACCCACTGCTACAGCATACAGTTTTCCTGAATGGAGTGTGACAGGGAATTGACATTTGATTGAGCTATTGAGATGTCCTTGCCTTAGGCACAATGATGGAGGAAGCTTAACACTGAGGAAGGCAGAATTGGGTCTCTTTAGGCAAGTGTCCTTAGAATTGAGATGGAAATTATGTGAATCAGGCCAAAGAAAACATACAAATCTGCAGACCACTGCTCACAGACCTAGTCTTATCCAATCCTATAAAGTTATTAATACTTGGATCTGTCATACTACTTTACTTGTCCAATTGTTCCATCTAAAGGCTAAAGTACAATGAGTGGCCAAGAAAGTAAAGTCTTTGGACACCTCTTGTATTTTCTTGGTCTGGCTAAGGATGCTGGTAGAAATGAGAAGGGGGACAGGGCAGGAGATAGAAAGTAGGTACACAAGTAAAGATGATGTGCTGGACTGAATAATAACCCCACCCATCCAATGGTACTCACATCCTCATCCTTAAAACCTATGACTCTTAACCATATATGGAAAAATAGAACTTTGCAGATGTAATTAAGCATTTTGCAATGGGGAAATTATCTAGATGGGCCCTAAATGCAATCACATGTAACCTTATATGAGGGAGATGTCACACAGACACAGGAAGAAAAGTCAAGGTTACCATGGAAGCAGAGACTGAAGGGATGCAGCCACAAGCCAAGAAATGTTCACAGTCACCAGAAGCTAAAAAATACAAGGTCATGCATTTCTCCCCAGAGCCTCCAGAAAAAATGCATCTTGATTTCAGCTCAGCTATACTAAGTTTGGACTTCTGGCCTCCAGAATTTGAGAGAACATATTTCTGATGTTTTAAGTCACCAACTTTCTAAGTAATTTGTTAAAGTAGCCATGAGGAAATTAATACAGAGGGTAACTTTAAGACCCCACCGTTGGGCACATTCCTGAAATCATCAAAGATCCATGGAGGAGTGGAAAATAGGATCCCAAACTTTAAGTCAAAATTCTTTATGGAGATGCGAGACTTCTTTTCTTCTAAGTTTATTTATTTATTTTTAAGAGAGAGACAACAAGCACAAGCGGGGGAGGGCACAGAAAGAGAGAGAGGGAGAGAGAAGAAACAGCAGGCAGCTCTGAGCTGTCAATATAGAGCCCGATGTGGGGTTCGAACCCATGAATCATGAGGTCATGACCTGAACCAAAGTCAGACGCTCAATCGAGTCATCCAGACTTCTCCAATATGCTAGACTTCTTAAGAGAATTTTTGATCAACAGCAAGTCATGAGTGAAGATAAATAGGGCAAAGAGAGGCATTTAACAGGTTGGGCATTTAACATGAGGGTATTTAACAGGTTGTACAGATTCTGAATGTAAAGGCTCTAATTTTCCAATACAAATTTGCATATTTTATGAAAAAGGATAAGTCTGTTATATTTTCTCTTTAAAGTAAATGTTTATATATAATGTATTACGAGTATTTTTTCTAACTCATCAGCAGAGTGAATTTTAGTGACCACTGATTTGGCATGCATATATGGTATTTGGCACATATACACGATGCAATAAAAGTAAAGATCCTCTGTCAGCACTTGAGGTAACTTTCCTTTAGTTATTTAAAAGACAATAGATTTTTGTAGATTAACCAAAACATAAACCAAAATTCTTGATACCTAAACTGAAGAAGTTTTAAATATATGTATTGAAACAATAACTGAAATCTAGAAAAGTCCAAGAGCAAAATGATTATTGTGTGACCAAATCAACCAGCTTGTTACTTTCTCCAGCTCATCATAAAAAAATCTATAGCAGCTGAATCATTAAAAAAGACCAAGAAGGACTCCTAAATTCCCATAATTCTTTTCAGTTATTGGGCTTTTCAACAACCAAATCATTAATCTTCATAATCAGCATGACATGATCTGTAGACTAGGCCACTGATATAGATGAAGAAATAAAGTTCTGGAGGACCTAAAGACATCCAAATCAATCAGGAAATCAGAAAAACTGAGAAAATTGGGTAGAAATGCTGACTATTCTTCAGTACCTTTGAAGAGCAAATAGAGATTGAGTTGTCCTTTTGAGGATAACACTTTAAAGACAACATGTAAAAGATAGTTATTTTTTGCTACTTTCATATTGTTACCACACAGCATTCATTTGACAGTGGGTTTAAGAACAGAAAGAACTCTATTTTTTAACAAAATAAGCAAATGATAATCTGATGATTAATACAAATATTGCACTGAAGAAATATATCCCAAGGCATTCCAACTACCAGGAGGCTAAAAAAAAAAAAAAAAAAACACAATAAAAAACAAAAACAGGAAAACAGTAGTTACTCCCATGCACATACATTTGGGGGAAGCATGAATAATGAGAATCTCAAAGCATTGTCTTTTTCCATTTCCTACCAGTACTGTGTCCTGACCTGAGGCAGGAAACAGTTCCAACAGTTGTTGGAAGTCAAGGTCTCAGGACTTCAGTGTTTCACTGTCTGGAATGGAGAGCAATCAATATAAATTCCACCTTCATACTCTCATCATTCAATGTTTTATTTGCTTTAACACTATGTATACCTTGTCTTTGGAAGAAGAGAATGAATTATCTTTGCTTTGAGTGTGGTGCAGGTTTTCATAGTACCATATAATTGCAGTTACCCTTTACTCACTGATTAGCCTTAACTTCCAACAGCTCAGAAGGCAGTTGTTAACATTTTCATTTATCAGCATCCCACCTATTTCTATAAGCTCTTAAAGGACAGGGAATGTTTTCTTTTTAACTAGTTCCCCTTAGCTCTACAACATCTAGTAAGTTCTTAAAGAGTAAACTAGCTGTCATATAATTCAAGGTACAGGAGAAGGGGTAGCCAGGATCAACGAGGATTGGCGCATTTGACTTTGCAAACTTTATAATAAAACACCGAGTGCTGAAGGGATAAAACATGTAAGGATTTTTTAAAAAATCCTAATACAAAAGAACCTTAACTTGGTTAGCAGTTATTATAATCCTGAAAGCTAATAATCTATTCTGCTCTATAACAAATATACTGTGCCATAAACAAATATAGGAGTACAAGTTTAGTGTGATACAGTTTACTATGGTAGGGAAATGACTGAGATGAATAGGGCTTTAAAAATCAAGAGTCAAGGACATTTGGGAAGATATAAGATGTACTTGGATACCTTTTAAAAGGATAAGGACTTGCCTCTACCATTTTAGTCATCATGTTCTTGGGACCTGAATTAATCAAATTCCCAGGGTATCAGTTACTTAGGATAAGTTTTCCAGTAAACACCCCCTTGATTATGCACTTAGATCTTCAAATTGGGTAGATTTATACAGCCCCTTATACATAGGCAAATTATGCACAGACACAAAAATGTAAAGCTAATATTTTTTTTTTCTTTGAAGCTGTTTAGTGAATTTTTAAAAATCCATAATGAATAAAATCAGAACTTAAGTTCTGGGTAAAAATGTTCTACATCAATGACTGTCATAATGTGTCTTGGTTACAAATTACTGTATTTTTTTCTTAATAAAATGGGATCACCATCAAATATATAGATAGATCAGTCTTCCCATAGGGAACTTTAAGATCATCTAATCCAATGCCTCATTTTATAGATGAAGAAACAATATGTGTGTTTTAATAAAGCCTATTTGAAGATTTGTATTGAGACAAAATGGCTGTTACATGAAGACAGAAGCAGAAATACTTAACAGGAGAAGGTTAATGAAGAAGAGAGGAAAAAGAAAAAGGCTTTTTCATGGAGTAGAACACTAAACAGAGGTTCATTCTCTAATATGTATCCATGTCTTTGCTGGAGACTGGCTTAATTATTACAAAGATGGTAGCATCCATTTTTTTTTTTTAAAAACTGCTTAGATTATTAACATATGAACAGTTTAGACAGGTTTATCCTTTGAGAATTCACGTGACTCATCACAAATAAACAAGCAGGATCTATATTTCTAACACAGACACTGTCAATTCATTATACTGTGCATCACCACTCGCTTCCGCAGCACATGAAAATTGAAGGGAAACACAATGACCATGGTTAAATTTACTTTAAAATAAAGATTAACCTATAAAATGTATTTTAAAATAAAGATTAATCAGAGAAAATATGAATACTTTTTAGTGCTGTGTAAAGATAAATTTTAATTTGGTTACTTGCTACTAAGGAGAATGTAAACTTGTTAAAAGTGAAAACTCTGGTATCAGACTTCCTGAGACTGAATTTTGGCTTGACCACCTACTTGACCTTGAGCAAATTTCCTCTTCTGTGCCTCAGTTTTCTCACCAGTAAAATTAGGATAATGATGTTAACTATTTAAGTGAGGCTGGAATCATCGATCTTTACGTATAAATATCTTAGAACAGGGACTGGCACATACTAATTACTCAATAAAGAGCTGTTACTGTTAATGCATACAAGGCCATTAAACATTTTCAGGGGGTAAGAGTATTCTCATTAATGAGACTTGTTTAAGTATTCTGTGTTTCAGTGTGTTGCCTAACTTAATTTATGCCAATATTCCATCTCAGTACGAAAAAGGAAATAGTATGAGGAAAAGCCTCAGTTTAGTTTGCTTAGATGTGTTTGAGACAGGGATTATCATCCTTTTGAAAGGAATGAGCTAAAAGGCTACATTCAGTTCTGGCTTAAAGCAAGCAACTGAGAGGGGATTCTTAAAAGGCAAGGGAGAAAATGAGGGAGCAGGGGAGGTTTAGCAGGATGCATATATCCTCTGATGTTGTGGGAGCCTGAGAGAACACTCTCAAAGGGAAGTGATGGTTCTGACTCTCTGGTGAGTGAACGCCCCATTTATAGGACCCCACAGTAGTTTGTGCAGGTCTCAAAGCAATTAGCCTTCTACTGTGTAATTATCTGTTTACATTTTTTTCTTTGATTATACAGATTATATTTTTTCTTTGATCTACTTGAGGACAAAAATTGTTCCATTCATTTATATTTAATAGTTACTTAGTAAAATAGTAACTGAATGAATGACTTAACTGGTTACTTAACTAGTTAATACTACAACAGGGGAAGCTAGTTAGCAGTCCCCAAAGGGAAAGGTAAGGCTTTCACAGGTACTCCTCCTCAATGGAGGGAAGTGTCGAGGTAGAAATGATGGCTGTTATGGATCTCTGACCTCTGTGCTTGAGACAAATGGTTTTAGTAAGAATAAAGTATATTTGAAGTTTAAAGTTCTATAACTTTCATAAGTTTTTTTTTTAACCATACCTTCATTTTTTAAAAATTTCACAAATATTTGGTGCACCTGGGTGGCTCACTTGGTTAAGTGTCTGACTCTTGATTTCAGCTCAGGTCATGATCTCACAGGTTCATGGATTAAGCCCTGTGTTGGGCTCTGTGCTGACAGAACAGACCCTGCTTGGAATTCTCTCTCCCATCTCTCTGCCCATCCCTTGCTCATGCTCGCTCTCTCAAAATAAGTAAATAAACTTAAAAAAGTTTTCACAAATATTTGAGAATCTACTACGTAGTACTTTACAAAAGGTAGAAGAACTAAGTACAACACAGGATACAAATATAATCAGACCAACAAACCATGGCAAATATCTCAAAGTAAATTTAATAAAAGTCCTAGATAATGTGCTGTGGTAGATCAGAGAATAAGTAACTACGGATAGCTGGTAGAATTAAGATAATTTTAGTAGAGGGGGAAGAATTTTACCTCAATCTTAATTAATAATAATTAATCTAAATCCGTAAAAATACAGCATTGTACACTTAATCTGGAAACTGAATGATGCAAAGATATATATGAAAATATATGTGAATGAATGACATAAACATCAAAGGCATGCCCAACTCAGAGTATCAATACATATGAAAATCTGGATATTAGTTGATGCATATGTCTCTGTAACAGCAACCAGTCTGGTAAATAAAATAATAATAATAATGCCCCTTAGAAGAGGATATTTCATGAATACACACATTCATTCTTTCAACCTAACGTTAGGACCTATGGCCTATCAGATTTTGAACTGTGCTGAGTACACTGGATATTATGGTTAAAACTAAAGTAGATTCTGCCCAAGAAGTAGATTCAGATAATTAAATTAATAATTACAATATGACACATGCTATGTTAGGCAAAGAACTGGATGCTATGGGAAAACATACTTATAAGTTATTTCTACTTTAACTCATTCCAGAAATATGGCAGCACTATATTTGGGCAAATATAAAGGGCTAGTGGTTTTTATTGACCTTGGATTTCTTCTGATTTGGTCTTGCTTATGTACAGAGTAAATTGCCATATGTGGGTCTTACACACACTGTCTGGTGTTCAAAATCTTGTCTTTTGAACTACCTACTTAATTATGAATACATCAAGTACAAATACATTTGTTTTCTTAATTTCTTTAAGACTAAATGTGATCGCATTTTTCCTACCTCAGTATTTCTTTTTTCTGTTGAAGTACATTTTTTTTTTTAATTATAAATGACGGTAACCTCAAGAAGATGATGGTGACAATGTATGAAACAGAAAAAAAAATGCTCTCTTTTGTGAGATTATATCGACAAGCCCAAGAAAAGTAACATCTTGTTTGGACCAGTAAATTGAACAAACAACATAGGAGTTAGAGGAAGCAATTACAGGCAATGCCAATTCTTATCATTTTAATAAGTGAAGGTTTCAGTTGGTATTTTTTGTGATTCTTCTTTAAATTCAAGCTATAGCCTATACCTTATAACAAATATTCCCCCCAATACACAACGTGTCATCCACAAAGTGTGTATGCCTTAGAAACCAAAAGTCTAGATTTATTTTTTATTTATTTATTTATTTTTTTTCAAAAGTCTAGATTTATTAAAGCAGACATCTGGTCCTCTTTCATTTCAACCTTAGGGAGGAAGAAAACTGCATTTTTTTTCTTTGAATGAAAAAGTATACTTAACTAGAGCTGCCACAGACTAGGGGACTAACAGGGTTAAACACTAAATGATCCAATACATAGGGCATTTATATCACTGGATTTCATCTAGTTAAACATCATGGCTTTGTAGTCTAAGCAGTAGATGAAAACCATCAATAAGCTGGGCAAATAATGTTTTATGTGAATAGCATAGAAAAAATGAATAGAAATACAATACTTCACCACAGCACAGAATATAATTAAATATATTATTTAAAAAAAAGAAGAAAGAAAAGAACAACAGCAGCCAACCCTCTGCCCCATCATTGAAAGAAATGTGATCAGTTCAAGTAGTCTTAAATATGGTGAAAATGTTCTTAGGACATGCAGGATGAGAGAACAGAAATGTCTCACTCTCATCTGCTGGACTAAGGGCAGTGTGCTGTATGGGTATTATTTAACTGCTCTGTGTTTAAGTTTTTCCATCAATCCTATCAATTATGTATGCATGTTTGTGTTTTAGAAGTTCATAATTTTTTTAGATTAATTCATGAAGCTGTGTTAAAGGATGAACAAATCATGCTGTGGGAATGAGAATGTGAATAAATGCCAATTCTTCCCCAGATGGGAGATGGAATACCCTTAGTCCTATGATACGAAAATAAAAGACAAGATCAGATGTAGATTAATCTCTTAAGGATCTCCTACTAATTAAATATATTGACACTAATTGTCACAGTAACAATTACTGAGCAATAACTTTGTGAAAGGCACTACTGCGATCATTCCACATACATTCTCTCATGTAATGATCAAGACAACACAATATTACAGATAAGGAAAGTGAGGCAAAGAGGAGTTATGTAACTTGCTGAATATCAACATGCTAGTAAAAATTGGAGTTAGGAAACAATCCATACATTCCATAGCCCATACAATATTAGAATATTCTGACCCAAAGAGATGAAAGGGGTCTAACCAATACCTTGGGGACATTATTCAGCTTTTCTGGACTTTAGGTTCTTCATCAAGAATAGGGTTGGGCAAACAGTTTCTATAAAGAACCAGATCATAAATATTTTATGCTTTGTGGGTGGGTCAAGAGGCAAAGATCAGGAATGCTGTATCATATTGGTACTTATATAACAAGTAAGAATACAAACTGTATTATATTTTTAAATAAAACTACTTAATTTAAAATACTTAATGTAAAACTTTTAATTTTAAGTAAAATTATTTAACATAAATCACATCATTTTATTAACAAAATGTAAAATAAAATAATAATTAAATATATTTTTGTAATACAATTATAAGAATAGAATTCTTTTCTAGAGGATAACATTTTATTAAGTTAGGGTTCAAAGACAGTGTCCCTATTATAAAGTCAGTTGTAAATGTTCACCTGTAAAAACATTCTTACCTCACAGAGGCCATATAAAAATAAGCAGCAAGCTGGATTTGGCTCACTGGCCACAGTTTACCAAACCCTGGTCTAGAAAACAAAGTCACTATCCTAGATTATTTCTCAGAACTCTTCCAACTTTAAGATTTGATGGTACTATCTTACTTTTAAAAGCATAATAATTATGATTTTCAGTGGCTTCAGTAAATTTAGATGAAAAGTAAAATCTATAAACCCTATCAATAGTCTATATATTCTAATAATTAAGTGAACAGAATTAATGCAACAATAGCATCAAATATTTGTATTTGCCTTACAGATTACTGTTATCTTATTTTTCTAGGACAATTTAGATTTTACTGCATTTCCACAGGCCCCTTTCAATGTCGTAACAGAGGAACAAGCTTTCTGTTGAAAAGACATTTGAGTGGTAAGAGAAAACATGGCACTGAGAAAATCAGCTTAGTCTTACAGAGAAATAAGAGTAAATACAACATATAGTTTCCCTACTTATGAGAATCCCCATAATTACTTAACTCTGTGTTTCTATACTAATATTTGGTACCTTAAACTAATAATCTAAAATGATACTTATATAGCTGGATTTGCTAAGTGTGGTAGTTATATTGTTTTATTACTATTATCATTATTATTATATTGTTGTTGGTGTTGTTGTTATTACTATTATTACTGAAACTCCTATGGTTAGTCATATGAATTTCCCAAAAAGCTTCTAGACTCATTGTCAGCTTTCATAGGAAGCAGTAAAAACAGATGGCTTCCAGCATACACAGAATATTTTCAACACACGCCAAAAGAAGTAGACATTTTTTGTCCTTACTTAGAGAAAAAATATCAAGAACTTACTGTCACACATTCATTTCTACTGAACTGCCTATTTTCAAAAAAAATAAATAAAAAGTCAATCTATGAGATTTGAGGTCAATGTCACATGATTTGTCAATCACTGCAGGTATAATTGAGCACTCCCATAACACTAAAAGTAATAAAATTAACAATTCTGGAAGACTTTATGGAAGTTTATAGATGGAGTAAGTCTGTGCTATCTGGTTCCTGGCTGAGTTAAAGATCTATTAAATGGTGCCATTATGCAAATTTTTTGATGGTCCTAAATAAGGTTGGCACTGGGAAAATTCAATTTTATATTTACTCCAAATACTACATTTTATTTTCCCAGGTAAAAAAGAATCAACCAATCAATTAATGCTATGTTGTATATACTTTCTAATGGTTCTTCCAAGGCAACATTTTTAATTTTGCAGAGGCTTTTTATTTGAAACTATTGAAAAGTGTCCTTCCTCCATAAACATACAAAAGATAAAGTTTTTAAAAACTGCAAACATTCCCAAGCTTAAAAAATAAAATTTAATAAGAGGTAAAAGAATCTCCCTCTGTACCTTCAATCTTTCTCAGTTACCACCCAAGATAACCAGTCTGGAGCACACTCTTCCCATATCTTTCAGAAAACTGTATTTCATTCTATACCAAGGTAAGATAAGAGAATTACCTATATTAACCTACAACTTCCTATTTAAACTTAAAACATGTAATGCATATATCTTCAAGGCAGTATGTATGTATCTATTTTATGTTTTGTAATAGTTTGATGTAGTCTAATATAGCAATGTTTTAAACCCTTTATCTTTTTTTTAATGTTTATTTATTTTGAGAGAGAGGGAGAAAGAGGGAAGCTGGGAAGGGGCAGAGAGAGAAAGAGAATCCTAAGCAGACTCTGTGCTGTCAGTGCAGAGCACCATGTGGGACTCCATCTTACCAAGCTTGAGATCATGACCTGAGCTGAAATCAAGAGTCAGTTGCTTAACTGACTGAGCCACCCAGGCACTCCAAGGCATTTATCTTTTTGATGGAAATTTAGTATGCTTTGAAATGTTTGCTATTATGAATAAAGCTGCAATGAAAATTGTTGCAATGTATATGCAAATATGGAACCACAAGTACCACAAGTGTATTACTAGGCCTTAAGATAAATGCCTTTGAGAAACTTATTTTTTGAAGGTGGATTCTTGAGACATTTGAAATACCAAGTAATTTCATTAATTAAATAATGACCATCCTGAAACTTTGCTGAATTCATGAATCAGTTCTAGGAGGTTTTTGGTGGAATTTTTTGGGTTTTCCATATAGAGAATCATGTCATCTGCAAAGAAGTTTGATCTCTTCCTGGCTGATTTGGATGCCTTTTATTCCTTTGTGTTGTCTGATTGCTGAGGCTAAGACTTCCAGTATTATGTTAATAAAGTGGTGAGAATGGACCTCCCTGTCTTGTTCCTGACCTTAGGGTGGGGGGGAGCGCTCAATTCTTTTCCCATTGAGGATGATATTAGCGGTGGTCTATGCTAACTAACTTGGATGTAAATTTTAAAAATAATAAAGAAAAAACGACCATTCTTTAGTACCTAACATTACAGTCAGTGTGACATACCCTTTAAATGCATTAATACATTTCAACATCTGAAGTTTATTACATATAGGAATTCTGCCAACCTGATCACACTTTGGAGTTGGATTGTACCTCTATAAGCAATGAGGAGTCAGTGAAAGTTTCTGAGTAGAAGAATGGCCCATTTTCCTCACTCAGAATAAATCATTTCCAGGAAGGAAAGAGGAAAGAGACCTTAGTAGCTGGAGGAGACATTAAATAGTATCTAGTGAGCCTGGGACTAGACAATAAAGAACAATCCTTACAAAAGGCTAACGTGAAAAAGACTTAACACAGAGCCAACTTCTTCTGTATCGAAACTAAGGCAAAATGGCAGCATTCACAGGAGAAACACATCACCCCTCAAGTAGTATCTGTCAGACAGACCATGGCAACTTGCTCAGAGCAATAGCAGATTAAGAACATGCTGTGCCATCCTGCCTATTATTTCCAGTGGCCTCCAGATAGCTACTATTAATTGAAGAAAGAAAGGATGGGAAGAGCACAAGGCCCTTTAAAAAATAAACAGAGCTTTCAGGCTTAAAAACTATGCCTATTTGGGGGAACCTAGTTGGTGAAGAGTCTGACTTTTAATTTTGGCTCAGGTCTTGATCTCACAGTTCTTGGGATCATGCCCCACATTGGGCTCTGCACTGACATTATGGAGCCTGCTTGGGATTCTCTGTCTCTCTCTCTCTCCCTCTATCTCATTTGCTTCCTTCTCTCCCACTTGCTCTCTATCCTCTCTCTCAAAATAAATAAATATTTATAAATAAACAAAAACATGTGCCTAGTTGAGAGTTTCTGCTGTGGTTACTCACATACAGAAACTATCTAAAACAAATGGACCAGACCAACTAAGTGTCTGAGGAAACTATATTGACAAAAATATGAAAAAAAAAAAAATATATATATATATATATAAAAGATGAGACAGAGCATAACTGGAGCAGGCCTCCTCCAGCAGGATGGTGCTGTTCCCAGAGACGGCAAGAGGAATCAAGATCTCTTACTACATTAAAGATGCCCAGTGGGACATCCAATGAAGACATTAGGTAAATGGTTGTTTTTACGAGTCTGGAGCCCAGGTGACAGGTTAAGGTCAGACTTGATATAAATATCTGTTATCATCAGCTGTTATCATAGAGTAAAATATCTGTTATCATAGAGTAGTATTTAAAGCTACTGGTTGGATGAGCCTATCTGGGGTACATTATGGAGCAGAGAAGGAGGATCTAACACAAGAGGCTGACAAATAAATAAGATAGGAGAAAAATCAGGTGAGTGTGAGGTCATAGAAGCCAAGGGTAGCCATTATCTCCCTCCACTCCTGACACATACATCCTAAAGGATTAAATCACATTTTGAAACCTTCTGAGAGTTTGAATATGAGAATAGGCCTCTATATATCAGGGTACAGTGTCCTGCAGTAAGGAATAATAAACAAATTAATGAATTATGTATGCCACATTATGATAGAAGGTAAATATTTGGTAAGAAGAGTAAAAATGTTGCCTTTCTTGACATCACTAGTAGCTAGATGTAAATCCTGGAAGTAAATTTGGAAAGGTGAAATAACTTGCCCCAGCTCCAAAGCTACCAAGGGGCAGAAGTGGGGCTGTCATACAAGTCTTCTAATTCCCAGAACAGGGCTCTTTTCTCTAAAAGAAAATATGTACTCATTAACTTAAATATGTTTTCATTTTTCCAAAATGTTATTTTGAAATAGAGATTAAGACCCATTCAATACCTGATGTGGTGATCTTGAAGAATTTTATTTCAGGAATCACACTCTCAAATATAATTTGCCTCAACATTAGAAGTACAAATAGAGCTATAATTTGTTTTTTTCTTCAGATTGCCCATTCCTGTTGTATCATATATTATTCACTTAACTGGCCAAAAATACAGCAAACACTAAAAAACCATAACTGAATGAGTATAGTAATTTTCTTATATCTCATATTTATATAGGTACATACGCTATCTTAAGCTATGTTAGAATTTAGATATAAAGAGACGTTTTTTTAGATTCCCCAAAATGAAAAAATGAATGTACTATCATAGGGAAAAAAATAGCAATTCTCAGAAAAGTAGAGAAAAAGCAACTGTATCAGAAATCTAAATTTAATAGACCACACTTTCTTTTCCTGTGAGAAAAAAAGTATATAGGAATAGAATATCTCTAAAAATAAATCAAGAAAGATTATGGCCACAGAATCACAGTCATCTATAGCTTTATCTATTTATTTATTTTATAAATTTTTTTAATGTTTATTTTTGAGAGAGACAGAGCATGAGCTGAGTAGGGACAGAGAGAGAGGGAGGCACAGAATCCAAAGCAGGCTCCAGGCTCTGAGCTGTCAGCACAGAGCCCAGCACAGGGCTCAAATCCAAGAACTGCAGGATCATGACCTGAGCCAAAGCAGATGCTTAACCAACTGAACCACTCAGGTGGCCCTCACCTATACCTTTAAACTATGTAGTTAAGAAATGAAAACAGTTTCTACTCCACGTCTATCACACTGACTAAGGTAATAAAAGTACCTGTTGTTAAGGTTGTAGAACAACTGGAACTCTTATGCATTTCTGGTGGGAATACAAAATGACATAGCCACTCAGCAAAACAGTTCAACAATTTATTATAAAATTAAACATATGTATGTCATCTGACCTAACAATCCGACTCCTGCGTATTTACTCTAGAGAGTGAAAACTTATGTCTGCACAAAATCTTGTACACAAACAACTACAGCAGTTCTATAATATCTTCCCTCAAATGGAAAACAATAACAACAACAACAATTATATGTTTTCAGCGGGCGAATGGATAAACAGTCTGGTACAACCATACAAGGAAATACTACTTAGCAATAAGTCAGGCAGAGAAGGACAGATACCATATGTTTGCACATATCGGTGAATTAGGGGGAACTTAATGGAGAACCATGGGGGAGAAGAAGGGGAAAAATAGTTGGAAGAGGAAGGGAGGCAAACCATGAGAGACTCTTGAATGCTGAGAACAAACTGAGGACTGATGATGGTGGGGGGAGCAGAAGGGGGTGATGGTCATGGAGGAGGGCACTTGTGGGGATGAGCACTGGGTGCTATATGGAAACTAGCTTGACAATAAACTATTAAAAAATAAAATAACCCCCGAAAATAAATAAAACAATATCACTTCATACTAAAAACAAAACAAAACAAGCATTCATACATGCACCAACCTAGGTGAATCATAGGTACATTATGTTGAGTGAAGGAAGCCAGCCTCCAAAGGTTACATACTATATATGGTTCTATTTATGTGAATGGCAGTTCTCAGGAAGACAAAACTATAATGATAAAGGAGAGATCAGTGGTTGTAGGAGTTGGTGGGGAGAGGGACAAAGAGATAGCATAAAGAAGTTCTTTGAGGTGATAGAACTGCTCTGCATCCTGATAGTGGTAGCAGCTGTAACACAAATGTATATATGTATTAAAATTCATTGAGTTTTAAGCCAAGAAATTTATAATAGTAGAACTGTTCAACATTTTCAAGAGGAAAAAAGAGAAAATGACTGGCTTACATAATGAATTATTGGAAAATATGGAATATTTTAAAAATATGGACTCATACAAAGCCATGGCTTCTCCTAACAAGAAATTAATTTGGTAAGAGACAATACTCTTAGAGGCAGCTCTGTCTCTATCATCAGCTAATGAAAATGAGAACTCTAGTAGAGCTACAAACACTTAATAAGAATACTATTTACGATTTGGTCTCTATAGTTTATTATAGTCATTACTGCTTATGAACCAAAGATAATACCAGCATTTGAATATCATAAATATGACAGGCTTCAATAGTAAAATAAAACAGGCCTCAAAAGTAAAGATTATTAAACTAATAAATTATTATATTTCATAAAGCCCTCATGAATCTATGACTAGACTACTCAGTTCAGTTGTGCCTCTGAACTTTGCACTTAGGTAACTACAACCCATTTGCACTGAGAAACCTTAAGCTTTAAAATGTACATTCCTCTATCTATCTATCTTTATTTTATTTAGTGGTAAAATATATGTAATGAAAAATTTACCATTTAGCCATTTTTAGGTCCACAGTTCAGGGGCATAAGTTGTGCAGACATTACCACCATCTGTCCCCAGAATGTCTTCATCTCTCAAAATGAAACTCTGTGCCCATTAAACAGTAACTCCCCACTCTTCACTCCTTCTGGCTCCTGGTAACCTCTATTCTACTTTCCTTCTCTGTGAAGTTGACTGTTCTAGGTACTTCATTTAAATAGAATCAAACAGTATTTGTCTTTTTTGTCTGGCTTATTTCACTGAGCATAATGTATAATGTCTTCAGGGTTCATCCATGTTGTAGCATGTGTCACAGAATTTCGTTTCTTTTCAAGGCTAAATAATATCCCATTGTGTTTATATGCCACATTTTGTTTATCCATTCACCTGCTGATGGTCATTTGAGTTGTTTCCACTTTCTACCAAATGCACATCCCTTTGACATTATTGTCAGCCACCATTCCTCCTGATCTCCATGTAAATCAGACTCAAGGCATATTCCGATGCTCTTCCGCATGCAAGACATTTCATTTACAATAGTCAAGTTTAAAGGGAACTTTAAAAACTTGGTCAGCTATATTTAGTTTCTAACTGATAACTATGGAAATAGCAATTTTATGTTTATCAAATATTTGTTCAAGTTTGGTCATTAGCTTAAAAATGTGTGTGACATTCTTGTCTGTGAGATGCATAGAGGTGTATTATGCATGTTAAAGCATTATTTTTATGGTTAGGAAGGTAGTCATTATCTAGAAAAATGGCTTTCTAGTGTGAAGTAGTAGGTTAAACCAAAACTGAACTGAAAATTCTGATATTAAATAAGAGCTTGGTTCCTTTAAGGATATAACTTGCAGCTAAACTCCACCTCCAACAAATTAAAACAGTATCTGTGGGGTGTCTGGGTGGCTCAGTTGGTTAAGTGACCAACTCTTGATTTTGGCTCTGGTCATGATCTCACGGTTTGTGCTCTCTCTCTTTTAAAATAACTAAATATTAAAACAAAAACAAAACAAAACAATACCTTGGGTGGGGCCAGTGCAATGTTTTCATTTGTTTTATTTTTTTAAGATTTTTTCTTTTTCTCTTTCTTTCTTTTCTGTTTTTTTAGGTGATTTTAATATGTAGCTAGGATTAGGAAACTCTGAGCTAAAGGAAGAGATCCTGAGTTAGAAAGAGTAAGAGTAAGCAAGTGAAAGCAAATGTAAAAAGCAAATGGGGCCTGGTACATCAAAACGAAGGGAAGAGAAATTCAGAATTGTAAATGGCAGAAGAATCACTTAAACAAGGAGAAAGTAAATAGCCTTTTAGTTATAAACAGAATAGTTGTCAATTACAAGAATAATTAACATCTATATTCTAAAGAGCTCCAGAATCTAAACTAGAATGTAAGCCATGAAAACAGTCTGAGAAAGTCCTAAGCTGAGAAGAAGATAAATACGTAAACACTTAGAGAAAGAGGTTTATAGAGTTTTGGAAATATCATCTTTCTTGATTGTAGTTTTTGTTCTATTTAAATGTTTGTACTAACTGAACTTGATAGGTGTAATTTATCATCTAAGTAAACATTTATTTTATGAACAAAAGCATAGTTTGAGTATATCCACTGACCTATCTTACTTCCTTTGGGCTTCTCATACATGCAATGCTAAGAGTCCTGACTGCATTGTCCTAATCCATCACCAGATGCTAGAATGCGTAACATCTCCATCACAACCTTCTTCCCCAATCACTCCACCAGAACTGAATGGATGCTTGAGCATCAGAAATGACCAGAACATGGTAAAATAGCAGTCTATAAAAAATTGTCAGCAACAATATCATGTCACTCAAATTTGAGGTGAAATTTCTTTACAATAAAAGGTACCAATATTAAAATTAACAGTGATCAAAACAAAGAAACAAAACAGCAAATAAGGAAGGATAACCCAAGAGCACTTTTCCTTCTCTCTCTCTCTTTCTCTCTGGACATTTTGGAAAATGAAAAGAATGGAAAAGAAGTGAATAAATAACCTCTTAGAAATAAACTCTAATATTTTATATGTATCGGGCCCTGTTTTTTTTCTACCTAATATTATATGAGCATTACTTGTCTCATTAAAATCTCTTCATAAATATTATTTGTTTTTCCAATCACATCTCTATTATTTGACATCTTTCTAGCTAGAGTTACTGTTCTCACCAGCTCATTGGGGCACTGGTAGGAGTCACGTGACAAAAATTCACATTCTTGTGTAAATCCCCTCAACTGAAGGCATTGGGAGGAGAAGGGACCTACATCTTTGGGCAAGCTTTCCATTATCAGCTGCTATTGATTTCTTCAGCTCCCTGGAGTTAAGAGCAACAAACATAATTGCAAGCATATTCTAGAGATTTCCCCACACCTGTAAGTGGTTTACTCTGAGTCAGCACTCTGAAAATGGAAGGAAAAGACAGCTGGCTGGCTGGAAGAGCCAAGATGACCCAGCCCATGCAGGGTAGGGCCCATGAGGGACCAGGGGAGATTTGTGCAGATATAAAGAAAGGGCTGGAGTGTCAAAATACATTTTATTTGTTCATGCTTCCTATTCATTTAACCAATCACCTTCTTCCATTCTTCAATCCTCTCTCATTTTATTTGGGAGGAAGGATTCTCTCTGCCTCTTTTTTTTCCTCCATTCATTCATTCCTCTTTCTTTCTCTCTCCAATCCTCCCCCTCTTCTTCCTTTTTTGTAAAGCTTCTATCATAATTGGCTATAACATGAAGTAAAATATGCCTGTTTATCATTAGTTGTGGTTATCATATTACAACTTTCCTGTGTTTTAAATTTAGCTCATGGTGTCTCTGTCCTCTATCCTTAAAGGTCAGTCATTGTCAGGACTACTCTGATGGGATGTAGAATGTACTGACTCTGTGAAATATAGTATCTCGGACTGCACAGTCCTCTCTTGCCTGGTTCCAATTCAAATATTCTGCCCATTGCAGAGGCTCAGGTCTATTTAAGTACATTCTAAAGGGGGAGGCCTTTGGTGCCTGTCTTTAACCTAACCCGTCTGGGTCTGCCCCTCTGATTACTTAAAACTCCTGTGAATTTTCTGTTGGGAATATAGTCCTGAAACCTTATCTTGCAGAGGTGTTTTTCTTTTCCCTCTTTTTTTTTTGTCCCCCTCAGTGAGTTAAAGAAGTCTGAAAGTCTAGTGAGATTTACACCAGAAACGGAAGAAAAAGACAGACCTAGCAAGGAGTTGAGAAGTGAGCAGAAAAGTTAATTGATCTGGGCCCATGGAGGGTTAGTGAGAGCCCTTGAAAAGGACTGTGAGCGAAAGGTGGCAGGAACACTGGGCCAGCTATTGTGGGAGATGTATTGTGGATAAGAGAGATGAACTAACTAACTAACTAACTAACTAACTAACTAACTAACTAAATAAATAAATACCCCAAAAAGTTTTTTGGTGCATTTATAGGTTATATAGTCATACTAAAGACTCAGATTACTTTGAACAACTTTTCTTTGTTGAATTATTAATTCTTTGTATATGATTCATGTATGAACCTGCATCATGAAAGAGTTCAGCTTTACACACGGGCACATACATCACACTTGTTAACAAGAACTAGTACCATCATGAAGCTCAGGAAACATCTGTTGAGTAAACGAAACGCTCTATTTAGAATATGTACTTTATTCCGTCTTACAGAGGTTGAGACACTACAGTGAAGTTGAAAGTTCTGTATGGTGATTATTTTTCTCAGGCTGCTTTTCCAAGAAATAAAATGTGGTAATTTAAAAAATAATTTTACATATTCATTTTCAAAGTTACTTTCATAGTATGCATTATAACTAGGGAAACAATAAAAATGGTCAAGGAAAAAGTTAATAATCTTCCATCAGTCTGTTTTGATTCTCAACCCTGTGAGATGACCATTGTGAAGAATTTGGTCATACAACATGCACAACATTTATTCGTTAAATTTATTCATATATTCATTATTCTGAAAATTTGCTCTTTTCACTTAATAAATATGGTCATCCTCCCAGGTCAATAGCAGTAGATAGAATTTATTCTTTTTCTTTATATATACATACATATAAATATATAAATATTTACATATATTTACGTATATGCTTTATATATTTATTTATTTTTGAGAGAAAGAGTGCAAGTAGGGGAGGTGCAGAGAGAATGTAGACACAGAATTGTAAGCAGGCTCCAGGCTCTGAGCTGTCTGCACAGAGCCCAATGAGGAGCTTAAAACCCACCACCCGTGAGATCTTGACCTGAGCCGAAGTCAGATGCTTAACTGATAGAGCCACCCAGGCATCCCAAATTCATTCTAATGACTGTATAATTTTCAATATCATCTGTCCATATCATATTGTATCTATATGGTCATATTAATAAATTTAATATCCTTTTTAAAAACAAATTTTATTAAAATTAAAAAAAATTTTATACAGGATACTCAACCCTGAACACCTATCTGGTACCTGTTCTAGAAACTGAGAAAACTAGTGAATTACTCATGGTTCTTTACCTCAGGAAATTCACTGTCTAATATGGGATAAAACAGTTAATTTTTTTAATTTAAGAAGAACTCCTAAGAGAATTTATAGTAAAGAATGTTTATAAAATAAATCTTTAAAAGGAGTAAAATATTACTGGCAATTCATTCTTCGTCATTGCTTCCAATGTAGGAACAGTGCATAGCAGCAACAGAGTACTTCCCTATATGGCAACTCAAAAAAAACAAATTTTCTAAACAGGAAGACCTCAGATAAAGCAACTTACTCCTGAGACCTTAAAGTGATTTATACTTCTAATAATACTTTTACTGTAATAGTAATACTTAATATTTATGAACTATCTTTATTCCGAAGAACTCTAAATACCTCATATGTATATTTGACTTGTTTGTATAATGTCTGCAAGATTGAGAAAAGTGTGCCCTATAGATAAGGAAAATGATCTTAAGACAAAAATATTTGACAATGCCTGAATCAAGTCTCTAGATAGTCAGCCTCATGCTCTTCCCTTTCCATTACACCTGCTGCCTCCCTTGTGGTAACTACAATGATACTGTGGATATTATGATGTAATCAAACAGAAAGTCTCATGAAGCATGAGAAGAGTCAGCACTAAATAAAAAACAAGCGTTTTTCATGCAAAATATTTGTCTAATTAAAAGGCTTATTAATAAAGCTTTGCTGACAAATTTTCTAGGTGAGATGAGTCTAAGTTAATTTACAGAGTAGCCAATCTAGTGGGCCCCTCCCACTGTCCAGTGCTGCAAGAAGATAAGTCAAAGCCCTAAATGTGCAACCCAAGTTCACAGCTGTTCCTGCCAGTCCTAGTCCAGATAACAGAACTCTGATAGTAATAGCAGTGGCAGTGATAACAATGTTAGACATATATTGATTACTGTCTATTAAATAAAGTCCTACAATATTCAAGTAAGTTAAGCAAAGAACAGTTCAGTAAAATTATAGCAAAATTCATATGATCAAATTTAGTGCAAAACTGCAAACAAGTAAATGTCAAAAATTTTCATCTTTGAATACTCAGTAATTGTCAACATGAGCAAGTTTATTTTACTGTATCTTTGAGGACACTTTATCATAGGATGTTTATAACTCAGAAAATCTGATACTACCCAGAACACTGAGTTCATTCTATATTCAATTTTTCATGACCTCCTGAAAGAATGTCAGTTTAGCATGGCCTCTTCCCTTTTCCAGATGACAAAGAATGGTGCTTTCACATTGCCATTTGGGATACATGAAGGGGTGCATTTAAAGCCAATGTACTGCACCTGATGTGTAAAACTCTTTATTGTTCTTCAGAAACTTGTGCCTAATTACTTGGAAATTTACTGTTTCAGAGTCACAAGTCTCCTGATTGCTTCTCACCAGTCTTGAAGAGATTAGATAAGCTTCCTCCCAGTTACAAAAGCTTTTCTTCATTCAAAGTTTCTTTGAGAACAAAACACTGAACCAGAATTGGATTTTTTAAATATGTATTTATTTTTGAGAGGGAGAGGAGGTGGGGGAGGAGAGAGGGGGACAGAGGACCTCAAGTGAGCTCTGCATGGACAGCTTGGGTACTGATGGCAGTGACCCAATGTTGGGCTTGAATTCACTCATGAAATGCGAGATAAAGACCTGAGCTAAAGTCAGACACTCAACCAACTGAGCCACTCAGGAACCCCTAGAATTGGAGTTTTAACAAAATATTATAAGATTGTTGAAAATACTTTTTTTTTCTCCTGAAAAGACTTAGCAGTTCAAAAGATGTATTAATGTACTTTCTGATTTAGGGCTAATAGCAACATTTTGCAAAGTGCAAGGATGAACCAAAGAACAAAGTCCCTTCTGCAAAGTAGGAAACACAGTTTTCACTGAGTAGTAGACTTGAACGGATCCTTTCACACAGAAAGACTTGGAAGTCAAACTCAAGAAACAGAGAGGACCAAGTAACAGCAGGAGAACCCTAACATTTAGGTATCACTTCTAATTACCATGAACTTGTTATGTGTATTGGAGCCATTCTACAGTGACAACTAGTTTTAGAAGAATTGTTCAAGTGTACCGATAATAGAAAATGACCTTCTCAGAAATGAAAGGTGTACACATGCAGTGCTGCTAAAGTTGACACATAGAAAGAAATGTAGTGTCATATCTGAGTAGGAGTGGCCATTAACAAGTGTTTCAAATCTCCTCCTCTTCTCCTTCCCCTTCCTCATTCCCTCTTTCTGTCTCTGTCTCTCCTACTTGTACCAAGAAGTTCAGTTCTAATGTAGTTCTCACTGGTCATTAGAAAACAATCTAACAATTCTTAAGTATGTCTGGATTTTCAGTTTTGCACTTCTTTTAGAAGAAGTAACAATGAGCTCTTTCATTGACCTATATCTCTGATCAGCCTTATAAGACTTCAAATAAGTTAATCTTGAGAAGGAAAATATAAAACTTCTTCCTTCTTATTGGCCTCATACACATAATAATTTTACTTCTTTTACTCTTCAAAGGTGTGTTAAAGTATGGTATAGCTTAGTAGTACCATTGTCTATGATATGGTTGACGTCTTGGGCACAGATGTACAGTGAGTCAAGGCAATGTGGAAATGAAAGACTAATGTCATAGATTTGACCCATCTTCCCAGCTCCTCATGTGTCAAAGGAAACATGCAGAGGGCATTGCTTTTATTTCCAGACAAGGTGATATAACTTAATTATAAAAGCACCCTTCCAACACACTTTCTTCCTTCTTCAGAAGTCTATGAGAGCATTCATTACAATTCTACTTTGCCAGATAAAGATCTGACGTGCGAGGACCATAGAAAACTAACTAGCATTCAGAAGGTTGGTGGAACAATGGAAAGAATACCTGGGATTAGACAGCTGTGTTTGAATCCTGGATGAAGCTTCTACTAAGATGTGTGGGGCAATTTCATCTCACTGAATCTTAGTCTCCTAAATTTTAAACTAAAGATTATAACATTGATCTTGAGGTACTGTTGAGGGAATTGAATGTGAAGAGCTTTAAGCAGAGACGGCACCTGTTAAATGCAACTTTCTTTCCTTCCTTTTTTCAAAGTTTGGACTATTAGAGAACTAATGACCTATGTGGCCACATGAGCTAAGGCGATAACAAAATGCAATAGATAAAAACACCAAGCAGGAGATAGTACAGAGTTTGAATCAGTTCGGCCTGGCATCAATACAAACTCACTTACTGGCTTTGCAATCTTGGATGTTACTTAATCTTTCCGGAGCTCAGTATTCTCATTATAAAATGGAAATGATTCCTACTTTGCAAGGTGGTTGCTGAGTATGGTAGCAAGGATTAAAGACAACTTTTATAAAGTATCTGGTACATTAAGTAAACAGACTGTGAGTAATACATATTGTTCAGATTTTTATTAATTAAAGCTTGTCTATAGACTCATCTCCTGTACTTAATATTCCTTTTTCCACCCAAGACCTTGAAAGGGTTATGGTAGGGGGCTGATCACCTATTAGCTGGTTTAGCTGTGTTACTCTAGCTCCTAAGAATTAAGGTTACAGTTCCAGCCTTGCCATTAACTATTTAACTGTATGTCTTAGATAGGAATTCTAGGCCTGAATTTTGTTCATTTGTAAAATGAGGAGGCTGGAATAAATAATTCCTAAGGTTCCCTGTCGCTATAATATTTTATGATTCTAGTGTCTTTTTATTGAATTATAGCAGATAAATCCTCATATCTTTAGAGCTTAACCTATTTCTCTATGGTTTAATTTTCATATTCCCTCTGCTGTATTTCTCTTCTTTCCTTCTACCCTCTCTCCCTACTTCCCTCTCCTTTCTTCTTTCTTTCTCTCTTTCTCTCTCTCTCTTTTTTTCATTCTTTCCTCTTCAAAAGGGGATAATTTCTATCACTTTTCAAACAAACCAATATCTCCATTCTGACTTAGTGGTACTCTATGATATTAATATATCATACTTTGATATAATCTGGATTTCGGGGTGCCTGGGTGGCTCAGTAGGTTAAGCATCTAACTTTGGCTCAGGTCATGATCTCGTGGTTCACAGATTTGAGCCCTGCATCAGCTCTGTGCTGACAGCTCAGAGCCTGGAGCCTTCTTCAGATTCTGTGTTTCCCCATCCCCAACCCCCCCCTCTCTCTCTGCCCTTCCCCCATTCATGCTCTCTCTCTCTCTCTCAAAAATAAACAAACATTAAAGCAAAATAAAATAAAATAATAAAATAAAATATCTGGATTGGTTTTAATCCAGAAATTCAGTAATAAATGACGATTCATTCCAAGGCTTTCTATGCTTCCAGTCTCCTGGTCATTGCACATGATAAAATATACCAAAATTAAAAATAAGATTCAGGTTTAACAGTTAAAAATATATCTTAGGAGTAAAACACATTTTTGGTACTCATTCCTACATTATGCAATGAGCACTTAAAAATAAACAAAAATAAGAGATTCATTAACCAACAACAGAATCTTAACAATTATTAACTAAAATTGAAATAAAATTAACTTGACCTTATCTTAGAAGGTTGTCAGAAATCAACTTTGATTATGCAGATGGGAAATAAGTTGTGAACTATTAGACTTTAGTTTCAGAAATCCAAACCCTCCTCAAACTTAGAAGTGAACCTTTGCAAGGATTTGAAATAAATGTATAGATGCTATGAGCTTGTACATACTATTTGCTTTTGAATCATTTTCATCTTATTCTATTCAATTTATATATTTATTATGTATTTCATTTATTAATTTATTTTATATATACATCTATGATGTGTTTTCCCAGTGTATTCAAAATAAAATCCAAATTCCTCATCCTGGCTACTCTTTTGACTTCATTTCCAATTATTCTTCTCCTTTGTTTACTTTTTTCTAGCCACTCTGGAATCCATTCATTTCCTTGAATACACACAAAGTTTGTCTTTGGTTGAGGGCATTGTCCATGCTGTTTCTGTCTGGAGCATTCTCTTCCTTCCATGTTTCGATCCCCACCCCAAATTCTTCACCTGCCTGATTTTTCCTGTGCTTCAACTATCAACTTAAATGACACCTTCTATGAGAATTCCTTTTTAAGCAGTTAATGGGTAGTATAGCAGATTTTCTCCATACATTATTATCTTACATACTTATCACCTCTTCTCATGAACTAAAATTTGTGATTTTGTAATTATTTGTTTACTTACTTAATGTCTGATTCCCTTAGGAGACTATAAGTTCCATGAGAGCCTAAGGGATCATTTCTTTTTCTTTTTTCTTTTATTTTATTTTTTACACATAGTTTATTGTCAAATTAGTTTCCACATAACACTCAGTGCTCATCCCCACAAGTGTCCTCCTCCATGCCCATCCCTCCTCCCCCCACATCCATCAGTCCTCAGTTTTTGTCAGCATTCAAGAGTCTCTCATGGTTTGCCTCTCTCCCTTTCCCCCACCATTTCCGCCCTTCTTCTCCCCCTTGGTCCTCTGTTAAGTTCCTTCTAATCCTCCTATACGTGCACACATATGATATTTGTCCTTCTCTGGCTGACTTATTTCGCTCAGCATAACACCCTCAAGGTCCATCCATGTTGCTACACATGGCCAGATTTCATTGTTTCTTATTGCCATGTAGTATTCCATGGTATAGATAAACCACATCTTCTTGATCCATTCATCTGTTGATGGACACTTAGGCTCTTTCCATGTTTTAGCTATTGTGGAGAGTGCTGCTATGAACATTGGGGTACATGTGCTCCTATGCATCAGCATTTCTGTATCACCTAAGGGATCATTTCTATATTTCCAGGATTAAGCATGGTTGGGTAATGAATTAATGATTCTATGTGGTAGATTCTGTAAAGTTTAGAAACGTTAATTAAATATGGACTCCATTCCCAAAGAATTTATTTTCCAATAAAGGGATAATGTACGTGCATAAGTATTGTTAAAAATATAGAAAGTAATTCATATGTCAAAAAGAGTGTAGGTAAATGCTACATAAGTTTCTTAGGCTACTGTAACACATTACCAAAAACCTGCTGACTTAATAGAAATATATTCTTTCACAATTTTGAATGCTAGAAGTCCAAAATTAAATTGTCAGCAGGGCCACTACAGTGCTAAGTGAGTTTGGTAAGCAGGGGAGAGTGGATTATTTCTGGCTAGGTCAAGGAGGGAAGGTTTCATGGAATTAATAGTATTTAAAATAGACCCGGAAGGATGGGTTAGATTTGCACATGGAAAAACAGAATAATGGCCATTCCAGATGGCAGGAACAATATTAATAAAAGGGGGGGGGGGTGGACAGTGAGGAAATTTGGCCCGAATGTGTGGTATATTAAACCACAAGATTAAGTCAGAAATGAGGTTAGAATTAGATTTTAGATGGTCATGAATATTGGTTAGAAGTTGTTTGGTAATTAATCTAGAATTACTAAAGTTGTGTGTGAACACCGGTGACATAATCTTACAGCTCCTGCTTCAGAAAACCTAATGAGGCAGCAGTGTTTAGGATGAGCTGGTCTCCCTTCTATTGTCTCTCTCAATTAGGAGATCACTGCAGTCAAGAGAAAATGAAAGCCTAAGACAGAGGTACCAAGAAAGGAGAATTAGTAAGACTTGGCCACTTACTGGACACCCGGGGGAAGGAGGAAAGCAAGAATGATAGATTTTGAGTCAAGATGACCTGGACAGTTGAGATTAAAAAAAAATAACATAGTCAAAAGGAGGATGATTTTTAAGTAGGAGGATAAATTCAATTTTGATATACTGACTCTGAGATTTATATAAGGACACTGGAAATACAGACTGGAATTTGGGAGAGATATCAGGACTAGAGATATAAATGTGAGTTATCAGTAGTGAAATGACTGAAGTCATGCAACCCTGAAAAGCAGTGTCAAATTATGGGAAGACTATGAATGTGAGGTTTGACAGATATATTCACATTCTGTCCTTTACATTACCTGCTATATGACCTGGGACAAATTGTTTAATCCCTCCACTTTCTCATATATGCAGAGGGGGGAAAATAATATTATCCTTTAGTTAGGATTACAGGATTTAAGTATTTAAAAAGACCTATCTTTTAAAGATATGCTTTCATATTTTGGTGGCATGATTCCCAGTAAGAAATATATTTATTTTACAATCCATTATCTTAAAAATTTATAATACACTTCTTATAAATTTTTCCCTGTGATACTATTTCATTAAAAGCATATTGACTGTGATCTTCTAAACTGATTTCATGACATATGAATAACTTGCAACCCACACTTTGGAAAACACTGGTTCCAACCAGCATCCTATACTCAGATCTCACCATTACTATACACTGTTCCCTCAACTTGCATTTTTGTCACTTCCTCTACTTGGGCTACTTGTTAATATCCTACAATTTCTTGATGGTCCAAAAGAAATGATAACTGTTCATTTACTCTACTGTATCCATATAACCTTCTGTCTTTAAGAAAGGTGTTGTGGAGATGAGCACTGGGTGTTATATGGAAACCAACCTGACAATAAACTATTAAAAAAAAAGAAAGAAAGAGAAGGAGAGAGATGTATCTATTGCCCAGACTATGCACTCCTTGATGACAGGAACTATATGTTATTTACCTTGGTAAAATGACTTGTTCATAAGAAGCATAGAATAAATTTTAATTTATTATTATAGAGAAAAGAGAGAAGCTGTCTGAGGAAAGAACTTGTTGGGCACTTATATCCTAGGCCCTGTCAAGGGATCCTCATGAATGCTTCAATTCTTCCTTCTCTAAATGCCAAAGCTTCCACTGATTTTTTTAAGGCAGAACACCATCTCCTCATTCAGAGCACAAAGACATAAGCCACTAATATTTTGTCCACAGAAACCTGAGCTTCTTCACAGTGGGGATGGGAAGGTTTGGAAGGTATAAAATAAATCTGAGGAAGAAAGTAAGATATATCTAGGACTTAGCTCTGGGTAAAATAATAGAAAAGTTCCTACACTGGTCTCTTTGGATTGCTAAATGACAGAATCCAATAAAGGCAACCTGAAATAAATTACTAAGGCAAGTAATTCATTTTAAATTATTAAAGTTTTTTTCGTTTTTTTTCAGACCCTGAAAAACTTTTCTCTGACAGAAATGACCCCTGGCAACAGTGACATTCTGACACCATGCGTGATGCACACTCTTGGGAAGTCTGAATTCCATGTCACAATGGCTCTTTTCAGATTACTGGTTTTATCATGCCTATCAGCGCAATTAAACTACTGAAGTTTCTAATGGTCTTCTGTCCAATTTGTAAATCATCATAAAGAATATGAAGTCAACCAAATAAATTTGCTTCCATGTGATTCACTGCACAACCAGAGGCATGATATTAAAATATATTTTAAAAATGGAAAAAAAAAACCTCTTTTTGATAACAATGAATGTCTTCAGAATACCCCTTATATACTAATTTTGGGCTGGTCAGTGGAGGGGACTAACAGTTCAATGGGTCTCATAAAATGAAGTCTAGGCAATTTGTTCCTCAGGAAACACTGCTCAGGCCCTGAGTACAGAGGAAAGATCAAAGCCCCAGAGTCTCAATTCAAGTTTACTCTCAGGCCTAGATGTCTAAAGGATGATCTGCATTGGCGGTCATTATGGTTTGGGTAATTTGCATGCCCTACCCTGGGCCTCAATTTACTTATTTCAAAATGAGACTATTGAACTTCTACTTAACAGACTTTCAACCTGTAATGTCTGATGAAGCTCTACCTTTAAATCCCTTTCACCTCAATTATTAATCTTAAAAAATGTGAAATGTGTTTATAAAGTTCTTTGATGTCTTTAAATGCTATTCAACACAATAACAGTACAATTCACTAAGCCTAAATTTTATCATTTTAGTTTTGCCTTAGAGGCCATGTTTTATGAAAGCCTTAATTTGCATCACCAGTAGCTGATTTAATAAAAATAAAGGGACCCCTTTTGGAAATAAATTAAAGTTGGTGGGGGAGAGCAAAGAACTTTATGCAAAGAAGACACACAAATGAACAAACTCAGGAAGCTAAATTTAGAAGGGGGTCAAATGATTCTGAATTCTGAAAAAGACTGTGGTCTTGTTAGTGCTGAGGAACTTGTCCTGGCTGTTTATGCACTGAGAGTTGAAGTTTCTAATGACAATTTCCCTAATCTGTGGCCTGTTAACACCATACCTATCATACCGTGTGCCCATTTCCTTGAAGCACAATTCACTGCATGGCAATTAGACCCATAGGTGAAGAGTCTATCCTGGAGTCAGGTAGATTTATCTTTGGAGACAACTCCGCTGTATGGAATGTGAGACACACAACCTAAATGGAAAATTCCTGGAAACCATTTCACAGAAAAAAGGATATAGTATGAATGGGCCCTTCATCTTGGTGATGAGAGAGAGAAGTGTAAAATCAATGAGGAGAAAGACTGAGAGACCGATGCCTGATGTGATATGATGAACAGCTCATTTGCCTTTGACAAAATCTTTTAAAACTGTCTTCCTGTCAAAAACTTTCTTCAACCTCTTTCCCCTGAATAATACCCTCTCAAAGAATGCATCCTAAAGTTCTGACTACTAATAAATTTTGTAATTGTATTAATAACAGTAGCTACTTCTTGATTACTATTATTATGCCAAGCACTGGAGATTACAAAAATGAATAAGAAACACATCCTACTTTTGGAGACCTTCCTGTCTATGGCTTTGAACTGTTGTAGTTATGACAAAAATAATAATAAGCATCATTTATCACTCATACCAGCCAAGCACTGTGCTCAGTGGGCAACATGCATAAGCTGTCCATCCAAGCCCCCTTTCCATTCATCAGATACCCTGATTGTGAGATGATCTTGCCCTATCCATGCATCATCTCTCTCTTTCCACTAAAAAATGGACATAGTAGAAATTCAGACCATAGGTAGAAATATTTCAACAACTTCTGGACACTCTATAGTCAACACCTAAGAACTATAGCCAATAATGAAAGGGTGCAGTGAACCAAAGTGAAAATGGAAGAAACTGAATCACCTTTAGTGCTTCAGTCTGTCCACTGTTGGACAGACACGATGGCACTCTGAAAACCACAATGCAGTGAACCCCGCATCCGGCATTCCAACAATGACTCAAGGAGATGAATGCTATTGAAGTGTTTTGAGACTCTCTAAGGAAAGACCTTGCAACACATTAACTGCAAAACTTAGGAAGACATCATAACCTTCTGGATTTCATTACCAAAATGTACATTTTCATCTAAAATTAAAAAAAAAAGATTGACTTTTCTTGTAGTATTGCACAACCTTTGAGTGCAGCATTAAAATGCTTTGCTTTTTCCCCCACCAACTATAAGCTTCTGTTTTCTTACCCTGGGCGTCTGAATCTTTTATATGCTCGGGTTCTATTCACTGCCTGTTATTCAGACATTGAAATCCCAAGTGTTAATTGTTCTTCCAAGTACATTGACAAAACAGCAGCTAAATAAGGGTAGACCAGACTGTGGTAGACTCTGACATGCATTTATGGAACAATGGGGCTCTGAGAGACAGCCTTGTAGCTCACGGGAAGACATAAGATGTGCTATTTTGACTGCTTCATAGCAGAATGGGGAACACACGCACACAAGGGAATTATGCATTTTACTTAGTTTTGCCCAAAGTCCTCAAGGCAACAGAATCTTGTGATGTCATCATGAACTTTTTTTCTCTCCATTTCCATTGACACAAAGGCTAAAAATTTCTAATGACATCACAAAAGAAAAAGGAATCTACTCTGATTCCATAAGAAATCTATTACCTTCAATGAGACTTAAATAAAAATGTGAGAATCCTTCCTGTCAGGGTGTATGTCACTGTGCGGATGCACAGTGGGTAACACCCTCCCTAATGCAATTCAAACCAGGCAAAGGAAAAAAAAATAAGAAAAAAAAAAAAGGATTCACAATTTAGGTTGAATAAAAAAGACATACTGAATATTGTGCCCAGCAAATTTCCTTTTTTTATAGAAGGAAATCATTTAAAGATATATTTCTTCAGGGATATTCAAATTTTTACTCATGCATGGTTACTATGTTACCAATGTTTTTGTCTTTTCTTGGGTTGGTCACAAAATCACAGAGAAAGAAGGTACAGGAAGCTTTCACTTACAGGAATGCAATGCAGCTCAATCTTTTGTTTTTAAGGTGCAGTGATTTTAGTCTCTAAATGTAACTTCAGGCAGTCTGAAAAGAAACAGGTTAAAATCTCTTTCAGTTATAATTGGTATTTCAGATTTAATTAAAAATTAAACTTTCATAATGTTTCACCATCCAAAGCAATGCATTATCAGTCAAGCGTGGCTTTTTTTTTCTGTTAAGGAAAAAAAAACCCTCTTTCCAGAGTAGTTTTTTAATGAAAAGAAAAGGATCTAAAGAGGAAAAAAAAAAAGCAATTCTGAAAAACAAAATATGCCTCCCTGTTTAGGACTTTATAATGATATGACTAGAAGCTCAGAGCCTCTGAATTTTAGCTAAATTCTATCTGATTTTTTAAAAAAAATACTCCTAAACAACAATTACACAGCCTAAACATTACATAAAATGTTAATTTTAGAGAATAAAGAAGAAAATCTATTATCCGAATACACATATTTAAGGGAAATTAGGACTTCACATAGAATTGGAAAAAAAAAATGTTAGATCTACTACTTTCAAGGTGGTGGGGCAGATGGTGAAGTAGAGGTAAATGAACATATTTAGCAATACAAAATGCCCACTGCAGTGTCTTGTGGGCTTGGCATGCTGTATACCACATCATCTATACATATATCTCATGACACACAGCCACTGCTCTGGGAAGCAGCAAGGGTCTTGAAGACTCAGGATTTGAACCAGACTTCTTGGTTTAAATAACTGAACTGCATTTCTTATCATGTATTTTCAATCTTCAGTTAAGAGTCCAGGAATTAAAATCTCCAACTACGTCATAAATGTTTGGGCTTAGAATGTCACACTATTTTTTTTCAATCCTTTCTTTCTTCATTTGACACCGTCTCTAAATAAGATAACAGTTAAAAAAAAAAAAAAAGAAACAGACTAGATTAAGTCATCCCTATTTTTAGCTTTAGATAACTGACACTACAGGATTTAGAAAAATATAGCTTTCTTAGTGTAAAATGAAGATAATACAATTATCTTCAGCTTACTTCACAGCACAGCAGTACATTTTTTGCATATTTGTAGTACTAAATGTTATATGTTTATGTCCACTCTCACATTAGTGCAAGGTAATATTTTCGTATCTCCACATATGATAGCGTGATCATAAATCACCCTGAAATTGCATCTATTATTAGAAATTGCATCTAGTTCCGACTAGTGAATTCTATTTTCCTTTTCCCTTGAAGTATATGGAGGAATATTTTAGGTATTGTGTCTACTTGATATATATAGATTTTAAATGCAAACTGGTTCAGATTCACGAAATCCATCCATGAATGGATCAGAAAAAAAATCACTGACATTGACTAACTAAACTTTTCCCCTGCTTCTCACATGCCTGAATTAGACTAAAAACGCACCAGTGTAAAGACAGAAATTATGGAGGCGTCACCAGGGACAACTGAATGAGAGAAGGGGAGTGCACATATTTCCTTATAAGGCAACAAAACATTCATAAAAGAAACTGACAAAAATAACTCATGCTCAGAATTATATGGAATAACAATAATCCTCGATAAATGATTCAGAAATATAGAAACTGCCCACCTCTATATAAATCTGAATTACTGATTGGTATTGTTCTACTCACCGCTTAAACAAGGTTAGTGAAAACCTGATTCACTAGTTCATACAAGAAAATGTGATGGAAACTAGGCTGCATATTTATGTATAAACTATTTAACTGACAAACAGCAGTTCAATTTAATCAGTCAGATTTCCTTTTCCTCAATTCACCAGATGTTGAGTCAACTGAACTATCAGTTCAAAATAAGAAAGTGATTTCTATGAACACGGGGTCTGCTATGTTACATTCTCCTCCTTCCTCATGTATTCCTCCTCTTTGACCTTTCTCTTCACTTCTGTTTCTGCATGTTTCTTCCTTACTTTCACTTTCTTCCTTATTTTTCCCCCTCTCTTTTTTTCCCCCTCGGTGAGGGTAATGAAGCTCAAAAATAACATCTTGTATCCTGTTGAGGGAAACTTGGTCACAACTATCCTTCCAGATGACAAACTCATTCTTAAATGTCTGCTTCCCAATCCAAAGAAAACAGAGCAATTGAGAAAATAGAGACGCAACATCACTTACCACTACCAACACCACCACTTTTAATTCCCATGCTACATTCATCACAAGGAAGACTAAAGTTTATTTATATTATCCCCTAACCTCAAATAGGACCACAAATAAAACTAATAACAGGACCATTTTGTGGCACTCAGGCAAACGGCTGGGCAAAACAGATGGATCTTACTTTGCGCCAGGACTCAAAAAATACAGTCGCCAACTCACTGTTGGCGACTACATATCTTGGCCCAAAGATGGACCTGGAAGTGGGACCAGTTGTCTTTGATATGAATACTGTTCCTATTCATATCTGCCTCATGAGATAATCATTAACTCTGTCACTATGTAGTGGGGTTAAGTATTGGATAGAAACTGGGAAAATGGTCATCAAGGAAGTGAAATATTCTGAAGGCATGTCGGATTAGATTAAGGACCAAAAGTCAGGGCTAGAACATTTTTGGCACTACTATCTACTTTACAACTTCCTGGGTTTTTTTTCAAGTTCAGTACTGTACACTATACCCACCTTTAAAATGGTAGGTTTCCAGAGTATGTGTGAACAATAAGAATAACCTGCTCTTGACATTTCAGGATCTAAAATCTGTTAAGGTTTTTTTAAGTCACCAAGATCGATCTCGGTCATTATTAAAATTGACCACCAGTGTTAGACTTCTTTAATCAGGACAAAACTATGTAAGGCTTTATAGATTACAGTCAACACCCAATGATGCACTGGGAAACAGCTCAGTCAGTAATCAATGCAAATTACAAAGCCCGGAAGAATGCTTCTCTTGGCAGAGACCCTTTAGCAAAAGAGTTGTGCATTCTGCACTAGTTAGAGATTCTGAATGGCTTTCCAGAGAAGTAGCAAATGCATTATATTACAGTAACCTATCGTATAACTCACAAGTCCAAAAAACAAAGCCCCAGACAATAAAGAAAACTGAAGGGGGATGAGGAACTAAAGATCTTAACACTGACTAGTAACAAAGGGCTGCTTCTGACCACACTCTACTTTTTAAAAAAATCTTCACATGCATAGAAGTTTCAGGAATCACCAGGTCACAAAACTTCAAGAAAAGAACAACAAAGCACTCCAGTTTAGGAGGTCTATGCTATTTCAGGCATTTCTCTTAATGTTCTCCCAATTCAGCATCGATCGTATCTTGCTCGGATTGTTTTTGAGAGTTCACTCACCGCTCTATGATTTATCCATTCTGATACTGCTCAGATGATTTTTAGGAGACAAGCCCTGTCTGTGGTCAGTGTAGAGGAAAATTATAATATTTTAATTATTTCACTTAGTCTTTTTTTTCTTTTCACTTAAAAAAATTTTATTATGGAAAATCTCAAGCTCATGCAAGAGTAGAGAGCTTAGTAAAATGAGCTACCATGTACTTACTCATCACCCACGGTCCATCTTTTTTTATCTATACTCACCCACTTTTTCTTCTATCAGCTCATTTTAATGACAGTTCCAGATATCATATCATTTTATCCACAAATACGTTAGTAGGTAGTGCTAAACAATAATGGCTTCTGAAAATCATAACAAATATCCTAATCCCATGTCAAAAATAATAGTGATTAGTTAATTTATTACATATCTTAGGTCAAGTGATTGAATTTTAATGCTTTTTGTTCTTTATTTTCATGGTTGGTTAGTTTGAATTAGGATCTAAACAAATCTACACATAATATTTAAGTCATAACTCTCCTTGAACTGATAAATCCCCATTCCTTTTTTTTGTTTTGTTTTTTCAATTTTAACTTTTTATTTTGGAACAGTGTCATGTCATGCTTACGGAAAAGTTGCAAAGATACTACAGAGAATTCCTATATTTTCTTTACTACCTAACATTAACATCTTATGTAACTATGGTAAATTTGTCAAAGGAAGAAATTAACATTGGTACAATACTATTAACTATATACTTTATTCAGATGTTACCTGGTTTTTTTACTAATATCTTTATTCTGTGCCAAGGGTCTAATTCTGGACACCACATTGCATTTAGTTGCCTTTTCTCCTAATCTTTTCTAATCTGTGACAGCTTCTCAGTTTTTTCTTGTTTTTATTTATTTATTTTTTTTATGACCATGATACTTTAGAAGAGTGGTGGTCAGATATTCCTCAATTTGGATTTGTCTGATGTTTTCCATGATCAGGTTGGGAGTATAGTTTTAGAAAAGAATACAAATGAATGAAGAGCTCTTCTTGTAACATTCTATCAGGGGATCCATGATATCCATAGGATTTACCACTGGGGATGTTAATCTTGGTCATTTGGTTAAGGGAGTGTCTGCCAGGTTTCTCTTTTCTTAGTTTTAATTAGCATAATTTCATTTTTAACAGTCTATTGAGGTGTAATTTACATAACAGAACATTCACCCTTTTAAGCGTACAATTTAAGGATTTTTAAATAATTTTAAATAAATTTAGAGTGATCATCACCACAGTCCAGTTTTACAACATTTTTGTCATCTAAGAAAGACCCTTCAGGTCCTTAGTCAACCACTCTTACCCTGAGCCCCAGACAATAACTAATCAGCTTTCTGTCTGTATATATTTACCTTTTCTGGACATTTCATATTCAGTGTGATCATACAACATGTGGTGTCATGCATGTGGCTTATCATGCTGTTTTTCAGAATCATCTATGTTGTGGTATGTAGAAGTAGCCTGTTTATTAACAAATAATATTCCATTGTGCAGAGATACTAAGTTTTGTTTATCCATTCATCAGTAGATGAACATGCAGACTGTTTTTTAGTTTTTGACTATTATGAACAATTCTGCTCTGAATGTTGACATATATACAAGTCTATGTGTGGACATATGTTTTCATTTCTCCTGAGTAGATATCTAGAAGTGAAATTTCTGGGTCATAAAGGTAACTTTATTTTAACTTTTAAGAATGGTTAAGCCATTTCCTAAAGTGGCTGTATTATTTTAAATTCCAACCAGCAATGTATAAGGGTTCCAATTTCTCAGCATCTTCACTAACACTTGTTATTGCATGTCTATTTTTATTGTATCCACTCTAGTTAGTGTAAAGCAGTATCTCTCTATGGTTTTAATATACTTTTTTTAAGGATTGATGATAATGAATATTTTTTTCATATTCTTATATCTTCTTTGATGAAATATTTATTCAAACAAATTTTTAATTGGGTTGTTTGTCTTTTTGTTATTGGATTGAAGAACTTTATATATTATGAGGACAAAAATCCTTTATCAGATATATATTTGCAAATAATAAATCTCGCAAATATTTTCTCCCATTCTTTTCATTTCTTTAATGGTATATTTGGAAGTATAATAATTTTTAATTTTACTGAAATCCAAATTATCAAGTTTTTATTTTCCATATCGCACATTGCTGCCTTATCTAAGAACCCTGTCAACTCAGGTCATGAAGATTTTTTAAATATTTTAAAAAATATTTTTATTTATTTCTAGGAGAGAGAGAGACAGAGACACAGTGTGAGCAAGAGAGGGTCAGAGAGAGAGGGAGATACAGACTTTGAAATAGGCTTCAGGCTCCAAGCTGGCAGTCAGCACAGAGCCCGATGCGGGGCTCGAACCCACGAACCGTGAGATCACGACCTATGCGAAAGTCGGATGCTTAACCATCTAAGTCACCCAGGTGCCCCATGAAGTTTTTTATAGAACTTTTATAGTTTTGGCTCTTACATTTAGGTTCGTGATCCGTTTTGAGTTAATCTTTGTGTGGGTATGAGGTCAGGACATAAAGTTATTTTTTCCATAGAGGTCTAGGATCATGGATATTTATTATTATTTCATATAGTCCTAGCACCAATTGTCCTAACACTATTTATTTAAAAGCACAAATAATACAAAAACCCTTATTCTTTCCCCCATCAAATTGCTTTGGTACCTCTGGCAAAATCAATTGAAGAAAAACATGAAGGTTAATTTTCTGAACTTACAATTTCATTCCATTGATTTACATGCCAGTACTATACTCTCTTTCTTACTATAGTTTTTACAGTAAGCCATCTACCTTTGTTTTCCTTTTCAAAATCATTTCCACCATTCTAGGTCCTTTGCATTTTCATATAAAATGAAAATTAGGATCAGCCTGTCAATTTCTACAAAAATACCTTTATTCTTTTTGATGCTATTGTTTTTTAAAATTTCATTGCTGCTGCTAGTATATTGAAATACAATTAATTTTTGTATAATACTCTGGTACCCTGTAAACTTGCCGAACTCCTTACTCGTAGGTGAATGCATACCTTAAGCTTTTCTATATAAGTTATTTCCTGCATATAAAAAGTGTTAAGTTTCTACTTTCTAATCTGGACACCTTGGATTTCTTTCTTTTCTGTTCTTTTCCCCCTCTCCTTCCCTTGGTTTCTTTCCTCTCTTCTTCTTTATATCTATTTATTCTTATCTTTCTAGACAAAAACCCCAGTACAGTATTGAATAGAGGAGATCTGACAACCTTGCCTTGTTCTCAATCTTAGGTTTAAAACAGGGTTTATTAGGGTTAAGTATGATGTTAGTTGTAGATTTTGCATAGATGCCTTTTAATACCTTACAGAAGTTCTCTTCTAGTCCTTTTCGTTGAAAGTTTTAATCATGAATGGACAGTGGATTTTCTCAAATGTTTTTTTGTGTATCCATTGCAATAGTCACAGAGTTCTCTCCTTTATTCTACTAATATGGTATATTATATTAATTAATTAATGTTTAACCAGCCTTGCATTCTTAGGAAAAATTCTACTTGGTCAGGGTGTATAGTTCATTTACACATTGCTGTGTTTGGTTGGTGACAATTTTGTTGACGATATCGGTGCCCATGTTCATGAGGGATAATGGTTTCTTTTCTCATGATGCATTTGTCTGTCTTTAGTCTCAGAATAATATTATTATCATAGTGTGAATTGAAAACACTGTTCCTTCTTTCTCTATTTTCAGAAAAAGTTAGGTATTGTTTTTCTTTAAATATTGGATGGGATGCAATGAGGACATCTGCATCCAGATTTTTCTTTGTGTGGGATGACTTAATAATTCTATCTACTCACTATTATATATCTATTCAGATTTTCTATTTCTTTTTGAAACAATTTCAGCAATTTGTGTATTCCCAGCAATCAGATGATTGTACATAAATTGTCTAATTTCTTAGAATATGTTTGTTCATAGTATTACTTAATCTTTTTAATTTTTAATTTTTTGGGGTGTTGGTAGTGATTTCCGCTTTTATTCCTGACTTTCATAATCTGTTACCTTCTCTACTTTTCCCTCTGTTATTCTAGTTAAATTTCTGTCAATTTTGTTGTTCTCTGCAAAGAATCAATTTTAATTTTCATTGATTTTTCTCTATCATTTTCTTGTTTTCCATTTCATTGATTTCTGGCCTAATCTTTATTATTTTCTTTCTTCTTAAATTGAATTTTGGTATATATTTATACCATGTCTGCATTTATCTCCATAATAATATAAGTGTAATTTATTTCTTTGGATTGTCGTTACTTTTGTCATTTCCCTTCAACCTAAAGGATTTTCTTCAGTATTTCTTATAAAGAAGGTCTGCTAGCAACAAATTGTCTCTTTCTTTGCTTATCTTGGAGTATCCTTCTTTTATCTTCTTTTTTTAATGTTTTTATTTATTTCTGAGAGAGACAGCAAGAGCAGGGGAGGGTCAGAGAGAGAGAGAGGGAGATACAGAATCTGAAGCAGGCTTCAGGCTCTGAGCTAGCTGTCAGCACAGAGCTCGACACGGGTCTTGAACTCACTAACTGTGAGATCATGACCTGAGCCGAAGTCAGACGCCTAACTGACTGAGCCACCCAGGTGCCCCATCTTTTATCTTCTTTTTTGAAGAACAGTTTTGTTGAATGGTTACTTGATGGTCACTTTTTAAAAATCTTTTTTCCTTCAGCACTTTGTTTAGGTTGCTCCTCTCCATTTTGACTTTAATTGTTTCTTATGAGGACTCAATTGTTAATCAGAGCGTTGTTTCCTGAATTAGTCTTTTTTCTCTTTCTTCTTTCCAGAATTTGCCTTTTTCTTTGGCTTTAAAAGTTTGACTATCATGTGTCTATATATGGATACTTTTGCATTTACCATACTTGGAGTGTGTTAAACTTCTCAAATGTGTAGAGTAATGCCATTCATCATATCTGGCAACATTTTGGCCATTATACTACAAATATCTTTTTTCTGTTCTTTTTCTCCTTCTTTCTGCTTCTCCCATTACACCCATTAGTATGCTTGAAGGTCTCTCACATCTCTGAAGCTCTGTTTATTTTCTCCATTTTTTTCCTGTTTTTCAGATTAGATAATTTATACTAATTTATCTTCAGGTTCACTGATTCTTTCTTCTGTTATCTCAAATCTGGTGAGTTCCTCTAGAATATTTTTCATTTTAGTTATTATGCTCTTAAACTCCAGAATTTTTGTTTCTTTTAAAATAATTTCTGGAGTGCCTGGGTGTCTCACTCAGTTAAGTGTCCAATTCCTGATTTCAGTTCAGGTCTTGGTCTCATGGTTGTGGGATCAGGCCCTGCATCAGGTGCCTGCTTGGAATTCTCTCTCTCTCTCTCTCTCTCTCTTCCCCACCCCCCTCCCCTGCTGGCAGGCTCTCTATCTCTCTCAAAATAAATAAACATTTAAAACATTTAAAAAATCTATCTTTATATTGATACTATTTAAAAAGTAATTATATTAATATTTTAATTATTTAACATGGTTTTATTTAGTTATTTGAATATACTTATGATGGCTGCTTTCAAGTCTTTGCTAAATTTGGCATCTCCTCTCCCTGCTCCAACCTAGAGATAGTTCCTATTGACTATTTTCATAACTGGGTATTGGTCAACTCTTGTTTCTTTACATATGTGATAATTTTTTCTTCTAAATTAACATTTTATATAATATATTATAGCAACTCTGGCTTCTGATTTTTCCCTCCAGGGGATTGTTGCTGTTATTGTTACTTATTTGTTTATTTAGTGACATCAATCTAATTCTGTGCAGTCTGTCTTCCTCAGGCTGTGTGGCTAATGATGTCTCTGATCAGTTTTTATAATTCCTATTTTCATTTTTAGCTAAGCTTTGCCCCTGTGTCAGTACAGTTTGCAGTTCACATCTAATGATTGGTCTAGAGTTTTACTCAAACGCCTTGGGGGAAGAAGCTAACATCCTTTGCTGATAAATATATGTATGGGTTGGAAATGTACTCCAAATTCACACAGTTTACATGTCTTCCTTGGCTCGCTCTTTTCATTGGCATTGCTCTTATCTCCTCTTTGCATAGGCTTTAGGGTTAGCCTTGGGTATCTGGATACCTTGGACCCTTCTCTGGTCTTTCCTGGAATATGTGCAGACTTCCAAACCACTAGGCATATGTGCTCATTAGTGCCCACTATGGCAGTCTCATTTTCCAATTATCCTTGTTAAATTTCTGGCTAATATGCCAGTCTATTGCCTTCCCCAATCTGAATTGCTATAATATTTATCTTCCCGATTTGTTTATTACTGAGATTGCTACTGTTTATGACACCTATAGGCATGTGGCTTTTCATGTTCTACTCCATCAAGTCAGGAAGATGTGAATTTTCATGGCTTGGCCTGTCCTGGTATATCTATTGTGCCAATGGAGTTTGGGTAAGGGTAAGCAGTGGAGATAGTCCCAGAGAAAACATCAGATCTCACTTATGCCTGTTGTCTCACCGCAGTTCTTCACATGGTCCCTTTTACTCTCATGTATCCAGTTTGGGTGATGTCACATATGATCTCTTTTTAGATAGTGAGCATAACAAAATTACAATATTCCTTTACCAAATAACCAATAAGCCTAATTCTTGTCCTTGTAATGCAAGTTTTGGAGGCCCAGATGCAAGGGGGGGGGAGGGTTATGGGTGAGTGGGGAGGTCCAGTTGCCATTGCATGAACGTTTCCATGATGGTTGCATGTATATAGCAAATCCTCAACTGCTTGTTTCACTACATTTCTAAAAAGTCTAAAAATTTTGGAGACTAAGAATGTCTGTTAATCATGAGGATTGGGAGGTGGTTGGAGGATGAGGATGAGGGTGCAATACTTTTCCCATGGGAGATAAAGAATTCTGCATGACTTTACAGACCTTAGAGAAATAACTCACATTGAAGAGCTAGAATTACATGATTCAAAATGGGTTGCTAGAAAATTTGGAGCTAGACTGGGCTAGAATAAACCCATTCCAAGCAGTTGTGGAGAACATGTCATCTAGATTCAATCTCATACAAAATAGCAGCTCCAACATCTCTCTAAGGAGGCTCAAATGCTGAAGTGAATCAAGTTAGTATTTTCCAACTTATTCACTCAGTTTCCTGGCATGGCCAAGCTATATCTCCTCAGGAACATACTAAAGGAATATACTTCTCTGGGAGCTTAAATAACTCTTGTAAATCAGAAAGTTCCCATATTGAAATAGGGAATAATATGCACTTTAAAAATGATTTTTGCTTTACATAATGATCCACAATAAAACTCTCTTGAGAATAGATTCTCCTAGAGCATTTAAATTATGAATAGATTTACAAAATCACTCATAACATAAAATGAGATAAACAGGTAGTATCTGCCTTTAGGATTTTCAAAACTTTTTTTCTTTCTTCATGGACATTGAAAGGGATGGGAAAATCAGCAAACTTTGTGTAGCAGAAATTCAGAATCTATGATGCATTAACTTTGAATATCTTACTGACATTTTTGGATCAACATTAATCCTTCACATCTATAAAGTGTCAAACAAATCAAAGTATTCACCAAACTTCATCTTACTAAAATGTCACAATAATTCACCTTTAACCCAGGAACCTATAACAAGTAAATATTACTCTTTCTATTTGGAAAAAAAGGAATCTAATCCATAAGATAAAGCATGAAGACGTTATATAAATTGCTTAAGGACACAGATAAGACTGGTGATGGAGTATGTGATAAAATTCCCTCACCTAATGAGAATTAGGCAATATCCAGGCTATAACAAAGAAGAAATTGGAGTCTCCACCTTCCATTTGTGTGTACATTATAGCAGAATGAAAATAAATTTTAAAGGAGGGTTTTTTTTGTTTTGTTTTGTTTTGTTTTTTTAATCCTATGAAATGGCACTTCTCCAGCTAATTTCTCAGGTAAAGTGGGTGGATAGTTTTTTGGCTGTATGCTTTTGTTGGACTTTGCAATTTCTATAAGAGAATTTCAACACAAACCCTAATTTGATTACTATTTCTGCTATTAATTAACAAAAATAGCTGTTTTCCAGTCATACAATCTAGAATTCACTGTTATTTCAATTAAAGGCATAACTTAGACAAATAATATTATAAGAAATTACAGTTCTTCCACTGGAATTTAGTATCTAAAATATTCCAAAATCTTCTTTTGAATTATATCAGAATGGAGTATCATCTACCTATTCCATATCTTATAAGACTGAAAATACCAAATTACACATCACTGAGATGTTATTGATCTATATTGAGAGCTATAAAAGAAGTATTCCTATAAAATATTCTTTGTTTCTCATAAAGGTTAATATTGATCATGGTATTCATGATATAAATATAGTGATCCCTTTATAAATTGAAGAGGAATAGAGGAAAACAGTTCTTTCTAGTCTGAGGATCAGCAATGTATTTCTTCAAAACATACGGTTAAGAACCCAATTTGCAAATGTGTATAAGATTCTATATAAGATGATTTTTAAATATATAGGCCGAATTCTTACATTTTTACCTTATGTTTTTAGCTTTCAATTACTTCATTTATATCATATATTTCTTTATATTTTATTTACTTTCATTTGTATGTTATATATGTATATATTATAACATATATGTATGTATCCTTTTAAACCATCTTTCTTTAAGGGGTACCAGGGTGGCTCAGTCAGTTAAGCATCCAACTTCGGCTCAGGTCATGATCTCGCGGTTGGTGGGTTTGAGCCCTGTGTCGGGCTCTGTGCTAACAGTCAACTCAGAGCCTGGAGTCTGTTTCGGATTCTGTGTCTCCCGCCCTCTCTGACTCTCCCCTGCTCACACTGTCTCTCTCTCTCAGAAATAAATAAAACATTAAACCATCTTTCTTTTCAGAACAAAGAGATGTCCATCTATGTCTCTTTATCTGCCCTTTTGTATATCAAGCCATCTAAAGTTACAATAAGATATTCTAAAATTTTAGATGCAATTTCAAACTGCAACCTAGATCTTCTAGAAGCCAGACTTGATAAACCCATCTATGCTTTCATGGTGACTTTGTTTCATTTCCTTCTACCTCAAAGCGATTCAAATCAGATGTCTGAAGCAAAGTAATAGATTTGTATCATCAAGGTCCCAGACAAACTTAAAGCTTAGATAAGCATCTTTTTGCTAAGTCACTTGAAGGTGATTCTTGGCTTTCTGCGCAAGAAAAGAAGAGTATGGAACCTATTTTCAAATCATTAATAAAGCATAGAACAGAGGGTGGCCATCACCAAGTGTGCAGGCTGCGTTTTGCACAAGGGCACCCAATCTAGGGGTGTTCTCCACTCTAGAAGCTATGCCCCCTGGCCCAAGCTGCATCAGCTGGAGCAAATTATTTGTATAATGTGCACAAAGGTGCTGAAAGAGGTCACATTTTCTAAGTTGTACTAAACCTTTACGTAAGTTACAGAGGCCTAGGGTAACACATTTCTATAGTATTTCTAACAAAAATATAATTAATTCCATTAATATTTAGCTGACCCTCTGTTACATGTTACACAAATATTCAGGCAAGCCTCCTAGTAATGCCCTTACCACATGAACCTGAGTCTCCATGACTTGGACTAAACAGAATGTTAATTATATATACAGTTCACCTCAGGCAAACTAACTTTGAAACAGACCAGGAGATAAAGGGTGTTTCTAACACTTTCACCATAGATGGTAACAACATATAGCAGGTCATATTCTCAACGTAGCAAAGTTTTTGTCCTAAGTTGAGACAAACAGTGGATGCAGACATGATGTTATTCATATCATTACTATTTCCTTAAGTTATCTTTAGTTTGGAAGTTTCAAACTGAGAAAGTGATAACAAAACTTCAGTAAGTTCTGAGACACTGGATTCTGTGTGTAATGGAATACTTTGCCTTTAAATTTAGCTCATGGTCGGGCCTGGGTGGCTCAGTCAGTTAAGCGTACTACTTCAGCTCAGGTCATGATCTTGTGGTCCGTGGGTTCCAGCCCTGCATCATTGCGCTCTATACTGACAGCTCAGAGCCTATAGCCTGCTTCAAATTCTGTCTCCCTCCCTCTCTCCTTCACCCCTCACCCATACCCCCCGCTGTTCACACTTTGTGTGTGTGTCTCTCTCTCTCAAAAATAAATAAACATTTAAAAAATCAAAAAATAAATTTAACTCGTGGCTTCCACTCTCCACGGAAGACTTTATACAGTTAACTCAATGAATTATTTGCAAATGAGGATAATACATAACACATTTGTACATAAACTTTTCCTGACTACAAAACTACACATGCACATTGGAAGACACACACACATACATACACACACACACACACACACACACACACACACACACAGGAAAATACAGAAAAGTGTAAAAAGAAAACCAAAGTCTGATCACAGAGACTATCAATTACTACTGGCATTTCAGCATTTCATTCAAACATGGCAAATTTTAATCTCAGTTTGGCTTCTTTTTCTCCTGCACATCACTCGGTTGCTTCCATTCCCACTATATGGTATGTAGTCAAGCAATAATAATTATTTTCTACAAACTAATTTAGCAATGAACCAAGTACTACTGTATTTCATAGGTCAGCTATTATTATTCATTCTTATTATTATTCATTATTATTGCTCATTATTACATGAGTTGAGTTTTATTCAATCATGCCCTGTAAAGATTATCTGTTATATATAACGAAGTATGACATTACACAAGTGTTAGGGCATTTCTGTTCTATAATATAGATGTTAGAAATAGCTTCCTTAACCCATGGAGAACAAAAATAAAATGGTATTTTGATGCTAAGAAGTCAAATATTATATATGGAGGCCAAAGGGAAATTATTTTAGACAAGATTATTTCTTTGATTTTATTTTTACTATATTTACCACAACACTATAATATTAGTATAAAAACCTGAGAGTTAGCTATGCTTACAAAGGTAGAGCAATAAAAGAGGCCAACAGCATATATCTCAAGAGTCTAATCCAATTCTATCTGAGGAACTATCCCCTTTCTGTGAGCTCTGTCATGTAGAATTACATCATTTCCCATGGCTCAGATTATCTCCAATTCATAAAATGCTTCAACAAAAACTGATATGAAGTAGGTTCTATTTTATATTCACATAACTTCCTTCTCACTTTGGCTTAGCACGGAAATACACAATACATCAATATGTGTTTCATTAAGACAGTTGTTTCGATGTAGTAACAGGCTGGGCAAATAGAGGAAGTGTGCTGGATGTAATTTATTTACATTTTAATAAGACCACAGATGAATGATACCACACAGGAAGCTCATAGTAAGGTTAGGGAGAATGGTGACTGACAAACTGCCTTGAAGTTTGGAAGCTGTTAAGTATTACTTAATCAATACTATTACTTCTGAATTAAGATAGGATAACAGTTCCACAGGGATAGGTATTGTGGTTTGTGACAAACATTATGCAATGCAGGCATTAAAAACTGAGGGGGATATAAATTTTCCAAAATATGATAAAAAATTAAGATTGTAACTTAGAACATAGATCAAGTGCTACCGTTTAAAACAGATGTCTCCATGATATAAAAATCTCATCAAAGCCCAAAGAGTAGGACTCTACTTCCTTAATGCACCAAAGATTACTGCTAAAATTCCCATTTAGTAGAGATGCTAACTTCATGTTAGCATTTGGATTTCTCCTACTTTACATGTTAATTCTTTTGTGAATGGTTCTAAAAATCAGGGCAAGTGTTTTAATGAAATAAGAGATTCAGAAAGCAATGATTTTCAGTCTACAATTACAGTAGCCTGTACTATTCCTATTTCCAAATGCTGAGCAGGGCCATGTTTGTATGAGATGGATTATCACTGGTAATACTTCAGAAATTAATGTGCATGACATTTGTCTATCTGGTGTTGTCTGTCTATTCTCCAAAGAGAATTTTAAAAATCTTTCAAAAGTAAGTACAAAGTTTAATCAGCAAGTGAAGACATGATGGTAAAGGTACAATAGAGTAGGAAAAGTATAAGGCTAGGGTGAGGTCAATATACAAAGGATGTGTTGTAAATTCTAATATATTTGCTTGAATATAAAACAAGACTATGACCGTATTTATGTTAGTTACTATAAACATAAATATTTTATTAGGATTTGCTGTCTTTGCATTTTTTCTTGTTTATATTTTATCTACCAACTAGAAAGTTATAAGTTCCCTAAGAGTACATGATTTACGTTTTTCTGTACTACAATTCATAGTAACTAGCATGAGGCTAACTAAAAAATTGATTCTTTATCAATATTTGCTGATTTGATTTGTGTGAAATATAAAGAATCTGGTCAAAAGGGTAAAATATCAGATGTTCATGTATATTGTATAAAAGAACAAAATAAAGAATTCTGAAAAATAAAATAAATTAAAACAGTAGATTGGAAAAACTAGAAAGATTATGCTAAACTACATTAAGACAACAGAATTAATTTTAAAAAATTCATTAAAAATAAATCAATGTAAGTGGACACTTAAATCCCACATAATACAGAAGACTCTCAGAGAAAGGAAAACGCCATGTTGGCATCATGAAGGAGATTTGTCCTTAAATCATATATCATTTGTGTCATTGATATAAGAGTGATAAAGTATGATTGGAAATTCCAATTTCCTGATTGTATAGAACATAAGCAATCTATATTACAGAGGTCTATGAATTTTCTGAGATGATACCAAGTTTTATAGATGTTCTTGATTAGAATCTTAACACTATTATTTCAGATGTAAAAACTCATAATTTTGATTTTAAATAATAATTTTATTTTCAGCAATTTTTAAAATCCACATTTTGATATGGTATACAATTAGGTTATAAAAACCTTCAAAGTATACTTCATAAAATACTAAATGTGATGTTTTACTAGTTATGCAAGGACAATTTAATAATGGGAAATCAATTACTATAAATCCCTTTCTGAATTATCATGCTCCTAATAATCCTATGTTTTTAGAGAAAGAAACTATGCAACTGAATTCTAATGCCCAGCAAACAATTCTGGCATAGAGTGTAAGTACTGAATAAACGTGTGTTAGAATTGACCTGAATTGAAAAAGACATCATAATAGAAGTCTATGTCCATCAGTTAGAGTTTAAAAATATTTATCCAAAAGGCATGTAATGTACTTCAACACTCATTCTTTATAAACAAAGGGTTAGAAACAGTACTCTAAAGAATATCTGTCTTAAATCTACAACTAATATCCACCTTACAACTATGAAAACAAAAAGAAACACAAACAACTAAAGACATTACCACATAATCAAGAACAAGGATACTTCTTATCTTCATGGTTACTTAGCTGTTTGGGAATTTCCAGTAATAAAATAGGACATTAAACAGAAATAAAAAGGAAAAAAGAAGATAAAGTCACCATTTGCAGATAATTTAATGGCCTTAAAAACTCAAGAGAACTTTTATAAAAATTACTAAAAAATTATTAAGAAAGTTGATTAAAATAGCTAGATAATAAATACTATATACTGCTATATGACATATAGGGATGTTGTTAAGAGTGTAAATCATAAGATTTCTCATCATCAATAAAAAATTTTTGCTTTTCCTTTTCTTTTTACTGTGTCTGTATGAGAAGATGAATGTTAGCTGCACCTATTGTAATCATTTAAAAATTTTTAAATTTATGTAAATCCTGACAAATCATAACAAAACCATTGTAAAGAAAAATATGGCTTTTCTTGGAATATACACAATAAAGGACAATAACAAGGACACAGCATGCCTTTACTTAAATATAATAAAGAATCTGGGTACCAATATGAAGAGAAAGACACAATTTATTTATTATAAAACATTACATAAATAAAAACATAAGAGGCTCCTGAATGTGAAGACTGAATATTGCAAAGATACTGATACTAATTTATAGGTTTAATAACCTTCTAATAAAAATTCTGATGGAACATTTTTACAAACTGAATGTGGTAAGTTAATTTTGAAAAATGAGTGGGTGACAATAGAGCCAAGTATTTTTGAAAAAAGAAAAATAAGGACGGTTTGACTTAACCGGTGTGTAAACTTACTATGAAGTTCTAATGGAAACAGTATGGAACCAGTGAAAGAACAGATAATTCAAAAATAGATCTGAATGTTGATAAAAATTAGTGAGCAATAAAGATGATACTAATGGGAAAATAGTGTTGGGACAACTGATTAACTATGGGGAACAAAATCAAACTGCTTATCACATACCTTACGCTAAAATAAATCCTGGAAGGAACATAGAGTTAAAAATACAAAATAAAGCCATGATAATACCAGAAAAATGGTGAGTCCTTATCAGACCTCAAGTTGATAAAAAGAAGATAAAAGCAAAGGCACAATCATAGGGAAAGCACTACAATAGAATTGTGGTGTTCTCACATCATATGAAAACTGGGAGAAACATTTTTACATTACATTTGACCAAAGCAGTGATATAACATTTTAAAAATCTTGCAAATCATCAAGACAACAACTTGAGTAAAGAACAGAAGCAAACAATTACAGTAAGAAGAAGAAGAAAAAAAAAAAACAATGGTAAATAAGCATATGAAAGATTCCAGCTCCATGTTAATCAAATTATTGCAAATTACAACAGAATAAACCAGAGTGGGTTTTTTCCTGGTGAATTAGCAAATATTTATAAAATAATACTACTCAAAGCAGGTAAGAGTGTCCTTAGAAAAGCACTCTCATATACAATTTGGGAAGAGTTATCAAAAGAAACTTGAGAAGTTTACATACACTACCCCAGAGATCAACCTTCTAAAAATGATGCTGAAAACATAATCCAAGATGTAGATAAAAGTATATGTAGATACAAGCATACAGATATAAGATATGGTTGCCAGAGCAGTAGGAATAATGGTAGAAAATAACTGACATGTCAAATATGGAGAAGTCTAAAATTTTTTTGGTACGTAAATAAAACATAATATTGTACAACCATTAAAAGTGACAATTTCATGATTCTGAGAATAATGTAATTAATGCTAATTGGAAAAAGCAGAATATCGACTATATGATCCAAATTTTTTAAAGAGTATATACACACACATCCACTTAGAAATGTACATAAAATTAGAAGGAGGTGGAGCAAAATCTTAGAATTGTTCATCCCTGATTTAAATTTATGCACTATACATTTTTTCTATTTCCATAATTATATGCAATGAGCAGATCTCATGTTTTAATCTGAACATAAAAACCCAAAACCTGTATTTTAAACCTAAAATGACTTTATATGTGTTCAGAACCCACTCAGGGGAAAACAAACACCAATAGAAATCACTTTTCTTACACATATGGAATTACTGTGCTCATTCATTTGTGGACCTCCATAATTTTGTGCATAAGGAACTTCTATTGAGATATTTGATTTTCTTATTTTTATTTCCAAAGAGCATAATACTTCCCCTGAATTAAAAGCCAAGGAAAATAAAGTCACTCTTAACTACCATATTTGACCTTAATGTTCTTCCAGTTCTCTGATGGCCCTGTCTCTGATCACTTCTAGATGAAGTTTACCTACTTCGTTAATAACTATTTTGGTACCAAGTTCAGTAATATTCAATCTAAGAATGAGTATCTAGCCCATTAAGCCAACACCAAGAAGTCACCTTCAACCAACTGTGACCAACACAGTGAATAGTGCTTTTCATTTTCACATCTCCTTTGCCTGGAACACCGGCCATGCTTAATATTCTGAGAGTAACAATGGATAGGACTTGGATTTTTCATCAGTGCTTAAAAAATAGCTGCCAAAGTCAAGACATGCAGTAACCTTCTAAGTAAGTTTGCTGGCTCCATATTGTGTTTGAAGGCACACCCCCTCCAAACGTCTGCACTCACCATCTGCTACTCAACTGCAGAATAATGCACTCAAGTCTGGTGTTGCTTGGCATAGGCAAGGATAGTCAATGTCCAACTCCATTCAGACATGTGCACCATATCAGGAACCTTATGACACAGTCCTCAACATCAATGCAGCACTTTCAAGCCCCACTGCACATCAATCAAGTATGTATGACAGTCAAGCTGATAGACAAAATCTAAGCCAGCCCTAAACACCTACTGTGCATGGATCTCTCCAGTTTGCCTGCAGCTCACCTTCTATTAAGATGATAGCTTTGGCCTAGTCTTCCATGCCAAAACAAGTCCATGGAGTCACTCTGGCAAGAAGAAGGGTCTATATCAATGTCAATGAACAAGTTCCTTGCTGCCGACCCTACCATCTGTCCTCCTGCTTCCCACCTACCTTACTTTATGTGGACCTTGATGAATGGGATTCTAATAGTCCAAGATTCTAGTTTAGCCAGCCTTTGCAGATGGGGTCAACATGACTGCCCTCTGGCCAAGCACCCAGGGTGACAATAGCTGAAGGTTACCAAGAAAGTGCCTTTTTGCAAATTTGATGTTGGAAATAAAGCAAATAAAGATGTTCCTACCTGTTTTTGAGGTTTGGGTTTGTGAAAAGAATAAGTTCAGTGCTTAAAATGATAATGATTTCCTTTTAAATTTTTTGAAATATTAAAAATGCTAAAGGATAAATCCCATTTCAACACTATAGATAAGAGAAATAAGATAAATAAAAATAAAACTGGGGTTGTTTTAAAGTATTTACAAAGTAGGTTTGAAGAAATGACTTGAAAAATCTCAGAAATATTAGAAATAAGACTTTATAATGTAATATTAACATAGAAATAGAATATTTCAATAGACATCAGATGCAACAATATTAGAGAATAGTGTACATGCTAAATGGAGAATAATAGCTTTCAGACCTATTCTCCATTAGCTGTATAGCACTTACAGACTTCATGGCTGAACAGCAGAATTTGATATAATTTTAAATATGATTAGTTTCTGGAGAAATAACATTTTTTATCTTAAAAAAGATATTATATGAAATGCAATAAATCAATATTGCCTTAAAATTGAAAATAAACTATTTTTGCAAACATGTTGACAAATCTTTTCAATTCGATCACTACAAATGCACTGGAGACTGAGCCTAATGACATAAAACCAACAGAAATACCAGTTTCCAACCCAACTCAGCTTAATATAATGATACAATGATATGCCTTTATCTTTTCATTCAAGAGAAACTAAATATTTCCCGAATGGTTCTGGACTCACCAGAAACAACACTCTACCCTAAATTAAAAATATAGCATCATCTAGGCAATTTAGATAATAATTATAAAGTGATTCTTTACCACACCAATAAGATAATGAACATGAAAAATATGTTACACATCATAAAGCATCATACACAGAATTATTCAGAGCTTCTATCTCAGTGCTTTGTACATAGTAAGCACTTACTAAATGCTTGTAGAATTGATTAGAATTTAATTGAAAAGAGAAGTATAATGAGACCTCTATAAGTAGAATTCAGATCCTTTCAAGATCATGGGAAAAAGCTCAATCAAATTCTATTACTAGGTACATCAGTTGTCTTTGATGTTATAAATCAAGATGAGCTTCTATTGTATCCAAAGAAAATTTTTGTAGGATTATCTTTGGAAAAATCACAGTGGAATAAAATGCATGATTATTTTTAATTTTTAAATATATCCAAATTTTCTAGCATTCTTTGGTGAAATAAGATAATGCTATAGAAATCCTACATAAAACCCGAATTTACAATGTCCTGGCCTAATCATCTGGATAATCTCTTTGAATTTTCCTAAAATATGCTCCCATCCCATTTTCTATGGGAATTCTCCCACTGATTAACACAGAGAATGAGAATTTGGCCTGTGCTCTATAGACACCATTGAAATGTGGCCACCTGAGGCATGTAGGGAGGGCATCCAGCTGGCACGCCACATGTTGCCCTGGAGTAGAGTACAATGAGACGGATATTTTGGCTAAGACTACCTGGACAACCTCTACAAAGGCCCTGATTATGAAAAGGACTTCAGTATCATCATTGTCTCTTGAGTATAATATGAGCCAAGGAAACTTCTGTTTCTAAGTTTACATATTTTACCAAAAAAAAAAAAAAAGCACTTATAAGAAAAATCAAAGAAGGCTGGACCACTGATATCAGAATCTGAGGATATCCATATCACTGGGGGCAACTCTTTTGAGAACCACAGACACTTTAAAATCTAAAGCACATAAAGACTTGACCACAAACTGCAACACAGTAAACTCTGAAGGAAAAGGATGCAAAAACACAGAATACAAATTTGTCTTTAGTGCAACTATTAGATTATATAGCATAAAAATCAGTATGTTCATATACTACACATTTAAGAAGTATTTGTTGATTTTATTTGTACTTTATGCAACTTGTGGGAAAGGAAAACCATGCATTTTGAACTGCAATGCCAATGAAATAATTTTGTCAATTTTGAATCTTTTTTCAAAACACCATACGTGATTAGAACACATAATAATGCACTACTATTTTTGCCAATTTTCGTTTTAAAACCAAAGTTGTTTTTTTATTACATAAGCACAAAATCAGAATTTCAAAACCAGCAAACATATTTAGGAGTGAATTTTAAATTAAACCCACTTGATTCTTTGTTAGATCAACTTTGAGCGCCAGGAACAGTTTTGTAAAATTCCACTGGGGTAAATAGGGTAGCTAGGAAACGCTCCTCATAGTGAGAAGAAGCATATGCATTATTTTCAAGTTTTGTTTAGATTTTTTCATCCTCCTACTGAATGGTTCTAGTGATATTTACAATACAATACGAGTATAAATCTTAAGGGATTTATGATGTCACCAAATGCTGAGAAACAATTACAGCTGGGATTTGCATTTGTGTTTATGTATTATTTTGCCTATAGATTCCAAAAACCAATGAAGAAAAACTTTGATACAAAACATATCCTGAAACTGAAAGACAGATTCCATCTATCATTATAACCAGTTGATAGTAATTCTAAGACAGAGTTTGACAGTAAGTGAAACAAACAAACATAATGGTTTAAATATGCCACTTCAGCCACTAGAGCTGTCAGTCAAGAGGCTTTTTTTTTTGTATCATTAATTCAATGCCATACAAATAGGAATTCTTACTTTTCAATAAATTTTGGTGACAAGTTGTCTACACAAAGGAAACCAACACCTATAGGGAAACTTTTAATTTGTCATCATGTATGTCTAGTTGAACTTACTTAAAATATTATAATTGTGGGCTTAATTTACACCCACTTTTTTCCCTACAAGCTCAAGGAAACCACAATGATCACAGTGTTCCTAAGCCTAATGAGTCCCAATTTATGGCAGAAAATGGAAGCGCAGAGAGATAAAGAATACCATAAAGGATCATACTGCAAGTCCAGGAATATATTCAGTACAGTCATTTGTAATTTTAATAAAACCATAACAATTACCCTTTTATATTTTTCATTAACTTATCATTTTACTTAATTCAAAATATTGTGCAGAAAAGTTTTATTGATGACTAAGGTAACTGAACATCGTTATTAATTTAATTAGTTTTTGCAATTTGTGACCAATAAGATTTGGCTTACATCTTGCCTTTTTCTTCAGGAACGTAGAGACTTTATAAATCTTAATACCCTGATGGCTATGTAAGTCTTATGAGGCTATGAAATAATGACATTGAACTTGGCGCCTCTTCCACCTTTACTGACAGATAGCCTGAGCACCAAAAGCCAGCACTGCTGGTTGTCCATCATATCTAAATATTGATTTTCCTAAAACTTGTATTTTGAGACTTTCTTCATTTTAGAATTACAGGTAAAGTCATTTCCCTTTGATATAAACTGCATGCAATAAAGAAGGAGGCAGTCCTACACAATAAATATGTAGGGAATGGTTTTCCACCTCTGCATGCTGCAGAAAATCCCACAGAGTTAAGTAGGGTTCTACCAAGGCCACTTAAACATATTAGCCTATTATGCTCCACATTTCTTTATTGTTCTGAAAAAGCTAATGAAATGTTCTGGTGTAATGTTTATGCTGGAGCACTTTTAAAGGCATTTTCAAAGTGATATTTCTCTCATAACTCTAGAAGGGGGTTCCACTTCCTAGAAGTATTTAGCAGACCATGCAGAGACCATGTAGTCTGATTATCCAGACTGTTTAGTTGCATGGCTAGAGAAGAATTCTTAAAGATAATTACTTATGAGTGTCAGTATGGGTTTTAACATCATTATAAAGTGACAGGAATTACAAAATGGCAAGCATACATAGCATATTGTCCTATTGAATAGTACGGTTTAAAATACTGTGTATTGTCCATTCACTGATAACAATGATTTATATTGTTAATCTATTGGTTCAGGGTATCAATGTAAAGTTGAACAACTGATTCTCTAGACTCAGTTATTTTTAGAAAGCTAAGAGACTACAATCTCCTATCATGAAAACAGTCAGTATGGAAAATGAATCTTTGCTGTTGGGGTCTCAGTTTCATCTGTAAGATGAAGGAATCAGACCTATTGATCTCCATGATATCTTCCAGTACTAATATATGCTGTTTTTGTGATTCCAAATACCAACACTGTGTATTGAGGAAGAGCAAAGTAGGCAAAGAATAAGGAATAGGACTTCATTAAATTATTAGCTTTACAGCAAAACTGAAATTATACAATTGTGCCTTGAGTTTTCATACACCTCACCTACTAAACATCATAAATAATATGAATTAAATGGTGAATATTAAGGTCACAGGTGGTAAGATTAAGGTTAAAGCCAAGACTAAAAATATAATAATTGAAAACTGAAAAAATTAGAAACTTCTATGAAAATAATATGCGGTATGCCTTGACAAGGCAATTTCTTACACAATTATTCTCAATTACAAACAACTGGGTGAGATCTTAGAATTTTTTGTTTTTATTTTCAAGAAATCATACTATAATCCTAAAAATTATTTAACAGAAGTCATAACTCTGACTTTTACTGGATAATGCTAAGAATGCAGTATTCTTATTCTTTATAAAAAAAAAATTGATAACATTTAATACAGATACTGTACTTAATTAATGCCAACTATATTCCATATGGTTTATCTACATTCACTCATGCAATCCTTCCATCAACACTAGGGAGTACGTGCTATTAGAACATGGAATCATGTAGGCGGTTGTTAGTAATGCTAGACTATCAAATTGACTTATGGGTCCTTCTACTTTTTTTCAGTGTACAAAGCTAACACAGTGTGTCACCATGTTTCAAGAATAATATCACACCTATCAAATGTTTTTGTATTCTTCCTAATATTATCCAAAAGATGTAAATTCTTCCATGTTTTATTCTTCCATACATGAACATAGAGATTGAACAGAGATGAAATTAGGGGCACCTGGGTGGCTTAGTCAGTTAAGGATCCAACTCTTTTTTCAGCTCACGTCATGATCTCCTGGTTTTGTCAGGTTCCATGCTGACAGTGCAGAGCCTGCTTGGGATTTTCTTTCTCTCTTTCTCCCTCCCTCTCTCATTCCCTCCTTCCCTCCCTCTTTGTCCATTCCCTGCTTGTGCGTGCATGTTCTCGCTCTCTCAAAAGAAATTTTAAAAACTTTAAAAAAAGAGATGAAATTAGAAGGTATACACACTTTTTTCTCACTATAAGTGTGAAGATATATTCATAAATTATTAATTAGAGGCATAAAAACCAATAACCAATGAGAACGAAATGGCTTGAAATTACATTGAAAACTCTTTAATAAGTGGATTCCTATATAATAATGAACACTAGAATGGGCTCAAGAAACCTATAATTTTAGTCCTGAAGCTGCTGCTATCAAATTGTATAATATTGGGCAAGTTAACATTTAACTGCATCCATTTGTTTTTGCTTTTTTTTTCTAATATGGGAAGACTTAGGTCTCAAAGTTTCCTTCCAACAATAGCATTCTATAGCATGCTACCAAAAAGTCAAGTCATGATTTGCTTTGTTTCATTTATTACATAACAGTTATTAATGTAAATGAATGGTATTATATTTGTAGCTTTAACTCATTTACAGCAAAGACTGGGCCTGCTTTGTGATCATCTCTTTAACTGCAGCTCTGATATAATAAGGTGCTATCTTGAACATTGTGGGATATGTCATGTTCATTCTTGCTCAAGATACCTTGGCAGTAATTAGATAATATAAAAACTCAGAAGTACACGAATACTTAATCTTCTTAACTTCTCCCATAAATTTTGACCTCAACTTAATGGTCTCAGTCTGCTCACCTTGACCTCTAATATTGCTAAGTACTAAAGAAGTTTCTGGATATTGTGTACCCAAACCAAGAGTGGCAAGCATAAAACAGGTGGAGGTAAGGGCAAGAGTATTATAATTCAGTAAGATTCCTCATGCTCCCATTAGTTATTTAGTTATATTTGTTCCAGAAACTATTTTAACATATGACTATAGGAGAAGTCATGTGCAGCAGGCTAGTATTATTAAGTAAAATTTAAAAAAAAATCATGAGAACATGGAATATTAGGTTCTATCATTTAAGTATTTCTACCACTAGAGATACTTGATGACCCTACAACTTTCTTTGTAATCTGGAAATTGTTTGAAGATAAAGTCAGATAGTAAAAATGCAGTTTCTATACTGTGGATGATCAAAGGTCATTTGAAAGAAGAGTGGAGGTCAAGAGCAAACCCCTTAGGTCTACTCCAGAAATTTCACTAGAGGGTGCTCTTGGGCTTTTATGAGTTGTCAGTTCTCCAATAAGAAAACCAAGTATTGCTTAGAAAATGTTCTGCCTTACCATAAGTTGGACTCCATCATGGAACCCATGTCTAATTCCACATTATAAATGTAAGGATACTTCAAGTAAACCTTGAGCCTGGTTCTTATTTCCCTTTAAAATTGACTTGTTTCTACCGGTATTGTATTAAACTTCACAAGTTTAAGACCCATGAGAGATCTCACAGGTCTTCAAAAGTCTGCATTCTGATTAGGTAACTACAGAAACTTCCTGAGATATCAAAATGAGCTTAAATGATGAATGATGAGGTTAACTGATGAAGCTATTTTTGCAAATGTATTTCTGCAAACACAATTTTGATCTTGTAATTGGTTCATAATTTATATATCTACTGAAAGGATTTTCATTATTCTATAGGACCTGCAGATGTAATCTTACTGTCAAGCAGAATCAATCCCGAGCAATTATTTATATATTTATTGTTTTAATAACAGCATCAAATATTGAGCACTGAATAAGTACTTAATAAATATGTATCTTTTACTGGGTATAGAAATTTCTGTAGTATATTCCTGAGAAAATGTCATATAATTAATTCATAATCTCTACTCCATATGTTAGTCAATTTTCCTTTCGAACTATAGTTTTCACCTTTCTTGAATTTATACTAAATGATTTATTCTAATTATTCCTGACGATAGTTTCTTTCTATATGCTTTTTGTTTTTTGCTGCATTCTTAAGAGAAAATGGAACGTGGAAATTGTTTTCTGTGATTACTTTTAATGTTTATTTTTTATTTATTAGGAAGGCTGAGCAAGTTTTTTGTTTGTCTACACATTGGAAAAATGGCAATGGCATATGATCGTACAAAGCAATGCTCTTAAGAATCAAAATGAAAGTCTAAATAAAATTCTTCTTCTCCTTTAGAATGTAAAGAGTCCTGAACTGCTGACAGCCAATGGCCATTATGCCTGGAATCATGGTGACATCTCATCACACATGCTTGCAATATTGATGGCTTTAGCATCTTTACTGTTGATCGGATAATTCTGAAGATGATTATGGAATACTAAGGTTTTGTTTGCATTTCCAATCTGGTTAAATTTGAAGTTTCATTATTCCTTAATTGAGTCAAGTTAAACAGTTTCTCTCAAAAATTGGCTTGAAGCTCTTGACAAATAAGAAATTGAGGGCTGGAGAGTAGCCCTTTATAATGCATGATTCTGTATAGAAATATATTTTAACTTCTCATTTGATAAAAGACAAACCAGTGCCATTTGTGAATTCCAGCTCCTTTCAACATCCCACATGGACTGCAACCAGCATGAAAGGTTGGGAAAATAAGTGGATTCTGAGCTTGTGAGGGGCCCTTTGTGAGAAGCACCAGGTATTTAAGCATGCACATCTGATACATGTTATTCTCCCAATCAACTTGCAGAGGATAGAGTCACCAGCATATATTCAAAGTACGCTTCATCCAAGTTGGTTATAAATAAGTTTAAAGCACTCTATAAAGAACTGGCTAAATTCCCATGGATACTGTGAAAATAAAGGGAATCGATGAAAAGATATAATTATTTTAGCCCTAGATGTAATTAATTTGTGAGTGAGGTCATTTTCTCTCAAATACATTCAAGTTTCTCCAAATACAGGTCAATTTTTGCTGGCTGATGGGAGAAAAGACCTATTTGGTTTGAGTTTGCCCACGTTCATATTCATTTCTCTATCAGAGCAAAATAAAATGTCTCATAAGTCTTCACATCTGCAAAAGAGGGTTCAAGCTGAGGCAGAGTGACAAGTATTGCTGATTGGCAACAAAAAAACCTCTTAACTATTCGTAAGAGTTCTTTCTATGATTTCTTAGTCTAGTCTTTCTATTGGAAAGAAACAAAATAGTTCTAACATTTTGTGAATCAGATGCACTAAAATGTTTAGTTAGAAGTTACACGGCAGATCTAAGTCTAACCTGATTATTTTACAATTAGGACACTAAAACACATGAAAAACAAGTGGCATCCTATCCCATACCATGCAGTTAGTAATGGCAGGTATTATTCAGCGTTCCTAATCTGGTGTTCTTTCTATTGCACAATTTTCCAGTGCTACTTAGTTTTTCCCAAAGGATCTGTGTGTCATATCATAATTTCACGTTGACTTCCATTGAAATTCCAGAGAAAAAAGATATGGGGAAAATTGCTTTTAAGTAACCAACTCTTCAGTATAGGCAACATTCCTATGTCCAACTGACCTGGTCTAGTGGTCAGCTGACCTACATGAACTTGCATGCTCATTAAAAATGTGTGCATCATAGGGGCACCTGGGTGGCTCAGTTGGTTATGCATCCCACTTCAGCTCAGGTCATGATCTCATGATTTGTGGGTTTGAGCCCCACATTGGGCTCTGTGCTGACAGCTCAGAACCTGGAGCCTGCTTTGGATTCTGTGTCTCCTTTTCTGTCACTGTTCCTCCCTCATTCATGGTTTGTTTCTCTCTCTCAAAAATGAATAAATAAATATATATATATATATTTTTTTTTAAATGTGTGCATCATGAAGTACAGTTAATGTTTTCCCTGACTATAGAATCCTCGTATGTTTTTGCAGTTCCCAGACAATGCCATCCAGAATCCTGGAGGCATCCTTATTTCCCTGAAAGTGAGCTCAGTGTGAAAACTCTGCTGCTTTGCGAGAAGAGTGCAAGTGTACTCTTTGCTTTAAGCAGACTCAAAAAGCCAAATTCTGAACTTACCAAACAGGTAAATTAGGGGGTGATTATTCACATGATAAAAGCATTCACCACAGAATGCTTTTAGGTCATAAGCTGCTCTACTACATTCAAAATAAATTGTATTACAAAGCTTCTTTTTCACAATCAAGAGTCCATGGTCCCTTATCCAAAGGCAGTGAATGATTGATTGGTGGGCATAAAGTCCTACCACTTATTACCTGCCAGGCCAACCTTTCTTTTCCATATGCAAGAGGAATTAGGAGTGTAGTTCATTTTTAAAAAACAAACGAATCTTCACTCTTGAAAAAATTAGTAATTTTTGAGCACTTACTATGTGCCTGGCACAGTGCTAAGCATTTTATGCAATGATCTGATTTACTCCTCCTCACCCTAAGTCTAGGAGATTAATACAATTATCCCAATTATATATGAGGAAACTGGAATTCAAAAAGTTAGACTTAGTACTTAGTACTTAGTACGTACCCTGCCTAAATCTAATAAAATTATACCTTCAGAATTCAATCCCAGATCTGTCTAGAGCTCTGGCCCTCACGTGCTTTATAACATTGTTTCAGATGAAATGTAATGTCGCTCCTTATCTCTCACCTGAGCACAGCTGTACTCTGATACTCTGATGTACCTTCCCAGTGCAGCAATCCTGTCTACAGCAATAGAAGCTACACACGCAGCCTGTGTACAGAGACAGGGAACTCACAAACAAGGCGGCTTATTCTGATTACTGAGCTTTATTAAGCCAGAACTCATTTCCTTACAATTCCCACCCATTGGTCCTAACTTTACTCTGTTGTCACTGAAAATTACTAGAATCCCATTTGCCCATAGCTATCACATTCCCCCCATGGTTTCTTCTTTTCTAGGTAAAATTCTTCAATTCTTTGAACCTTTTATTTTATATAATGGGTATGTCTGTTGTTCACATATATTCTATTTTTTCTTGAAACTGGTTCTTCTGGAGCACTGAGAATTTATCCATGCCATTTCTAAGCAGGTATGTAACTGATAAATGCCTGGGAGGCTGCATAGCACAGTGGTTAAGGGCAGAAGCTCTGGAACCCAGAACAACTGGGTTCAAATCCAAGCTTTACCACTTCATGGGTCTGTTCCCTTAGTGAATTTATTCGATCTCCCGAACTTCAGCTACCTCCTTCAGTTATGAAACAGAAACAGCAACAGTACCTACTTTATATGGCTCTTATGAAGATTTAAGAGAGAAACTATAAGTAAACCAATTAGGGTCCTTTTTAGCAGGTTGTAAGTTCTATAAATGTTTGCGATTATTATTCACACTACAAGAGTAGGCAAACTTAACTGCCTAGAAAAAAATATATGGCCTGTACTATTCTATGGTATTGACTTTATTGTCCAGATATAAAGAAGTCAAGCTCTACTAGAATATGCTGTTGACTAGAGACTAGTGACCTGGTTCTAGTCCCAGCTCTTCCAAGCATTCCAACTTAAAGATCCTGGACTAGTCACTTTACTCAACTTATCTATCATACGGGAAATAGGACGATCTTTCTACCTCTAAAAGGATATGGTTTTATTCTAGGATTCTACAATTCTATGATTCTGTTCTCCTAGGCCCTGCATAAATTACTAATAAATTACTACTATTAAAATACTTTTCATCTGAACATTTATATTAATCTGTTAAGATTAATGTTTGCATGATAACTCTGGTTATGCTTTTAGCAAAATGCTCAGCAAAAATGGAGTCATTTATATATATATGTATGATATATATATATATATATTGCATTATATATGTATTACATTACATGTGCACAAAGCCATCCCTTAAAATGCAACACTGTTGCCTTTGAGAAACAGAATGTATACAAAATTTGTGAAAAAAGATTAAATCAGGGGCCTGTGGGTGGCTCAGTCCCTTAAGCATCCAACTCTTGATTTCGGCTTAGGTCATGATCTCAGGGTTAGTGAGATCCAGCCCCACATCAGGAGTAGCCTGCTTGGGATTCTCTCGCTCCCTCTTTCTCTGCCTCTCTCTCTCTCATCTCCTTCCAAATAAATAAATATGTTTTAAAAAATTATTTTTAAGAAACATTTTCATAGCACTTGAAGCTTCCCTAAGACTTTATTATTCTACTGAATACTTAGAGACCCTTACAGATAGGTATTATTAACTCCATTTTATAGATAAAAAAATCCTAAGGCACAGAAAGGTTAAAATGATTTGCATAAGGTCAACAACCGGCAAGTAGAATATTTTAGGATGCACCAACCTACTAAGTATAAGGAAAACCTACCATCTGTGCTTAAGTATTGTCCCTCAAGAGTACAGAAAGGTATTAAAAACACTATCCCATCAGAATTTGGTAACATCTATTAAACATTTTAAATCTCAGCTGCATTGTCAAGTATTTTAAATCTTGAAGAGTTAAAAATAATAGCACCAACTTTGCATCCCTTCAAATTTGTAACCCTTGGAAATCCAAAATAAATGTCTAACTCCTGACGTATAACCCCTCAAAGAGGAAACTTGAAAGAAAACCAGAGACAAGCTCTTCGTTCACGGTGCCTATGACGCCACGGATATACAAATCTGCCCCATTTTACAGTACACAAAGAGGAATGGAATTCAGCTGTTATCAGAGATAATAATAAACTTCTGTTGGTGAGTCAGTCTTTCAGCCTCAGATTTACATTCCCACTGTCAGCAAGAGTTTTTCAGTTAAACACTATTTAACAGTAAAAATTAAATAAACAACAATTATATTATCAAGACAATGTATTTTCATTGCTTTGGTGCTAAACTATCTGATTCTTTTCAACTTTGCTCTTATCTTTCTCTCTTTTGTCCATTTCTTAGCTCCCTCACTGCAACCCTTGCCGTTCTCCATGCCTGCTCTCTCCCTGAAGCCTCAGGGAAGAGGACTGCAAACTGCCTGGATGCCTGCACCCTCACGCTTCTGAGATTAAACCCAGACCAACCCATGGCATGGCTCCCGTTCTCTGTCTGAAGCCAGTGTCTGATTGAGTCAGATATGGACTTACTATCAAATTGAACAGCAAGCCCAGATTTTTCCTGTTGGATAAAAAGTATGATATCTATATATTTGTATAAAAATGTCTAATAAATTCTCACAAAGAAAATAGTCTCATTATCTTTTCACCTTATTTTCTCATTCTATTTTTAAAGCCATAGTGAAGGAGAAATTATTGTGGTCACTCTAATATATTCTCTCTTCTCCCTATCCAGGTCTTCTTTAGACAAAGCTAATTACAATAATTTCTAGTTTGTATTTAAGGACACTAGTTACCATTTATCTACAGATGTTTATTTGGACTAATGGAGGGGTGAGGTGGGGAGGTTATCCTTGGAGTAATAACTAAAGCTTGCTACTTCCTTGCCATTATATTGAAGGTGTTGGGAGGGTTTTTTGTAAAGCTAATTTTCTCCCAATGCCATTTTATTCCCCCAGGGAGTGAGCAAGACAGAAGAGTTCCTTCTCCGCAAAATAAGGCTTATAGCATTGACCAGGGCGTTTAAATGTATCTTTACAATTCTCAACTTGGTCTCCCAGGAACAGCTTTTATAGATTTAGATTTTTTTTTTTGTCATAAAGTATTCTATTTATTTCTCAGCAGCTGGTGTCAAAAAAGTTGTTGTTGTGTTTTTTTAATATTCCTTTTAAATAAATAAAATCTGTTTTCATATTGTGTAAAATTAGTTTTGCCTGCTGTGAGTTTGTGGCATTATGAAGCGATCATTTCTTCCCATGAATTATTTAAAGTGAGGATATCAAAATCTGACGGAACAATACAATGTGCTATACAATACAATTTAATTTTATAATATACCAGTTCATACTAGTATCTCACAAAGCACAGCAGTTATAGTGCATTGGCTCCGAATTAGTAGATCAGGAGTATGCTCCTCAGTTTCATATTTTAGTATCTGAGAGTCCATTCTTAATTTCACAGTGTGCTAGAGAATCACTCCATATTTGGTAGCACACAGATACCTAAAGACATTTTTGCTAACTACTCATGGAGGGCACTGATGTTTGACTAGCCTGGATGATATTTAGCTTCTTGTTTAAAAAAACATTTTTTATGTTTATTTTTGAAGGAGAGAGAGACAGAGCATCAGCGGGGGAGGGGTACAGAAAAAGGGAGAAACAGAATCCAAAGCAGGTTACAGGCTCTGAGTTGTTAGCACAGAGTCAGATGTGGGGCTTGAACTCATGAACCATGAGATCATGACTTGAGCTGAAGTTTCAGTTAAGCAAAGATGCTTAACTGACTGAGCCACCCAGATGCCCCAAGCTTCTTTTTTGTTTTAAATTCTTTAAGACACTGCATTTGATAGTTGGTCACTTTCTCATTCCTGTTGGCATTGTTAGCCTTTTCTCTGGAGTCTTCTGATCACTCTGTCTTATAGGACAAATAAATGTGTGTAACCATAATTATTCTCACTATAGAGTTTGTAGAGGAAGGAAAAAACAATCCACTCAAATTTCCCACTGCACCTACAGCATCCATGGCACCTTTTAGCAAAGCCGCTACAAACTTTTAAGGTGAGTGGGGTGGCATGATGAAATTACTAACGAATAAGGAAAGGCATGATTAGAATCTATAACAAAGTCTGGCTCAAGGAGACAGCATTGACTTGTATTTGATATATATGTTATGTGCTATTTATGTTATGTGGTATTTATGTTACGGTAAATTATAACCAAAATACTACATGGATTTTTTTCCTCAGTGAATTTTGTAGCACTCTATAAAAGAAATTACATCTGATTAACTCACTATACTGAGAGGATGGAGTCAATCGGCGTGTTATGTAAGCTTTCAAATCGCCTATGACAAAATTCAACCACAAACATTAAAAAAGAAAAACAAAACTCAGGAGGAAAGAACATACTGTGGGATGTTAGAGGCTGTTTTCTAGAGTAAGAAACTGGTTTAAAGCATAGAATAGAGATTACTGGGATCTTCTCGTGTTCATTCCACATGCTATAGACTAATATAATGCATCCAGAATAAAATTCCTGATTTCATAACACCCATAGGTCAACCCCTCTCCCCCACTAATCAGACTACCTGTCCTCAGTGACCCATCCAGTTGATTAGGCCAGGCATTGAAAGCCTTGGGATCCCTTTTGCCTGTCCCAACACATCTAATCCACCAATAAACACCATCAACTCAACCCCAAAACTACATTCAAAACCCAGTCATTTCTCACCTTCTCTGCTACCACCAACCTAAATCATGATTATCTTTTGTTTGGTCTCCTAATGGATTTCTCTGTTTCTACTCTGCTCTTAAAATCCATTTTCAGAAGAAACCAGAATAGGGTCAAAATGCAAAGCAGATCATATAATAATTCTCTTACATAAAATCCACAACATATATATGTTGCAGTAAGAATGAAATTCAAATTCAAAATCGTGATCGGCAAGTCCTATTACTGCTGAACACCTATCAGATGTCATCTCCTTCTACTTTTCTCTTACTGTGCTCCTGCCTCAGTGGTCCTTTCTGTCCCTCAAACAAGCCAAGCCTATTCCTACTATCTATCTCCACTCTAGCTATCTCCTTTGCTTGGACTGTCCTGCCCCTGTATCTTCATATGACCACACCTTCTCATTTACTTTCAGCTAAAACATTATCTTCACAGAGAGTTCTTTGTCCCCATGATCATGATATCTAAAGCATCCCCAATTTACTCTACCTTGATTTATTTTCCTTTGAAAGAATAACTACAATCTTTCTGGCTTTTATATATATATATATAGGGTGTGTGTGTGTGTGTGTGTAGTCTCTATCATATTTTAAGTTCCATGAGAATTAGGTTCTTAGTCATATTGCTACATTAGTTATCTATCATGGTGAAAGAACTTATCCTAAAACTTGGTAGCTAAAAAAAAATCATTATCTCATAGTTTCTGTGTGCAGCATGGGTGAATCTGGGTCAAAGCCTCTGGGTCAAAGTCCTTCACGTGGTTGTGATCAAACTCAGGTAGGTCTATGGTTTCATCTGAACTAAAATGGAGAATTCACATCCAAAGTCATTTACTGGTTGTTGGCAGGACTTGATTCCTTGCTAATTTGGTTTATACACAGAGCTGCCTCACAAGATATTTGGCTTTCCCTGGAGAAAACAACCCAAGAGAGAGTAAAAGAAGTGCCCAAGATGAAAGCTACACTTTTTGTTTTTAAACTTAATCTTGGAAGTAACAGCCTATTGCTTATATTCTTTTTAAAAACAAGTCTCTAGATCTAGTCAATACTAAATAGGATAGGGAATTACACAAGGAGGTGGGACATAGGATATGGAGATTGTTGGGGGTCCAATGAAGTTAGAAGTTACTTATCACAACAGCTTACCTCTATACTCTCAGTGTGCAGAACAGTTTCTGGAATTTAGTGAACAAATAATAAATGAATTTCCCACGGATTAGCACTTGAGTTTATCCTAATTTGACATCGTGCCAGTGATCAAGAAAAGAAAGTAGTGAATAAAATCTCACTCAAAGTAGTGACATTCAAATCATTCAAACTGAAGAGTTAGCTAGTAGGAAGGTTAGGTTGTGTGAGTAGCAAAAAGTAGCAATACGGCATCAGTTTCTTCATCTGTAAAATACAGACAGTGGTTGTACCATGTCCTTAGAGATTTCATGAGGTAGCTCATCTGGAATGTTTAATGTGGGGCCTCACAATTCAAAAACATTGGATAAATGTTGCCTATTCTTTTTTGTTGTTGTTGGCTATTATTCTTAATGAAAATAAATGCAAGCCAAACATTTTGGGAGAAAATAACACAAATTATGTTTCTAAAATGATGGTATCTGAGACATCAGATACAACTAAAAAAAAATCTATGGATCATTTTAAACTATTTACTAATGATATTATAGTTTAATATGAACCTATGACCAAAACGCCTAATAAAATTTTGGGACTCATCAAGTATGTTGAAAACAAGCTACAAAGGTTTTTTATTTGCATTTTTATATAAAATTAAGACACCTTTGAATGTGTGCATGATGCATTTCCAGTTTGTACAATCCATGAAAACTTAAATGGAGAAGGATGTGTGCAGTATTGGAACTGCAATATGTACAGTGTGACTTGGGGTTAAACCTTCTGAGAAGTTAAAGGGCACTAAATCCTGATCTATTATATAATGGGGTTATGAAAGTTATGAAGAGGGTTAAGCATAGAACTATTTATGAAATCCTAGAAGAATGATTTATGAAGTCCTAGAATATTAATGCTAGAGGACAAACTTCAAGTTTGGGGAAGCACAACTAGGGTCAGAAAATGAAATACTATTCTGAATTTTAAAGAATGCCTACCTTGAAAGGCAGTAAAGATTAAGAAATTAAGTAGTTGAAGAAATTCATAGAAAATACCAAAATAGATATGATGGTAAACAGATTTGAGGTAGGCATCAACTAGATGTCTTTCTTTAAGGTCTCTATTTGCAATCAAATAGGCAACATGAATCACAGTTTTAGTGAGGCTCCTCTAAAATCATGAACAGCATCGAAAAGATTTACCACTCTTGTCCTATTAGTGAGTGATACTCAATATTCTACTGATGAAAATCAGTATCAACCAGCTATTAGTAAATACCTATATATATAAATAAAACTTAAGCTTTCTGAATTTTGCCTAGTAAATATTCCAAAGGTATATCTACTGTTTTGAGAGCAAAACAATTCCTTCAATACCCAGCGTATGAGGTTGAATGTGGCTACCTGAAAGATACATCTACATCTTAAGGCTCAAAATGTGTGAATGTGATCTTATCTGGAAAAAAAACAGGTGTTTGCAGATCTAACTAGATTAAGGATCTCTAGATGAGATCATTCTAGATTATTTAGGTGGGCCTTAAATACAATTACAAGTCTTTATAAGAGACACAGGAAGGGAAGACACTAGACACAGAGGAAAAGGCCATGTGAAGATGGAGGCAGATACTATAGTTATGTGACCACAAACCCAAGGAACAGGTGGAGCCACCAGAAGCTGGAAGAGCAAGGAAGGATTCTCCCCTCGAGTTTTTGGAGGGGTTGCAGCCCTGGTGATTTGTGATTTCAGATTTCTTTCCAAAACTGTGAGAATATTTCTGTTGTTTTAAGCCACCAGGCATATGGCAATTTGTTACAGCAACCTTGAAAAACTAATATAACCAGAACAAGTCATTGTTTCACAGGGAGGTAATGGAATGGAGTAGGAATAAAAAATAGGCAAGACAGATTCAGATTTAAGTCCGGGCCTTCTCGATACAAGTTGTGTGATACTAAAAGCAAGTTACTTTATATCTTGGATCTTCAGGATCCTCATTAGTAAAATGGTGGTAAGTTCTCACTGTAGGGTCACTGTGGGATATGGAGATATGAAAAGTGCCCCACTTATTGTAAGCTTTCCAACAGCAGAATATTATTCTGCTCAATATTCAATAATCAATTAACCTGTTAATAATAAATTCAAAAGTATGTCATATACCTATAAAAGTTAAAAAAAACTATTGTTTTCCTTGAAAATCAACATTTTAGCAAGGTATTAATTAGAGCATAAGGGACTGATTCTTGTGGAAACTGGTTGTACAATACCACATGTCTCGATAAACCTTTACTGCAAACTGACTAGGCCATTTTAAGCAACCTCCTCGGTGGTCAGTAGAACCATATTCTGTCAGGTTCCTCACTGTCTCATCTTTAATATTCTCCTTAGTTTCTTATAGGCAAATACTGGAAAGCAATGCCAGAGTATTACTGAAAAATGTTTCCATCTAGCTTAGGTTTAAGACATCCAGATACAGAGGCAAAGACTGTGATAATAGAATTTTCCTAAATGTTACTCTAAGAAAATTAGCAACAGCATAAAAATCTCTTGGACAAAGTTGTCAAATTCATCCCAATTATGGACACCTTCAGTTATCCCTAACATTAAGGCAGACAAAAAATAATAAAAGGAGATCTAACAATAATTTTCCTAGAGAAAATATATAGGAATCATGCCATTCAGGTCCTTCATATTCAGGAATACCTCTTAATAGCATAAAATTGAGACTATAGTAAGATCTATTCAAAATACATACAATAAAATGAAATAAATTTTCAAGAAATGCTTTTTTTTTAATGCCCAGGGACAAACTGGGCAAATATCACAAAAAATAAAAAATAAAGTGAAAAATATAATAAATTAGCCATAACATTATTTGTGCCTATTAAATTTATTTATTCATTTACTCATTCATTCCCTCAACAAATATCTATTAAATGCCTAATCAATACGAGGCATTATGGTAGGCGCTATAGACACAGCTTTGAAGGAGATTACTATTTCCTATCTTAAAGGTGATCTTGGCAAAACAATCAATAAAAATAAAGCATGCGTTATAGGAGTACAATGTAAGGCAATTCTAATTAGTTGGAGAATTAGGGAAGGCATCCCAGAGAAAATGAGATTTAAGTTGAGATTTGCTAAGTTATTTCAGTGTATCTGACCAGAAGAGGAAATAAGGGAGGGGACTCAGGGAAAAGCCAGAATGAGAGTGAGGGTGGTGCAACGCAGGCTTCCAAAGAAATTAAGCATAACTGGAGCATAGAATTCTGGAGAAAAAGTGATCTGAGTCAGGCTAGCAACAGAGACCAGAGACAGCACATAAGATTAAAATTAAGGAGATCAAGAGAATATTGCATTAATTTTGGTGAGAAAGGTGGTCTTATAGATCAGCATGATAAGTTGAGTATGGAAAGGAGTAGACAGAGGTAAAGAACACTTAACAGGAAGCATTAGTAGGGCTTGGAAAACTGAGCAGGAGAGAAAAATGTGGTGATTGTCTATGTGAAGATGGTAATCAAAGCTATTAAGTGCATGGGATTGACCAGGCAGACTGCCCAGAGTGAGGAGAGAGACTAAGAGACAGTTCTGAGAACGTCAATTTTTAACACTGTAGTGGTTAAGTAAGATTGCCTTTAAGGGACTTTGTGACTCATCATAACAAACCCTTACTTTTCTACAGGAATTTGATACTTACTCTTACATAAATTCTCTCTTTTGGCTCTCAAACAAGACTACAGAATAAGCAGGTGGGCAGTATAACTCTTTACATAGAAGAAATCTGGTTTCCAAGAAGTGGGCCTGAGGTCATTGCATATCAATTTAAGACTGGAACTTGGGCCTCCTTTTTTCAGCTTCATTTTCTTTCCGTGACACTACCGTGCTCTCATACATCAGCCGCTTATGGCTTCTTCCTTAGTGTCAGCCTGGGAAATAGCTTAGGTGTTGATTCTAAAGGTGTTATGCATTATGCACATATCATATCAAAAACCTCTCCATTTGGAACTGCTCTTAGTACAGAGAGCTAACCTGAGGCAAACAATCAAGTGAGGAAACTTTCTTAGCCCTTTGAGCGTCCTACTGTCTCCATCTCTATCTTCTCTTTTCTAAGGACATTTGTTCATGCACTCAAAAATTAGTTATTAAGCCAGATACTTTGTGGATACAGGAGTTAACAAGGCACACCCCATCCCTCCCTGAAGTTTTGAGTTTTGAAAGTTCTTCATATTTTCTGGATACAAATCCTTCATCTTGTATATTCTTTGCAAATATAACCCTATCATCTATGGCTTGTCTTTCATCCTCTTATGTTTTCAAAGAGCAGAAGTTTTTAATTTTGATGAAGTACAATTTATTCTTTTATATATCATGCATAAATGGGTCATGCACTTATCAATTTCGAACATACTTCATCTTTTTCAGTGATGGATCCCGAATACCTAGAATGACACCTGACACACAGTATGTATTCAATAAATATCTGATGAATATATAAAAATTTCAAGGAATGAAATGCAATTATAGAAACTTAGCTGTAGGCACCTTTGAAAATAAGACATTAGTAAGTGCAAAGTCATGTTTAATTTTTGTTATCTGATCTAGTATAACATTATATTGATAGAAGGACCCAAATGTATTAAGTTCTCTCAATTAAAGAACCTGGTGCTTTTCCTGGAGATAATTGTTTCTCTCCCAAAATATTAACTTGAAATTCTGTAGAACTTCAATGTAAAGTAGGAAGTCCCCTACCCATTTCCATTTCCCACCTCCTCAATAACTCAAAAACTATATTAATCCCTGTAAATAAATCAAAGCTGCTGAATTCTCGAAAACTCTAATTGTGCCAATTATAAATAAGCCTCAGGATGGATTTCAACCAGCAGCGTCCCCAAAACCATTATCTGCAACTATAATCCATTATTTTTTCTTTCATAATTAATTTTTCTAAGTAGGTCAGTACTATTCATTTTATTTAAGTGCTGTTCCAGCAATCCCATTTTCCCAACTAAAATCAACTGTAACTATATACATATTTTTATTAAATACACCAAAACATTCTTATATTACATGAAACACTAAAGTAGGCAGTAAAGCTTTTTCTAATAAGTAATAAGGTAATGTACTATATTGGTCTTCAATTACACATGTCTTGACCATATGAAATCTGGTAGAATTTTGAATAAGCACCTTCCAAATATGTGGTGCTTAGATACCACTCCTTTCCCCAAAATGCTTCTCTTCATAGACTTTAGCATCTAAATCATGAGAAACAATTAGAAAAGATGTAAGTAGATAGATAAATACACAACATTCTAGGCATACATATTATATGTCATATAATATGTTTTATATATATCTATATAGTGTGTGTCTTTGAAATCAAAACTCAACTCACTGGAACACAGGAGAGATAACTGTCAAGCAATCAACAGGATTCACCTCATTGATAAGCTTGACTCTTAACAGACTGCTCATACCCTCACTCAGAGTCCATAAGAATATTCTAAATTTAGACAGAGTTCTAAAAACTTTGAGGATGTGATATTCCATCAACAACATCAAATTCAAGAATGTAAATGAGCTTATGGTTGACACTAGCAGCTTGATGTAGGGAGAAATGAGAGCTCTAATAGGGCCCATTGAGGTAGTATCCTGGAGGGAGGATTGAGGCCTGCTCGTCAGGAGAAGGCCTAGTGCATATGGGCAAAACTTTTTGGATGAAAATAACTAATAAGGGAGTTTATTTAGATGAAACCATTGAGAACTCAGTGACAAGGGTATATGGATCCAATAGGACACAAATAGAAATTAATTATCTTGTTATATAGTCCTGGTTGCCTTTTGTATGAGTGTCTCCCTGTCCACTTTACCACCAGATATCTGTGAACCATTCTGAGTAAATTTATTACTGTCTGCATTTTTAAAACACTTTTGACACTATACATTAGCCAAGTCTTTCTATACATTAGTCAAATCTTAAAAGACAGAGAAGATAGTGGTTTGCATTTCTCATTAAGGGAAAGGAGCACCACAAATGTATTCATTACAAATGTATTCATTACACACCATGTATTCATTACACACTATTAAGGCATGGATTTAGGAAAAATTAGGTTGAATATGGGATTACTATCCTAACTTTCTGAAACAACCTGTGTGGCTATCACCAGAGTTATTAATTCAAATATGTACTCTTGATCTAAAAATTATGCTAGCCCAAGGAATTGAATGATTACCTAAAAGCCGAAAGCATATTTAGTGATTTAGTGAGGTAGGAGAAGTTTCATTTCACTCAAGCAAATGGTTTTGGTGTTCCAGCTAAAGGACAGCTTCATCATGTGGGAACCATCATTATAAAGGGATGTGACTGGATTTTTTAAATGTATTATAACATAGACCTCTAATAAGGGCTATTTTTCATTGTGGTCATCCTGGGAGAAACTTCCTCCAGGGATCTTGTCGTTGCTTGAAAGATGGGGCACTGTCTTTAGAATTAGCTCATGAGAAAAACCAGTCCTTTCTGCTTCATAGTTACCTTTTCCCCTTTACTACATGCCCCTGACATCCTTACTTTGAATGTGCCTCATTTACACTGTTCAATGAAAATTCTCCTCCCCGAGATTGGTTTCACAGACTATTCTGGGCTCAGGGGTTGGAGAAGGTTTCTGGGAATTATAAAAGTCTATTTTTGACCGTTACATTTGCATGGTATAGCAAACTCCTTTGGCTAAAAAAGCAACAGAAAACTAATACTATCAAGAGGTTTTTATCCCTGGAACTAGTGAATAGGAAAAATTCTCCATGACCAAATAGAGAAATTTTGGTATCATTTCTCTTCTGAGGTTTGAGTGTGTGTGTGTGTGTGTGTGTGTGTGTGTGTGTGTGTGCTCTGTCTTCTTACTGAACTGCTCTTCCAGGATCTACTGCAGTCATTTGGAATCTGGACTCTGAGAGAAACCTCCGACCTCAGCCAGACAGTTGTAGAGTAACACAGTAAATACAGCACAATGAATTCAGCTTAAGCACCTAATGTGAGATTCTGTGTACCCTGTGGGTCTTTGGTACATATTTGTTGATTGACTGAATGTCTGATTCACTACCGATGTGACTGAAACACACACATCTTGCTTTTAAAATAAAACAATTAACACGGTTGGTTTCTAAGTTCCCGGAAGTAAAGTAGCAACTTGGAGGAACCACTCTCACCCTTCCTAACCCTCACTCCCTCCAAACCAATTCAAAGGAAGAGAAAGAATATGAAGAGAAAATGAACATAAGAAAAACAATTAGCCAATGCACTCTGCAAAGCCTGTAACATTATCTAGAATGACAGCAGAGCCGTTGTTCAGGCTGCCAGAGCCCTGCACGCTTGCTAGCTCACCCGAGGCCCTAGGAGAATAATCAGCTAAGCAGATTAGATGTAGACTGATGCCTCCATGCCACCACCGCCTCACACAACACACACACTGTTCTGAGTGTCTGAACACACGCAGGCAGGTAAACCTAGAGAATGGGCACTCCATGTTGGCGGGAGAGGAAGAGGCTGCCAACAAACAGGGCCTGTTTATTATTTAACAGTTGGTCCCGCTAGAGGCCTGGCGCTGCTATAGAGCACTCTCTGTTCCAGTGCAAGTCAGCCTGATTATGAGAGCGTGTGAGCCAAATCGTGTTTACCGTAGTCTGTGAGAGCCTCAGTGCCCCCAACAGACATGGAAATTCTTACAATAGCTCTTGTCCAAACAGAGAAAATCATTCCTCAGATGGACATAAAGGGCTCTATGTCCTGAGATCTTGTCTGGTCATCTGCTCAGGGTCTGAGCATGTACCTGCTTTCCCCCTGCACAAGACCAGTCATTCCTCTTCAGTGATACAGTTTCTACTCCTCTGCTTCTGGTTCCTTTGTTTGGGACCTAAATCGGCCAAATAATATGTGAATCACCCATCTACTAATGTTGCCTATGCTGCTCTGCATGTGTTGGCTTTCCAGCAAAAGAATCTGCTGCCCAGGACGGCTACCTCCTACTTGGCCAGGACTGCCTCGCAGCACGTCTCTTCTCTGCCAATGTGGCCACAGGTGGATGCCTTCCTACAAATCCAATCAGCAGGATAATGTGCTACTATCACAAGAGTGGACCTTAATGACAAAGAGCCCTGCTTAGATGGTCACCCCATTAACTTTGATTTGATTATTCTGCCCCAACAGAACACTTGGCTTCACAACCACAGATGGCACCAGCCCAACATAAAACCTGTAGAGAAAGTGGTCATGTTGGGTTTCTACATTTTCAAAATATTAGATTTGATGTAAAAAATATAAACATGAGATAGTATTAGATACTCTCTGGCTCCCCAGAAAAAGGCAAACTCTGTGTGTGTGTGTTTTAAATGTAGTAAGGTCAGAGCAGATGAGACAATTGCGATAACTAGGCAACACAGATAATCTAATCATTTCCTTTGAAATTCAACATAAATCCACATTTCTTTTCATGTAAGAACCTTGGCTTTTATCTTCAATATACAACCAAGGCAGGCTTTGATACTTTATATGACTCTTTTCTACACAACTGTTTATAAATTTGAGATAAAATTGGCTCCATATAAGCTAGTTCAGTATTTTGAAACTTAATCGTTCCTTGGATACACTTTCTCTACGACCATAAGTAAATCACTGGATGTTTTCTACCAAAGAGGATAAAGGCATCGCAAACTGGAATTCTTACTTCAAACCGTACATTATTTTTTTTTTGTTTTCTAGTTGACAGTTAACATTTATATGCTTATATAATATATTCTCACCTTGAAATGCTACTCAAAAAAATATATGCTGAGTATAGTTAAATAAAAGAACAACTTTATATTTTCACTTTATTGTGTTTTTCAAAGAAAGCCATTGCCCTTAGGTCATAGATTGTATTCATGCACATAAGAAATAAAACTTTACAAAAACAGTAAAAGTGTGAACAAATAATTCCCTTTTTAGGATAAAGTTAATCCCTAGTTCACTTTAATTGCTTCCTCTTTTGAACAGAGATGCTTAATAAACAACCCCAAATTAAGTAATGTAATTTTAGGATTATGAGTATCTCATATCCTGCATGTGACAATGCTTATAACTACCAGTTAATTGCAGAGCAATGGATCCAATAGTGGGTTCACAAGAGAATGGTGCTATTTCAGCCATGACAAAAATGTGAAGAGAGATCATTCACAATGAGTAGATTAAAGACAGGTGATGTGTTTATCTCTGTGCTAAGATATTTCACAACTAGCAGGCGACATTAGTAATAGTTTGTGCTTGTGGAGACCTTACTCTGTGAGGGGGTACTCTTCTAAGTGCTTCCTACGTATGTACTCAACTAATTGTCATGATGACCCTATAAGGTGGGTATTGTTATTTTCTCCATCTTACAGATGAGGAAATTGAGGTACAGAGAAGTTAAGTAACTTGCCCTAGGTCTTGCAATAAGTAAATAAAGGGGCTAAAATTTAAACTACGGTGATCTATCTCCAGGGTCGAACTGCAATCACCATGTTTGTTCTGCTTGTCACAACGATGACAAGTCTATCGGAGGTCTGTGTTCAGATGAAAGCTATACAGTCGCCGAGGCTATATAACACAATTTAAAATTGTCTAGTGCATGGCTCTAGAACTCTAAGTGTGGAAAGGAGGTTTGGGAAGATTGTGAAGCCTTAAAATTTTGTGGATTGATAACAGCTTTCTGGGAAAAGGATACGAACCAGGAATTTAGTACAAATCTCTTAGTTGAGAGATTTAAAAAATAAAGCCATAGAGCAATGAATGCAAATGTTACATATTATAACCAGACCTAGAAACCAAAGCTCCTCTCATTACCCTCTCAGACCTCTAACTGTTTGAGGCAGAAGAAACCTGAGTGAAGGACACAGAGATGACAAGTCTCTGTACCTCTACACAGCTCCCCACAACTTGGTAAAAACAATGAGGAAAGATGTCCCCTCATGCAGAAAGAACAGAAAATCCAGAGAAGTCTGTTCTTGACTACTCAGTGCTAATGGAAAAAAGTTGAGGTCACATTTAAGAGATAAGAAAAAAATATCTCTTAACCAAGTTGACAAATTGGTTTGCTTAGCAAACACAAACACGCTTTATTTCTGAAACTTTCTAAATTTCTTTCTATTTCTCTTGGATCAATTTATATTTACCTAGAAATCATCCATTGTGTCTAAAATTTTCAAATTTATCAGTATTTATTATAATTATTTTAATTCCTTCTATTTCTATGGTTACTTCCCTTTTAGTATTTCTAATTTTGTGCATTTGTGAGGTTTCTCCTTTAGTAATTAAACCATGTGATATTGATTTATTTATTGCTTTCTTATTCTCTTTGAAAAACCCGAATCTTTATTAGTGTCTTTTCTATTTCTGACTTCGCTAATTTCTGATTTTATTTTTATCAATTCTTTATTTCTGTTTGGCAGATTTATTCTTTTCTTTTAACCAACTTCATGAGCTACTGATACATTATATTCGTATTTAAAGTTATGGATTTTCATCTGAACACTGCTCTATCTCTATCCGTATGTGCTTATTTTCTCTAAATTCTGTAATCTCTCTTTAATTCAAAGAAAACAATAAAGGAAATTGACAGCATTTGAAAAAATAAACAAACTAGTAATGTGAGTAGGCAGAGTCATCCCCATAAAAGACAGTACTCTTCAGAACGGGCAAAAGTAGAAACAAAATATCCGCCTCTTAACAAAACAACATATAAATTAATGTGAGAAAAAGAGAAGAAAGGATAAAATATTTATCAACAAAACAGACCAAAAGAAAATGGGGGGGGGGAGATACTAATTCATAAAACATACAATTCACGGCAAAAAGTATCATTAAATTTCAAAATAGTTATTGATAGAAAGGAATAACCATTAATACTTAAAAAGTAAATAAACTAACTTTATAATTTAGAAACTCAAGAATATGTTGACAAGAAACAATTGTACTACATATTAAGTTAAAAATAAAGTAAAATAAAGTCCAGTTAACTTTGTACACTACAAAAAAACGGATTTTGAAAGTTTAAATTTTACAGAGAGACATTATTTAAAATTTTTCTTCCCAATATTAATCTCCAGCTCATTACATTGTGATAGAATATGACCTGAATTTTCTCAAATGTCCTTTAGGTACCATATTTTTTTTTCTCTTTTGGTCTATTAACCTGGTTAATTATACTGGTAGACTTCCTAATAGTAAACTCTATATATTTTCATTAATTTTTTAAACTTTTATTTCTTTTTTAAAGAAGGAGAGACACAGAGAGTGCAAGCCAGGGAGGGGAGACACAGAGATGGAGACACAGGCTCCAAGGCTCTGAACTGTCAGCCCTGAGACCGACATGGGACTCGAGCCCATGAACTGTGAGATCATGACCTGAGCCAAAGATGGACACTAAACAGACTGAGCCACCGAAGTGCCCAAATAAGCCATCTATTTTTAAAAGATGACTTTAGCCTTATACTTACTGCTATGAAATGTATGCTCGACTTTAATTCTCTCATCCTATTTCACAGTATTTTAAAAATTGCTTCATCTCTTTTCTAATGGTTTGCTTTGTTACAGTGAGTTTTATTCCTAACGGCTTAGATGTTTTATCTTAGATTAACTCTTCTATTGCAGGGTTTCTCACACCTAGAGTATTTACTGAAAACATAGACCCCAAGCCTCATTCCTCTCCACCATAAGATCCAGTAGGTGTGAGGTGAAATGCTAGGTTTGTATTTTTTAAAAAAGATCTTTGTAATACTCATTCTGATGGTCTGATGACCCAAATTGAGTACACCATTCTAATGGTTAATTTTATGCATTTTAATGAGAGAGGTAAAGTCCTGTTTTTGATTGGATGATTTTAGAATACAACTTTGGATCCTTGAAAAATTTATGAAAATACTCCACCCACTGCATTTACTTTTGTCTTCCACTCTCTCTTTCCTCTTCACCACCAGACTAAGCCTGAACTTTTACTTTTAATTCTTCATGTGAATATCCTCATAGTGTTAGATAACACATCCACATCTCTGCTTTGTAGTTTGCCAGCTTTGGGTGGTACTGATCCTTCATTCTCTGCTATGAAATACAGGTAATCAATGTACACCTTCCTCCTTCTATTTCCTCTTTCCCTTTAAAATTTCTCAGGTTCTGTCATGTTATGATGTCTATATCATCAAGATTTATGCCATTTACCTTCCAATCTATGACATACTCACCCTCCCCCACTCCTACTGTTTAGTGAGAAGTCTAGTTTCAAGTCACCTAAATCCACTTACCTACCATGGCTTCTCTCAATCTTTCAGTAACTGAAATTTATCATTCACAATTTTGTGTTGTTTGTTTACCAGAATAGGTCATAGTGTGATAGTCTCTGAGATCCAGCAGTTTAACATTTTGAGGCAAATCCAATCTCTCCCCTTTGGATACTTTTTCCTGTATGCTTTCCACATTTCTTTCTTCTGCCTTGAAGTTCTATAACTTGATCAAGATAGGTCTCAGTTCTTACTGGTCAGCACCACAGTTTTCTTGGGATACATCGTGCCTTTTCAGGACTACCTTTATTCCATAAAAATTGTCTTCTTTTATATACTGAAATTGTTTCCATTTGTTCTGTTTTTTTTTCTTTCCTTCACAAATATCAGGTGTCCCTACATTTTCTTTGTCTTTCAAAGGTATAACATAAAATTTTCATTCATTCACTTTTAGTAGATAACACATTTACATGATTCCAAAATACAAACGTGTGAAATGATATACAGTAAAAACTCTCTCTTTCATCCTGTTTCCTGTCAACACAGTTCTAACAGCACTTCTGACAGATAACCACTGCTATTACTTTGTTTGCTTTTCAAAAAACAGCTATGTAAAAAATAAGAATAAAAATAAAAAAAGATATGCCAATGAAAATAAAAATATATTCTTTATATATGTTATGTTATACACACTGCTCCACATTCTTGCATTTTTCACTTAAAATATACATACTGGATGGATATTCAATATTAATCTAGTCCTCTACTGACAAACATTTACATCGTTTCTAATATTTCCAGCAACAAACAATGCTGTAGTGAATAATCTTGTGCATATATTATTTTACTCATGTGAAATAAGTTCTTAAAACCAGAGCTGATAGGTCACAGATTATATGTACTTGTTGTTTTGGTAGACATTATAACATTTACCTCAATTTGAAGTTGTTATTTTTGGTATTTTGATAGATGAAAACTGCATCTTGATATATTTCTAATTTGTTTCTTTTATCATGCATATTTTAATCTTTAGTTCTCTTATTATATATGAATTAAATATCCATTAGTATGTTTAAGCACCATCTGAATGTCCTGTGCCAGTTTTCCTATTGAGTTGTTGGTCTTTTTCTTATCAATTGCAGGGGCTCTGATTTATTAGGGAGATAATGTTTTTGTCTGAGATATGAGTTGCGAATTAATGATCACTTTAGCCCATTTTTTAAAAACTATTTTTAACTTCTTTATTTTATTTTTCTTCCCCACAATTCTGGTGGTATTGCTAGAAGTTCTTTCTATTTTCTGCATCTAAAATGGTTCTTCGTCCTAAGACAGTTTTATTTTTCTCTTCCATTTCCTTCCTGTTCTCTCACAGCTCATTTTATTTCTCTTTGTTATCTTATTTCTTTGATCCTATATATCTAATCTTTGACTTCTAATTTTAAAGAAGCTACAGTTTCTTCCATTTCTTTGCTACCATGAAAAATATTATTTTCTGGTATAACTCTCCTCCTGGTGTAAATCATGATCTGCTTTTCCTAATGTTACTTTTGCCCTATAATTTGGTAAGCATGGGTCCAATGCTGGCTTCTTTTTGATTATTTCTCATTTTTCAGTCAGTTAATTTTATCAGCTGTTTGCTGAATAAGAAAGGCTGGGGGAATGAATCGCAGCAGTAGGGAGTTTCATTTGGTGCCGTATTTCTTAGCACATTATAGCTTCTCACTAACTTCACTACATCCATTGCTCAAGGGATATTCCACTGCTCACTGATTTCCCCACTTAGGTTACAGTAGCCTAAAAGGATCTGCATGAAGACTGGTATGTTATACATCTTATGGGTCATGATTAAGTGGTTCCTTTTCTTTTCCTCAATGTGATCAGCATGGCTAAGCTGATGTGGTTTATTATCTCCACCTTGCCACCCTCACATGCTAACTCTAGTTTCTTTTTCACTGCCACCTACTCTGTTAACCTCTGCTGTAGAATAAGGCTCATGGTTACTTCCACAGACCACTTGCGATCTTAGATTTTTCTGGTCCATGTAAGTAATTGTAGCATGTGTCCCTTGGGGTCATTCCATCTCGTTTGAAGGTTCTGCCTTCTGCATGTATTTAATTTACTCTCAACATCCTCCGTTGACTTGGTCTAAATTTCATAATATTCCATGGCTTGTGATTTGGGATTATTTCTGCCTTCTAAAGGAAGAGAGTTTTCACGTGTGTCATTTTTCTTTGTTTTTTTGGGAGGAGGGGGTTGCACAAGAAGATATGGAATGGGATTGCATTTTTTTCATGTATGTCCTCTTATTTGGCAAAAGCAGAACTTCACTTATTAGCTCCTCTCCAACCCTTTCCTCAATTAAGTTCTTGGACATTTCTGTCCCCAAAACTGGACTAATCCATTGTAAGGTGTCCAACAGAGTATTCATATTAGTTGACCATTGCATGTCTCCCTTTATAGGCATATTTGCATTTAAATAGGGAACTTTACACCCTATGCTAAACCTTGGACTTCCAGATTAGGCTATGAAATGAAGCTGTGGTTGTAGAATGACAAGTAATATGGTAGATGTAGGGAAGAAATAGAGGACCTCAAATAGAGGACCTCAATTAGTAGCTGTGAAATTATCTCATGTGGGTGAGTGATAAAGTTGTTTGAGTTGCTTCAATCTCTGGGTTTGCTACTGTAATGTCTCATTTCCCCCCTATAACAGAATAGCAGGAGAAAGTAAGCTTTCTAGTTGACTGAACAGCCTCCTTTTAAATATTAAGTATAAATCTTTATAATTATTTCCTATTTTTTAAAACAGAGAAATCACTTGATGGAGTAAAAACATTCTGAAGTAAGTACACTGGACTTCTAAGCACTGTGGAAAATCAAATCCTGGCAAATCATGTACACTACCCAAGCCTCAGTTTCCCCACTTGTAAAACGGGTAAAACAGTACTTCTTTCCCTACCATATTGGCTTTCTGTGAGTGGCAAATGAAATAACATATCAAAATGCTTTGTAAACTAATAAACAATCAAAAAAGTAAAAGGAATAAAAGATCCAGATAAAATAGGGGCATATGATACTGTCAAAGATAATACAGGTATATAGGTCAGTTTATACTACTGTGATTCTATGGCTCTTTTATGGACTTTTTCTAATTGTTCAGCTAAGCTCCAAACTACCAATTCACTTTCCACTGCTTTTTGTGAATCTGCCTCCTGTAACAACACTTTCTCTTTTCCTGCTTCCTTTCCCCAGCACATTTATATGGTTCTTGTTTGTTTCTTTGTGTTTTTCATTGCCTTAAATCTGCTGCAGAAGAAGTACTGAGTAATAAAAAGAGAAAGCAGCTTTGGAGTCAGACAGACATGGTTTGAATCCTGTTGTTCTGTCCTTGTGCTTATGTTAACATCTCTGAATCTGTTTCCTCATCCATAAAATTAACATTACGAGTACTGTTATGACAAAAATTAGATCATGTCTACTCAAGGTTTGGTACATAGTATTGTACATACTATTTATGGTACATATATAGATTTTAAAATCAGAGGTTCCCAGGGGCATCTGGGTGCCTCAGTAGGTTGAGTGCCCGACTTCAGCTCAGGTCATGATCTCATGGTTCGTGGGTTCAAGCTCCACGTCGGACTGTATGCTGATGGCACAGAGCCTGGAACCTGGGGTTTGGATTCTGTGTTTCCCTCACTCTGTCCCTCCCCACTCACACTTGGTCTCTCTCTCTTTCATAAATAAATAAACATTATTTTTTTTTAATCAGAGATCCCTGAAGGACTATCTAATATAAAAGTTCTTGGACTTTATCAAACTCATTTGCTTTCTTAAAATCATGTTTTGCTTATTTCTATTTTATTAATTGATATTTCATAACACCTGACAACTGATCTATTGCCCTGCTTTGATCAAAAGCTTTTCAATTTCATGAACCATTTCATTCTTTTCTAAATGGCACCATAGAATCTTCTTTTCCTTAAGAACTACTTTTTGTTGATGTCCTTGACTAATTTTAGACTTCCAAAAGTTTGTCTGTTTCAATTAACATATTTTTGTCTTAATTATTTTTTTCTCTTATAAAATAATGTATTCTAATTTTAATCTTCAGGACAAAGATCATATGGTCTGTTTATAATGTTTTGGATATTCTGTAAAAACTATACACTATTAAGTAATCATTACATATGTGAATATTCTCAACTCCACAGAATCTATCTACTCTGAGCTCATTACTTCTCATTCTTAGAAGATCACAGAATATTATAATATAGCAACTTTATATATATATATATATATATACACACACATATATATATACATATATATATATATACACATATATATATATATATATATATATATACACATATATAGTCATTTTGCAAACATTTCATAATCATTTAATGGAGGTCTTCATACTAGTATAGATTCATATTGTTATTCCTATTGGTAAGAAGAGGAAACAAAGATGGAATGATGAAAACTTGTCAGATTTCACATCCCAGGTCACCAGGAAAAACAGTAGTAAGACTCAGTCTCTTATTCTCTGATCTGCTGATAGCCTGTTGAGCTAGCTTTACCATAGCATCAGAGGAAGAAATGAATCTCTTCATTTCCAAGAATTATTCTTTGGAAAAGATCTGCTCAGTATTAAACTGGTAGTTCTCTTTCTTTTCAAAATAAATAAAAAGCAAATCCTGGTGCTTCTTGGGACTTGGGGTTGGGAAGCAGGACAGGAAAACCACAGCCCAGGGCCAGAGAGCAGGAAGAAGTTGAAGGAGATAAAATGGATTGTGGGTGCATCCTTATCCATCATTAAATGGGAAAAATATTTTAAAAAGGGAGGCCACTAACTTCTCTCATCTGAGGCTTTCTCCAGAACCTGTAGAAAAGGAAGACATACTGCTGAGTCTTCATTTGGGGAGCAGCGGGACAAGGCAGTTTCTCCTTAGTCAAATGAAACTCTTCCTGACAGCTGTGGGGAAATGTGCCACCAAGTCCCCTTGAAAATCATTCCTAAAATTACTAACATTTAGTCAATAAAAAAAAAAAAAAGCTTCAAAAGGAAAACAAGGTGGAGACCAAATAACATCCTGAACTTGATGTGACCTTCCTATTATTTCCGTAAGGCCTCTGAGGGTGGAGAGTGGAAAACACCCTGAGCTAGGATTTAGGAATCTTGATTTCAGTTTCAACAATTTCGCTATCTGGCTGTGTGGTCTCAGACAAGAGGCTTAACCTCTCTGGCCATGTGATCCTTCATATTTAAAATGAGGGAGGTGGTTATTGAATGATGTTTAAGTGGTCTTCTAGGGGTAAAAGTTCCCCAATTTATAACAGTAATAATTAACATTTCATGGTGCTTTACCACCTACAAATTGTTTCCACATGTATTATCTAATTTGATCCTCATGCTAGTTCTGAGATAGTATTATTATGATTATGCCCATTTTTACCGGAGAGATTCAGAAACCACAAAATGGCAGAGTTGGCATTGAACAGATGTTCCCAAGAGGACAATACCCCTTCAGTAAAAGAAGCAGCTGATGCTAACAAGGATAAGCAATAGCAGATAATTTAGTCTGGGAGCCCTTGTTTAGGGGTGCAACAGAATTTCTGGATGCTGCATTGGGGTAATGATAATCCACCATGTGGAATGTTATCTGATGATGTATTTATCAAAAAAAAACTAATAAAAAGAAAATTAAAAAAAGATACAATAATTGTTACAGCACTACACCCTAATGAATTATTGTGTTCAAGGTTCCTACAAAAAAAAAAGTAATATTATACTCGGCTTATGTTTTAATTGATTTATTAATATTTTATCACAGGAATGTAATTTAAGCTCCTCATGATTTAGATCTCATAAACCTTTAGCATTTTGCAAATTCAAATTCCAATTTAAAGCCAGGGCGAGCAATTAACTTTTCTATCATCTTGTCAGGGGAGAAGGTTCGTGTTTAATTTGAGACAAAGTGACAGAAATATATATACACTGTATGCATTACTCCAATTTAATTTATGAGTCAGCACCATCCACCTTCAAAATGTAGATTTAATAGAAGGGGAGGGAGAAAAGGCCGTGCTGTCATGATAGGGCTGTGATATCTGCCCTGAATTTCTTACACATATATCCACAGTCCCCCATTTGTGGAGATACCAGGCTAGATTGATTGCAGGCCTATTTTTAATTCTTTTGTTTTAAATTCATTTAGTAATTATTTGCCCATACAGCACACCATCTCATGGATATCACAGGGAGCTCCTAACCCTGTTTCCCCACCTACTTCTAACCCCCTCCTCCATTCTTGGCTTCATGGAGAGCTGTCCCTCCAGGTTCATCCTGAAGCTAGCTAAGTGAGACACACTGGGGAAAAGATTGCCTTTGGGTCATTTCTTCATCCCCTTTCTCATTTTCCAAAGCAATATTTTCAATGCTCTTTACCGAATACAAATAAGCAGACACGCACACGCACACGCACGTGCACACACACCCCAAAAAAAAAACAACCCAAAAAAACAAAAAAGAAAAAAAAAACCTCCCCACAACTTACAGGATATGCATTACAAGTTAAAACCATGGTATTTTCCAGTGATCCTTTACAAAATATTTAAGGACAGGATCAGAAGAAATGAGCTCAAACCACAGAAGGTAGTCAGGTAAACTGACGGGAAGTACTTCCCTTTGGTGGTTATTAAACACTGGAACAGGGCTGCAGAGAGAGGTTAAGGAATTCTTCCTAGCTCTGTCATCCTATAATTCACCAAAGGCGCACAATGCTCTCTGCTGATGAGATGAGTTACATGACATCTCCTCCCTGGTTCAATCAAAGGGAAGCAATTTACATCTCAAACCAGTTCTCTCATCAGTGGGACATAAAGACTGCAGAACAGAGACACAGCAAATGTGCTTATTTATACAGCATCAACTCAGTTGCCACTGTTCTTTATTATTTTCCTTTGCTCCCCCCTCCTCTGTATGGTGGCCATTTTGAATAGGATGCTTTAAATTCTAAAGTGAGAAAAATACAGGGCTAAGAACAATTCAGGACCAAAATTAACTAAAGATTTCTTGTGATTCTGACAATCACTGGCCTTTGTGGTGTCAGGCCAATCCCTTTGTTCCATTTAAAAGTAAAATCGGATTCCCTTTGCAGACCACAAGAATGGAATTAGAAGACGGTTAATGGAAAACTCTGGAAGGTAGCCTGACAAATGTTTATTCACTTTCCAGGCATGCAATTCAGTGCTACATAAGTGAATGCAGTGCATTTGTCAAAGAAAGGCTATGTTGAATGAGTGTGAGGTCTTCATTCATAAAACAAGCTTATTTTACTAATAGTCTCTATTAATCTCAGCTTAATTATGTCAGACGGTTTGCACTTGCACACAACCGTGAAAATCGCCAAAAGTGCATTTACTGCACCTGCTTAAATGCAGTCATATCCCTAAAAACTATTGCAGGAGGAAACACTCCCACAGACATGGCTTTTAGGCAGAATATGGGATTATGGCAGAGAGGTTTAAATACATGAGGTAAAAATGGTAATCATATTCATCAAGTACACAAAGAAGTAAAAACAAGAAGCTCTAGATAATTCTTTTTAGTGGACTCACTAAAATAACAATAACAGCTTGATGAAGAGAACATGATTGTCGAAAGCTTGTCCATTTTACATTTTCTCTTTACATAGTGCAATAAAAAGGGAGCACCTGCAGTTTCTACTTGTGTGGGTTTTTTTTTTCTTCTTCTTCTGATGTTAAAAGAAATCATGGGCCATCATATTTGTTTTAGGAGCTACTAGTGTAATCTCTAGTACACTCTCCCTACCACAAACTTAAAACTGAGCCCTCTGGGAATACCTATGCTGTACAGAGGCTATCTGCGGCCTCAAAGTACAGTCTTTGCTTCACACTCCTTTTCTTCATTCAAATACGTCAGCTCTTTATCACATCAGAAATTCTGCTCAAACAGGGCTCCTCTGTCATGAACAGTTCTAGACAAAATATGTTGTAATTTCCATTACTTGGTTGCATCTACTTTAGTATAGAAACCAGCCATTGCAGAATCACCATTGTGGTGTCCTAATACTTCTCAAAAAAAAAAAAAAATACCATTAACTACACTGTGGATATTTGAAAGTGCCTAAGAAAGCCATAAACTTAATTACATTGGAGAGCTGGTGTGAGCTCACATGAAATTTGAGCTATCATTATTAAAAATAGAAATTGCATTAACTTAGTGCTGCTTACAGTACCAATCAGCCTTAAATTTTCAAGGTTTTATAATGAGACAAAACAATATTTTTACATAAAAAAACAGAAAACATCTGAAGAATTTAATAGAAACACTTACATGTCAAGAGAATCATTCTTCCTCTTTCTCCCTTTTTACCTCCCTTTCTTTTCTTCTCTTTCTTCCCCTTGCTTCTTCTTTCCTTCTCCATTCCTTCCTCCTTTCAGTCCCCCCCACCCTCTCTTTAATTTGGGGGAGGCTTTGAGTAAGGAAATCATATTTTTGTTTCAGAATCCATGTTTTTACTACTCAAAGCACTGAGTTAGAGGGGGAATTTGGGATGAATTCTTATGGCATTCTTTTTTTCCCTTGGATTCTAGGGCTATCCTTCAGGTATCAAACAACTTCCAGACATTCCTACAATGGCCTCTAATACTCCACACGGCAGTCTTGATATACCCTGGCAAGGTAGTCTTTCATAAAAGACAAGAATAGTCAGTGAAGAACTATTTTTTTTCCAATTACTTTTGTAAAGGCACAGAGTAAATGACAGAGGAGTTAGATAAAGCAAAGGTTCAAACTGAACTTCACAACTACAATGTCACTAATAGACATCATCTGCTTGCGGTTGGTTCTACATATCTAGATTCAAGTCTGAGGCTTTAACTAATCTTTAACAGACAAAACAGGATAAGGGACTAACTCGCCTTTCATGTTCCAATACCATAGAAGGTACTGGAGAAAAATTTCTTTCTATGGATGTCTGTCACTGAATACCTAATATACAAAATTCTGAAATTATGTCAAAGCAAGGATCTGATTATGTTTTACAAAATGATTTGCCATGGGCTCCCATTGAGATAGCAACTCCAAATATGTCAAAATTTAATTTTCTTTATCTTCATAAACTTTTTAAGAATGGGTGCCATAATACAAGAAATGTCAGCATCTTCAAAACAATCAGAGGTTTCCCAAGGCAGAACAACATTATAGATTACAACCTTATAACAGACGCTCCTCATATTCCTGCATCTAATGAGATCGGTTAAGCCAATGGGTAGGAAGTGCTTATAGGTGATGGTAAGGGTAGATGTTTTCTAAATGGAGAAAGGCTAAAAAATAAAGTGGCACCTACAGATGTGCATTCATTCATCCCTCTTGTCCTAGAGTGGCCCTGCGTCTCTCAACTGTCTTGTGGCATTCCTCCTTGAAGACTTTTGAAGGAGTAAACTCCAGGTCTTCCCAAGAGAGATTTGGACCTGTGCCACTAGACAAGGCATTCAGTCTTTCTATGGTTTCACTAAAATCAAAAATAGCATGAAGACACCTTAAAATAGAAGGCTGGAACTCACATTGTAAGGATGCCTTAATATCTTCTGGCCCTATTATGTTGTATAAAGAAAATTAAGTATAAAACGTTTGTGTCATTTTCTACCTGGTTCTTCAGGATTTTAGAGATTGTCAAAGGTTGTAAAGTATTCCTTGTTTCCTGGGACATACCAGGCCAAATCCCAACTCAGGGCATGCAGACTTCATTTTACCTATGTCTGAAATGTTCTTCCTCCAGATTTTGGCATGTTTGCTCTCTTTCTTTCTTCTGGTCTCTACTAAAATCACCTTTTCAGGAACGCTGTACTGAACATAATCTCTAAAAGAACTTGCCACCCCCTACCCTTGCTACAGTACCCTGCTCGATCTTTTTCATAGTATTTATTCTCTCCTAAAATTATCTATTTACTTATTTGTCTTCTCTATTAAAATATAAGCATGGTGAACCAGACTTGTCTTATTCCCTGTGGTATCACTAGTGCCAAGAACTGTGCATATGGTAGGTACTCACTACATAGTTATCAAGTAAATAAAACTTACACCTAAGATACTCAGCTTTGAATTTCACAATTTAAACCCATTCCATCTGCTGATGGGAGAACATCACATAAAATGACCCTTCACCAAACCAGACAATGTATGAAGTCAACATGAAAGAATCACTATTCTCGGAAGAATATGTTCAGACCTGGTTTAAAATCATAGCCTATTGCTGTGGCATACTTACAGTCTGCCATTTTGGCTAGACCAGTGAATGGATGGAGTTAACCAAAGGGCTGACAAGACAGACACACACACACACACACACACACACACACACACACACACACACACACCAAATAAAACCCATAAAACAACAATAACAAATCAAACAAAACCCCTCCTTACTCTTGGAATTGGAGTGCACTACTACTTTAGTCCAAGACAACAACAGCTAAAGAAGAGAGGCGAAAAGCAGAAGACCTTTGAAAACCATTTCACCAGAGCTGCCACCTGTCATTTATGTTAGAAGAAGCAACCATCCATCTGTCCAGACTGGAGAATTATAAAGTCCTAAATATCATGTACTTACCCCAAACTGATGATTTTTTAGACATTTTTATATCACATAATAATGAAATGGCATGATCTTTACTTATTTTCCTTTAGATACACATTGAACATTTTCTTTAAGGTGGCATTCAACTTTTAAAATATGAACACCAATTAACTGAGGTATTTTTTGATAGAAGAAAAAGGTCTATCATAATTTTAGTGGCAATAATAGTTCTGTACATTTCTCTTAGCAAATTTAACCTCAGATTTCTAAGCACTATGCAAACATTAATTTACTAAGTTCTGCTGTGTTCTCCATGTGAATTAGAATATTATCACATCTTCATTATTTTCAGGTGAGAATCACATGGAAGGACTCACAGCTTGCCAATACCAAACAGCAATAATAATAATAATAATAACAATAATAAAAGGAGTGGGATCCTTTTCTTTTAGAAAGGAAAGATTAATGAAATAAAGTAAGAATATACCTAAAATAGCATAAGTTGATAACTTAGCATAGAGGCTAAGGGCTCTGAATAAACATCCCTGAAAAAAAAAATAGAGTCAATCTTTAAAAAGAGTAGTTACCAATAAGTGAGCATTCAATATGTGCTGGGCACTGTTCTAAGAGATGGAGTACATGACTTTGTTTCTTGCTTACCACTGAGAGCTAGGAATGTGCCCAGGCCAGAATGCACACTGAATAACACTTGTGATATTTGTGACATTGTGACACTTGTGATAAATGCATGAATGAGCGAAGCACTCTTGGTTCCAAGTGACTAAACTGTCTAAAATTTGTAACACAACCTGTTTGTATGTTGGGAATAGCCTACATAAATGCTTGCTTTTGGAAATGGGGGCAGGGGGAGGAAGAGATTTGACTTGACCCAGTGTGTAGGTAAATCTAGTGTAAAAATGACCCTTTTTACAATAGAGTTCATCTATTTAACAAACATTTGTTGAACACACACTATATGCCAGGTATTGTAAGAGGTTCTAGAAATAAAGACAAGGTGCTTGTTGCTGCAGAGCTTAAATTATTGTTTATGTGTCTGAGAGGAGAATGTCTTTGTATATAATGTAATTACAAGGCAAGAACTTTCTACTTTCAACAACCAGTGATTGTTGTTTGTTTCTACCCTTTTACTATCCTAACTTGCTAATGTTTTGATAATTCAGCCCATAAGGAAACTTTAGTGAAATGTTGGTGTACTGATTAATTAAAACATATCTCCATAAAGTGGAGTAGCTATCTGACAATTACCTAGACAAACCGATTAATGTTTAAAAAGATCGTTTAGGCATGAGGGTGAGTTCTGGAAGGTACGAGTCATCTATTTTAGCTATCCATATTGTGACTTCTCAGCTTCATCTATACAAGTCTTCAGCTTCATTTGGGCTGTCCCAAATTGGAATCCAGATGCAGCTGTTAATGTATAAAATTAAGGATAATACCACTTCAGTTAAAAGATATAAAGAAGTACATAAAATAATATAAGACAAATAAGGTCTTACCAACTCCCTATCACATATGGACTAATTAGAAAAGTTATTGCTATGATGGTTGGCAGTCTCACACATGTTCACCCGCTGGGACTGTAACACATACTGCTTCCTTCTACTAAACAAACTCTCTCAAAGAATAACTGACCAAAGTATAGCTTGTTGAGGAGTATGCATAAATGAATTAATTTCATTCTGATAATCCACTTGAGATGTCTGGTTTCTCTAAAACAACCTCAGTTCTTTTGGCTTTACTTTTACATGAAATTAAGCCTTTGCACATATTTCTGGTTGTAAACTCACTCTTTACGTATGCTGTGGAAGCTGAGCTCTGTAAGAAAACCAAGGGGTCCAAGGCAACCTAAGTTTCACATTTAACCATTGCTAGCAGCCTGCTTAAGGTTCCTCCTCCAAAAATAAAGCTGAAATATATGTTTTAGCTGGGATTTCAGCAATGCTGGCAAAACATTCTAAATACTTTTTGGCAAAGGAAGAAAATTTTTAAAATGACATTGATGTTCAGTATATTGAAATCAAGAACTAAATAGAGGTAACATATCTGCTTCAACCTACTGCCCTGTGCATTTGCACAACTGAAATTTGATATCTAAAAATTACTCTTCTACACAGAATGACTCAACATTCCCTCTCTGTTTATATACATTTATGTCAATGATACAATCGCCCCAGGCAGTCTATACCAATCTCCCTGAACATGTCCATTGACACTGTCTCTATCAAATTCAACCCAATTAAATTAAATGGAATTAAATAAAGCAGTCTGCTTGAACCTCAGTTTTTCTCATCTCTTATTGTATTGTACTTCTTATCATTTCTTATTTATTTAGCTAAGGCATAAAGGTTTTCAGACACAATTGCATTTTCTTTCCTGGTCTCCTATTTCTTAAGTATTTTTTTTCTTTTCTTCTTCATGTCAATTGCCAAAAATAAAGAAACAAATAATCCTTATAGTTCTATGAAAATAAAAAGAGTATGATAAAGTAACTGCTATCTCATACCAGAGAAGGCGTTTTCATCTCATGTTCACCACAAAATTTTCATCTGATTCCATTAGTTTTCATATAACAATATCTACAACAATTGTCTACTTGAAGAAGATTCACATAACAATATCTATAACTATTGCCTACTTGCAGAAGATTCCAAGTTGTAAGAGGCAGGTAAGTGGTAGGTAACTCGGGGAGAAACTTGTTAAGGAAGGTTTTTAGCTCTGGCTTCAGGAGTTAAATTTCAAGACAAATCAAAGAGAATACAAAAGTGTTGAGGACGACACTCAATTCACTCCCCATTTCTCCCCCCCTCTCCGGCAAGAAAGTACCTCACATCTCTCCCCTTCATTTCCACATTCCCTTCACTCTGCCCATGGGTTTTATGTTTCCCCTTCAAGGCTACCCTTAATTTTAACCTGATTTCATGTGTAAATAAATATTCTGGAGTGAAGGGGAAATAAGACACAAAATGATTTTCTCTGGAGTGCTCTGTGCATAAGCAACATCCAGATGACAACCAATCTCTCATTAATTTCTTCAAAAAAAGTCAGTAAGTTTCTTATGTCCTTCATACAGGATTGCTGTTTATTATAAATTGTGCTAAAGGACCCCACACACAGCAAACTGAAGCATGTGGCATTTAATCCATCACACAGAAGGATCAAGGAATGAGTCAATAGTTCTAGGGCTTCTAACCCCCCAACTATGCATTTCCATGGTGCCCATTTCCATGGTGTTTAGACCTTCAAACAAACACATTTGTCTGAAAACAAATACATATGTAGGAAAACAGTTCTCCAGGGCTCTTGCCTTTTCAGCTGCTTTTGGTTGACAGATGACAAGTCAGACACACTATTCTGAAATTCTGAATCTTCTTGTCTTATATAGTGGAGACAGAAATATCTGGTCCCGGATAGTGGATCTTTCATGGCTTCTACTAAACAGCCAAGAGAGTTACCAAAAGAGGTCTTAAGATTTTCATCCCACAATGGACTGCTCCTTGACTTCTTTTCACCTCCTATCCATTAGTTTCAACTTCATTTTGAGGATACATGCAGTTATTCTGAATGAAAAACACTATTTTTATTCTCTCTCTCTCTCCAAAAAAAGTTTTTTAAGAAATTTGTTTCAAAGCAATGTTATCTGTAATATGTTAATGTGCTTTCACTACTTTTCCAGATTTCATAAATTTTACTCATCTTAGGAACAGCTGGGATAATTTGAAGGCGACTAAAGAAATCTCTCCTCTACAGTCTTCCTGTGCCTGAAAGGCAATATCCCTAGAAATCTTTTGATTCTTTTTTATTCTGGGAAGGGTACTATTTTATTCCTATTTTACAGATGAGGAAATTAAGACATAGAGAAGTTAAGCAACTTGCCTAAAGTTTTTCAGTAAGTCAAAGAGCCAAGATTTGAACTCATGGAGTCTAACATCAGAACCTTAACTATGACATTATACTGCTTCCCTGCAAAATAGAGGTTATCAGAGAGGAAGGACTAATTGCCTCATTTTGGACTCAGAGAGCATGAGTTAAGTACCACTTTCACTACTTACTAGCTGTGTGACTTGGACAAGGGTCTCAACCTCTCTGAACCTTTATTTCCTTGTGCAAATAAAAAGTAGCTAGCCTTCACTGAGTACGATACTATGTCCTACTCTTCAAAGATAAGTGTTTTTTATTTCATTTAATTCTTACAATGACTCAACAAGGTATATAATACTATCATCCCCAATTTAGAGATGAGGAAACTGAGGTTAAGTAACTTGCTTATAGTTATTCAGTAAGTGGTGGAGACAGAATTTGACTAAGGGCAATGTCACTACAGAAACCGTACATTTAATCATTTCATTTCATTTAATCATAAAATTTGGGGATACTAACCAATAGTATTTATCTTACTGAGTTTTGGGCTTTATTTTGGTCAGGATTAAATTAGGTAAACCATGTGTGATGGTCACTTTCATGTACCAGCCTCACTAGGCTACAGAGTGCCCAGATATTTACTCTAACATTATTCTATGCATATCTATAAGTGTTTCCGGATGAGACTAACATTTGAATTGGTAGACTGTGTAAAGTGGATTGCCCTCCCTAATGTGGGTGGGCTGCATCCAATCAGTTGAAGGACTGCATGGAACAAAAAGGCAGATCCTCCTTGGAGTAATAAAGAAATCCCTCTAACTTACTGTCTTTGAGCTGGGACATCAGGGTTTTCCTTTCTTGGATTCTAACTAAAACACTGATCATTCCTGAGTATTGAGCCTACTGACCTTTGGACTAAAACCACACCATTGGTTTCCTGGGTCTCCAGCTTGCCAACTACAGATCTTAGGAGTTATCAGTCTTTATAATTATGTGAACTAATGGCTTAAAATAAAATATCATATATGTATAAAGACAATTCTGTATGTTGTTGGTTCATCTCCTATTGGTTCATGTATTGTGTGTGTGTATATATATATATACACACACATATATATATGTTCATGTATTGTTTGTATACACACACACACATATACACACATATATTCTATTAGTTCTGTTTCTCTGCAGAACCTTGACCAATGTGGCATATAAAATGCCTAGTATCTGACATACAGAAATAGTCAATAAATGCTTCTTAAATTGCTTTCCCAAGAAAAGCCAACATAAGAGAAATTATAAGAGGACAAAGCCTCCTTCAATAATGAGAGCCAAAGATCAATGCAGAGGAGGAAGATGAATAGTCTGTGGGCCCTGGGCTCTTAAAAAAGGAGTGGGGGGGGAGAGAGGAAGGGGGGTGATGAGCATGGATAAGGGCACTTGTTGGGATGAGCACTGGGTATTATATGAAAACCAACCTGACAATAAACTATGAAAGAAAAAAAAGGGGGGGGGCACTGTTAAAACACAATTTGCAGCAGGTCAGAAGTTTAGCTTCTTTGTATAAATTAAGAGATGGTAAAGAGACTGATTTGATATGGACATCTAGAATAAAAGCTACTTACATCTTTTCCTAAGTAACCTGACAGGGAATTTTGGCTCTACCACAACAGCAAACTCAGTGGGAATACAGAAGTGGACTTCTCCTTAGAGGTAAAAGGTTATAGGGAAAGTGAAAGAATTGACAGAAAAGGTCAGGTTTGTTTAATGCCTGATTTACAGTCCACTAATCCAACCAATCCAACTCCTACATATGTACTTTGTTCACGGCTATCAACTATGGGGAATAAAAAGACATCTCTATGGAACAGGTTAGGGCCCCAAGTTTTCCAGCTACAAACATCCTAAAAATGGCATGTTCAAGTTTCTGAATGCATGTGATTTACACTGATACCCTTGAAATACTGATTTAATTACTCCTATCCACTGTGGCCATCACTCATGAACACCTCTCCCTGAACGTCTCCTTCTAAATATCATGATTCCATTAGAGCTAGCCAGTAACATGACCTCAATAAGTCCATACAGGAGGATAATAAGTGGGCTTTTCTCTTAAGAGAACATGTTTTTCTCCCATCATCTGAGCTAAAAAACAAGGAAGCTGCAACAGCTGGGAAAAAGAAGGAAACACAAATTTAATTGTTAAAGAAAATAGAAAATAAAAGCAATTTGTACAATTCCAATGTGTGGCCATCTATGCTGATTTTCTCAAGGAAAAGTGCTTATTGTCACCCAAATCCCCAGAGTAACCATAGCTGACATATTTCTCAGCATTAGAACGCTTGGCAACTGGCAATAGGGCCTGTTCCTTTCCCAGGCAGATGAAAAGCCAGGCCCTCCCCGCACAAAAAACCAGTGTGGCTTTTCTTGACTCTTCAGCTGCCTGCATGTCTTCTGAACACAGCATTTTGTCCTGTGCAGTGGGACTCTCATTGAGCAAACGCATTTGGCTCAAAGCACCGAAACCAACACAATGAATATTTCTATTCTTTTGGCTACTTTAACTAAGGAACCCTTACTGCATACTCAAACGTTGCCACTGTTGATGAACATGTAATTGTACAAAGACCTGAGGAGTGCGGTCAATACACAGAAAAATAAGTCCTGCTAAAGAATGCCTAAACATGCAAAGGAATGTAAATCCTTTACCATACACAGGATCTTTGTTTATGCCAGTTGCACATGGTCAACAGAAGAGAACCTGAAAAACACTTTCTAATAAACAAATTCTCATCTTGCATTAGCTTATGTCTATAGAATTCTTCCAAGGTTTTTTTCATAATAAAATGTGTATAGATTGTTTTGATTGTTTTTCATTCTCTTCAGAGGAAAAAAAAAAAATCACCTGACTTAAAGTGTTTCCTCTTGTGCGAAAGCAGGAAGCCAATTTCAAAGGCTACCATTTTAATAACAAATGTCTTCATTTATACTTTTGTTAAAAAACAAGCCTATTTCCTTATCTGAGTTCTATGGAAGTCTTTCTTACTTTTCGCACATTAAACTGCATGTGTGAAATTCTATCAGTGTTATTACCAATATTTTATTCCTGATGGCCACAGCTTTTCTAATCTTTGTGTAGCCATATGTTTAATGTGACATAATCCAGTGGGAATTCCTTTTTAAAAATAATAAAATAAATGCTGATTTATTAAACTGTTCTTTTTTTTAAATGCCAAAAGTAAAACCAAAACCAAGTTTCCCAAATGGATGTTAGATAATGTACACAACTCACCTTATAAAAGATGTTATTTATGTCATGAAGTCTTCACATAGACCTGGAAATCCCAGCCCTTGGGTGGCACCAAGTTCCTAGACACATCAACTGATGTATGTCCACATATGTCACTAGTCAATTTTATAGAGAATGATTTCATGACTCAACAGTTATGCTGGTTGAACCATATCTAATTCCTAAATAACAACAACTAACAGTGTTTCATTGGATAATGCTTAGTTGCTATCATTTCTTATGGGAATTTTGATTAATTGCCCCTCTACTCCTCCAAAGATTACTCCAAATCATAATAGTACCTGAGATCTAGAGTTTTTTCCTCTGAAGCTAAGCATGAAGTTGTTGTGGCTTATATGAAATTGCTTTGCAGAGCTGACCCCTCACAAGTAAAAAAGCATGAATGAAGATATGCACATAGGTGAAATGTACTAGAAATTAAGCCATCTTGAGGGAATTGCCCTCTGATATGGATCACATACTGGTTGACCATCAATCTTTGTCTCCTATATTTTTCTGGGGTTAAACTTAACATTAAGAACAACTGATAAACAGAGCACAAATCGCAGAAGTCTACAGATTCCTGAACACTGGGATAATTCTGAGCCTCACTTCTCCACTGCACTGTGTTGGAGATGGAGGTAGGAATGTGAGAACAAAATTGTGGCCTATGTTTTACCTAATTTTGATTTAAAAAAACTGTCAAGGAGAGAAACACACTAAGAAACAAAACAAACAAAAGAAAAAACAACAGTCCATTTTGTTTAGTTTCTCAAAACAAAACAAAACACCAAAAAGAGGGAGAGAAGAACCCCTCCTCTTTGTCTTGGCCACATTGAATATGGACACAAACAGTGCCTTAGCATCTCTCTCTGTTCACTTTCACCTCCCAGCCCAGTCCTCTCTCCATCCTGTCTTTCCCTCACAAGCATCCCCCACCCCTTTGCTCTTCCCATTGTTCTTCCAGTTTCTGTTCTTGTCCTCTTACTCTAGTAAATGCTTGCCATTCTACAAATCATCTGCCCTCCCTCCCCCCCCACCAGCCAAGATCACTTTCTAGTGGTTTTCCATTCCCCTGGTTCTACATTACCAAAGTCTTGACACTTCACCAGCATGATCAGAATTCTTAGAAGGAAGGGAAGGAGGGGAACTGAGAAAAATTTTCTTATGTGATAGAAGAAAGTCAAGGGATATGATTACTCATATGAAAATATGCAGGCCTCAAAGTTTTGTAAACCACTTGCCGCTGTCTTCTTTTTAAATCCTTTCACATCTCATTTCCCATCTCATATTTTGATTAGTTATCAGTCACAGGAATTAACACACAGGATAGGGAAGTTAGGTTACTCCCTGGCCTCTTTTTTTATTCAGGTCTATGGGTCTACCTATGTCTATACCCCAAATGCAAAAATCAATTAAACCCATTTTTCAGTATCTCTGCCTCTGTACTGTCTTCTGATAGCCATAATTTAATTTTTATTTTTAGAAGTCCATTTCACCTTCTTCTGGTCAAAACAGAATTGTTCTTATTCATCTTCCTTTTCTTCCCAAATATCCTCTGGCTTAACCTAAATGTATTACTAGTACAAAATTCATTTTTCCCATTAAAAAAGACCATCGTTTTCAAGTTCTGAAATCCAAACCATCCAAAGTAAGAGCCCTCTTTAATTATAATCAACAGAAGTGACTTAAACTCATATACATTTAAATGAGAGGTAGAAAGTGATGTTAAAGGATACATGCATGGTTCAGGAAGATGAAGTGAATTACTTAAGGTCATAAAGCAAGTATGGAATCCAGCTTGGACTAGAATTCAGACCTTCTTTCTGACATGATCCCTCATTGTTTTTTCCCTGCATTCATTGATTGCTAAACCTCACCATTTCTTTCTTCACACATAAAAAAAAGCTAATATCCATATTCTTGCAACACACTGTTCTCCTAACCACCAAAATACACTCATGTTGGAAAGCAAAGGTTATTCACACAAACATTAAACAGCTTGTAGGAACTTCAGAATATGCTCCCAATTTAACTTTCTAGATCTCCCTTCTGTCACCTGATCCCCTACTTTCCTGCCACCAATCAATTCTTTGTACACATAAGTTCTTATCCCTGCATAAAATGTATATTTTCTTCCCTCTTTCCTCAAGGAAAAAGAAGAACTTTTTTTAAAGGGCAAACTCAGACATTACTTGCTCTTGGAAGCCTTCCCAGTATCTACTACACAAAGCCTTCAACATCTTCTCTTCCTCAGCACTTTCCCACTCATAGATCATATGTGTTACTGCTTTAAAACTCTTGCCCCTTGTTAGCTTGTGGGATTCCTCTTGGTAGAGCACATGATAAATATTAGGAATACACAAATTAAAGACACTTATCCTTACCCTCAATAAGTTTCCAGTATGGTCAGGAAGTCAAAAACATAAACAACTATAGTCCATCTCTGACATAGCCTATACCTGTATAATTGACTTGGTAATAATTGTACATATTTTTTGTTGTTGTTGTCATCAAGGCTTTATTACGTATGGTAAATATAAGTACACCAAAACTGACTCAGAAAAAGCAGGCAAACAGTCAACGTACATAAGAAGGAGAGCAAGGAGAAATAAACTATAAAGATGTAATGGGAGAAAAAATACTGAGTTAATTGAAGTACAGGCTTAATGCAAAAAAAGCAGCTTGGGGAAAGGAAGTTGAATTAGTTCAAGATATTTTTGGTAGCAAGAGCCAGAAAGGCTACAGCTGCCAGAAATGAAAAAGGGACTGACTATGGAGCAAAGCTATGCTCCAGGGTGCTGCTGGACATTGACTTCAGTGATTTATGTAGTTTATTTCAACTAATACTCATAACCACCCTATGAGGTGGAACTATGAGGAAACAGAGGCTCAAAGCAGTTATGACTTGCTCAGCTAGTAACTGAAAGAGCCAGGATTCAAACTCAGTAAGAGTGGATTCTAAAGTCCACTCTTTATATATTCCATTTTGACCTAAATCCAAGGAGCCTGTGTCCACAGAATTAGCCAAAAATTACCTTATTTTCTCAAAGATCAAACTCTAAGAGAGACCGTGTATGAACCTAAAGCTCTCTATAGTAACAGAGAATAAATTCATTTTATAGTAAAATCACATTAGCTAAATAACTCTAGCATAGCATGTTTGAAATGAAGATACCTTGGAAACCATCTAGTGCAACTTCTTATTTTGCAAATATAAAGATACTAATGCTAGCTAATTGAATCATATAGATTACTAAGGAGAAAAGTTTTGAGAAGGAATCAAGTATAAACTCATTGTTCTTAAGTCTGTAGATCATAAGAAAAATACCATCTTGTCCTGTGTGGGTGAGCTCCATAATGCTGGATACTTGTTTCTTTTTGAATAATTGCATCTCCATTATTCGGGACAGTAAATGGTACTGTTATCAGCACACAGTACACATTTTATAAAACAGTATTAGTTTCATGAGGGATAAGTGGGTCTGTATGTGGTAGTGTATGTGTGATGTGGGTGCAAGCGTGTAATTAATCAGGAGTTTAGACATATTAGCTAAATTAATTTTTGTTTGCCATTTGGTTCACATCATTTTCTCCTTGAAACCTTCTAGAAACCTCTTAAAATGCCTTGCATAGCAAGATCTTTGCTTTCAAATGACTTCATCAGAAATCAAGAGTTTAGTATACCGTCAATGAGTGGAACTGGCAAAGTGTCCTTGGGTAAAATTATTGGGAATTTTTTAAATTTATCAAGAAATAAAAGATTTTTGATAAAGTTGTAATACAAACGTCATCTTTATCTTAGTTTGGGGGGGTGGGGAACACAGAAGCAGTGTTTCATTTCTAAAACCATGTTCTTATGAAGCTGAGCAGAAGGACTGCTTATAACAGAATTTTCCAGCCAAATTTTCAAAGGGCCCCCAACAGGCTTTCTCAATTTGTGGGCGCTGTCCTCTCACAATCTATTCCTTTCCAGACTCTCCTTGGAAACCAAAGATTTATGACATTCTCTTCATATTTTAAAATGAAATTGGTCCTGGGTAAAATAAAAATGAAAACTGAAGGCCTATCTTTATTCGAATACCAGTGCTGTCTGGACAAATCCCTCATTGATATGCCCTACTCTGAAGACATCACCCATGACTTTGCCTCTGCAGGAGTCTTACCATTATTTGGACATTTCTAGAAATCAAGCTCACTACAGGTATTTGTGAAGATGAGTTGTACTTAGGCAGAGGCCTGAAAAGTACATAAATACTCAGTTTATCAGGCTGTAAAGGGGGAAGCAGACCCTTCTTATAAATGACTTATAAATCCCTGCCCAATTTCCAGAGTAAAGGAAAAGTCACATGGACTGAACACATTTCTTAAAAAAAAAAAAAAAAGAATTCACTTAGTAATCCTGAAATGCTTTCTGCTCTTTGAATACATTCAAACAAGTAGGTATAGCAGCATTTCACTGATAGCTTACCAACCCACGGACTAGAACAGGAGGAGTGAATAAAAAGGGCTTTCCTCGGGGAGCTCCATGGTCATTGTTCTATAAAAACATATGAACATATTGCTATAAACTCATCTTCACAGGAAGTCGCCCAGCTTAATAAGCACAGACCTGCAAGTTAATATTAAAATTCACTTTGATTTCTGTAGCAACAAAGCTGATACAACTAGGAGCTATTACATAAAACTCTTATTGTCATATTCGTCATCACCGCCCTCAGTAGAGACCACTGCCAGCACCGAGAAGCCCTCAGTTCATCTCAGGAAATATGCTACACAGACGGCCATCCCACTAACAATGCAGTGGTGAGATGGCCCTGTTTATTATATCAGAATGGCACTCCTTTAATTGTTCAATTCTCTTTACTGATGTCCTCTTTCATGTATAGGTCTATTAGATTCTACTTCCTCTACTGTCCTCCCAGGAATTGGTGCTTGCCAACTACAATAAGTTGTTTTGACAACTTGTCTAGCTATACAATACTCTGTTTCTTTCCCTCTGCAGTCTTTTTGGCTTCAAATGAGTGCCTTCAAAATATAGCAGAGACTATCCAACCAAACTATGCAACAGGGGGAAAAACAGCTTTCGATGCGTAAGCACCGTCCTGCCAAAACCACAGTCTTTCGTGTGCTCATAGTTCTCTCTCCTTTCCTCATTTCTATGGATAAATCCCCCTTGCTATCTTGTCTACTCCTATCTTAATAAGGAATGACTGCCGTGACTACCCCATCAACCAACGCCATTCACCGCCAGCACCTCTGCTCTCCTCGTGTGCTTCAAGAAGAACTGATTAGCACTTTGCATAATTAACCTGATTAGCACTGTGCATAATCAAACTGATTAGCACTTTGCATAATTAAAAAGAAATAATAATAATAATAACAATAATAAGCACTAAGTAATATCAAAAGCTGTTAGTCCCACAGCCCTTTGGTTACCTCCAAGATGAGTTCGGTACAGCATATTTTGCATCTTCATATTGAAATCTTTTATTTTACTCAAAAGTCAAGAAAATACATTAAAATGCTTTCAATCCATAGACCCATCATGATTTTCATATCCACATCAGTTATCAAAATAACCATTCTTGCCCACGTGTGCATTCCTCAGTTTCAGTCTGGCATATTTTAGCTGTATCAACATGGACAACATGGGGCTAGAAAACTAAATAGATTAAAAAAAAAAGTTGGTAATCAAATTAAAATAAGGATGTAGGCTACTTTTTAATTTTTTGTGTTTGAGAGAGAGAGAGGTCACAGGCATGTGAGTCAAAGAAGGGCAGAGAGAGAGGGAGGAAGAGAATCCCAAGCGTGCTCTGCACCGTCAGCACGGAGCCCAACGTGAGGTTTGATCCCACGAACCATGACATTATGACCTGAGCTGAAACCAGGAGTTGGACACTTAAATGACTGAGCTACCCAGGTGCCCCCAGGATGTATGCTTCTTACATAGCTATGGAACTATCCTATGCATTGTTTCTGGGTGATAATGAGGTATATGAAAAGAATTGGACAGCCTTTCAGGAAAACCTGGCTCTGATATTTATCCTGTGACCTTGGGAAGTCAGTTAACTTCTCAGAACTTTAGTTCCCTCACTTGTGAAATGGAAATAATAAGGGCAGTTCTGAAACCTCAAAGATTGCTGTGATAATAAAATAAAACATTAATTTAGGAAGGTACTTTGTAAACTGTAAGGCACTACCTATACATGAGCTTCCCCAATTCTAGGTTTCTAAACCTCTTATCCCCTAAATTTTATTACATACCATGGACAACCTTAAACATTATGAACAATAATATAATTTTATATATTTAATGCCTTAGAATTAAAAAGTTATAAAACTTTTTTGCATACTTTACCTTATTTCCTATTCAATAGCTGAATGTGATTAAAATTTTGACTTGGAGTTATAATTTAGCTTTTGTCGTTCATTTATCCATCACAGCTCTCATTTGTGTTCCCACAGAGGTTAAAATCAAGCTGTTGCTGAAAATTCATAATAGAAGAAAATCTAGTATATTTCTATTAACTTGGTACTGCAACTTTGAGAATTCTGCAACTTGCCTTTTCTCCACCTACCATGGCCAACCATCTGCTTCTAATGACCTTCAAAGGATTCCTTCAATAACACTTTCCTCCAGGAAACCATCCCAGATACTCTTCATTCAGAATTTCTTTTTTTTTTTTTTTCTGGTGCTCCCATATTTTAGCTGTAATTATACTATGTATAGTTTAGTATGTTTTAAGTAGGTATGTGTTTGGTTCCTTCATCTTTGCTCCTCCCCACAGCTACCACAATGAGTGATGGACATGGTGAGCATTTGACACATTTGTTACTGTGGGCTTGAAGAAACTAGACAGTAAAGTATGTATTGCACTGTGCACTTAACCTGTAACTACTCTATGCAAATCTGGGCAATTGCTTTACTATTTGCTGGGGACTACAATGGTGTTTGACATACCCATAGCCATTTTATTGACCATTAAAATGTTTAACGTAAGTCAAATTACTTTTTCTTTACTTACTCATTCACTTAATCATTCAAAAATAAATTTGAGTGCCTACTAAGTGCTAAGTATTGTGCTAAACATTCAATATAGCATTAATCAAGCTCAAAAAGAACTGTTGATTCCTCTAAAGAAGTTTATAGTCTATGTATCTTTTAAGAAACCTATAGTAGCATTTATAAGGCTGTGGTGGAGTAGCTTGGAAGGGGAACTTTAAAGTAACCAAGATTATCAGTTGCAAGCTACCCACTGTGGAGCCAGAAGCCTCTCAACCTAAAGGAAAGGAACCCACATAAGCAGTCAGTGTTCCTGAGCCAATCATCCATTTTACAATTCATTTAATTCAAGAAAGAAAATGCTGCTGTGGAGATTATTCAAGTCCAAATGTTCCTGGTGAAGGTGCTTCCAGTAATTCTGGGAAGGAAGCCAATCCCCTAGTTTTATATGTAAATATTTTAAAAACACACACATATATATAAGCACAAAGGAAAGGTCAGGAAGACGTAAGTCTTTTAAAAATCTATTTTAATAATTTTTTTCTATAACTGTCCACAAAAGTTTGGGCTTTTTTGTAGCCTTACATTTTCTTTTATACAATACACCTGCTTTTTTTTTTTCCTAAACTAAATATTTCTTCCATCTAATGACTCTCTTTATTAGACAGCATCTAATTTGCATACATTTACATACAATTTAACTGCTAGCTTGTGAGAACAAAGAAATGGCTCTGTATTGTACTGAAGGACAATACTCAGTAAAGGAAGGTATAAAAACCAACCAGCTCAGTGACTGTGTAAGCTCTTTGTTTCAAATATACCAGGTTTTCTTTTTTTTTCAACATACCAGTTAAAAGGGGCAAAAATTATTTCATCAAATAATGAAAGATATAGCACTACTTTGTTTAACTGCCCATTTCCTCCCCAGCTTGGTTACTGCAATTCATGGGTCCAAGTTCCCTGAATCTACTATAATTCCTTTATTAGACTTGATGGATTCAGTCCCTCCACATATTTTTGTTTTGAGTCTTATTCTTAAATCCACCTGGGATTCCACTGTGATAAAGCTCTGTTCTGATGCTAATTTGTGCTGCCACAGGCCTTATTCCACTAATGCTCAGGGTAGATATGACATCCTGTTCTCTAGTGAAAAATGCATACTCTTAACCTTAGTAAGAACAGATTTTACTGAGACTTCAGGGCTTTCTTTATGTTACGAACCAACTCTTCAAAAGAAGAGGTTTTCAGCATCCACTGGGGAGTAGATGGGAAAGGAAGACTTGAATATAGGGAGAGAATATACACTGAAGGAGAAGTGGGAGATAAAAAGTTGAGTCAAGTGTCTCTCCACTTTGTAATGGCACCATTTTGTAAGTCTCCAAACCCAGAATACTACTGGGAGATTTAAATAAGACAAGACAAGAAGAAAAAAAAAAAAAGAACTGGAAACCAGGGGTCCTTAATCCTCCTTTGAAAGTGAATTCATACACTCCGTGACACAGGGTAAGTCACTTTGACTCTTCTCTGTACCTCTCATCTTTGACGCATGGAAAGGGAGATTATAGAAAGCAATCTTGAAGAGTTTGTTCAGTGTTTTGTAAATATTAACTATTGAAAACACATGAAATAAGTAATAAAGCTGCGGTCACAACCAACTGAAAATCAACACTAGAGGGATTTGAGTTTCTGAAATGCCATGTGTAAAATACCACAAAAAATGAAATATGGTATACAAAAATACTTCAAAATTATAACAAACGATACAGATATAAGGCAATATAGAAGGATGAACTAAAAAGCATAAAGTCACATATGAATTGGCCCCACAGGCTCAATGAAAATATAATCATAAGTGGGTGCTGAAAGAGGTCACAGAAGATGCATTTTCTTGGAAATGTAACTAATATCATTAGTTTGGTCTGTTTTCTGCATCTGATATTACAGATTTACAATTTTAATGACCAAAAGAAGTGTGAACTTGTCAGTGATAAGTGAAGAAATTCTACCACTCTGTGGGGCTGCAGAATGCCCACATGGTTTGGAACCTTCAGCAGCCAAACAGATTGCACAATATCTACCAGCGATCTTGAAGCATGTCTGATTTTTCCACCTGGTGAGAAGAAGCCTGAGTTAGAGACTTGTATTAATTCTGGAGTGCCGGCGTAGACCAAGTCTGCCAACTTCCTAACCCATAAGCAATTCCAAATAATGATCCAAAATAGCATTTAAAACAAATGATTAGACACCATTCTTTTAAAAACCCCTAGGTACTGACTAGATTTTAGTCCCTATAATGAGGGGAAAGGAAGGTGCTGATCAGCTGAAAACCATGTCTTAGCTCAAAATATTCCTAAATTCCAGGGAACCTGACCCTGACCCCCCTCCCTTTGCTCCATGACAGACTGAGGCCATCACCTCACGATTGTCAGTTAAGTTTTATGTGAAAGTTCTGTTTCTAAGGTTCATTAGCTATCTCTTGTTGATATAGATTTGAGATTGTACTTATTTTTCATGTCATAGAATATTATCTGTTGGTACCCGCATCAGACCTATTTTCTACACTCCGCCAGATTAAATTCTGCCTTGTTTGTTTGTAAAGCATCTCCTAATACTAACTCAGCCAACATCACCTGTGTTGGAGGTGGTTAAGATCCACCTCCCCAAAGCATGTTACCACGGTGACAAAGTAGTGACCTAATTTGCACACACCTGCTGGGTTAATTGGGCCAAAATGAAAGATGATATATATGCTCAAAATCCAAAACTGATTTTTTTCCTCAAAATTAAATATTTGATTTTTTTAAATTAGCAGTTTCTAAAGCTAAGTAACATACTCCAGGTGTGCATTTGCCAGTTAATATACCCTGAATGTTTCATGACACTTGAGGAGCAAAATATATTGAGTGATGAATACAAATCTTTTATGTATTTTCCGCGTGCAATGATTAGTATGAGTAAGTGGTCTCAATCACTGAATACATGGGGTGTGCCTGAGAGGTCAGACCATTGCCTCAAAGCAAATAGGGACATTTCAACTGTGCCAAGTTAACATTCAGACTCTTAGACGCTTCTGAAAATGCAAGTTCCTTTTGGAGCTGCTCTCCTTAACCTGTGGCCACCTGCAACATCTCCTAGACAAAAACATCACTTAACTCTGCTTGACCTCCTCCTACCTCTCTGTGCTCACACTTCCTAGATCACTGATAGTTTTTCTTTGAGCCAAATAAAATTACATCTCAAGAACTGATTAAGATATGACCAGACACTTGCAGAGGATGCTGACCAAGCTGCAACAACAGGTAAGTGGTATAGCTAAATGCATCAAAAGTTTGAAAAACGCATATATCTGTGACTACTATTCCGCTTATAGTAATTTCTCCAAAACACATAATCGAAGATGTTCATAAAAATGTGTGCACAATGACATTCATCATGTTATATAGTTGTTAATTCCTTTAATATTATTTATTTTTGAAAGAGGGAGAGACAGACATGAGAGTGAGTAGGGGAAGGGCAAAGAAAGAGACAGAGACAGAGAGAGAGAGAGAGAGAGAGAGAGAGAGAGAGAGAGAGAGAGAGAGAGAGATTGAGAGAGATTGAGAAATGCAGAATCCAAAGCAGGCTGCAGGCTCCAAGCCATTAGCACAGAGCCCGATGTGGGGCTCAAACTCAGGAATCATGAGATCATGACCTAACCCAAAGTCAGATGCTTACCCAGGAGCTCCATATGCTATTTTTAATAGAGAAAAACTGGAAGCAACTTACATATCCAAGAGTAAGAGATTGGCTAAATTATTATAACACATTGATTGAGTGGTATAACACATCCATTGAGTGAAATACTATAAAATCAACAAAAAATCATGCCACAGAAAATTTATTTATTAACACAAACATTTACAATATATTGCCAGTTGAACAATCAAAATCCACAATCATGCAGAGTATAATCCTATGTTTTTGCACGCACACATACATAACACAACAAAATGTTAATAATGATCTTTTTCTATGTGACAACAGTAATATCAAGGGTGATCTTATTGTCTTCTTTTCTGCTTTTTATGTGTTTTCCCAATAGTTTTACCAGACTAATGTATTACTTTTACAATATAAAAATGAACATTCTATTAAAAATAAAGGGTAGAAAAAAGTTAAATTACATTTCCTGATTCCTCTCCTTCAGTTAGACTTCACATCTCACCTGTCCTTATGTCTCTCCTTGTCAATTCCAATCATGACTAGAATAGCTGTTAAATTGAATAACATTATTTTATTGCTAAATTGTCCACTTTTCTAGCTTAATTATTTACTTAGTTACAAACTTTCAAAAATGTCACCCATCAGAGCCTTTCTAGTCTTCAAACTGCTTTTTAAGCTTAGAAAACCAGACAAAGTAAATATCCTTGGGTAATGAAGGTGACCCGAAGGGAACTTTTTGAGGTACAAATATATCTATTTATTACCTACCTTGAGCATCCTGCTTAAATTATGATGTTCACATTTTGATTTTATTTGTACTGTTATAAGGTCTTACTGATAAGTAAGTGCTTCTCTTAAGTAAAATTAAGTAAAATTAACATTACCATATGAACTGGAATTATTGTTAAAAGTATCTCGCTAGGGGTTTGATTTATTCTATGATGCTTTCACTGATTTAATCATTGCTTGAATTATCAAAATACAGTAATTTATTCTCACGAGTAAAAAAGTTTCTTGGGATTTTTCTATGTCATAAACAACAGGCATCAGTGATTGATAAATAAAAGAAAAATATGCCAATTTTGACATTTTAGTTCTTATTCTAGTTTTATTTTTTATTTTTTTTTTTGCCTTAGTGCTTTAGTGCCTTCCTAAAAAGTTCAGGGGACAAAAAAATGACTTTTTTATTTCAAGTAATGAAATAAAAATAGTTATTTTCATGTCCCAAAATAAGTGTTAATAAATACTTTTAAAATATATAATACATGAAAATAAATTTTTGTTGAATTAAAGATGTAAATATTGAAAGACTCAATCACCAATGTACTATAAAAATATGCATAATTTTTGATAGCTTTCTATATCATAAAGGAAATAACGGATAAACAGAGCCACAGAAAAAGACGATAGTAAAAGTCAAAAAGCAAATTCAAAACTAAAAAATATTTTAATTTTTATTATTTTTTTAAAGTTTATTTATTTATTTTTACAGGGAGAGAGAGAATGTGCAAGCAAGAGTGAGCAGGGGTGGAGCAGAGAGCAGGAAAGAGAGAGAGAATCCCAAGTAGGCCCTAAATGATAGCCCCAAACGAACTGTGAGATCATGATCTGATCAGAAATCAAGAATCAGAAGCTTAAGCAACTGGGCCACCCAGGTGTCCCCAAAACAAAAATATTTTAAACACCCCTTATAGGAAGTGTTATTTTCCATAATATACCAACTGGTTATATACATCAATAAAAGATTTTATAAAAACCTCTACAGAAAAAGAAAAAAAAATAATAGCCAATTCACAGAAAAAGAAATACAAATGCTAGTAAAATTTTTAAATAATTCAAAATCTAATTTATAAATTAAAAAAAGCAAATCAAAATAATGATAAAGTATCATTTTCAGTTTTCAAATTAAAAAAAGTTGTTCCAACTCAGTTTTGGTGAGGTTGTGGAAAAGCAGGAATTCTCATACACTGCTGTTAGAAGTATATATTAGAACAATGTTTATAAGGGGGGTGGTACCTGCGTGGCTCAGTCAGTTAAGCCGTCAGACTCTTGATTTCAGCTCAAGTCATGATCTCACAGTTCATGGGTTCAAGCCCCACATCCAGCTCTGTGCTAAAAGAGTCTGCTTAGGATTCTCTCTCTCCTCCCCTCCCCCACTTGCATGCACAGTCTGTCTGTCTCTCTCTCTAATTAATAAACTTAAAAAAAAAAAAGAACAGTGTTTATGTGAGAAAAATTTTAATAGCCATAAATATTTTAATTATGCAAATATTCTAGGAGATTATATTATGTATATTAAAATGAGTACAAAATACATGTAGGAGGCTGTTTATTGTAATATTTTTTAATAGAAAAGAAATTGGAAATAACCAAGTGTCCATGAATTAGCCAGCATTTAAATACATTTTGTTATATCTATAAAATGAAAATACTAGGCAGCGATTAAAAAAGATGATATAGCATAATATACTGTAGTATAAATACCAGAAAATCTTTGAGATATGGTATTAAGAAAACAAACAAAATACACAGAAAACTGGAATGATATGGTTTTCTCTTCATTTTTATTTATTTGTTTTTCCCCTCTGTTTTTAAAATGAAGGTATGTTGGCACATTTTTGTACAGAAGTACACTTGGACCTGTTTAACTCTGGTAATAGCACTACAAGTTGAGGAAGAAATATTTTTCATTTTATATCCTTGTGTGCCATTTTATTTTCAAAAATTTTTTTACCATGTGCATGCATTTTAAAGGTAAAACCAGCAAAAATGACTGTTCGGTGTTATAGGGTATAAGGAAATAGAGTCCCAAATGGCTCAATCCCTCCCTCAGTACTTGTCTAGACCTATTCGCTATTTCCATGTCCTCATCTGTAAAATAACTGAATTGCATTAGAAAAATAATATGTAAATTAGCTTATAATTCTACAGTTTATATTTGTATATCTTAAGAATCCACTACAGAATAGTGGATAAATATGTTTGAGATTTCAATACCTACTTTGTGCATCTATAGCTACTACAGTGAACAAATCTCTATTTGGTACTTTGTAGACAAACTCTATTCATGTCTTTATGATGACAGAAAACCATGTATATTGCTGAAAATTTTGACAAGTTGAGTATCTAAATATACTCTCTGTACAAGTAGTGCTTCTGGGTCTCAACAGGTCTCAGGTGTTGAAATATGCCAAACAAAACTGATCAGAAATGTATTTCTTAAATGCTTTACTGCCAACTTCTAACCTTGGCCCAGCTGTTTTCCTGAATTTGTCATTGATATATGCTCTCACATATACACCTTGAGTAGAACAAAATGTCAAAAATGGTTTAAAACTTCAGGCATATATTACCATACACACTCTTTAAAAGGACATAATATTCTATAATAACATTTTAGTGCATGATTGCAAGTTATAAGAAGTGCTCAGTATCTTTTCAATTTGTGGTATCTGAAGCTGCAGTATGATAATGACCTTCCATTGTGACTTAATATTCTTGTTGCTTAGACAGTTGTTTTTAAAAGTAAAATCTCTCAGTCATGGTTTGGATGACAAATAATATGCTCATTTAAGTTATATAGTGGAAAGTTTGTACTGTGTTTTTTCTGAGAAACTAGTTCTTTCTTCCATTTCTGGTTGCCATGATTGTGATAAGAACAGAACCACGATTCATTCAATGGTATAACTGATAATAATGTTGTGTTACCAATCACATCATAGTTTGGTTTATAAATTGGAATGGAGATAAAGCCAATCAAAAATTGTGTTAAGGGATTATTTAGTTTCTCTGGTGAAAAAAAAATTAATCCCTCTCATCTAAAAACTTAATCATTTCTGAAAATGTTATTTGGTTCAATTTTTCAAATACCCACAGTAGACTGTCTACTTCCTTGTTCGTTTTTTCATATAGTTATCAGCCTGGGTCATGGTAATGCTGTCATCGGTTACAGCAACAAGCAATAGGAAAATAATAATGCTGTGAGTGTAATGTTGATTAGACACATTAAACTCAGGAAAATTCAATCAAATCTCACCAATTTCAATAATTTACCACCACACGTCCTTGTCTAGTTAGAAATAAACAATTTAATTTTGAATGAAGCATTTGGAGAAATTTCTACTTTGGAATGAAAGTAAAGTTGAAAAGAATAGATTCCCTGTTCTCACCTAAAATGGAAAAATAATTATGTATTCTTAAAAATTTCTGTGCTAAATCTTGGCCTGCTATGAGAGTAATACTTAGAAAAAAATTAAATCTAAAGATACTCAGTTTGACCTTCCACTTTCACTTACAGCCTGCATACACAGAAAAAGAGGTAAGGGGGTGATGTTACTCCTAGAAAAAATGATTTACCAAAAGGATAAATGATGGTTCAAGAATCCCTGTGCTTCCTCTTCCGATTCCTGGCACCAGAGCATGCAATGGAACTGACAAGGACAGCTAAGAGTGGAGATGAATCCAGTCCCTCTGTGACCAAACCAACTTTGGTTTTCACAAACAGCAAGTTTGTTAAATTTTAAGGAGATACAGTTGAGCATTTTTAGTTCATTTCTGAGTACTTATTGTTGCTGTGTTTACTATCAGGATAAAGAGCAGAAGCAACTGGTTGCCCCTGAAGCCTACTTCTTACTTAATTATACATTGTTAATAGCTCACAGACAGGGCATGCATCCCCTTGCTCCTCTACTCTAATACATATACACCTTAGGAGCACAATCTTGAGTAACCTGTAAGAATATAAAGATCGATTTTCTCATACTCCAGATCTTCCCTTGATGAGATCCTTCATGTTATTCAGCATTAATTTAGTTCTGGTATTATTTCCTCAGAAAGTCCACTCATGAGCACTCCCCACCCCACAGCCATTCTTCATCCTAATTTTTGTTGTTGTACTTCTTGAATAGCACATACTACTTTCTAAACATATCTTATTTATGTATTTGTGAACTTGAAATTGCTTATGATCTCTTCACATACACACACACTACCAACCCACCATTGTATCAGCTCCATTAGGTATAGGATCAGGGTTTTCTTGTTTAAAATGTTTTGAGAGAGAGAGCATGCACGAGTGTAGGAGGGGCAGAAAGAAAGGGAGAGAGACAATCCCAAGAAGGCTCCGTGCTTTGAGCACACAGAGTCCAACCCTGAACTCGATTTCATGAACCATTAGATCATTACCTTAGCCAAAATCAAGAGTCTGATGCTCAACCAACTGAGCCCCCAGGGTTTTCTTGTTTAGATCTCTATCTCCAGTGCCTACAACTAGGTATGACTTTCTTTATGGTGTTAAAAGGGAGTGATCCATACCACCAAGGAATCTGCAATTTAGCAGAAGGATACTTTCTTTGGTTCTTCTAACAACAAGAATAAGACAAAGTAGAATAGGTTAATTTGGGGGCACCTGGGTGGCTCAGTTGGTTAAATATTCAAATCTTGATTTTGACTCAGGTCTTGATCTCACGGTTGTGGAACTGAGCCCTGAGTCTGGCTCAGGGCTCCCATACTGAGCATGAAGCCTGCTTGCGATTCTCTCTGTTCCTCCTCTGCTCATATACACACTCTCTTTCTCTTTCTCTCTCTCTCTCTCTCTCAAAATAAATAAACATAAAGAAAAATAATAGGTTAATTCAATTAATGTAGTTTGGGTGCTAATCACTGTTTTGTAAATCAAAATCACATTTTCACATTTAACTATATCACTATTTCAGAAAATATTTAATTTTCATTGCCATCTTATTTTAGCCTGATTTTTTTTTTCTGGCAAGGAAGTCTAGCACTTCTAAATTTTTATGTCCTATGAGCCTACTATTATGTGTTAACCAGAACACAAGTGTACCATAAGTTAAGCTGTAACTTAAAAGAATTGTTCAGTAGATAAGACTGGTCATAATCTATACAATCACTCTACCAATTATTATCTATTTTTAAAATTCGAATTGTTGATTTACTGAGTATTCTTAAAGAAAACACACCTGTAATTGACCATAGTCATGAGGTGGAAAGGACCAAAAAATGCTTTCAATTCTATTCCAATTCTTTTAGGAATGACTCTACTTTGCTCCCTCTGCTAACTCTCACCTTAATAGTAATCTACTCCTTATAGGAAACAAAAAACACTTTTGACAACTTAAGAATCAACTTGGGAGAAGTACAAAGAATGCAAGTGTTTCAGGTGGGCAGAGCTGAGCTTAAATTCTGTCTCAGTTACTAACTGGCTACGTAGAGTTAGAAATCGACCTTTCTGAGCTGAGCACTGCATTTTCAATCTGGTCCTGGATACTCATGACTTCCAGTTATCACTTAATGGATGTTTATTTTTACAGACAGCCAAATTCATGATTCCCTATAATAAAGACCTTGCCTATGCTAAATATAGAAAGATTAGTTAGCTCATGATTTCAACAGCTAAAATCTAGCACAATGGCTTTGTCACTCTATAACACTAAATTTCAGTTGCATACTTGGTTTACAGAATCTGGAGACCACCATGAAAAAAATGATTTAGGTTATGAATAAAGCTATTTTAAAATTGTACTTAATGACATATTTGGTATCTCAACACACATGGATTCACACACACACATACACACAAAAAACGTGACACCAAAGTCAGTTTTTAATTTTGCTCTGCATCTGTGAAGTAACGGTAACCCTTTGAATTACTGACTCTATGCTTCAAGTTTAGCATTTACAATAAAGAGAAATTTTGGTAGTTTAAAAGAATATGCAAGAGAATGACTCATGATTCAGTTAAATCCATAAAAAATACTAAGGAGCTAAGGCAACAAGTATTCTGTAAATTCCGAGAAGATAAATTGTGTCAACTGCAGAGCAGAGAAAGGATCGATATGTGATATGTAAATAAGACTTCCACAGATATTTACTATGGAAAAATAAAGTTACTCTCTATATATAGTAGGTTGAATACTGTCACTCACAATCTCATGTCTACCTGGGACCTCATATGATTATTACTACGAAATGAGGTCTTTGCAGATGTAATTAGTTAAGCATCCGGAGATAAAATCATCTTAGATTTAAGGTGTGCCCTAAATCCAATGACTGGCATCTTTATAAGAGGAGAGAACAGAGAGACAGACAGAGGAAAAGGCCAAAGATGGAGGCAGAGTCTGAGCTCATGCTGCCAAAAGCCAAGGGACACCTGGGGCCACTAGAAGCTTTAAGAGGCCAGACAGATTCTCACTTAGAGCCTTCAAAGGGATTGTAGCCATGCTGGACCTTGCTTTTCTACTTCTGGCCTCCAGAATTGAGAAAATAAATTTGCTTTAAGCATCCAGTTTGTGGCAATTTGTTACAGTTGTCCTAAGAAAGTAATATACTCTCTCTGTACTCAAAAAAAAGTGGAAGCTGACACAGCAGTTTTATGAGAGCAAATGGTGACCTCAAGGCCTCCAACTGATAAGGGCATAGAAGTGTAAGGAAAGATCAAAGAGAAACCTTACTGGGAGGCTGGGTGATGGTTGCTAGTAGTCGTAAGTCAACTTTAAAAGGAATATACTGCCCACTATTTATAATTGTTTCCCCTTAAATCCTATGGAAAGATTCCATCCCAAAGTAATGTAACCTCTTCTAATCCTATCCTTTCAAGAAAGCCAAAGACTGGTCTTAAACAGGTGCTGGTCATTTTTTAAGAAAATGATGAGCTAGGGGTACCTGGATGGCTCAGTCGGTTAAGCCAAGACTTCGGCTCAAGTCATGATTTTGCAATTCACCAGTTCAAGCCCTGTGTTGGGCTCTGTGCTGACCTCGGAGCCTGGATCCTACTTCAGATTCTGTCTCTCCCTCTCTCTCTGTCCCTCTTCTGCCCTCACTCTGTCTCTCTCTGTCTCTCAAAAATTAATAAACATTAAACAGTTTTTAAAAAGATAATGACGAGATGATAAATATTTAAAAAGAAAAGTATGAGACATATTTTTTAGAATCTTAAGTAAACTATTGACAGGAATAAATAATAAACATTTTATGATGATACATGAATAGCAAAAATATTATTAAAATCACTTAAGTAAACATAATTTAAATCAGTCAACAAATTAGAAATTACCTATGTTGTTAAAGAACTGTATTCAGAAAATAAATATGCCCATTTTTGATCAATGGAAATTTAAGTATGACTTCAAGTGACAAATATACAGGGGAAAAAAATCAATTTCTTTTGGCCTAGGGTTTATCCTATCCTGACATTGGCAAAGACACTAATAAGTATGTATTGCTTTGAGGCATCAAACCACCATGATTAAAAATTATGTTTGTCTCCTAATATCCAAAATTAACCTTTTTTCAGATATCCTATTTGTTATATAAATTTAAGACATTATAAAAGCAACATGTTCAGGTAATTTTCAACTTACCAATTTTTTCTGTAAATATCATTATGTTTCTATACTTACTTAAATCTCAATATTCAAAAGACCCTAACTCACTCACATTTTTTACCTTTAAAAAGTTATGTCCTATAGTACAATCCTATTTTGATCTTCTTAACAAAAAAATGAGTATAGTAAATAGTGTAGAATACTTTAAAGAAAATATCTTTTGACAAAAGATCTATTCGTTTTGCCCTAAATATACAAAAATGCATATATTTTAAAAATTATAAATTATTTTCAAAAATTCCTTAAAGACCCTCAAAATCATAAGGATGATAGATGTAGATATCCATCATTAAATGTTGCATGCTCAAATCAGCAAATGTTGGAGGAATTATCTTTCTAAGAAACAGCAAACATCAATTTTATTCTTCTCTTTTTTTAACCTAAGAGATATGCAGTTATCATGGACTATTAGTAAATGCAATTGTTTCTGTAGTTAGTACATTTTAGTTAGCCAACCTTCTGATCAATCTTCTAGTCACCAAATATTCTAATGGTGGGAATAAATGATTCTTAAAATTCAGAGATGAGTTCATTTATATTCAAATTGTTTTAGGAGAGGTTGGTCTCTGAACACATTATTAGCTCAGCAAAATGGAGACAATTAAGGCATTTATTACAGTCAAGTGAAAAGTTGTGGGTTTGGCTTTCATCTTTGTCCAGCAAAGCTGAGGATAGCAGACAGGATTACTCAAAACTCCATGCAAGTCAAGAGAGGAGAGAGGGAGGCTAAGGGAAGTCTCCGAGAGTTGTGCTCAAGCTCCCATATATCCTGAGCATACATCTAGGGAAACAATGTGCAATGCGTCAGTGGGCTATGTGCCCATAAGAATGTACTGAAAAAGTGCAGAAAAACAAGATAAGACAGGGTAAAATATTCCATGCGATAACATGGTCTAAGGAGTTTATGAGCACAGCCAGGACCTAACCCCTTGATATACATTAACTAGATAAGTGAAGCATGGCTGCAGTTTTCAGCAAGGCCAGAAAGCAGTGTTCTGCTTTGCAATGTGTTCCCTATAATCTCCTAATCCAGGACATAGCTATTTGATTTCCCACAAAAGTGAATAGAGTTATGTCAATAGCTAGAACAATTTCCACTGAATGAATGAATAAATGAATAAATCAATCACATAAAGGCAATGTTTAACATGGATCAATATAAAAATTTTAAAAAATAAATGGATCCATATAAAATAATTAAATATATAAATTATTAATATTATATAGTTATATTTCAAATGAAAGAGAATTAAGGAGGTATTGAGGAGCAAATGAGTCAACAATAAATATTACTAAGAACTAGGTTTTGGAGTGTTTCTTAAATTCCTGCTTTTTAGAGAAGTGTAATGCTCGATTCATTGTGCACAATAAAACTGAGAGAGCTGGAGCAAATACTAAAAATTTAGAGAAAGAAGGATCTATACAGTAGACCATGTTAAACATTTTAGTACATGGTTTCAGGGTAGTATTATGATAATGAGGATGAAGGAAAAGAAAGGAAAGGAGGAAGAAAAGAAGAAGGGCTAATTGTATTTTTATAGTGCTGTCATCTCCAATATACAGATGAGCAAACTGAGGCTAAAAGCACATGGGGGTCTGCCCAATATCTCATAACCAATAAGATGTAATGCAAAAACTTAAGTCCAGATCTTCTATTTGTAAATCTCACACTCCTTCCACTGTAATATATTGTCTCTTTGTTCCCTGAAATGAGAAAAATGAACTAAAATTCTTAAATATTATGGTTAAAATAAAAATCCCCCAAATTAGTGTTGCGAGGGCTATAGTATTTATAAAAGCAAAAAGTTTTTTTAAAAAAATATTGTTGTTACACACATTTATAGAGGACAAAATCCCTTTGAATCACCTCAGTTTTTAAATATAGAATATCCGCAGTGAGAAGAAGCTCCCCAAACTGTCAGGTGAACTATATACCATGAAGAAAAAAAAAAAAGAAATTATAGAAACATAGGAGAGCCTAATTTAGAAAGGAGAGGTCAATGAAGTTCTGACAAGGTATTTTATAACAAATAATAATATAACACTTCATGGAGTCTGTAGTCTATAAGAGGAGAAAAACTTAATAATTAACCATTTCTATATTTACAACCAATGACTATTATCCTTGATTATTCACACAATTCCATACTTAACTCATTTGTTCATAGGACTCCACAGCCTGAAAATGACCTCTTCTCCTTTCCAAGCTACTTCTGTCTTATGTTTCATGTAATTTCGAAATCTAGTTCAAAGATTTGATTCTTACTTGCAGCTCAGAGCTCTCATCTCCACGGAATATTTTTAGTAGTTAACAACTTTTTCAGCAATGACAAATCAGTTTCATCTTACATCCAACTTCCATCAGTTGGTAAAAGTTGTCTAACATGTTGACTTCTGGAGGAGTCTTAGCCCAAATTCTGGGTTAATGGCAGAGAGAACCATGACAGATTGGTGATGTCCTTCACGGGCACTGAAGGGAAGCAGGAGGACATAGGGTGCAAGGCACTTATTTGACAGGAGTGCTGATATTTTCACTTTTACAGCATTCATTTGATACCACCCCAAATCCAGATCTAAAGCATGAATTTAATACTGACAGTGACTTATTTTATTTTCAAATTTATATCATATCTCTTCAAGAACACCATAAGATCCCTATAGTCAAGGAACATATATAACTCTTTATGTCCACAGTGTCTAGGCCTTCCTTGCAAAGCAGGTATCTGCTGATGATAAATGAAAATACTTTTTTTCAGAATTCACTCTTATTACTATTATTCATAAACTCAGTTTGGATCTTGGTTTCTCTCTAAAGATCATCGATATCAAAACCATATTAAAAGGACTCTGTAACATGAACTATAAACTTTAAATATGTTGTCTTTATCATCTCCAGGTTGAAATGAAGCACTAAGAAACTGGTGATATTTAAGGGTTAAATATATACCTGTCAAATAATATAGTGGGATGAAAAGAAGATGAAGTAAATACACATTTTTAAATGGATTTAAAACTTTCTTAAAAAATCCAAATCTGTATCTTTGAAAATGTATTTTGTATATTTAGTATGTCCTAGAATATTTTTTCCTTTTTTAGTAGGCTACCCCTTTTTTCACATAATAAGTGTTGAAGAAATCCATGTCGATTAGAGTTACATTAGAGAAATAGTTCCATTTTACATTCCCCCCTGCTAAGCAAATGTATTTATCATATTCCATAACAGCTCACAGTTTGTTATACATTAACTGCTCATTCTCAGTGCCAATAAGACTGTGCTGGAACAGCAAATGAATTTGGTGCGTTCATTTAAATGATTCTGCAAACCACAGGCTACCCAGTTGTCTAATGATAAGAGAGCCCCAAAGCCACCTGATCACCATTATACTCCCTTATTTTTTTTGGACTAGCATTGGTCAGTACTGTCAGGATCCCGATGCTGAGAAGAATGAGAAGGAAAAGTATACTTCAGACATAATCATGAAAAGGGGGCTTTATTAATTCAGGCACCAATGATGATGTGGCTAGATTGGAAGGAGAATGGAATATAGGGTCTGAAGTGCTTTATCTGCTCCAAGACCATTGCTGGTTTTGGCACTTCTCTCACTCTAGTGAGTTGCAAAAAAACAAGCAGGTGCTAGCAATCTGAGAGACCACATGCCAGCTACAGCTGCTTCAAACTGATTCAATTACATCTGCCTGAATAGTCCCAGGACATCAAACCAGTTGAAGAGATCCATAGGTTGCAAGGAGACCTAGTCTGTCCTGAGACAGCCACCTGCGAATATCTCCAGGTTTGGATAGGAGTGATCAGTCTACCCCCAGGCACAGGGAAAAAAAGACAGGTGGGGGTGCAGGGAATGTGATTTAAATTCACTTTAAAACTAGAAATTGGTTGGAAAGAGCAACAAAAGACCCCTTCTAATTTTCATGTTTAAAATCTGACAGTAGCTGAGGTCTTAAGGATACCTTGAAACAGCCTGATTTTGTGAGAACATTTCCCAAATCATTGGGTACAGCACATTTACAGAACATGCTCTTGGGATCCGGACTTCGCTCCAAACCTTGTTTGTACAAAAAGGGGCCAAGCAGCTGGGAAATTCTGGAGTGGAGTGTGTCCTCATTAGTTCCCATCTGCCACCAGAACTCAGCTCATGGCAAGTTTGGCTAAGTCCTGGTGTACTCAGGTCCAAATGTGGGTCAGTTTTAATTACACTATACAGAATTCAGTGTGCAATTTTTAAATCCTTATTATACAGCACAGAGGAATGGGCATCTCTCCAGCTAATCAATTTTTTAAAAGTACATATATAAAATTTTTAAACCAGGGTAGACAGACAGTGGGTGGAAAAAAAAATCTTATAAATGAGTACAAGGGTTACTTAAGAGAATTATTAGTGAAACTGGGTCATGAGCAAGCTCTGCTTTAAAACTTCAAAGTGAGAAACAAACTGTTCCATGGGTAAGATAGGAAACTTAAATAAGGTACACAATGCCCCTCACTCTATAGTTTGCATAAGCACCAAGGCAGCAGCCAGCTTATAGTAAACACCTACACGAGCACTAGTTTTCCCATAAGCAGAGATTTTCCTATGTGGTCATTCTTCACACCTCATCCCTTTCAATGTTTATCACTCGTGGCAGGAACTGTATAAAATGGGAAAAAATCACAAACTACCTGTTAAGAGTAAAAACAAAACCAAAAATCAAATACGAGGGAGAATACAGAAAAAGGGAAGCAGCGTGCACATGTGCTGAGTAGCAGACCCTGGGCATGACTTGGCTCTCAATGCATCCACGCAAACTGGGGCCAGAATCAATCTATGCAGTTCATATTCAGAATCCATCTTGTCCAAAGGCTTCATCAGGTGCAGGAGAGCTAAAACACTAAGACTTCAAAGACAATGATCAGAAAAAAAAAATCAGGAGTGAAGAAATAGGCAGTCAGTGCTGGGCATTTAGCAATAACAGCACAATGCACCATTTTCTAGGGATAAGATGCCTTTGGCACAAGCCCTAGTATGACAAAAAAAAAAAAAAAAAAAAAGGGAATAAGAAGAACTTTAAATAAACACTCAAAGTATTCTGGGGGCTTGTGACTGAGTTGTACGAAGCTCATCCATTCAAAATGCAGCAGGGAATTATGTGGGTTCAAATACTAGAAATTTAACACGTACTAGTTGTGTGATCTTGGACATACTGCTTATTTTCTCTGAATTTAAGCTTTCTCACCTATAAGTGGGAAAAGTAACATCACCTAATAGATCATTGTAAGATCAATAATATACATAACACATCTGGAATACAAAAGTCACCCAATAAATGTTAACTATTAACCCAACTGTTAGGAGTCAAATTGAGCCCTCTCAAAAAAAAAAAAAAAAAAAAATTGGAGTCCTAACCACAAGTACCACAAAATGTGACCCTGTTTGGAGATAGGCTTTTTATGGAGGTAACCAAGGTAAAATAAAATAGAGAGGGCTCTAATCTAAGATGAATAGTGTCCTTATAAAAAAAAAAAAGGGAAATTTGTACACCCAGATCAGCATGGAGAGATGGTAATGTGAAAAGACACAGGGAGAAGATGGCCATCTACACATTGATAAGAGAAAGAAATGGAATAGATCCTTCCTGCACAGCCCTCAGAAGGCACTGACCCTGCCGAAGCATTTACTTCAAACTTTGGGACTGTGAGAACACAGATTTCTCTTGTTTAAGCTGCCCTGACAAACCAATACCCAACTAATCAAAAATTTCATTAATCATCAATGTTTACTTTGACTCATCTTGGTTAAAACTGTACACTTGACATCAGGTAAGATAACTTTATGAACTCTGCTGAGTAATGGTCTATTCCATGTATTATCTAGTGCTCTTCCCCTTCTTTTCTGATTGCTGTTCAGGCAGATACTGTTACAATATAAACAGGATAACAGGAAAAAAAACTGGATTACTATAATTAAGATCATCTACTTTTTATTAGAGATAAGTAAGAGGAAGTCATACACACAAATTCATAATCCACTTTTCTACTGTTGAGGGAGTTTCCATAGGAGTGTATCAGGATATTTTACCACACTAATTTCCTTCTCAAGAAAAGAAAAAGCCGATAAAGGCATTTATTCATTGCCAACCATGCTCCCTACACCTCAGGCCACTTATATCTTGACATTCTTCCCAACAGAACCACGGTCAGTACACTAGGATGCATGTAAGAGTACATGGTTTAAGTGGGGAGGATGGGTTCTTCGCTGTTTGTAAGAGATTGGTTTTCTGGAGTTGTATCAACAGCCCTTCCATTGAAAGGCCCATTTCCATAATCACAGACATTGAAGTGGATGCGATTATCTTCATCCTAAGTTTTTCTTTAAATAGCCCCAGTCTGCTACAGACATGTATAGTTAGAAACGTTGAGTCTAACTACGCCAAACTGAGACACTCAACCACAATCACTGAAGATTTAACTTTGCCAGAATTAATTTTCTTAATGGGTGAATCCTACACTTCCTCCAAATTCTTATACAGTGCATCATAAAAACTTTTATATTTTAACAAGATGAGAAAGAAGAAAATTAGTATGTAGAGAATTCTGGGAATACTAGTGAATGCTGTACACTAAATAAAACATTTTGTATACCTAATCTACTTTAATCTTCACATCATTAAAAAGGTAGATATTCTTATCACCCATATTTTAGACAAAAACATGAGGCTTAGTAAGGTCAGGTAAACTTCCTCAGGTCCCACAGCTACTGAGGTTTGGGACTGGGATTTCAATGCAGGCTATTTGGACTCCAAAGCTCCTAAATTCAAACTCAGGCAAGAGATTTAGAATCCAGATATCCTAAAAGGTATTTGGAATTTGGGGACTCCTTTAAAGCATCTGATGTCACAAAGATAGTAAATGTCTTGCTAAACTTAACTCAATTTATCCTCTTTTAGCAGAAATCAGTTATTCACAAACACAAACTGAGAGGCTTCAATAAACTTAGATAAAATTATAAAAGTAGCTATAGGTCTTTTAGACTCAGTACTGTGATGGCTTTTCTTATGGTTAGTACTCCTGCAACTTGACCTAGTCCATTTACTTCCTGGAGATAAGCAACCAGCTCTCAAATCACTAGTAAGAAGGTATTCCACATGAGGTATCTCAAGCTAGACCAAAAATCAAGAGTCAAGTTTCTATCTCTCACCCACTGGGTTATATAACACTGACAAGTTCATGAATTTTTTCTGAGCTTCTTTCTTCACCATGAATACAGTTAAGATGTTCAAAGACGCCATTAAGGTCCTTTCAAATTCTAACACCATATGACATTTAGAATCTCTCCTTAGATATAAGAAGCAGAAGTAACATTGGATAAAACCTCTAAGACAATCTATGTGACAAACACCAGGCCAGGATATCTGCTTTCAGGCAATTAGGTGTCTTTCTTCAGTACCTAAGTTATAGTAGTAGTGGTAATGATAAGAATAATAATAGCATAGTAGCTAAGATTTATTGGGCACTTGTTACGTGCAAACCATCAAACTAAGAACTCTACATGTATTGTCGGATATCTAAACCCAACATAACAATATAGGAGGTAGACACTATTATTTTTCTAATTTTCCAAAGAAGTAATAAAGAAACAGAAAGATTAGGTAAGTTGACTGGGTCTGTACTCATAATAAGTGATGAAACTTAAAAGAGCTCTAAACATGTTTCCTGTCCTAGTCTGTATCCTTTCTGAGGACAAGAACTTTGCTTTATTCATTTAGCTTAGCGCTGTGTCTGACAAATAATTAGTGGGCATCCATTTACTACATAGAATAAAAAGAAGAAAGAAAATGAGTAAGGGAGGGTGGAAGGGAAGGAAAGGGAAAAAGAAATTATATTTAGATATTCCTAATAAATGTTATTTTCTTCATTTTTTTTAATCCTATCACAGAAAAACCTGTAATTATGCCCAGGAATCTTGGTGCTTGGTGATTTCTCCTTCCTGGGGATTCCGTACTATAATTTCTGGTATAAGTCAGTGAAGCAGCTACCATTATCTGGTGTAGTAACATAGCTAATCAATGTTCTTATCTCATCTCTTAATTTCTAATATTGAGACTAAATGAAGAATATAGTTTATTCCACCACACTAAGATTCTAGGGTGGAAAAAGAAAAAAAGAATGTCCTTGATACTGGCCTCTCACACACTGGTGTAAACTAAGGTGAAAGGAAAACTGTTCCCAGAGGAAAGGTATTTCCAAGCCTACCGGTACCTATAATAACATTAACTAGCAGTACCAAAAATTGAGAGGTCTAAAAAAAACGTTTTGATGCACTAGACAGACATTGGCTCTTTCTGCACCCCTGCCATTGTCACGTGACTGCCGAATGACACACAAAATGGATCTTGAGAGGGACCTATCCAAGGCAGGTCTTAACTATATGAGCTTTATCTCTACTTATTTACAGTTAAAATTTAGTGACTAACAGAAACCATAATTATAAACATGTATACAGTAAACATAGGCCCCATTACTTATGTTTAGCAAAAACAGTTATACAGAGTTTTAATATAATCTGATCTTATCGGACCCAAAGAAAGTTAACATACATTTTATTTTTGTGTTTTCAGTGAGGTAGAGATTGGGAAAGGAGAGGGGGTGGTGGTGAAACAGAAACAGACAGAAAGAGAGGGAAAGATGGAGAGAAAGTGATTGTTCAGGGAACCTATGGAATTGATCATACAACGCAGATTTGTTTACTCCTATGCTGCGAAGTATTTCTAAAGTTACCAGTAACTTAGTCATTGAATGCCTCAGCATTCTGTAAAAAAAAAAAAAAAAAGGTGTAATAAGACTTTTCTCATAGTCAGCAAAAATAAAGTATATTACAAATAGTGTTATGTAAATTCTTGATTATAATGAGGATCAATTCTTACATATTCATTTCTCATTTTAAGGACAGAATTTTTTTTTTTTTATGTAATATGGTAATATAGGAGATTTTTTTTTTTTTTTGCAAACAGTTTATTGTCAAATTAGTTTCCACATAACACCCAGTGCTCATCCCCACAAGTGCCCTCCTCCATGCCCACCCCTCCTCCCTCCCACATCCACCAGTCCTCAGTTTTTGTCAGCATTCAAGAGTCTCTCATGGTTTGCCTCTCTCCCTTTCCCCCACCACTTCTGCCCTTCTTCTCCCCCTTGGTCCTCTGTTAAGCTCCTCCTAATCCTCCTATACGTGCACACATACGATATTTGTCTTTCTCTGCCTGACTTATTTCGCTCAGCATAACACCCTCAAGGTCCATCCATGTTGCTACACATGGCCAGATTTCATTGTTTCTCATTGCCATGTAGTATTCCATGGTATAGATAAACCACATCTTCTTGATCCATTCATCTGTTGATGGACACTTAGGCTCTTTCCAGGTTTTAGCTATTGTGGAGAGTGCTGCTATGAACATTGGGGTACATGTGCTCCTATGCATCAACATTCTGTATCCCTTGGGTAAATTCCTAGCAGTGCTATTGCTGGGTCATAGGGGAGTTCTAGTGTTAGTTTCTTTAGGAACCTCCACACTGTTTTCCAGAGGGGCTGCACCAGTTTACATTCCCACCAACAGTGTAGGAGGGTGCCCGTTTCTCCACATCCTCGCCAGCATCTAGAGTTCTCTGATTTGCTCATTTAGCCACTCTGACTGGCGTGAGGTGGTATCTCAGTGTGGTTTTGATTTGTATTTCCCTGATGAGGAGGCATGCTGAGCATCGTTTCATGTGTCTGTTGGCCATCTGGATGTCCTCTTTGGAGAAGTGTCTGTTCATATCTTCTGCTTTAAGGACAGAATTTATCAGTAGTCTCATCTCTGTCTAATCAGCAGCAGGAGTACTAGAAGTCCAAAGACCCGTTCAGAATGTATAAAAAGTAACAAATTTCTAAGACTCTCTATTCCACTGTTTCTAATACAACTCCAGCCATGTTTTATTCATATAAGCATTCATTTCTTAATGACCACCTACTATGTATAAAACATTGTATTATAAGGCTGTGGATAATCCTCTACCTATCTCAGCACCTGTGTTTCTTACTCCCAAAGAGGTTAAATCCATATTACGATGATTTAAAAAAATTTTAAATGGATTGATAAAAAGAAAAGATACACAAGCTCTAAGATTTTGTTACTAAATACTAACGGAAATTCCTTAGGCTTTTTAAAAAATATAGTATTATTAAGGAGAGTAATGCAAGTTATTTGAATAAGTTTTCAATATCAGGAATTTGGGACTGCCAAATAAATTATTTACTTAAATACTTTTTTGTATTAAGTTGCCACTTTTTATATTGCATTTTAAGAGCTTCACCTAATTAGCATAAGATACAGTTTCTAATAGCTTGTCTACACTAAAAATTTAGATATTTATCAGAAAATAGAGCTACTGACATTTAAAACATCAACACTTATGAAAAAATACCAAGTGGCACGGATTTGATGAAAGTAAAGGTTAATATTCCACCCTTAAAATCTACACCTGGATTTTAGCCCCCTGTCTAGGACTACCATTAAGTAAGTTTTACTTTTTTTCCCTCTCTCACTTCCATCCAACTGCAACAGACACATGAACAAATCAAGAAATCATCTTACAATATACCCTTAAATTTTCTGAATATGCCCCATGTGTCCACTAATAGCCAAATGCTTTCAAATCTGTTCAGCTAAATGGATCAATAACTACATCCAGCCTCATATAGTGAGGTTGCCAACATGGTGAAACTGAGCCAAACACAAAATGTCTCTACCAGGACAAAAATTATTATCCACCCAGTAATCTGAGAGATCTACTTTCCCCCAGGTATCCTTTAGAGAAGTTAACATACACATTACCTAGGGCAGTCAACAGCTAGTTAAAAAGTATATATATTTGAGACTCAGAATGAAGGATTTAGAGAAAATAATGAGTTTTATAATAAACCAATGTAATAGTTCAAGGTCTACAGCAAGTAGGAATCTTTCACACTCAGAGTACACAAAATACGTAACAGTGCGAGCAAACTGCTAACAAGCTTCTCTGTGCGCTCACTCATATGACACAGCTGCAAGAAACAATTGAGCAGGTGCAACCAAGCTTTTGAGAATTCCTGCCTGTTGCCCAGGAACCACAACACTGCACAGTTGAGATTTTAAACAGGTGGAAACATTTTTTTGTCCCATAACTGTAGTGCTTGAGACATGCAGCAGACAGTACATCTGCAACCACTCCTTACCTAAAACAACCACCACAGAAAATAAACTCACAGCAACAAAAAAAAAAAGTTTGAAAATAAAACAATAATGTCAAAAACAGTGGTTTTGCAATAGTCTCTGACCCCCTATCAGCAATTGCTTTAATAACAGAGTTCCATAAAATACTCTCTAATCTCTTCACCAGATGAATGCTTTGTAATTAAAATTATTCTGCCTCATCAAATCTTAGAAATGTTTATTTGATTCTTACAATAGAGTGAAATGCAAGGTATGTATAAAATGCGTTCTCCTTTGAAGCTGTCAATATTAATAAGTACTCAAAATTAACATTTTCACATTATGAAATCTGTAAGCAATTTTAATACACAAAATTGTAATAAGTTGCCAGCTTATACATAGATTTACATAACTATAGGTAATTCATATACATACCTGTGCAGCTAAGGCACACAGACGGTGCAGTTTATCAAGCACTCTGAAATACAAAACAAATATAGAAGTAAAAATTAATTTCTAAGTGGAGCCAGTATTTATGCTGAGGCAGTCTCTGCAGAGAAGTAGAAAAGACTCCTGTCCTTAAAGAGGTGGGTAATTTTATATCTATATTTTCCCCCAGAGGATATTTCAGACTACCCCAAATTCATATGTGTGAATAAATACACACAAAGAGTCCCTAAGCACTGTTATCAAAAACAAGTACCAGCAAGGGACTGAGGCTCACCATGGGCCCTGAAATGAAATGCTTTCACTAGAGGACGAGGCAAAGACTTAAAAGTGATTTTTTTTTTGATACTCTTTCAACACTATTGCCTTCCTAAAACAAATATGACGCTACTCTCTAAAAATGAAACCACTCAGATTCATCTGCACCCAACTTGGATAGAACACTGGTGAGGAAGAAAGGTGCTTTTGTAGGGCAGTCCATAAACATGCATAAATAAATAAATAAAAGTAATCTTTGAATGCTCATTAACTTCAGGTTACAACAGCAAATAGAAATGAGTACTGTTTACCTACAAGACCGAACCCTAAAGTCACACCAGATAGAATGCCCCAACCCAACACACTTTAAGAAAATTGCCAGTGATGTGGTATCAATACAGAAGATAAGTGAAATTCTTCTGGCTCAAAGTATGCAGTTTACAACTAGACCTGAAACACATTTGTATGTAGGTGGAAACTGTACTGCAACATGTAATCTCTGAGCTACTGTGACCCTTGAAAACATTTCATAATTCTTTCTGAAAGCAAACTGATATGTTTAATTTATATACTTCTAAGCATAATGAATGAAGGTAACATATTCAAGTCAGTAGGTCTACTGAGTTAACCCTTCCTTAAAAGCATGTAGAGGAAATAATCCATTTGGATGGTGGCTCAATGAAACACCATCTTCATACACTTCTGATGGGAGTGAGAATTGCTATAAATTTTCTGGAAAATGACTGAGTAATGTGTATCAAAATCTTTACTCAGTCGTTTTCAGTTCTAGGAATCTATCTTACAAAACTGGAAACCATAAATCTAAAAAAGAAAATTTTAATAACAGCAAAAAGCTAAAAGCAAACTAAATGTCCAACAGTAGAAAAGTAATTAAATAAAGTATGCACATCCATGTAAAGGAATAGTTTGGAACACTCCAAAAGGTAACTTGTGGTACTATAATGCTATATAAACCATATAGAGTGCCAGTTGCATGGACATAATGAAATTGTGTAGATGAGGAAAAAACAGAAAGAACACACAAAAATATTAAGTGATTATATCTGGATGATAAAATTATGGATAGTTTTAATTTTTGCTTTTTAGTTTTGCATATAAACTCTACAGTAAACATTACTTTTATAATAGGAAAAATATTAGCTAGCAGGGTAGGAATAAAAGAAAAAGTTACAGACTGGCATATGGAAGTCATAAATCTAACCTTCATAAGTGAAATAAATTAATTCAGTCACACATAAAATCCATGAAGTATACCTAGAGTGAGAAACTCATTCACTGCTTCCTCAGAGGGGTATGGCCAGGGTCTCTTTCATCCCACTGCTTTAGAATCTACACCAGTAATTCAATAACACATTTTTAATCATCTCAGTTAAACTTCTTTAATTATGCAGAGTGAAATGATGGCAAGAACAATTTAGGACTGCGAATTTGTTCAACTTATTACCAACTAATTTATTCACTAAGTCAACAATATTTAGTGAGCATCTAGTACATGCAAAGGGTTGAATTTGACATTATGACATGCTAAAAGACAGAACACATCTTACCCTCATAGAGCTAACTGTGTAAAAGTGCTTAAAAAAAAAAATATGTTCACACACCTTTCTATTAATTTTGCTGAGAATCCAACACTATTCTTAAAAAATTAAGCCTTAAAAACAAACAAAATAAAAACTATGTACATATAGCTTATATAACGCAATAGTTTAAGGTATTTGTGACAGATATGGTACACATTATTTTAATATGTGTATATATATATATATATATATATATATATTTGTGTATGTGTGTGTGTGTGTGTGAAAGAGAGAGAGACAGAGAGAGAGAGAGAGGTGGAGAGGGAGGGAGGGAGGGAGGGAATGAGTAGGGGAGGGGCAGAAAGAGGGAGACACAGGATCTGGAGCAGGCTCTGTGTTGACAGCAGACAGTCCAGGGCAAGGCTCAAACTCACAAACCTGTAAGATAATGACCTGAGCTGAAGTCGGATGCTTAACCAACTGAGCCACTCAGGCACCCCAGATATGGTACCTTTTAAAACAAGAAAACATATATCAGTCTTCTCTTTTCATATTATTGTACAACAACTGATACTTAGATAACATTCAAGAAAAAGTCATGAGTACATGAGTGTGTATCACTTATAAAATGCCCTAATAAATTAAGTGTTCAGTTTTATTTCTTATGCGATCTACTTTTTAATAGAGAATTATATAACAGGAGAACAGGTTGAAGGCATATTAATCCAAAATCAGATGTCGATGTCTAAGCCAGTCTCAGATTATGTAAGGCTACAAAAAACATGCTCACAATTATTAACAGGCTATAGTTATTTATTGGCAACTAGAGTAAATAAGTGGTTACTTGCTAACCTTGCCAAACATACTGTTATAATACTACCAGAGAAAAGAAAGGAGACAGGAGTGGACAGACTAAATGCTGAGGGAATCTCTAACAGCAGAAGGTGGGGGTGGGTAAGACCATTTTTGTTGTGCAGATAAAATGATGCAACACAGAGTTTCTCTTAATAGAAGTTCAGCTTCCTTTTGGCCTGTAACCATAACGTAACCATTATGTGCCCCTCTGAAGCGAATGACACACGATGGTTTTGAGGTTTGGTCAGTGGGGTCAGCCTGTGTGAAGTGGTGCCAAGAATGAAAAGAAACGACTCATGTGATCAATGATCTGTAGTTCTGGGACCCTCGGAGTTCTAGACAGCAGCAGAGTCATATGAGGTAGCATGGTGGTTAAGGGATCAGCTTTTGCCATCAGACAAGGTGTAATTGAATTCCAGCTCCCTCTCTTTAATTGTGTGGTCTTGAACAAGTGACATTTTCCCTGTCTGTCAAATAAAGGTCATGTTACCTACTCTATAGGATTGTTAGTACCTATTACATGTTATAGGTATATAATGGAACCAGCACAGTGCCTGCTATAAAGTGAGCATTGCTGAAGGGAAGCTATTAGTATGGCCCTACTTGGATGACAAAAGGAGATGTCTGTCTCTTTAAGCTAAAGTGGTAAACTAAGCAGTGAGTAAGGAGATAGAAAGACAGCTTACTCAAGACATCACTCTATATTCCACAACTCATCCAGGAGCCAGTCTGGATGTTCAGAGTATCTCTGAATCAGGAAATTGTAACAACAGTAATAGCCATAGCAGCCAGCCCCACCCAGCCTTTTAAACCACTATTCCTATTATTTAAGAAGAAGGCAGTAGAATCTCAGTAACATGTGCCCATTTTTCTGAATGAAAATAGAAGTTTATTGTCCATATAACTGACACAATCAGAAAATAGGAAATAAGGATGGCATAAGTGTAATTATTCAACAAGAATTAGGCCAAGGTGTTTTGGGCCCCCAAACTAATCACATGTGGCAGAACCAACTTTTTAGGTTTTTCTAAAGAGACCCTGAAAATGACCTGAGTTCACATAGAATACAAAGTTTTCAAATATAATAAAAAATATTATAGTCAGTTTTTCTCTCATGGTTTGGAATATATAAGTGAGTGTATAATGACGTTGTTATGACCATTCTGATTTCTGTTTTGATTTGGAGGGCAGCACAGATCTAGAACGCTTAAGTGGTATCTTGAGAATCTCTAGAATGGTTTGGGTCACATGAGGGTGAAGTTGCTATCAGTACCATTCCAGATGAAGATATACTGTAGAGGATTTGTGTTAAGTTCTTTTTACTTCTAGGCTGGCACGGCTGTATTCCCCAGTGGGGACAGAATAAGTCCAACTTGGTGCTGTGAAGTGCAGGAAAGTTTATCTTCCCTCTATACTGGTTAGGCCTGACTAGACATGGAAGAGGCACTCAGGTGGTGTCTCCTGGGCCATTAATAAACTGAATAGCTAATTCATTTAAGGCACTGAAAAGGGCCTCAGCAGGGTCTGCAGCAGACAGTGGCTTCATAAAAGAACTCTGAACCTAAATTAGACTACAGACCATTTCCCCAGTGACCTAGTGAGCATCCTTAGAAACATCTTAAGTGCTTTACATTTTAAGTCTGACCTATTTTGAGAAATGACACTATGTGATCCAAAATATTTTTTTTTCAAATGTGTTTACTTTTGGACACACTACTGATCTGAGCTTGGTGCTCTATCATTATTACTTTATTATTATAAAATGTTGAACTTAATCATCAATAGAGCCAATTTAATTTTTTAAAATTGAGATTCCCCAATTTCTGTGGTTTTATCTGAACAGAAAGGCTATGAAGAATAAGAGGAATTATAATTTTAAAAGTAGACTTGAAAAACTAGTTAATTATGCTTATTTTTAAAATAAATTACTAAGCTAGATTTAGCCCTTCACTTAAAAATCTATCTTCCAATGAGAAAGAGGAAGTATGAGAAGCAACAGTTATCTATTTATCTATTCTATGAAATGGAAATAGATAAAGGATAGTAAGGAAGGAAAAGGGAATCATATGATAAACACCCGTTAACCCAAGAGCACAGCAGGTCTCTCTAAACCTCAGGTCAGACCAGCTGTAATGAAGCCACTACCTGTATGAAAACCTAAGCTTACAAAAAAAAAAAAAAAAAAAAAGGTAGACTTAAATTTTCTAGTATTATGGCTACTACTTAAAATGAAACAATTTAATATCAAATTTTATGTATAAACATGATGAATTTGAACTCTCACATAGAAGCCTGATCTATATTAAAAATAACTATTCTGTAATCCACACTTCACAGTTTATTAAGGAGAAACCAGTTTTATTAAGCAGATGATATTTAAAATTTAAATTCTTTAAATAAATCAAAGTTTAAGAGCTAGTCAAGAAAATGAACAAAACTAGAATTTAGATAAAAATTGAGAATTTTATCCTCAAATAGAATGTGACATTACAATTACAGAAAGGACTTATTCTTACTCAATATGAAAATTCTACTGACCTGCGTGTACACATCTCTGGGGTATATAGTTTAGGTATTTTCTTCCTCCAGAGTCTGATGTCCTGTCTTTATTCTTGTCATAATAATCGTAAGACTGCATTGTAATCGTCTTTAATATAAGACATGGGAACAGGGGTTTGTCTCATTCATTGTTACATCTCTACTCTATAGAACAATACCTAAAATATAGTAGGTATGGCTTAAATATTAGTTAAAGAAATGCTGAATGAATTGGGTAACCATCTGTTCCTGATGATTAAGAAAATTTACACTGCAGGGGCATCTGGGTGGCTCAGTTGGTTAAGCATCTGGCTTTGGCTCGGGTCACGATCCTGCAGTTTATGGGTTCAACCCCCTTATCAGGCTCTGTGCTGACAGCTCAGAGTCAAGAGCCTGTTTTGGATTCTGTGTCTTCCTCTCTCTGTCCCTCCACCACTTGTGCTCTCTCTTTCTGTCTCTCAAAAGTAAATAAAATTTTAAAAAATTTACACTGCATAAAAAAATTAAGGAATTACATTCCTAAACAAATCCTTTTTCAACCTTTTAAGGACTAACCTCCCAAACCTCTTTTCTTTTATTTTCCATTCCTACTTTTCTTCTGACTCAGTACAAAACTAAATGATGGCAACCCTAGTCTCAAATATTCACAACAGATTAGAAAGCTGGTTGGTGTGGCCCCAGGGTGGGCAGGGGTGAACCCTCCAAATCCCTCTTGTTCACAGATAGCTGGTACAATAGACACTGAGTCAAAGTGCCCTAAAAGAGTCCCACGGTCCCTGACCAACTGTGTCATTCTTCTATTCTCTCAGAGAAGCCACCTCCAACTATGGTTTCTGAGACAGATCCTGCCATTATTTTTATTCTTTCGTACCATTTATGACAGTTTGAATTATTCATGTGGTCATTGGTTTATGTGTTTATTCTCTCTCTCCCCTACTAGGTTTTATACTCCATAGAGGCCACATTATTTAGTTTGGCATTCTACATCCAGGGTCTAGTTTTGTGCCTGACACACAAAAAACATTCAATAACTATTAGTCAGATGTATAAATATGAGACTTGGAGCATCAGCTTTCGATCAAAAGAGACTGTAAAACTGGGTAGGTGACAGCTACCCCTACCATTGTTTTTTCTACATTCCAACTCTGTCTACCACTTGGAAACCTCAGTGCTGTAAGAACGCTCTTATTATAAATTCCATTCAATCAACAAGTCAGGAAAACTTCAGAAGCAGTTCTAGGTAGGCTGAAGGTAGAATATCTAGGAGAGGGAATGGAATTATAATGAGAACAGCAACCACTTCCAATTAAAAGTTTGGGGTTTGAATTCCAGCTTCCTAAGTGTGTATCCTAGGGGAACTTATATAATCTCCCTAATACTGTTTCATCTTTTTTAAAGTGGGGGGATTTTATCTAACATGCAGAGTTTCTAATGGCAATTGAATGAGATTATATATATGAAAGCAGCTGGTAGTATAATTTATGGCATTTAGGAAAAGGGGCTGGCTACAAATTAGTTCCTTTGCATTGGCCAGCCAGTCTGCAGCAAGATAGAGAGATGATTTGACTAAAAGCCCAGGAACAGACATTTTGGATGGAGAAAAATGGAAGAAACAAAAGCTCAAAGGCAGAATAAAAGTAAGTGCTAAAGACTATAACTAAAAACAGCTTAAGACAGAGCAGTAGGACTATAGCAACAGAAAGGGAAGGGGATTTTAACATGATAGACAAATTGCCAAGAAATCTATTAGCTTTTCCCTTAGGTGACACAGCCTTCTCCACATATAAATAAAATAATTGCTGCTCTTATAGTTAGGAGAAAAATCAACTGAAATGTACATTAAACACATATTAGAGGTTTAACATTCTTCACAGGATTTCACATGCTAGAAACTCAGCCTGTGTAAATATAACCACGAACTTTATTATTTACTATGATAAAGTGACAGCATATCCTTCTGTATGTACTACCTGCAGAGGTATAAAAGGTAAATGTGTACTTGCTCTTTAGGTACAATTACAAGAGGTAGGCCCTTTCTTTCCATTCTGTGCTTATCAGACAGTGGCTATCATCACTGAAAAAGAAACTTAGTATTATGAAAACTTGATTATTTTTTTTCACTCTTAGGCGCTTTCATTTTTTTTTTCACTGCTTTAGTCAAATTTATGTCAGCTCCCTTGTTAAAAGTGTTTTCCTAATCAGTGCTTTTCTAGTGTGTGTGTGTGTGTGTGTGTGTATTCTTTGGCCTGTTCTTACACAAATCAAAAAAGAGAATAAGAGGTCTTAGATGCACTGCATACCAGAAGTAACGACCATGGCTCCCTACTTCCACATCAAGGAATGCCGCTATGGTATCAAAAAGTTCATCAAAAGAGATCTTTTGAGTTTCTAGCCTTTGCCCATCTGTGGTGATAAAATGCTTTCTAAAGTCTATGTTCTCTTCAAGACTGTCATCTTCATGAGGGCTGAAATCATGTCTATTTTCCTATCTTCCATAGCATCACGACCTGTTTGAGGGATGGGCATCCAATATACAGTCACCAAATATTTCATTCACTTGCTTTTAAAAAATTATTGAGTATTTACTATGTTCCAGGTGTTTCTCTAGGTGCAAAGATATAGGAGTGAACAAAAGAGATGAAAATTTTTGTTCTCATGGATATTACATTTTTGTGTGGCAAATGACAATAAGCAAGACAAATATAGAATGATAGACAATGGTCCATTCTAAAGAATTAAAATAAAGCTAGGAAGGGGAAATTAAATGCTGGGATCAGGGAGCTGGGGGGGATAAAATTTTAGAAAGTCTAATAGATGATGGTATCATTGAAAGATCACATGCAGGTAAAGACCTGAAATAAGTCAGGGAATGAGTTAGGAAGATATTCTTAGAGAACAGATTTTCAAGCCAAAGGTATAGAAGTGGAAAGGCCTTCTGGGAGGAGTATGCTCTTCTGTTTTCTATAAAATGATAGGCTAGATTCATAGATGAATGTTCCTTTTACAACACAGAGGTGCTACATTTATTTATTTATTTATTTATTTATTATTTATTTATTTTACAAACATATTTAGAAGTTTAATTAGCCAAAATAGTATATAATCACATGTACCAGTCAGGACAAGCTACCTTTTACTGCAATAATAAATACCTCCTAAATCTCAGACCGTTTCTTTCTTGCTCTTGTTACCTATCCGATACAGGGAGTCAGGGGGCTGTGCCCATCCTAATCGTTCAGGGACTCCAACTGATGGAGGCTCACCAAGTGGGTGACTGGGAGACAGAGGTGCTACATTTAAAAGAGAAAACACACAAACACATATACAGACAAAATCCTTTAAATGTTTGATCTCACAAGAAAGAAATTAAAATTCCAAAAAGATAGAAACACAAAGGAATATAAAGGACAGGGCATTTGGCATATTATTATGATGCTGCCACAACACTCAAGGGTTTTATCCAATTCAGTAATACGTAGGTGACTTCAGAGACACAAAGCAAGTTTATGATAACTGGAATCATAGAGAATGGCAGAGGAGTAATATACCTGGACTACCTACAAGAAGCAAGTCTACTCTACTAGGACAACTTCAACAACCCAGGCCATGTGGGCATCTGATAGAAAAAGTATACTGCAATGAAGAAGAACTCACATAGCAAAATATCAAACACATGAAGAAAGGTTTTTCTACAAATAAGTCAGAAGACATAAAAGTGCTTTCTATTAGATATGATCATTAAGTTAGAAAATGAACAGAACATAAGTCTTAAGAACTGAAGTAACAACATTAATCTCAGATTTAGTGGGACAAAATATTTAAAATGATATGAAATTTTAAAAGAAAAGTATGAAAATAAGTAGAAAAAAACTAAAAAGGCAGATTTGATTAAAAAATAAAGAGATTCTGGGGCACCTGGGTGGCTCAGTTTGTTGAGTATCTGACTTTGGCTCAGGTCATGATTTCAAGGTTTGTTGAGTTCAAGTCCCATGCTGGGCTGTGTGGTAAGAGCCTGGGGCCTGTTTAGGATTCTGTGCCTCCTCTTTCTCTGTCATCCTCCAGTCCCACACCCCACTCATGTGTGCGCTTACTCTCTCTCCCCCTTTCTCTCTCAAAAATGAATAAACATTCAAATTTTTTTTAAAAAAATGAGATTCATAGAATTAAAATTCTTACTAAAAATAAGGTCTGAAAGGAAGCCATATATCACATTAGATGCAGCTGAAGGAAGAATTACTGAACAGAAAGATAAATCCAAGGAATTTACTCAGAATAAAAAGGTGAAAAATATAATAAGGAGATTAAGGGATATAAGAGACAGAATAAAAAGATCTAATATAGGTCTAAAAAGTATTTGAGAATGAGGACAGTACTTTTAAAAAGTACTATTAAATGCTGTTTATGAGAGACTTAGCTAATACATAATGAGAGAGAGAATGTTTGTAACTAAAAGAATGCTAAAAACTAAAGTAGGCATATTAAGGTTTAATATACTAGATTCTAAGTAAAACCATTATTAAAAAATAAAGATAGTCATTAAATAATGAAAATGAAACAGTTTATTAACAAGATAAAGTAAATTGTGTAAGCATCTAACAGCACAGACATAAAATACATAAAACACAAACAGCAAAATTCTCAATCATAGTAGAGAATTTGGTCATATTTCTATCATTAATTATAAGAGTAAACAGGCAAAAAAAAGTAATGATAATTTAATAAGGCAGATCTAATTAATATAAAACACTACAGCTAAGAATTATAATATACACGTTTTCCAAGCACACATGAAAAATGTACAATAATTTACCCTATATAAAGCCACAGTCTCAACACATACTAAATAATTAAAATCATTATATTATCTCCTCTAAGCACAGTTAAATTTAAATTTTAATAACAAAAACATGCTCTTGCCCCCTAAATACCTCCAATAACTGGACTTTTTTCTTAAATTAAAGCTTCATAAAAATCAGGGGTCAAAGACTAATGAAAATTCAAAAATTATAGAAAATATATAGAACTTAATGAAAATGAATAAAACTATATGCTTGATCTTTTAAAATGTCCTTCAAGCTTCTGAGGTTCTACTTATTTTTTTCCATCCTTTCTCTCACTCCTTTTTAGATAGGATGCTTTTTATTGATCTATCTTCAAGTTCATCGACTTCTTCTGTCACTTCTATTATACTATTTGGCCTATTTATAATTTCAGATAATGTATTTTTCGGTTCTAAACTTTCCATTTGGTTATATGTTTATATATATTATATATGTTACAGATGTGTGTATTTCTCTTTGAGATTTCCTATCTTTTTATTCATTTCAACAATATTTTCTTTTACCTCACTGATAGGTGAAATAGCTACATTTTTAACTTTATTTATTTATTTTGAGAGAGACAGAGAGAGAGCGTGTGTGTGTGTGTGTGTGTGTGTGTGCGCGCGCGTGTAAGCAGGGAAGGGGCAGAGAGAGAGGGAGAGAGAATCCCAAGCTGGCTCTGTCATGCATGAAGCATGACAGAGGGCTTGAACTCTAGAATCATGAGATCATGACCTGAGCCAAAACCAAGAGCTGGCCGTTTAAGTGACTGAGCCACCAAGGCACCATTGGAATAGCTACTTTAAATTTCTTGACTGATAAGTTCAACATTTGAGTCCTTTCAGGGTTGTTATCCGTTGATTTTCTTTTCTTTTGAGAAACAGAGTTTTTTTTTTTTCATTTTGTTTATATTTTACTAATCTGGGATTTTATCTTAGACATTTTCAATGTTAATTGTGGATACTCTGAATTCTGTTATATAGAGCCAAAGCATGCTAATATTTTTTCTAGCAGCCCATTAACTTGCTTAGTCTCAAATTGCAAATCTGTCCTGTTCAGATCTTCCTTTCAGTATGTCCTATACATATGTTGTTCAGGAGTCAGCCAGGGTTTATGTAACGAATTTGAGATTCTCCCATCTCTATCTCTTTCCTTTCCCAAGTGCCTCTTATTCTCTGGCATCTGTACCCATTGCCAAGATTCCTCCAATCAGAAGGCAGTGGGCTTTTTCTTTTGGAATTCAGTTGCCCTGTTGCCATTACAACTGCAGCTATCCTCAGGAAAAGCCACAAAAAAGTGAAACCACCACACCCCATGCCAGTTGTTTAATCCAAGTTTCAACTCTCCTCTAAAATCTTCCTACTATTGTTCATTCTCCATAACCTTTGATCATTGTATTGGTTTTTGTTTTATTTTGCTTTTTTTTGCGTTTGTTCAGATTTTACAGTTATTTGTAGGTGGGGTGTGGTTAGAAGCTTATTTCTTCATACCAGAAGCAAAACTTTTATATTATTATTAATTGGGGGAACAGAAGTATAGATAAAAATTTTAGTAAATGGGCTAGAAATATGTCACTTCTTCTGGAAGAGGCCTGAACACATGAAGAAAAGGGGCAATAAAGTGGGTGATAAATTTAAAGAAATATGTGCCACCAAATGAGTAAGAATAAAAGTGAAATTCATATACATCAAATCCTCAAAAGTTTTGGAAATGGGAAAAAATGTCAGTCATAGGTTTCAAAACCAACATTTTTCACCAGATCTCAAAACCAAAATAGGAAAAACAACTAGATAAAAGAACTTCTGTTCAAAGTGGGGTTTTTTTGGTCAAGATTTACAGTAAACCACAACACATCTTAAAACTTGAACAACTGTCTCAAGAACTGACAATGATTAAGTTCCCAACTAAATTATATAAATTAAAAACAAGCACCTACTCAAATGTAACTTTTTAAAATGAAACTAAGGCACATTCACTTTATAGATGAAAATAGAGGCCATACGTCTCTATCATTTCAAGATCTGTTTCCAGACTTGATACATTATAGGACATGATAATATCAGACAGTGAGGGGAAAAAAAAGTCTCATTGAAAACTCAGCAAAAATCTAATTTCTGCAAGAGATTTATCATTGGAAGCAATTTCATTATTCTCTTTTCTCCTGTGGTATATACCTCTGGATCTAACTGTATCAGGGAACAATAAAAAAACACCTTCAGCTATCAGAAGATATGGTTCCACCATCAAGCAGCTCAGGGACATTGGACAAGTCTCTTCGCCTATCACGGCTTTAATTTGCTTATCTGAAATGTGAGGCTGGAACATATGATTTCCACTCTCCAACTGTAGCACTCTATGACTATATACAGAGTCTTATTTCTGCATTCTTCAATGTTATGGGCATTATTGTATGATTTCTACATAACAGAAGTGGCAAATTCCTCAGATCCCAGGCCTATGCAAAAGATTTTAGAAGAGATAGATTATCCTCTTTAGAAGGTGAAGACAAAAAAAATGTAGGCTCCCACATGCAATTTCAGGTAAATCATCAACTGACATCTGAAGTTGCCATATCTCCAAAGATAAGAACCTTATTTACATCAGTACTTCAGTTGAGTGGGATAATTTTGTGAATGGTATGTTAAAATAATTTTAAATATGGAGATTAAGCAATTGGACATTTATTATGAATTTCAAGGAAAGGATGTTACAATACTGTTTAATATTCTGAGAACTTTAGATGTATCTCCTTATAAAAACTGCTTACTTGCGACGAGCACTAGGTGTTATACATAAGTGATGAATCACTGGATTCTAGTCCTGAAACCAATACTACACTGTACATTAACTTGAATTTAAATAAATATATTTTTTTAAAAAATACTCTGCTTAGAACCAAAAAGTGGTATGAGTAGTGCAATGCTCTTTAGAACTGCCTAAATTACATACATTCAAATAACCTTAATAAATATGCATTAAACACCTGGTTGGTACAAGGTGCTATACTCTTCCCTGTGAGACACACACATATAAGAAAGCATTTTATGCCTGCCTTTAGGAAGTTTATAACTTATCAGAAGCAGTGCATACTAGAAGGCATACAGATATAAATAAGTGCATAGCAGGCAAAGGTAAATACAATGAACGAGGGAAAGAGAACCCTGTGCTGAAGGCTTTGCTCCCAGCAGAGAACTAAACAAGTGGAGATGAGGATCACACTGCAGGAGGTGGCCAACCATAAAGCTTGAAGAACGCTCAGAGTTAGCTAGTGAAACAGGAGATAGTGGAACTGCTAGAGGAGCCTGGAGAAACAGGCAGAGCCGTGGACCTAGAAGACCAGCAATCAGTTGAAGATCTGACAGATGCCAACTTGGAAGATAAAAATTTCTATATTCCTATCCTGAGGGGATCCAGGGATGATTCTGTGCAGCCAGGAGTTGAGAAAGGAAGAGAAGTAGGGTAAGTCTTTCGTTATGGGAAAAAGACTCTTCCAAGTTAAGGAAATATGAACAAAACCATAGAAGGAGAAATTTTGAGTCTGTCAAGTTTTCCATCTCATGACCATATCAATATAAGCAGAAATTATATGAATAAGTAACAGGTTTTTATCAGTTTACAAATTCTGGCAGGCTAAATTAAACCTGAAGATGAGGACAAAATTACCTTCAAGTTCCTGTTTATAACTTTCTATTCGTTAAAAGGCTATTTATATAGGTCATATGTGCAATTTAGTTGCATCCTTTTTAAATCATTCTATTTAAATGTGAAACAGTTGGAATCAAATATCACTGGCCTTCATTTTGTTTTGAAAGGGCAGTAAGAACAAGTTAATCTATAATCACACTAATGATAAGAATTTTAACTCCTTCCTTTGAAATGAAGAGGCAAAAACTTTAGCCAAGAGCTTGCAAGTTTAATTTACAATTCACAAACATCTACAAACATGAATCAAGTTATGAAAATTTCCCTTATTCTTACTTGAATATAACTGTAATATTTTGAATATCAGTTTTAACAAAATGAATAAGAGTGCAACAGAGTTCAGATGAAGCTTATTTCTTGCCAAAATCCATATGAATGCCAAATACCATCCAAGCAGATTGTGTGGTTACGTACTACAAATGAATCCTCTTGCTCTCCATTCAAACTAAAAAAAAGTTTCCTCAGCTTGGGCACTTACCACTAGTTACAGTCCCCTAGTCACTGCTTCATAGCGAACAAGATCTAAGAGTGAACCATTGAGGCCACCTGAGTACTATACTGTAGATCATTCATGTTGCACTTCTTCAGAAACAAGCTAAAAATAATAGAAAGAGAAGGTATATTACACTTTGCCTGTGAATCTTGCTTTATAGGATGGAGGAAGGAAGAATGAAAGAAAAGAAACCAATATTTAGTTATACCTTGTTTTGGGCTAGCCACTTAGCAAATGTTTTACTATTTAATCATCACAAGGAAATGAGGTATTAATGCCATGTGATGAAAGAAAGGAGTGGAGTTCAAAAAAGTCAAGTTATTTTTGTAATATATTTATTGTGACATGACTTGATCCCAGTTTGACTCTGAAGCACCTGTTCTTTCCCATACATCTTATTTTTGTTCATGTCCCACTTTAAAAAGGTAGCATACCTTCCTTAAGCTCTGGTAGTCAGGAGACTCCCCTCAAGCTGTTTTCGGGTGACCTTGTTCAGGGGTGTGCACTGATTATGTTAATCATCAGCTTCTGTCCAGATCTAGTGCCATGGATCACTTGTAACAAAACAAGCTGAAGGAGTATTTGCCTATGTACAACCAAGACAGTGGATTTCAAAAGTACTGAGCCTCAAAACTAAGATAGTGGCGGCAGCCTGTTCAGAGGCTGATCAGTGAAATCATGTTTTTGTTCCACTGGTTTCTGTTCTTTGAAGTCGCCAGGGTGCACTCTACCATTGTTGGATCTATGGTTATAGTCTCCTTTCCTTCCAGGCTTCTATCCAAGCCATACTTATCATGTCTAGTTTTTTGATACCACAGACATTGCCAAACCCTAGGTCTCACAAATTTTCTACTCTTTGAACCCCTTTTATATTGTCTTTCTAACCTAGCCCCAATCCCATGACCCATCACTTTATTTTTTTGTTAATACCCTCAGTTCACTTTCTGGTTTTGCCTCATTTACCAAGCTCTCTTGGCTGAGATCCTAAGATGGGAAATTTAGTGTAAGTAGTTTATTTGTGATACAACCTCAGGAAATGCTAGTAAGGAAGGAAGGGAGGAAGTAAAACCGAGAAGGGAAATAAAATAGACTGTCAGCAAAGATAACCATCAACAGTTCCTCAAATCCTCGTTCTTGTATGCTGCCCCTCACTCAAAAGGCAGAGTTTGTTTCCCTCCATCTTGAATCTGGGTTGGACTTTGACCTTTTGACCATACACTGCAGCAGAAGTCACACTGTGCCAGTTCTGAACAAAGGCTGGAAGAGTCCTGGCAGCCTCCTCTTTTGCTTTCTTGAGATGCAGAGACCATGTAAAGAAGCTCTGACTAGCTAGACTTATGAATGGTAAGAAACCATGTGGACAGAAAGAGGTTCAGACAGACCCCAGCTATTCCAGCCATTGCACTGAGGCCTTAGACTTTAGTAAGTAAAGCCATTATGGATATTCCTGACTGAAACAGGCTTGCAGTCAAGTGCAGCTACATGAGTGACCTCTGGTATAAGTAGGCAGAATAGAAGAATACCCTAGGTAAGTCTAGTCACCCAACAGAACTGTAAGAAATAGACCCTTATTGTTTTAAGCAACTAAGTTTGGGGTTAGTTTGTTACACAGCATAACTGAAAACATATAGGAGGTACATTTATCAAGCAGCTTACTGCCATGGTGAATTGGAGCTCAATCTTACTGGGACATTTTGGCAAACAGTGCAGAATATGCCTGAAGATTAACCCATGTAAAGGGTGAGGGTCCTAATTTATCCAACAACTTGTCACCAATTATTTGCTTAAGGCTTCTTCTAGTGACATTAGCTCTTTGGCATTTGAAGCCTGCCCAGCATTTAATGCAATTTCGCTCAGTATCCAGAAAAAAGTCTGGGAGACAGTCACAACTATCAGCCATGATATGTCCTCAGTGACAAGACACGAGTGGTGGGGAGAAACAAAAAGAGCATAGACACTGGTGAAGACCAATCCTGGCACATCTGCCTTCTCTACTCCTAGAGTTAAGAAGCCTTACAAATGCAGAGACTGTAACCACAGCCTCCATACTTCACTGGGCCCAAAGCTGCTGAATAGTCCTCTTGTTTCCCTAAGAAACTTCTCTCTGCTTTTGTAGATGATATCTATTTCAAATCTTCCCTCTTTCTGAAATCTAACACTTCACCCCTTGTCCATTCAGTGTCTGCTACCCATCCTAGGGAGAATATAAAGGCCATTAGATCAACATTTTGGTAGCTTACTGACAAACCAATTCCCCTAATAGCCATCCTTTCCCCCTTCCCTACCAATGCTAAAGGAAAGGATCACCTTCAATCCATCATTTACCCATTTACCTCTCTGTCACTGAAACCCTCTGCCTTAGGGCTTCTGCCCCTCTCATGTAATTGCCCAATCTCTTTCTCTGTCTCTGTCTCCCAACACACAAATATAATCAAGCCACTGAATTACTGAAACTCTACATACTATTTTTTTCTCTGACATATATTCATTTCTTCCCTATCCATCCCTAGACTCCTCCCTGGCAACTCCCCTTCACCCTATAGGTCTTAATTTAGCTATTTCCTCCTGAGGAATGCCTTCTCTAACCCTGCTGTGCATCACTCCCCAAATCTACACTTACTCTCATCATCGCAGCTGGCTCTCTGTTGAAAGTTCCATGTCCCCTTTCCTGATATTCCCCCTTCTTCTCGCACTGAATGTAAGGTCCTCCAACTCAGATATTTGTCTCATAAATTTTTGAACTACAGTCCCTCTACCTGGAAGACATGGGGTCCTTAATACATATTTATTGAATAAATAAATGACTGGGGTCCTTTTTTACCTCCTCTTCTCACCGTACCAGAGTAACTTAAACAAGAGCTGCATTCAAGATATAAGCATGCTGTGGCCCTTCTTTCCATTCTCTTTGTTTTTAGTCTTCTATAAAAAGGTATCATACTGACACCTTCTTTTCAATTTGCACACCATTTAGTTAAATAAATAAATAAGAAAGCAAAATGCACTTGCTTATTTGCTCAGAAATCCCTCGCTGACTTGGAACTTTTTGTCTGGTTATTTATTATGCTTAGGAGAAACAGACTTCAACACTAGCTTCTAAAATGGAATTTGTATTTATTAACATCAAAACTTCACAATTTCTGGGGTGCCTGGGTGGCTTAGTCGGTTAAGCGTCCGACTTTCGCTTGGGTCATGATCTCATGGTTCGTGGGTTCGAGCCCCGCGTTGAGCTCTGTGCCGACTGCCAGCTCAGAGCCTGGAGCCTGTTTCAGTCTGTGACTCCCTCTCTCTCTGACCTTCCCCTGCTCATGCTGTCTCTCTCTCTCTCCTAGAAATAAATAATTTAAAAAAAAAGCATTAAAAAAATTAAAAAAAAAAAACTTCACCATTTCTTAAGTTTTAAAAGGTAAGAACATATACCTGTATATTCGCAGTGAGCATTAAGAAAATGTTTCTAAAAAATGTTAAACAACCTCCTTTTTTTGTAGTCAGATTGACGAGCCTGTCAACATCAGTTTTTATAGTTATGGTTTTTATTTTCATCAAAGAATGAACCATCACCTTTAAGAGAAATGGAAAAAACAATCAGTCTGGGCTTATGGTCACTTGAGGGCTCTCCTACCTAATCTTAGAGTCATTTCTTAAACTAGAGGCCAGATTTTCTGGGACAGGATTTAGAACAAAGAATATGTTATCTTTGCCTCCTCCCCACCACATTCTCAGTGATGGGAACGTGAGACATTTTAAGTCTTTAATATGAAGTAAAGCTCACCGCTTAGAATACCTGAAATCCCTTTCTCACCATGCTACCCTTTGGAATAGTGAGGGAGGTGAGGCTGGTCTTCAGGGAGATAAGAACATTGAAATACTATTATTTTTATTTCTTGAAACCTCAAATCCAGAGTATTTGTGATATGATGAAGTGTTTGTGTTTTTCACTAAAAACACCCTGCCAATTTAGATTTTTAAAATTAGATTAAAGCAAAAAAAAATTTAAGGTGAAATCAGGTTAGCACAGCATCTGAAAAGCACTGTCATTTATAAAATTTGGTGAAATGTAGATAGAAGCATATTTCCTACTCTATTTTCCTGGTCTGTGGATACCTGGGACATAATTCAGTTTTCCATCCCCTGCTCCCTGATCAGCTCACTCATTGTTCAGCTCTATCTTCACTCCGGCATATAATTACTTCTTCAGCTCCTGTGCTATTTGGTTTTAAGCACCTCTTACCCCCAAGGCCTCGTGGCTCTAAGGGCTTGTTGAATTTAAACAAGCACATTTAAATCTTTGCCTTTAAATGAGTAAAATAAAAGTCTTCACACCTAACAAGGAGTACTATTCTCTCCACCTACACTCTAAATGTGCATGTTATAATTGTCTACCAGATCATAATGAGCATCATCCATCCTCAAAATCAGAGAAAGGAGGATTCATTCTAGAGGTAAATTTACAATAAATGGTTTTATTCTTGATTAGCTATGTGTGTTTGGGGACACAAAGATTGGCACGTGCATAATTTAACCTAATAAGTATTGGATGATCAGGGACATTTTAGAAATAAAGGTGGGGAAAAATAGTGGAAGAAAAACAAAAGAAAAAGCAAGACTACTAACAGAAAAAAAAAAAAAAAAGACATAAAGCCTGACCTCTCACCCAGGAAACTTTACACACTTACACTCATCCTCATACCCATACGTATGCATGCACAGGCACATGCATACACATACACACAGTGTAGTTACAAAAATTTTAAAACACTATGCCTTTCCTAGAAACATGCAGAAGGCCTGGATTCTCTATTACTGCTGCTGCTAGAAAATCATAAATAGCATGTATGGTCTTAGTTTAGCTTTGAATAATCAGTGATCATGATATTTGTTACATGTTCTTAATTTACCTCATCTACTGGTAAATGAGTATTGAATGAGACTCTCATTTAAATACACTGACAAAAAGAAGTATTTAAAAATAGTTATTGTAAATTATATGAAAAGTTTTTAGTGAAAAAATGAATAAATTTTAATATATCTCAAATGAAAAATAAAAGATTTAATCTCATGAAGGAAATAGAAATTTAAAAAGTGAAATACCATTCTTTCATCTGTCAAATCAATGAAAGTTTAAAACAAAAAAAGGAAAGAAAAACCTAGTGTTGAAAAATTACACTTCAGTGAGTATGGAAATTGGTACAAAGTTTTTTAAAGGAAAATTAAACACTTTGTATCAAGAACGTGAATAATGATTCTATGCTGTGTTGGTTTGGGTCCTCTGGTGCCAATACCAATTGGGTATGTAAGATACTTAATAAAGCAATAAACTGCAAATGATAAAGAGCAAGGGACTTAGGCAAGGAGAATTCTCAGACATGATGCAAGTCTGACACCTATAAAAAGAAAGAGGGAAGGAGAGTTTTGCATGCAGAGAAGCTCTGAGAATGTCTCAGCCAGGTTGGTGGGGAGTTCCTGAGCCAAAACTGGCCCTTAGAAGAATCTCACACAGGGCAGAGCACTCCTGATAAAGGTTGGTCATTGCTCAGAGCAGCCCAGGGTAAGCATGTAGATGCCTAAGTGCTCCAAAACAGCTTCTCTTCAAAGATCTAAAAAGGGAATTGTCATGGTCAAAACATACGGCTTTATTCCAAATCTAGGAATTCATTCTAAAGAAATAATCTAAATATTAGGGGGAAAAAGTTCTCTACACAAAAAGCTCATCATATTCTTTTTAAAAACAGCTTAAGGTGGAAACAACTAACCAAGTGTAATGACTAAATCACTATGAGATTTAGTCTACCCAATAGAATCTACCCAATAGAATATGCTGTAGCTATTAAAAGGGAAAAGGTACTTATATATATATATATTTTTAAAATATTTTTTTATTTATTTCTAGGAGAGAGAGAGAGACAGCGTGAGCAGGGGAGGGTCAGAGAGAGAGGGAGTCACAGACTCTGAAATAGGCTCCAGGCTCTGAGCTGGCAGTCAGCACAGAGCCCGACGCGGGGCTCGAACCCACGAACCGCGAGATCATGACCCAAGCGAAAGTCAGACACTTTACCGACTAAGCCACCCAGGCGCCCCAAAAGGTACTTATATTTTAAGTAAAATTTAAAAATAAGACACAACATAATGTAATCTTAAAATTAAACCTTTGAAAAGACTGGGAGAAAGTGGACTAATATGGCATTATAAGTATTTTTCTTTATTTGAGTCTTTAAAAATTTCCAAATTTTCTTTAGTAAAGAAACCTTGGAAAAAAAAAAAGAAACCTTGATTTGGAGGAATGAGGTATGAAAAATGAAAGAAAAAAAACAATATTTAAAATGATTTATAATGGAAACTAAGGAAGAAAAACATGAAGATATGGAATAAAAACCATAAAAGAAAGTAAATATAAATTTGATAAATACTATCCTTAAGAATTATAGAAAATGACTTCCTGGATTCAACACACTGTTAAACAAAGCCAAGATGGTAACTGAAAAGGGAAGGTTTTTATTTTAATCATGGTATTGGGTACTTACTTGAATGAAAACTGATGTTCCACACACACTTCTATTACTATTTGGTATAAATGTTCTACCATCACTGTAAGGAGTATCTTCCGCATATGTATGTATATATGTTCATTAACATATTCATTTTTCAACTTAGAATTGAACAATTTTCTGAGACTCATCATATACTGGGAACTACGCAGGCAAATTGAAGGTCACAGAGTAATGTGATAAAATGTTTGCTTTAGCCCTATACAGGCATACCTTGTTTCATCATGTTTTACTGAATTCTACCTCACAGATATTTTGGTTTTTACAAATTGAAAATTTGTGGCAACACTACATTGAGCAAATCTATCAGTGCCTTTTTTTTCCTGACAGCATTTGCTCATTTTGTGTCTGTTGTAAGATTTCAAAATTTTTCATTACCATTATATTTGTTTGCCTATGATCAATGATCTTTGATGTTACTATTATAAACTATTATATATACACATATATACTATTATATATACACATATATATAAACATTTTGGGTTACCACCAACTGTCCCCATATAAGACATCAAAATTAACTGATAAATGTTGCATGTATTCTGACTGCTCCACTGACCAACCATTCCCCCATCTTTTCCCCTTTCCTTGGGCCTCCCTAATCCAGGGAGACACAATGTTACTGAAATTAAACCAGTTAATAACCTCACAATAGCCTCTAAATGTTCTAGTGAAGAGAAGAGTCACATGACTCTCATTTTAAATCAAAAGATAGAAATGATTAAGCTTAGTGAGGAAGTCATTTCAAAAGCCAAGATAGACCAAAATGTCTCTTGATTGGCCAAATTTTGAATGCAAAGGAAAACTTGTTGAGGGGACATTTAAAAAAATAATAAACTACTCAAGTGAACACAGAAGTGATTTAAAAAAAAAAAAAAGTAAAACAGCCTTATTGCTGATATAGAAAAAGATTCAGTGGTCTGAATAAAAGATTAAACTAGGGACAGCACTCCTTTACGCCAAAGCTTAATCCAGAGCAGGACCCTAACTCTAATTCTAGGAAGACAGAGAGAGGTGACGAAGCTGCAGAAGTAAAGCCTGAAACTATGAAGTTGGTTAATGAAGTTTAAGGAAAGAAGCCATCTTTTATTTCTAATATAAAAGTAAGGCGAAGCAGCAAGTGCTGATGTAGAAGCTGTGTAGCAAGTTATCTAGAAGGTCGTTAAAATAATAGATGAAGGTAGCTGCATTAAACAACAGATTTTCAAAGCAGATGAAATAGCCTTCTATTCGAAGAAAAGGCCATCTAGGAGTTTCATACCTAGAAGGGAGAAATCAATCCCTGAAAGCTTCAAAGGACAGGCTGACTCTTGTTAGGGTCTAGGACAGCTGGTGACTTTAAGTTAAAGCCAATGGTCACTTACTGTTCCAAAAAATCTACACCCCTTAAGAATTCTGCTAAATCTACTCTGCCTATGCTCCATAAATGGGGCAACAAAGCCTGGATAACAGCACATCTGCTTACAACATAGTTTACTGAATATTTTAAACACACTGTTGAGATCTACTGCTCAGAAAAAAAAATGAAAACATTCCTTTTAAAATAATACTGCTCATTAACAATGCACCTGGTCACCGAAGACCTCTGATGGGAATGGACAACGAGATTAATGTTGTTTTCATGCCTGCTAACACAGTATCCATTCTTCAGCCCATGGATCAATGAGTTATTTGACTTTCAAGTCTTACTGTTTAAGAAATACATTTTGTAAAGCTATAACTGCCAAAGACAGTGATTCCTCTGTTGGATCTGTGCAAAGTGAATTGAAAACCTCTGGAAAGGATTCACCATTCTAGCTGCCATTAAAGACATATGAAATAGGATCTACCCTGGTAAAGATACCAAGAAGATTGTTGAAAGAACAAAGATTTAGAATGTGACATAAACTTCTACTCTGGGTAAAATGCTATTTCACAGCATTGCATGCTACAGAGAAATCATGCATGAAAGGAAGATGCAGAGGCTTCATTGTTATTTTATTTTAAAAAATTCCCACAGCCACCCAAACCTTCAGCAACTGATCAGACAGCAGCCATCAACACTGACACCAGACCATTTTCAGTAAAAATATTACAACTAGCTGAAAACTCAGATGAAGACTGACATATTTCAGCAATAAAATAGTATTAAGACATGTATATTGTTTTTTCAGACATAATGTATTGTACACTTACTAGACTACAATATAGTGTAAACATAATTTTTATATGCACTAGAAAATTTTTAAAAATCATGGATCTCTTTATTGCAATATTTTCTTTAGAAAGTAGCCTAGAACTGAACTCATGAGATGTCTGAGGCATGCCTATATTCTGAAATTGTTTATAGGAAATACATATTTCAAACCCATATGTCCATGTCCTTAGAATATCTGTCCATTTGAGTATAACATATTTCATTCCTTTTCAGATTTTATTTAATATGCAGATGAGTGACAGGGTCTGATTACAGTTTGATTAATTCATATAAATGAAGAAAGAGGACATTATCCATTTAATTCTTACTCTCTTTGACTGTGAAAAGTATCCTGAACCTTGCTATACTGAGCCAAACCCTCTCCGGGTAGAACTCTATTTACAACCACTGGTTTCATAGATTGCTGTCACGCTCCCTAACTAAACCAGTTTTCTAAGTATACTTGCATAACATCTCTGATGTAATGCATACCTATCTTCTTATTCACCTTAAGCATGATTTTTTTCATTTAAAATCCATCAACTAATGATCTATGATCCTTAAGTAATTAATTCAATGATTACATGAATTAATATAATGCACATCCCTTTAAAGGAGTTAATATTTTCTATGTTTATATTACAGAACTGGCCTTGGGTGGCTATTATCCATGCCCTGAATTTTATAGTGGTTCAAGGATAAAGTATTTCCCCTTTGTATTTTGGTAAGTTTGCTCCAAAGAAGCCTATTGCTTCTCCACTCAACAATGAGTAAAATGCATTCAGAGACCTTAGAGGACCTATTCTTAATAACACAGAGTTCTGTCCCAGTTTGTTAACTTCACTGAGTTTATAATTCATTATTACTGTCAAAGAAGTGATCCAAACATGTTACTACTTTGATCTCCTAAAATCCACAGAGCAAATCTGGAGCCATTATTTTCAAATAAATAGAATAAGAAAAACAAAAATATACTAGATACCAATAAGTTACAGATAAGAAAGCAGACTTCATATTTATCACTAGAAAAGCCATAGGAAATTTGTCTCAAAACTGTTTTATGCTTCTGAGCAGTGCTATCACCATCTACTATCGTTAGCACCAATAACTATGATGAGAACAACAATAGCCCCCCCACATCTGCATAATAGTTTTACTTTGTGAAAAGATTTTCACATACTACCTTTAATCTGGCCACTTAATGACTCTGAGAAACTAAGGTAAATGCTTTCAATGTCTCACCTAAGGAAGGAGGAAATTGGGAGTCCGGAGAAGGTAAGAGCCTTGTCTGACAGCAACATGTACCTGGAGCTAGGTCATTGGTTACTTGACTTCTACTTACGGGTTTGTTTTTTAATACTTTCAAATCAAAAGAATCTGTGATTTGCAATGTCTCTCTAAATTATGTATAAACCACTTGGAATCATAAATGTCTGTCAACCACAGCAATTTATGATATAGACAAAAAATTGAAGAAAGATATGTCTCTGATTGGCAGGGCCAAAAGGAAATCAAAAGATATCTAAGGATTCTATAGCCCCTGAAATAATTACTTGGTCCTTTTATGTATATTTTATACTCTGTTTCAGAAAGTATTTAACTTTTGAGGATTTTATGATTATAAGATATAATGGATTGTTATTAACAACAAATAAATCTTCATTCTACTTATATAGGTAGGTATGCTTATCCAAGTCCTTACTATTCAACTCTCATTACAACTGTTTCATTTGATCCAAGTTTCCAGAACCAGATGCACTAAGGCAAGCACTGATATATTACCTACTGCTGATTTTACTAACTGAATATTATACCAGTTCATCACATTATCCAGAGAGAGAAGAAAGTTTCAGAAAAAAAAAAAGTCAAAATAGTTTCAAAAATTATTTATACCCCATTTACAAAACTAATTTCTATATCTAATTATTTACTACTATCACCACAAGAGATACATGAGAGTTTTTAAATGATTGACTTCCCTTTATAGACCCCTTTACCCATTGTTAAGGGAAACTGGCACCAGTTTATTACAGAGAAAAACATTAATTGTGGTTTAGAACACAAAGTAGGAAAGAATATCATAGCCCACTAAAACTGCCATTTTTATTTGGATTCTTGGGATGCATGTAATTACCTAAACTAGAAGATTTCTGTTGTACCAGGTGTAAACAACTTTATTTTGGAAAATAGCAGTGGTATTTTTGGTGATTTTTAAGTTGTAAAACAGTATAGGTTTAGCTAGGGAGGTTAATGTAAGTGTTCAAATGGAGATTGATCAATTTGTACAAGTCAAATGAACTTCACTAATGAACTCTTTTTGTACTTTTAAATACTGAAGAAATAGTGGTTAGGTCCAAATACATGTAAGAAATTCATATAAAGGGAAGTACAAATATATCTGAAAGTAGCAATATATCTTCATTTATTACTTTGTAAAGTACCAAGAGAGTTAACTCCCACCTCCACCCAAATAAACCTGTTAACCAAAACAGCATCATGAGAGGGCCCCCAGTTCTACCATGACAGAGTGGCTTGTATCAAAACACCCATCCTGCTGAGAAAAACTATACAATGTAAATAATTTTAAAAACTGTTTGATAAAGGGACCAGGAACCAAGCAAAATGGTTTTACTTAATACTCAAGATATTGTGAAGAAGAGAAAGGCAATAAATTAAACCCTGTCTGTGATGTCTACCCCTTTTTCACTTAAAGCGTCTAGTGATCCTGAGAGCGCAAAGCTCTGGATCAGAGCACTAAGTACTTAAGCAGATGGGAAACAAAAATTGCACTTGGAAGATGTCAAAGTAACCCTGACATCGGGAGCCAAGATCCTGGACAGCAGGTAAATGCAATAAGGTGACAACTATATTTTTTGCACTTTTAACCCTTGAGACATTTGCAGATTTCCTTTCATGTAGTGAAAATCCCCTCCCCCTGCAAAAAAACAAACAAACAAGCAGAAAACATCAACATGGATACTAGAAAATTAAACAATGCTGGGGGCCAAGTTTTATGGTCTTAGGGTGTCAAGAAGGCAAACTGGCTTAAAAATTATTCCAGAATTACATCTGAACCTCTTAATGGCTATTTATAGGAGGAAGGGCCAAAAAGACAGAGGTTAGCTATCACAAACTATCTCAATTCCTCATTTGATCAAGGTGAATTAATATTACTCTAATTATCTTCATGAAAATTAAATCCTCCTTGGAAAAACACAATATCACAAAAGCCTTTTTAATTTTTATATGCAAAGATCACCAGACAAGCCAAGAGGTATGATCAAATAACCAAAACCCAAGAGAAAAAAAAACACATAAACTCAAAAAATATAAAATAATCATAGGGCACGACTTTTAAATACTGTGATTAATGTGGTTTTAAAAGTAGAAGACTGTGAATTACCAGAGAACCAGGATCTATAAAAAAATTAAATGATACTCTAGAATTAAGAATAACTGAAATCAAGAACACAAAAGATGTGGCTAATGCAATGCAGATTAGACAAAATAGAAGAAGAGATCATGAACTTGAAAAAAAAATGGAGAAAAATTAAAAAATACAGAAAAAAAAGGACACATAAAACATGGTTAGGAAAAAAAGTGTCTAACACACAAATACTTATAGTTCCATAAGGAAAGGGCAGAGAAAATAAGCAGAGGCAAAATTCAAAGTAATAATGGTTAAGAATTTTTCCAAACTGAAATAAGATATCAAGCCACAAACTTAAGAATGTCTAAATTACCCCAAGCAAGATAAACACAAAGAAACTGACATAAGAAAACAGATTTTTTTAAGCTACTTAAAAATAAAATATAATTAAAGAAGAAATCTCAAAAGAGCCAGAGAAATAAAAATGCATTACTTTCTAATGAGTTATAAGTCTGATAGCTGATCTCTCATAAAAAACAATGGAAATCAGAGAACAAAGCAATGATAACTTTAAAGAGCTTTAAGAAAGTAATTACTAACCTAGAATTCTATAACCAATGAGAATATCCTTTAAAACGAAGGCAAATAGCAAATATTTTCAAGAAAATAAAACCGGAAAAAAAATTCGCCAATAGATTCTTACTATAAAGAACATTAAAGGGTATCTTTCAGGTAGAAGGAAAATTGTCTGACAGTGATATGGAAAGTTAGGAAGAAATGAAATATACCAGAAAAGGCTAATGTGGTGAGTAAATGCAAAACAATACATATAGGCAGCTAAAAAGTAATAATAATTTCTTACAGGAGTTAGAGCCCTGGAAGTATATTTTTAATTTTTTAGTCAGTTAACATACAGTGCAATATTGGTTTCAGAAACAGAGTTTAGTGATTCACCACTTATACACAACACCCACTGCTCATTACAAGTGCCTTCCTTAATACCCATCACCCACTAGCCCATCTCCCACCCACCTCCCTCCATGAATCCTCAGTTTGTTCTCTACTGTCAAGAGCCTCTTGTGGTTCTCTGCTCCCCCTTCCCATATGTTCATCTGTTTTGTTTCATAAATTTCACATGAGTGAAATCATATGTTATCTTTCTCTGATTTATTTCACTTGAAAGTATTACAATACAGTACAACAATAGCACAAATGGTGAGAAAGGGAGAAGTGGAATTTCCTTGATGGAAGAGATAAAAAGTATTTAATTTTATAGTAGGCTTTATTTGGATATTAAAAAATGAAAAATGTATAATTAGCAAGGTAAAATGTAGGGAATAAAATAAAAAGATTGACTAGGAACAGAAGTTAAGAGAAAAGAATTGGCAAACATAAAACAGGTAGAAAAATATAGTAAGATGATAAAATTAAATCCACAAATATTACTAATTGCATTTAATGTAAATAGACTAAATATTATACTTGGAAGACAAATGCCATCAGACTGCAAGTTAAAACAGCAATATGTTGTCCACAAGAAACACACCTCAAATATAAACACACAGAATAGTTGAAAGTAAAAGGATGAAAAAAAAAATTACCATTTTCTTATAACATCAGTCTAAGTAGAATTTAGGACAAGATATAGTAGAAAAAACAGCATTTAGTAAAAAAAACAGCATTTGGTAATGATCAGAAGTCCTAGTTTACATGGATCACAGTTCTACACTTGTATATAACTAATAATATAGCCTTCAAAAGGAAAAACTGACATGCCTAAGAGGAGAAATAGACAAGTCCACAATCATAATAGTAAATTTTAAATGATATCAATAAATGATAGAACACAAAGGCAAAAAATCAAGAGAAATAAAAATTCTGTGCACCAAGATTTAACAAATTTAATCTCATTGATACGTCTAGATCCTACACTCAAAACTACAAAATACACATTATTTTCAGGTACATATAGAACATTTACCAAAATTTTCCTTAAACTGGGTCAGAAAGTAAATTTCAATAAATTTCAACGTATTTAAATCACATAGCATATATTTTCTAACCATAAATTCAGAGTTAATTTTAAAATGTTAATCACAAGATGTCTGAAGTACTTTGAAGTAAAGCAATACATGAAGAACAATTCCAAAAATTCCTTTTTGAAAGATAAATGAGAGTGATAATCCTCTAGAAATACAGAATTTAAAGCAAAGAGGAGTAGGCAGAAAAGACGCGGACAGAAACGAAAACTGTGGCATTCCTCTAGATGCTCTCTATAGACATTACAAAGGTAAGAGGATATGATGAGCAATCTCACATTAATAAATTTGAAAACCTAGGTGAAAAGGCAGATATTACAAAGATAATAAGAGAATATAGTAAACAACTTATCAATAAATTTGTAAAATTAGGTAAAATGGATAAATCTTGTGAAAACACATTACCAAAATGGACACAAGAAAAAATAGAAAAACTGCATATTTAATTTAAAATCTTTCCACAAAGAAAGAAACTGAATATTTAATTTTTAACCTTTCCACAAGGAAAACTTCTGGCCCAAGTAGCCAGGCAAATTCTTTCTAATAGCTAAAGAAAAAAAATAGCACCAATCATACACAAATTTTCCCAAGGTTAGGAAAAGAGGAATACTTCCTAACTTGTTTTGTGAGACTACTATAACCTGGAACCAAAACCTGACAAGAGTAATTATAGGCCAAACTCTTTTTTTGAGTATAGACAAAAATATCGTAAAATATTAGCAAACCCAATCTGGTTCCCTAGAAAAAAAGGATAACACACCAACATTAAAGTTAGGTTTATTCCAGAAATTCAAGGATGAATTAACATTCAAAAATAAATGTAATTTTAATGTTAACATATTAAAGGGAAAAAAAGAATTTCAATATATCCAGGAAAGCAGGTGATAAAATTCAAACCCCTTGATGATTTAAATATGTGCAGGGGCGCCTGGGTGGCTTAGTCGGTTAAGCGTCCGACTTTCACTTAGGTCATGATCTCGCGGTTCGTGGGTTCGAGCCCCGCGTCGGGTTCTGTGCTGACTGCAGGCTCAGAGCCTGAAGCCTGTTTCAATCTGTGACTCCCTCTCTCTCTGACCCTCCCCTGCTCACGCTGTCTCTCTCTCTCCTAGAAATAAAACATTAAAAAAAAAATTTAAATATGTGCAAATGTGTGTGGTCGTGCGTGCACGCGCACACACACACTCACATACAGCCAACTTAGAAAACGGAGAAATCAAAAAGAACTTCTTTGATTTGATAAGAAACATTTACAAATAAAAAACAATCAGTAAACCTAGTGAAAATGCTATGCTTTTTTATTCAATATGGTACTAGAGGTGCTAGCTAATGCAACAAGAAAGAAAAATTAAAGGTAAATGGAGAGAACAGACTTCAGTTATAAGATAAATAATCTGTGGGGATATAATATAATAATACTATATTGTATACTTTAAAGTTGCTGAAAAAAATCTTAAATGCTTTTACTACAAAAAGGAAGTGGTAATTATGTGAGGTATCAGAGGTATTAACTAATCCTGCTGTGGTAATCATTTCCTAACATAGACGGGTAAAAATCATCACATTTTACACCTTAATCTTCTACAATGCTATTGGTCAATTATATCTCAATAAAGCTGGAAAATTAGAATAAAGGTATATGAAGAAGAAAGGAAGAAATAAAACTGAAATTATTCACAGCAAACATGATTCTGTTACTAAAACTCCAAGAAAAGCCACAAAATCTAATAGGATTAGTAAGTGAATTTAGCAAGATCCCTGGCTACAAGGTGAATCAATATACGTAAATGAATGGTATTCTTATACGCAAGAGACATTTAGAAAATGAAACATAAAGGGGCACTTGAGTGGCTTAGTTGGTTGAGCGACTGACTTCGGCTCAGGTGATGATCTCACAGTTTGTGGGTTCAAGCCGCACATTGGGCTCTGTGCTGACAGCTCAGAGCCTGCTTCGGATTTTGTCTCCCTCTCTCTCTCTGCCCCTCCCCTACTTGCACTCTACCTCTTTCTCTCTTGAAAATAAATATTTTTTAAAAAACACAAAACTTAAAATATAATTTATAAGCACATAAAATAAAAATACTAGAAATCAATCTAATAAAAGGTATACAAGTCTTTTGCATAGAAAATTATAAAACATTACTAAGAGAAATTAAAGAGACCAAAATAAGTAGGAAATTTAATGTATTTATAGATTGAAATTGTATTTTGGGAATATTGATATCCAATCAAAATCTCAGAAAATTTCATGTTGTGGATATTAAAAATTCTAAAAATTTTATGGAAACACAAAGGACCAAGAATAACCTAATCTAAAAGAAGAATATATGTAGGAACACCTGGGTGGCTTAGTTGATAAAGCTTTGGCCTTTTGATTTGGGCTCTTGATCTCATGGTTCATGGGCTCAAGCCTCACATTGGTCTTTGTGCTGACAGTGCGGAGCCTGCTTAGGATCCTCTCTTACTGCACCTCCCCTGTGCCTGCGCGCTCACTCTCTCGCGCGCGCGCTTTCTCTCTCTCAAAATAAGTAAACATTAAAACAAAAGAAAATTTTACAAATGTCAAGAAAGAAAGAAGAAATAAAGAAAATATGTAAAGAATGAATGAACGAAAGAAAGAAAATATGTAAAGGATTTACACTACCAGATTCAAGATTTCTTCTAAATCTACACTAATGAGCCAACCATTGCTGGTAGTGGGACAGGCAAATTCTGATAGAAAATCAGTTCTGATGAAACAGAAGAGAGCATCCAGAAATAGATCCATTGATGATGCAACCACTTGCTTTACGATAAATTTACTGCTTAACTAGGGAAAGAACCACCTTTCCAATAAGTGGTGCTTGATCAATTAGACATTTACACTAAAAAATAAATAAAATTCAATGAATCTTTTATACCCAACCCCCAACTTCATACCTAATACAAAAAATACATTCCAGGGAAAATTCAGACCTAAATGTTAACGGCAAACAATAAAACCTCTAGAAGATAACAATAGAAAATACCTGCAAGACCTTGCAGTAGGCAGAGGTTTTTCTTTTTAAACCAGGATATAAAAGAAATTATAGAAGAAAAAATTGACAAACTAAATTTTATTAAGATGAAAACTTTTGTTTATCAAAAGACAATTATAACACAAAAGACAAAGCTCAGAGTAAGAGAAGATATTGTAATATGTATCCCTGACAAATACATACATCCAGACTATATAAAGAAACACTACCAGAAATAGTAACAAGCCCAACTGTAAAATGGGCAATGAATGTCAAAATGTATATTACAAAAGAGGATATCTAACTGGAAAACAAATACATGAAAAGATGCTTAACTTCACTAGTCATTAGGAAATGCAAACTAATGCCATAATGGTCTACCAGGTCACATATGCCAGAAAAGCTAAAATGAAAAATACAGATAATACTAAGTGTTGTCAAGGATTAGAGCAAGTGGAATTCTCATGTACTGATACTGCAAGTAGAAATTGGTATAATAAGTTTGGAAACTGCTTGGCCATATCCACTAAAGCTGAACATAGACATATCAGCAATGTGACTCTTTATTATACATCAAGCAGAAATACTTAGACAAGATACACAAGAATGTGCATATAAACACTATCCATAACAGTTCAAAGTTGGAAACATCCCAAATTTCTATATACAGAAGAGCCTTAAATGAGTTTTAATGTATTCATACACAGGAATATCATAAAGCAATAAAAAGTTTTGTTTGTTTTTTTAAATCTGCAGCTGAGGGGCACCTGAGTGACTTCAGCTCAAGTCATGATCTCACAGTTCAGGAGTTCGAACCCTACATCAGGCTCTTTGCTGTCAGTGCAGAGCGACTTCAGATCCTCTGTTTCTCCTTGCTCTGCCCCTCCCCCGATTATACACAGGCTCGCTCGCGCACGCGCTCTCTCTCAATAAATGAAGTATCTAAAAAAAATCTGCAGCTACAAACAGATGCAAGACATTAGGAGTCTCTCACAAACATAAACAAAAGAAAAAATGCACCACATATTGTTCAAAAACAATCAAAGCCAATTTATTGTATTAAAAGTCATGGTAGTGGTTACTCTTACGGAGTAGGAAGGGAAAGAGGGGACCTCTGTGGTCTAGTAATGCTTTGCTTCTTGGTATGGGTGCTACTTACATGAGTATATTCACTTCCTGAAAATTCACCTAGATGCACACTTTTAATTTCTGCACTTTAAAAAATACATGTATGTTTTATGGCAACTAGATAATTAAGAAATTAGCTTAAAAAAAATAGTTGTGGTCCCATGAGGATTTGGTGAACTTGCATTGCTTTTATTTTCCTCTTTCTGTGCTCTCACCACTAGGCCTTAAACATGGGAAGTTACAGAAATAGGCATGAAAGTGCAGTAAATAAAGCCACAGCTTGCTACCTGGAGGGCCAACAAAGGCAACTGCAGGGAACTGAAAAATACCAGCGATATTGTTGCAGAATTGGGTCTGGATCACCTGGTGTAAGAACCAAGTGGCATTTGGAGATCTTGGAAGGGAGAAGGTTTATTTTACACGTTGGGCTCAGAGAAGATCGCTCTCCTTAGGTTTGAGCTCAGGCAGCAGCAGAGGGAACAATTTATAGCCTGTTACTTCTGCATTCCTCATTAATTAGAGACAGGTGTTTCCTATTAGTCCTGTAGGCCATCTTACAACAGATTTTCCCTATCAGTATCATGGAGAGAAAAGGGCTCAGCAAGGTAATCCCAAAAATTGTTAGGGAATTCTGGGCTCCGCCCCAAGCTGCACACATATGTATCTGATTTTAATCAGCATACAAAAGAAATTATGAACTAAATTAACACATAGGCCTGTGCTTAGGTCTAAGACTGGCCTCTGGTACATACACAGGAGAAATCTGAAAATAAAACTGGCATTGGAACCATAGAATGCAGCCTGTAACTTGTGTCCTGAACCTAACTAGATCAATTGCCTACTAAAACAAAATTATCAACATTCTCCATAGAATTTAAACAAGACTCAAAATCTCGTAATACTTAAAATGCCTAGATTACAGTGAAATAAAAATTTCTGGGCATATAAAAAAACAGGAAAATTTCAACTTACATGAGAAAATGTAACTAATAGTGACAAACACTGAAATTAAATGGAATTAATTAAAACGGAATACTAGAAAAACATTCAAGTAACCTGAAACAAGGCAGGAAATGGGAAATGGAAGAATGGAAAAGAGAAAAAAATAGTAAACAAAATACAAGATGGTAGACATAAATTCAAACATGTCAATAGTTACACTAAATATAAATGTAATTATTGATACACACATTCTCCTACAAATTCCTAGGTTGTATATGCTAAGGAGGAAGTAACCATGGTACTGCAGTATAGATTAACAAGAGGGTCTTACCTTAGAACTAGCTGAGAAAGTTGCTTTAGAGAGCAGCTTTAAGCTGACACTATGGTGTCAAGAGGACTCCACCCAAACAGTGAGTTTAAGAAGTGCCAGTTCCAGTCTGGTTCAATAAGAATGCTGAGAGAGGTCTCCTGAGTGGCTCAGTCGGTTGGACTTTCGACTTCAGCTCAAGTCATGATCTCACAGTTCGTGAGTTTGAGCTTCATATCAGGTGCTGTGCTGACAGCTCAGAGCCTGGAGCCTGCTTGAGATTCTGTCTCCCTCTCTCTCTCTGCCCCGCCCCCGCTAGAGTGTGCATGCGCTCTCATACTCTCACTTTCTCAAAAATGAACAAATACTACAAAAAAAAAAAAAAGAATGCTGAGAGAAAGTGAAAACTGAGTAGTCGCAAGTCTCTTCCAAAGTAAAGGATTTGTGGAATCTCAAGTGCATTCAACAGTAAATACTATTAGAATCCAATCACTCCCTGGGAGAAATACAAGAGGAAGAGATATTGGGGTCCTGGCTGGAACAACATCTTATGAAGCTGGGTAGATCCTACCCTGCCTTGACTAATACTAGGGAACAACAGGGAAAAATGTGCTTTCACTTGCAACTGCCATTGCTGCAGGCAAAGCTCCTAGAGTCATTCCAGAGGAAACCACTCATTCTGTAACAGACAAGTGGGAGTCTTGTACTGTGCTTCATTCCCCAAAACTATCCCACCAGAGCAGGTGAGTCCAGTACTACTGCCACTATGGTTACCTGGAAGTTGGTGATCAAGCATTCAGCCCCTCCCCAGCCCAGGCTAACTAGTACAAAAGCATGAGCCATCCCAATTCATGAGCCATGAATTCTGACAACTTCAGCTCCAGAGACTCCTGGGGTAAGTTCCTAAACTGCAATAACCACCAGCAGGATAGCTGTGCCTCCTGCTATCTACCTGGACACTCTAACTACAAGTTAGAATATCTATCCATGTACCAACTGGTTGAGGACCAAAATAAGCAAAAAACAATTTCCTGAGTTCTGTACATAGAGTTCACCCAGATCCTGCAAATATAAATCTCCAAAATTCATTACTCAAGCCATTCTGTAATCGTCACTGGATCAACATGACAAAATCAAGGAGGAAGCTAAATCCTGGCCTTTTCAGTCAAGCAGGTAAACAAATGCTCATGAGAATAGCACATGAACCAGAAAGATGACAGCATAAAACTGCCCATGCTCAACTCACCTCTGTGTGACTAAATCTGTTCTGCCCATTTCCTGATGATTTAAGAGAGCACAGTAGGTATTCTGAATCACCAAATAATCATCCTCTACTAGGAAGACATATTAAAATCACTACAAAAGCTTTTTTTTTCCAATTAACCTTTCCCTCCCTCAGCTGAGAATTGTGGACTAGATTTAATTGGTACAAGCACTCCAGGTGAAGGACATGAAGACAATTAAGGCTTGCCATCAGTAAAAGCCAATATTCTGACAATCTTCTAAGAAGCCAAGAATTTGGTTAACTTTTTACAACCATGATAAACTGGGCACCGCACCAAAACATGCAGGCTACTTGGCTTCACATTGTCTTCAATCAACAACATGCAAGGGCGAGGAGGCCCAATATGGCAAGTTACCATCCCACAGCTTAAGGATGACTCACTTTGACAGGAAGAGCAGAGTGTTTCACACTCATCTCATTGAATCCTGTTCATTCTAACATAATACCACATACCTAATATGCACCGCAGAGGCCACTTTGAGACTTTGGATCCAAATGCTGTGAGGGAAACTGGGAGAATGTTCTCAGTTTCTCTTTCCTCACTGTCATGACAACAGAGGGCAAAGGTGGCAATCAGGCTTTATACCTGGATGGCTGGCATATAGACCTAGCCTCTCCTAAAATGAAATTTGGACCATAGTCACACATGGAAATTTTGAGCTCTGCTTAGCATAAAAGGAAACCAAGTCACAATAGAGGCAACACGTCATTTATTTTGTCTTTATCCTGTTCTTACCAGGAAATGTAAAGATCTCTACAACACAGTTTTTCAAATTGTAGGGTATACTATTAGTGGTCTTGAAATTAAGATAGTAGGTTGTAAACTTTCAAAGAAAAGGAAACAATAGCATAGGATAGAATGTAAAATATTTGTAGGCATCACACATAGTAAGGGTAAATAAATACTGTCTTATAAAATTTGTGTTTCAATTATACATGTGTCTGTGTGTACTAGGTTATGATTTAATTGTATTTCTTTCAGTTAGCTGTTATGAAAATGTCTGAAAACTACTGCTATAAAAGATACCTGATTGCCCAAATAGCATTTCTCTACAGCAATGCTATTGGCTTTGAGAGCTGGTCAAGTCTCCTTCCTAAGTAATCATTCCACGTACCATAGAACTTAAAGCCATCCCTTTGCTCTGCCCACTAAAATACAATAGTGCTCCCAAGTCACTGTAACAACAGCATTACAGAATGCTACCTAGGAGGTGAGGTCATCCTCTGTAAAGAAATAGGAGTCCACGGACATAAAGATTGCTAGTAGCAATTCATGCTTGATAAGAAGAAAGTGTTTCCAAGTATCCTTTTCTATCTAGAGCTTGACCTCCAATAGAGATCACTTTGCAGGCCTTTAGCTGGGATATATACAGCTGCTCTATTTCTGCAAATTGTCTTCTGTCCAAACACCCATCAATCTGATACTAAATTCATTAGCAAAATAATATGAAAAGAACACAACATACATTGCTATTAATGGACTTCCACGCATGTCACTCCCCACACAATGTACTAAAATTGGACTCCTCTCTATTTGAGTGCCTCCACACAAATATCTGCGCTTTCCAATACATAGCATTTCAGGAGAGAGATTTTCCCTAAAACTAACCAAGATTACTTATTTAAAAAGCTCCCTTTCAAAGCTAAACTTTAGAATTTTCACCATCAATTTATGTTGAATGAGTATATACTCCTTGGTGGATCTTCCACAGAAAAGATCCATAGAGGAAATCATGGATTTCTAGTCTAAAGAATTTATACTGTAATATTGTTTAGAGTCCAGATATTTCTTATTTCCTGTGACTGACTTGTGTGACAGTGATAAACAGCTCATAATGCCTCATCTGCCATCCTTACCCACAGAATCAAGGAACATTATAATACATAAAAATTTTAAAATGAAGATGATATCAGCTGGTAGCTTCCTATTGGAGTATAATATTTACATATGCACTTGAGTTGGGGAATCTTTTCTCATTTAGAACAGAATAAAGTCTTTATTCAATAGATTTTAAGTTTGAAATAACAGATATTTTGAAGAAATCAAGAGAAATAGTCTGAATTTAGAATTATCCTAAAATGGTAATCTTATACTTATTTTTTTCACAAACTCTTCCATTTCTGGGTAGCTTGGAACCAAACTATGTGTATCCATAATTTAAGGAGACCAAAAACTAAAAGTCATAAATGCTCCTAATTGTTCAAGTATTTTCCTTCCAGAACCTAAAAGAAAATGATCTCTCATCTCCAATGAAGAACTCTAATGGACAATTAACTAGAGACAGACAAACAAACCTTAAAGGAGTGCATTTATTTGTTTATTTGTAATAAATTGCCCAACGTGGGGCTTGAATTCATGGCCCCCAAGATAAAGAGCTGCAGGCCCCACAGGACGGGCCTGCTAGACTCCCCGAAAGAAGGGTTTTTAAAACAGAAAATCACACAGGGTGCTCATTTACTTTTTTGTACAATAAAATGTCAAGGACTAAAATCCTGAGCACAAAGGTAGAGAAAAGTGGAAATAGAGACGATCACACTGTAAGTTTAAACTATAAAATGGACAAAGAAATATAAAAGACCATTTATTTTTTAAACGGGAAGATTGCTCCAGGGAGTAAAATTAGGCCACGTAGTGGAAGGTCTGAGGGGATAATTCAGGTAGAGTGCACACTGCAAGTCTTTAGTAAAAACTATCTAACGAGAGGAAAAAAAAAAAAAAAACCCTATCAGATATTGGGTAAGGAACCTAAGTAAGGAAAATGAGGCCACTTTTGCAAGGAATAGCGACACCAATACGAAGTGTGTTTTCTTTTGTTTTAGTTCTTTGTTTTCTTCTATGGCAAAGTAATAAATTGGCTACCAATAAGTAGGAAAAGTGAAAGATTAACTTCACTAAATTGATAATGAAAAATATGTACATACACACACACACACAGTAGAAAAACATTAAGAAGATTAACCATGCCTCAAAGATATTTGGAGCACACAAATTAGTAGATTGTAGTTTCAAAATAAAGACAAATATAAAGTTCATTCTAAAATTAATCACTAAGCTAGATGTAGATCAATCAGTAGCATCAAATGGATACTGACCAAAAATAAAGCTGTGTTGTGAATATCTAACTTAGTTTATAGTTAGTGGCCATTTTCACAGAGTACTGAAAGTACACTGGCAATGCACAGAACAACAACAACAACAGGTTTAAAAGCAATGTTGGTAACCAACATAAACAAGGGAAATATGTACAAAAGGATAAGATCCCCCCCACAGCTTAACCCCAAGGAGTTAACTGAACACCTCATACCTGGGCTTCTTGTGGGATTAAACAAGTATCTGCAAGTACAGAAATCAGAATATATAATCTATTCAGATTGTCAAAAATCTTTTGATAAAATTTCATGACAAAACTAAAATATTTTTAAGCAAACATGGAATTAAGAATATGTATTTCCATAAGCATGGAATTACCTTAAATAAAGGAAGCAATTGTGAAATGTAAATGTGGAAAAGACAAACATTTTTCTAAACGTTGACTATGGAATTCAAAGTGTCATCTGAACATCCTTTAGACTTCACTATCCTCTTCAGATTGTGAAATAGCAAACCACAGCATCATGAAATCTTAAAGAGCTGGGATGGCTCCCCATATACTACTGATTAAGAAACTAAGATTCTGGGGCACATGGGTAGCTCAGTGAGTTTAGCACCCAGATCTTGGTTTCATCTCAGGTCTTGATCTCATGGGTTCATGGGTTTGAGCCCCACATCCAGCTCTGTGCCTGCTTGGGATTCTCTGTCTCTCCCTATCTCTGCATCTCCTGTGCTCACTTACTCTCTCTCAAAATCAATAAATAAACATTAAAAAAGAAAAGACACTATGATTCAATGAAGATTAACAACTCCCCAAGGTTAAAACATGAACATCAGTAAGATTTTATAAGATATACAATTACAACCAAAGTTACCATATGAGTTCCCCTATGGACACGTGTTGAATATTATACATTACTCAGTAATAAAGAATAAAAGAATATGTATTTAAGCATGACCTTTGAAACACAGTCCTCCCAAAAGAACTTTAAAAGAATTATGGCACATTTCCCAAAAAAATCTCAATGTGTTGTGGCTACAAAGATGCCCCAAATGCTGGGCATCAACCAAAATGCTTTGAATCTAATCTTGAGAATTACCAACATTTAATAGCTGGGTAGGGGAGAATATGACTGCAAATGAGGTATCACAGAATAATAAGCAGCATAGGAAAAAAAATCAGGAGAGTATGATCCCATGGAAAATGAGGGTGCAAAGCATTTCAAAAAGAAGGAAGTGTGACCACTTCCACAAGGTCAAATGTCCAATGAGATTTCAATAAGAGTTAGTTTGGTGAAGTGATAGAGGTCTCTGAAATAGACAAGGTGAATTGACTAATGTATTGGTAAGGAAATGGAAACAGACAGGATAAACATCTCTGGAGAAATGAGTGTAGTTGGAAAAAGAGAGAAGGTAGTAGCCAATAGCATTTTCTATCTTTTTATAAATGATACTAAAACTCACAAAGCCAGGAAGGTGACTCATTCATGACTACACCACCACCTTCCATATCTATTTGATTATTATGTGGTATAGACTATATCTCCAGACTCTTGAATATATAGTCTTACATTCATCTTCCAATAAGTCACCAACAGTGATAGGATAAAATCCAACCTCCTTAGTGTAGGATTTATGGCCTTTTTTTAATCTGACCAACGTTATTCATCTAGCCTCACTTCTTACTTCCACTGTAAGACGCGGTTGAATGAGTCAGGCTTTCCTATTCCTTTGGTCTTCCTTGTATACTGTTCCGTCTTCCTAGAACATTCCCCCATACAGCCACTCCTCCCCCTTACTTTCATGTATCAGACTCCTATTCACCTTTCAAACCTCCATCCAAGTATTATCTGTATGAATTTTTCCTTGAATTCCTACTATGTTCCTATAGTAGTTTTTTTAGGCCCCTCTTAAGTTATTAATACTTACAGAATTCTATTGTATTTAAGACTCCTGGAGCCCACAGGTCTCTTGAGAGCAGCCACCCTATATTTTCATCTGTATGCTTCACAAATAGTTAGCATTAATAAATGTTTTTAAGTGAATGAAAGGATGGATTTGTTACTAAAGACATAGTACAGACCCAAAGTACACTAGCTTTAGATGAGGTCATAGGTGGGATATACATAATTGGCTACTAGGGGAAACTAGTGATTTGTGAGTCACAGGTGAACTTATTTCCTTGAAAATTTTATGTATTTGAAAATTAGGATGAATCACATTCTGATGTAAAAAAAAAGTTCGCTGAATTACCTTTTAATTTGGTGACTCCCTTCACTGACCTCAGCTCGTCCACGTTAAAAACAAGAATCACCTAAAAATGCACTACATACCTGTAATATCCAAAGCACTAATGAGTATATGAAATTATAAATAATACATTCCTTGGTCTCACAGTTCACAATCTGGTGTGGGATTTAAGACAAGTGGAAATATATACTGCTTTGAACCACTTTCAGTGCTGTTTAGGCAGTAAGTGCCTTATAAAAATTTTAAAAAAAGGTATAAAAAGTGATCCTGTCTTAAATAAATGGTTTGGTGAATGCCCCTATAATGAGAAGACATTTCATCCGAGTATTCAAAGCCAAGGACTCTCTTTATTCCACACAAGGATGATCTCTCCTATTTTAAATAGTTTTTATGTATCCTCCGACTTAGAGGTAGTAGAATAGCCACAAATTAAATCACTTTGCCTACCTTTCTAGCATCCTATTTAAAATGTATAATAAAAATCATTAGAAATTAAAAACAAATCCTTTTTCAAAAGGATTCAGTTTAAGTGTCCTATGGTACAAAAACAGTTTTGTCCTTTCCTATTGCCATGCCGGATAGATGGGTGATTAAGGAGTTTAATGATTTTTTTCATGTGTGGTTCATTCAGAAAACTTGTCTTTCTAAGTGTTTATGTTTTTTTTTTTGAGAGTGAGACAGAGAGAGAGAGAGAGAGAGAGAGAGAATGAACAGGAGAGGGGCAGAGAGAGGGAGAGAGAGAATCCCAAGCAGGCTCCCTGCTATTAGCACAGAGCCCAATGCAAGGCTTGAACTCATGAACCATGAGATCATGCCCTCAGCAGAAATCAAGAGTCAGATTCTTGACTGACAAAGCCACCTTGGCGCCTCTTGCTTTTACGTGTGTTTAAACCCCCAAATTAGCAGCCCCTTTGTCTTCCTTAACACTTATATGTTATGAGGGGTTTTGATGTACTTTTCACTGAACCCCCAAATTCAGTGTCTGTTAACATAAGACAGGAAGATATAACAGTGGGTAGGGGGAAAGTCTGCAATAATTAAAACTTTATTCTCTCTATTTAAACTTCAAAAGACTGAAAGCAGCTAAATTATCAATTTCTAGTACCTCAGCTATTAGATAATTGTCTATACCAATAATTGTCAACCTGGGAGAGATTCATTTGAAAAGACCCTACAGGTGGTGATTTTTTTTTTTTTTTTTTTACAAATAGTTTATTGTCAAATTAGTTTCCACATAACACCCAGTGCTCATCCCCACAAGTGTCCTCCTCCATGCTCACCCCTCCTCCCCCCCACATCCACCAGTCCTCAGTTTTTGTCAGCATTCAAGAGTCTCTCATGGTTTGCCTCTCTCCCTTTCCCCCACCATTTCCGCCCTTCTTCTCCCCCTTGGTCCTCCGTCAAGTTCCTCCTAATCCTCCTATACGTGCACACATATGATATTTGTCCTTCTCTGCCTGACTTATTTCGCTCAGCATAACACCCTCAAGGTCCATCCATGTTGCTACACATGGCCAGATTTCATTGTTTCTCATTGCCATGTAGTATTCCATGGTATAGATAAACCACATCTTCTTGATCCATTCACCTGTTGATGGACACTTAGGCTCTTTCCATGTTTTAGCTATTGTGGAGAGTGCTGCTATGAACATTGGGGTACATGTGCTCCTATGCATCAACATTTCTGTATCCCTTGGGTAAATTCCTAGCAGTGCTATTGCTGGGTCATAGGGGAGTTCTATTGTTAGTTTCCTTAGGAACCTCCACACTGTTTTCCAGAGGGGCTGTACCAGTTTACATTCCCACAGGTGGTGATTTTGATCTCTACTTCCTCCACTTTGAGAATCAGTGTTCTCAACTCAGGCAGCTGATGCAACTGTAGTGACTCACCTATTCTCTTTTTAACAATGTTATTTTTATTCTTTGGACTTAAAATTTTATCCCAAGCTGTAGGAAAAAAAAAAATGCATGACCACTGGTCAATATAAAAGTGCAGGCCCAATGATTTTAAAGGGGGATTCAATATAACCCAAAATCATGCTTTTTCAGCATAATTCCCAGTCAGACTTGTCATAAGCCAGGAAAGAAGGCCTCAAAAGAACTTACTCAGAGCTTCTCTCTATTAGAATGGAAAATAAAAGGCATCTGGTTTGCAGTAGGGCTACAGACCTTCTGCATTTTGGTTTAATCAGAGATTTTCCAGAAATCTAAAATGATTATACATCTTTAAAAATAAAATAGAACCATACAGCTTACTAGCTCTGTAAACAAAGAGAAAACCAATGATCTTAAGAGATGCCTATGGGCTCATCGTTTCACATGACAAAATGAGAAAGACTGGGTGTGGGGGGCAAGTCACATAAGTCTTGGATCATTGGAATCATTCTAACTGATGAATCTTCTTCAAGGAAAAAAGTGGGCTCCATTTCTGTTTTTAACAATCCAGCATGTCTGTAATAGTGCAACTAATGACAACCTTCCCGTTATTCTCACTTAAGAGGAAACCCTATAATAAGAGCTTCCCAAAATGTCAAATAATACTTGTCTCATAACAGGGCTTCTTTGTTCATTCACCATGTCTCTTTTGATATGCACAGATAATAAAAGTTCATGTAAAACTAAAGGTAATATAGAGCAGAAGCCAACACTAATTCTGTATAAATATGTCTGATTAATAAGAGTGCCATTGTTATGGTTATTTCGTAATGTCACGATTGTTACAAGAACAGAGGATAGAAGTACTCTTACTCTCACTGTTTTTGTTCATCCTCTGTCATCCAACCAGTTTGTGAATTTTTGTTCAATGGGGGAAATGAAGGATAGATTTTTGTCCATTAATTATTTCTGTTTCATTAGTTCGTCTCGTGAGCTGTGAAACTAGCTTTAAATTCAAGAGAAAAAATTAAGGGTTTTATTCTAAAATTAAACCTCACATCCTCTAAAAAAAAAAATGAATACCTGCTCCAGGTTTAATACATGCTCTAGGCTCCCTTTTTCACATGCACAACTACTATATTGCTTTGGTTCTCATGAGCTCCTGAAAGATAAAATTTAGCATGACAGCACTAAAACCTAGCTAGGGGCCTAATATGTTAAACCTAAACTATGGTTTAATTCTTTAACCAGAAGAAAGGTTATAGGTCGGATTCAGTTCCAGAAATTAGAAACGCATCCAGGTGAAGTAATAAAAAATTCCAGAAATGAGTACAGTATATGGTTCCTTATTGGAAAGGAAACAGGTAATAGAAAACAGAATAAGTTCACAGCAAGCAAGCCAGGCTGACCGATTTTGAAAACGAGTCTAAGGCTGGTAGATAAGTTTATATTGTCATTATTTTGCTTTTCTCTTTAAATTCTTATCTCCCAGATCCTGGCCTCCCCCCTTGGGGCAGCAGCATAATATAAAAACTTAACAGTCGATCTTAAATTTAGCTGACATTTTTATATCCTTCACAACATACTCTTTAGATTGCACCCAAGAAGGAGATTATTAAATAGTAGCAGGAGACCAGTTACCAGGCCATTTTGACTGAACAAAAAACAGCACTATGCCTTCTTGCTGACAAATCAAACAACATTTATATAATCATTATAATCAATTCCATAAGTAAAGGACTATTAATAACTGGGGGGTGGGGGAGGAAAGAAATTCTATTTCTCCCAAGTCCCTTCATCAACTCCTCAAGTCCTACATTAGATTCAGCAGTGGAGGAAGCTATGCATGAAAAAGAGAGGACTCAGCTGAACAGGAGTCTCCTGTGAAGCAGATTCTGTCAGTCAGAAGGCAAGGACACATTTCTGTGATTATTTCAGCCTATTTTTTTGTAGTAATTAGCCAGAGTTCCATTTTGCTGGGGTTGGCATCGCTCACAGCTCACTTATTTTTTTTTTAATTTAGGCTTTTCTTTCCTTTTTATAAAGTAAATTTACATATTTTCAGTCTCTCAGTCCCTTCTATGTTTTATTTATGAATATAGCCCTTCTTGATGGTAACTTTAATGTGAAAGAGGTAGTAATTAATGTCCCAATCTGCTAGGTTAATCCCTTTCCACACTCTCTACAGAGAAGTTTAAGGTAAGTAACAGTTTACAGTCAATATTAGGTTTAATTATGCTTAATGAGAGTTAGTGTCTCTGTTTACTAACTGCATTTAGGTGTGTGGATCCTAGATGAGTTTTCCCTTGGCCTCATTCTGATTTGTTAATAGTGCCACTGTGTACTGTATACTCAGTGCTTAAATCTATAAAGCTGCTCCTAGAGAACAAAGCAAGTAAGGCACCTGTTTCAGTTGAGACACCATTAAATGAGTGCAGCCTTGATACAGTAGCATCTTTCTTTGGGCAGGGAGCTATTATTTTATAATGCTTTCCAAACAGATCCATTTGAGAGGCGAACATTGCCTACAATTCAGATCCTGGGTAAGTCTATACATATACAAAGCTGTTTCAGACTAAGTACAATCATCAATAATGGTTAGTATAAAATCATAGAGCATTAAACACTCCTAAGACTCTCTGTTTCAATTCTTCCATGTATTTCACATGTGAAGATCTAAAACCTCCTTGACAAGTCACTGGTTTGGTGTTTTTTTTCCTTAATAAATGCTTTTTGTCTTAAATTTGTACTTAATCTTATGCTTATAGGCATAACAGCATATAGGACACAACATTTATTTCCTTACTGAGCTATAGAAATAAACACCAAACCATGTGTAGCAACATGGATGGACCTTGAGGGCGTTATGCTGAGCGAAATAAGTCAGGCAGAGAAAGACAAATATCATATGTGTGCACATATAGGAGGATTAGGAGGAGCTTAACAGAGGACCAAGGGGGAGAAGAAGGGCAGAAATGGTGGGGGAAAGGGGGAGAGGCAAACCATGAGAGACTCTTGAATGCTGACAAAAACTGAGGACTGGTGGATGTGGGGGGGAGGAGGGGTAGGCATGGAGGAGGGCACTTGTGGGGATGAGCACTGGGTGTTATGTGGAAACTAATTTGACAATAAACTATTTGTAAAAAAAAAAAAAAGAAGAAATAAACACCAAAACAAGTGCTCAGACCCAAAGGAAATCATGCAGCGACACAAAGGAAATTTAGTACACATGTTTTTTAAAGGATCCCTTTTTGCTCTGTTTGTGTTGCAGAATTCTGAGTACAACTGATAATATTGATATTGACAGACAAATATCTATTTGTCAACCTTTAATAATGTCTACTGATAGATATTGATAAACATATTGAGAGGATACTGACAGACAAATCTTTCCTTTTTTAAATTTTTTTAATGTTTTCTTTATTTTTGAGAAAGAGAGAGAGACAGCATGAGCAGGGGAGGATCAGAAAGAGAGGGAGATACAGAATCTGAAGACAGGCTCCAGTCTCTGAACTAGCTGTCAGCACAGAGCCCGATGCAGGGCTCGAACCCATGAACCGTGAGATCATGACCTGAGCCAAAGTTGCACATTTAACTGACTGAGACACCCAGGTGCCCCTACAAATCAATGCAAGAAGCATTTATTCAATACCTTGTCTGAGCTAAACACAAAAATGAAGAAGGCATATTCCCTTCCCTCAAGAAGCTTACCATCTGAGAACAGAGATAGGCATCACTAAAAACTAACTATGAGACAGTGTTAGAAATGTTATACTCTTGTGAGCAAATGTGAAGGAAACATTGATAAAAGATGTATTGACTCTGTAGTAGAGGGTAAATACAGCAATTTATGGGCCACGTGAAGGCCACAGCAGGCTTACTGAACTGTAAGAGCACAGGCATAAAACATGGCAGGACATGGTGTCTTAACACAGCAACAGGGCAGTGTGGGCAGGAAGAATTATGTGCGTAGGGAAAGAAGGTAAGGTAAGATGGGAAAAGCAGTAGAGAAGTTTGGAAGTTCGGGGCTCAAAAAGTAGACTGAGACCTAATTAAAAACTAAATTTTCAATGTCATCTTGTACTAGCTTTTAAGTAATATGAAGAATAGGAAAAGGTGAATCTTTATCAAACTAGGGTGAGGTCAGTATAAAACTTGAAAACTAAACTGAATTGTTTCATTCTGATGATCTCCAAAAACTATTTTTAAATTTTATAACTCCCATAACGTATTTACAAGCCCTTAAATTTAGTTCAAAAAACTAATTTTTTGTCACAGGTAAAGAACATTTCTAAAATGTGTCATCTAAAGGATTGTTTGATATATATATATATATATATATATATATATATATATATCGAAAATAATGGGGAGAAAAGCTGGTAGATTCATAGCCCAGGACATTCTGGGAAATCTGAAAATGTTCAAATATACTTAGTGAAATAAAAAATTGCTTAGAATTAGTTTCATAATTGTTTGGCCTTTTGGAAATTCTACATTTTGTTAGTATATACTGCCTTTACTTTTGCTTTTAGAAGAAAAAAGGGGGTAAACATTTCCTTAAAAGTCACAAACTCATGGGTCTAAAAGAAAAAGAATACATTCTAAGTTATATACCTAATCTGAAAAAGATTCATATATCTGGATGTCTCTCTGCACTTAGCTAAACAGACCTTTCTGCTGTCCTTTACTTCTCAGTGCCCTGAGCTATGCACATCTGTGAAAAACACCTGACCAGTTTATATTCTCCTCCATCATGCTACTGTGAACCATCTGGAGAACTTTCAAATTACTGTCAGATACCGGGCACTCATAGGGAGGTACCCACTTCTATACCCTTGCTCAAGGAAAAAAAAGAAAAGCCTAGATTCAAATAATTAAAAAGTCTCCATCACTATAATAAATATATATGAATAAAAAGTCAGTCTTCTTCTGATACCAGAGTTATATAAAATAAGTATGATCTTAGGGTTAACTCACAGGTTATTACAGAAAAATCTTTATGGGTATGTATAACCTACTTAATGCACTGGTAGACATATGCATAAATACATTTGATGATACCATGCTTATGCAAGTTAGCTATTTATTATATTTGAATATAATACATAAATTCAAATATAATAAATATCTACTATTAACATATTTATATATAATATATAATAAATACAATAAATAGATATACATGTAAAGACACATACATTTATATTTCAGCATTTATTGCTGAAAGTTAAAGAAAAAATACTTAAATTGTTTTCATAACATAAATTCTAACTGAAATAAAATGTCCTTTAAAAACTATAATTAATGGCTGCTGTGTCAAACAGTGAACCAAAGGGTCAAACCTTATAATTCACAGTTTGAGAGGTCATAGCTCAAATTATAACTTTAAAAAACTGATTATCTGTGAGTAATTTGACAAATCCATCTAATATACTCTGAATGCATATAAAATCTTTTTGAGAGTAAAAAGGATGTATGTCCAAGTGGACAGCTGATGGAGGAAATGGCCTTTTTACTGAACAAGGCTGAAGTCCAGCATAATGACTTGGAATGCCTTTGAATGAGCACGAAAGGCTTGAAGGCCAAGCAGTACACACATCCAGGCAAGCATAATGAACAATCAGAAAACAAAAATATTCCACACACATGTCCAGAGAGACGAAGGAAAAATATACATTTCGATCACCTACTCTTTTATCACCATAGCAATTTATAACCAAATTAACAGGTAAACTCTGGACTACTAATAAGCAAGCTTTATAAGAAATAATATTTTGTAATTTAAAAAATACTAGAAATTCCCATAATTTTTCAATCTGAGGTTTGAAAACACCTACATCATATGTATGAAGCCCAGTTTACAAAACTGTTTTCTTTATGTTTTAAAGCAAATGCTGCCTCATCCATCTTCATCCCAAGGCCACCCATCCCATAAAACTTAATCTGAAATAATTTGGCCAACCTGCATATTTTTAATATGAAAATGATCTACTATTATTAATAAGGAGAGTCACTGAAGATAGTTTCCTCACTATAAATTCCCTAACCTATGCCAGAATTGAGAAGTCCAGCAAAATAAGTCATTTAATTTTGTATCTATGTTTGTAATGTTTATTTATGTGTTTAGTATATTTTCCTATTAGACTGTAAGCCCCACAGGAATAAGTGCTATGTCTCTACATATGTTCTATGTTCGGCAGTTATATCTAACACCCAGGATGTTCCTGGCACAGAGCAGACATCCAATAAATATTTGCTAGAGGTAGGAAAAAAGGCATGGAGAGAAGGAAGATGGGAGGCCTATGATTAGCTAGCCTTCTCTCCATTATTTGTGTGGCTATGGGGAGAAAAATCTAAAAACACGTACATTCTCTTTGGTCAATCTACCTACCTAGCAATTCACTGATCCATCTAACCATCCCAGAAACGAAAAGGATTTAAAACAGTTTCCAAAAAGTACATAGTTACAAGATAAGATAAAGTAAATGGAAATTGAAAAATATGGAAATTACAGTAGGAAACAAGATGTTTATATATGCATACATGTAAAGACAACTAAATCACAGGAAAGGAAGGGAATTTATTTTCTCAATTTCTTCAGCTTAAATTAGTATTATAACCACTATTATAATGCTCTTATTGTAACAAAACACTAAGAAAATATTTACTTGTTCCTCATCTGGCCATACACTATAAAAACCACTACATAACCAGGTTCCTTGTATCATAAGTCATAAAGTCTATTGGAGGAGATAAATATTCAATTAAAATAAAAATGTAGTAAGTTATAATAGTAAACATATAGGTTTTCATGAGAGAACAAAGCAGGATTCTTCTCTGGACCAGCAAAAATGCTTACATGGTAATTGCTTTACTTTGATGCCACTATGTCCTGTTCCCAGTCTTTTCTGATATATATAAATATTCCTGGCTCTTGTACAGGGAACTATATGCTTTCAAATGTTAGTAGTACAAATGAGGCCTAAACATGCAAATCACTATATCATAAGAAATCACATTTGAAAAACGTCCGTTTTCTTATAAGTGAAAGCCTAACTCTGATTCCACTTAGCCTGGTAATGTGCTTCTGTCATTCCGTTGGATCAGCCCACACATATTGGGTTCTTGATAGGTCCTGGGCTCGGCCATCTGGCCCTTTATTTACTTAATTCTTTTTTAATACTGACAAGTGTATTAGTAACACTTCCTTGATCACTGGTAAATATAGAGCCACCACACAACCAAGATTTTCCCTAATTCTGAAAGTCACTAATTAGTTGTGGGTAGGGGTTGGGGAGTATTACAAAGATATGTTGAGCAGTACTACAATAAGTAATCTAATTCCCAAGAAGAAAGCATGTTAATCTGCTTCCCACTTCATTAGAGGAATAAAAAACATCTTGTCATCACTAAAGGATACAAAGAGAGACCTGGATATTAGGGGGGATGGTAGACAGGGAGGAAGAATGAAAGCAGCGTTTAGGCAAGAAACACAAATCCCCTATATATCTTGGACAATGTTCACAGTTTTCTTGGTATCTTTTGATTAATCCATTTAGCAGCGTTTCATAAGTATAGTTTATTCATTAATAAATACAAGCTTGCAAGGGAAATGAAGGTAAATGAATCCTATTTAGAGGAACTCATCATTCCACCATACTTATGTTATATAGTAGGCTACTGGAAGCTGCCTTCATCTTTTCAAACCAGCAAGGTCTCAATTACTTGTGCTCGCAGAATAAAACAGTGTAAAGTTAAAGGGGAGAACACAATTTTCAAAGGGGCTAAAAATCATTTATAGAAAAGATATGGTCAAACTATAAATACTGAAACTTAAAATTTATGTATTTTAAGTCCATTAGAAAACATATTTATTTGCAGGGTTTTTTGTCTGTAGGATAGGAGACAATCTAACAGATTTAATATTCCATAAAATTCCTCAAAGAATACTAGCTGACTGTTGTATGTGTTAATACCAGCATCAAGTTTAAAATATCAACTCTAACTCCCTGAAATTAAAGACTCTAACTATATACATAAGGTTAGATCAATTGTTCTCATTTCTAGAATCAATGTAACATCAGGCAAAAGCCTTTAAAGGTTATTTTGGATTTCAATCTACCTCCTTTGTTCATAAACATTTAGGGGGAAAGGATGACATTCTCTTACAGTACTTCCCCCAAATAACTAGAATCTCAATGAGAAACTTATAAAACTGTGAATTGTGAGGTAGGTATTAGTATTTCCTTGACCAAATCCTGTAACAAATGAATAAAAGCTAATTGGTACATATATGGAAATAAATTAGTGAAAGGCAAATGAATATAATGAGGAGGAAAAGTATATTGTTTAATATGTAATTTAAGAATTGTCAGCAAAGTGTGGCATGTATTATTTACCAGTATGTGGGAAAAAAAAAATAGATGTTTTGGTATACAAATAAGTGCATGTATAGATACATAATAGAAGCTCTGTGTTACAGTGGAACTGAAACTTCTCTGGGCAGTGATCAGCTAAGAAGGAACAGAGACAGTTACAATGCAGTGATTAACTAGCTGACAAATCTATTATTCATGGCAGGTATGTAAGCAGTCAGTGCAGCGATGTTGGTGGTCTCTACTCACCAAGCAGCTTTGCCAGTACAGACTGGATGTCTGGAACCAGGCAATACACAAAAACCATAAAACCTATAGCCAGCTAGAGGAAGATTCAGCACAATCCACCTCCAATTTTAAACAGTACTAGAAATCTCCATTCAGAACGTTTTCCCTTAGGATTAGCATAATTGTATTTATAAGATGTTAACCAACATTTATGGCTGTTTATCTTCCTTTGCAAAACAACAGGCCAGAAACACCTATGTAGAAATTCCCAACGTATTACCCCCAAAAAGTGATTTTAACGTTCGTTGGCAGAAATTTCTGTTGATAGGTATAACCATCATGTCGTTACATGAACAGATGGTCAAAGTGTGTCCATTTCACTGACAGTGTATTATCTGGGTCTTTTTATCCCTGAACAACCAAACCAAACAAAAGCACAACACAGAAGAGGTCATTGTCCCTTCCCTCATTTGGCTGGCAGCTTCATCTGTGAAATATGAAAATAAAAAACCAACACAGACTATAATTCCCGCATAGTGCCATTTCTGCATAACATTTAATCGAATACTTAAGTATTCGTATCCAAAAGTCATCCTGATGTTTGTGAAGATGGGAAAATACGTGAAATCTTTAAAAATCTTTTAACTCCATGATCTCCAGTAAAAGGAGAAAAATAGCCATATTTCTTCTTCTTTAGGGTTTTTTTTTAATCTAACCAACAATTTATAGGAATAAAATGTAAATTAAAACTCTTTATTGGTATTCAGGTCTTTTAATGAAACCTCAGGGAAAAAATATTGAAAAAAGGTAAATCACTATATTAAAATCTTTTTTCCTCTGAAACAGAGGTGCTCTTTCTTTGTATATAATATTTTTACTGAATAATTTCTAAGTATTACAGCCGAAATGTTCATAACCAAATGAATTCATAGTCTAACAGATATCCAGTCACCAACTACTACATTTTATACCATGAGATCTCTGAAAATACACACACACACTCACACACACACACGTTGCTGTTTGGATGCTTAATATGGTAGCTTCACCTCTATAACTAATCTAAAACAGTTTACCTTGATTTGGTGAAATAAAAATAAATAATATTATGAGGAAAAGGAGAGATTGAAAATTAAGGATATATTTCTATCCGTAACAGCTACTATGAAAGACAACGGCTGAGAATTATATTACCAAAACGCATCTACATATGTGGCTATGGAAACTTATGTGCAAGAATAGTGCCGCTACCCACTTTCAAAAAAGGGCTGATGAAGTATCAAGTTTAAGAGTACATCTTTCATACTTCTGTACCTTAAAATATTGCCGAGTATTAATTTTTCATCAAGTTGTCATTTTCTCTGACATTTGGTTTTATTAATCAAGGCATTTATCATTAATTTGTAGAAAATATCGTAATTAAGCCAAATAAAATAAAATCCTTAAAAGGTTAAAATTAGAAAGCAGGTGAATTAGAACTTTGACATTACCCTGTTGACATACTGAAGCATTTTGAAAGTATGGGAATCAAGTCTTTGCAGTGAGTTTGGTGCCTCAATCTTGGGGCTGGCTGCTTTTTTTAAAATGTTATAAAGATTTGATTTAAAGCTCTCTGACAGTTTTGACATTCAGGTGAAAGTACTGCTGCTGCATTTGGAACAATTTGCATATCCCACTGCTAAACGGAATGTTTGAGGTGTGCACTGGTGTAAAGAAATTAAAAACAAGCTATCACACATGCTTAAGTGTATGTATTCACAAAACTGATGGTTGGATCGCAGCGCCCCATCCCCCTCCAATGTAATCCATGATTTACTCTTCTATAATAAATTACCCTACCATGTTATTCTCGCTGGAAGATCTAACCATGCATGTAAGAAGCAAAGTAATTACAGCCCCCTCTTGTCTCAGGAACCTACTTCAATCCCTATGAGCTCTTTATACACAATGCAGCAACACAAGTCTATTGTAAACTTCTTGCCTGAAATTCTGGTCTTCTGGCTATGAGTAGCCACTAAATCTCATCTGCATGGTTTCCTGCACAGTTTTGTTGTCTGCAACAAATGCATTTTATCTCTTATGGTTAGTTGTAAACCTCTTCCCGAGGAGGAATGGGTGCTGACTTCTTGGCTTCAAGTCAGTCTGTCTATTTAAGAAAAGGGCAAGGTATAAATGCAGAAGAGTTCCAAACTGATTTCAAAACGAGGAAAGGGCCATCATGCATTCCCATAGAGAAGGAAGAAAACATACAGTAACACCCAAGTAGGCTGAGACATTCTAAGATAACACAAAGGTTCTTCTTTTTTGACTTATAGTTTCAGTTTATTTTTATGTAGACATAGGAAAAAGATATTTAACGTGTTAAAGGGCAGTAAAGGAAAGACCTGAGGCAGTAAACCCAAGGCCTTAAATATTATGAAATATTCAAGAAGATAAAACCCATTCAAGAAAATATCACTGGACATTACCTTCAGCCTTCAGAGTCTCAAAGGGCAATTCTTAATACTTGTTTTTGTGTGCCTTTAAAAAGAAAATACTTAAAATTAAAAATCGTGAAGTAAACAATTTACATTGCCAAAGCATATTTATGACCAGTCATAAGATGTAGCTGAATTTATATATGTCAACTAATATCTATAGTTTTCAAAAGAAAAATAAAGGTTAACACATTCATTTGCATATGTGCGGTACAAGTACATAGTAAAGTGTGGCACAAATACACAATTTAAATCACTGTGTGTATAGGGTTTAGATGTAGACCAGGATATTTATTACAGTATTATTAGAATTTATTTATTTATATAATTAAAGGTTTTTTCATTTATGTTTTTATAAATGAAAAAGCTAATTCTAAATAGTTTTTATCCCATGTATTTGTTTACTCTTCATTATCAGAGATTTTGTAAAAATCTACTTTGTATAATATACTGGCAAGTACTGATGAGGTAGGAGAAATTCAAAGACAAAACACAGGTGCTGTCCCCAAAACAATAAATGAGGTTAAAGAGATTGCATAAGGGAAGATAATCCAGAGAATGAAAAATAAGTGAATGGAACGAAACAGGGAGCAGAGGGTAACATATTTAATATAGCTCGAACTGGTGCACAGTACCTATTGCACTGACATTAGAACATGGCTTTGCGTTTCCTGTCTCAGCAAGAAAGGCTATGACTCTAGGGTCCTACTCAGATTTGGAGTTAGGAATGTCAAACAAATGGATGAGGCACTTTTACATTCCTGTCCGTCCAAATGTTTGATAGTAGAGAATCAAAGCTAGGACTGGAAGCAGTGAAGCAGTCAGGATGTTGAGGTGCCTTTAAAGCCAGTTTAGTGAGTTGGAATATAAAAAAAAATTAAATACAAACAACTCTCCTATTAAAAACTGAATTTGAGGGGCGCCTGGGTGGCTTAGTCGGTTAAGCGTCCGACTTTCGCTTAGGTCATGATCTCGCGGTTCGTGGGTTCGAGCCCCACGTCGGGCTCTGTGCTGACTGCCAGCTCAGAGCCTGGAGCCCGTTTCAGTCTGTCACTCCCTCTCTCTCTGACCCTTCCCTGCTCACGCTGTCTCTCTCTCTCTCCTAAAAATAAAAAAAAGAAAAAATAAAAATTGAATTTGATATTTTATGTCCTCGGAAAGCTACCCTCTAAATTTGCTATGAAATCTCAATGATGACCTTGATGTCATATTTACTAATAATCTCCACAGAGGTTTAGCCATTCAAAGTCTCAAAAGCAGTTTTACTAATGGAAATGCATACATAAACATAAGCCAATCCTATCAGCCAGTGCATCTACAGTAAAAAATAAACACAAAAAAACACATTAAAATGACAAAGCTCTAAGGATTTTAATCGGTTGGATATTTAATATGCATTAATAATATTTTATGAAGGAAAAACAAAGAACCAAACAACAAACTATACTAGGAAACCAAAACAAACCTGAGTTTAAGCTGTACTGATAAATGGGATCGAGAAAGGGAAGGTGATATCCCTGTCATAGTTAGGATACATGAGTAATACAATTATTCTGCAACACCAAACTTTAGAAGAGGCATTGAAAATTAGAATCTTTTAGGATGAATGAGATCAGAACCATCCATCATGGATAAACAGAGGATAACAAAGAAGAGGGAAAAAATGTTCAGACTGTAGGGATGAGGTGGAGAAATTTTAATTTAGAAAAAATTAATTTGGCCATTACATGATATATTATAAAGTAATTTTTATTTATGTATTGTCTCCCAGACTAGAATAGAAGTGCCAGAAGGACAGATGCTGTATTTTTCACCGTATTCCCAATTTCACGAAGAGTGTCTGCCACAAACTAAGATCAATGAATACTTACTGAATGAAAGAATGAACAGCCTGACTAACCTATGAGACAGGCACTAGGTCTACATCCATTTACAGATAATGAAATTGAGGCTTAAAGAAGTTAAATTTTATATATTAAACTTTGCTGTTTTACAACTCTGAACTTCTACAACCCATTGTTTAGTCTTCCATTCAATATTCATTCTAGCAGTGGAAAGCAAATAAGCAAATAAGTTGTTAAACTTACAATGTCATATAGTTAGCACAGTGAGTGCAAACCACAAGGTAATGGCATTGAGAGTTACATGGGCTCATATTTTAAATGGGTTTGGACAGGAAAGCTCTCAAAGGAGGTGACAATAAGGAAAACTGCATGAAGTGAGAGAGTCAAAAAAATATCTGGGGGACTATTACCAGCTATTACAAGAGGAAAAAAGTTAATATATATTACCTTGCTTTGTACAATGCACACAGCAAGCAATATTCAATAACTATTATTTTATTATATCACTCTTATTTTTATAAATAATGAATTTCCCCACTAAATTTTAAATTTTTCAGACATTCACTTTTCTTTCTCTATAGCTCCTTAAATGCCTAGCAAATATTTAATAAAAACTTACAGAACTGAAAATAGGAAGACACAACTACCGTTCATTAATTAGAAATAGTAAACAGACTATATGAATATGAAAAAGTCATATTTCATATGGCTGAGTGAATCTGACTCTGATAAATCACTGTCACGTAATCTTTTCTGGATTTAAAAGAAGGAAAAACATATAAAATGTCTAGAGTCAGTAGGTCATAGTTTTAAAAAGAAAAGAGTAAAACGAATCAGAATAAAATGAGGTTACCTATATTAGGCCACTATCTTGACCATTTACATGCTCTGTTTGCCTCCATCAGATTAATACATTTTTCTACGGCAAGGACTCTACCTCACAGGCTTACGATTCTTTTTTTTTTTTTTTAATGTTTTATTTATTTCTAGGAGAGTGAGAGAGAGCGTCAGCAGGGGAGGGTCAGAGAGAGAGGGAGTCACATACTCTAAAATAGGCTCCAGGCTCTGAGCTGGCAGTCAGCACAGAGCCCGACGCGGGGCTCGAACCCACGAACCATGAGATCATGACCTAAGCGAAAGTCGGACGCTTAACTGACTAAGCCACCCAGACGCCCCCACAGGCTTACGATTCTTTAGGTCTTCCTAACATAAGCACAGGGACTGGTATATAGCAAACATTCAATACATCTTTGTTTAATTAAATTTGACTAAAATTATCTTTAGTAGTTCTGATGCTTTAAAGCTAGTCCAAAATTTAAAAAATAGCATTGGTGGTATAGTGGTGAGCATAGCTGCCTTCCAAAATTTTAAAAATAAATAAAACCAAATAAGAGGTTACAACAACAAAAAAAAATCAAATATTAGGTTTTGACTCTGCAGCAAATGAGTAGAGAACAAGGTTCATTTTTACCAAAGATTGAAATATAAGTGATGGTGTGGTACCGGCAGTAGAAGAGACAGACTAGTGGAACAGACCATAGGAACTCCAGTATGGGGCAGCATTTTCAGTGTTGAGAGATTGTTCTCTACCTCCTCCCAATCACCAAAATATAAATCAGATGACTGATACATCTGAATATAATAAGTAATCAAAGAGCTATAAGAAAACACATGTATAAGGGCACCTGGGTGATCTCACGGTCTGTGGATTCCAGTCCCTCATCAGGCTTGACAGCTCAGAGCCTAGAGCCCGCTTCCGATTCTGTGTCTCCCTCTCTCCCTCCCCCTCCCCCACTCACGCTCTGTCTCTCTGTCTCTCTCTCTCTCTAAAAAATAAATAAAACATTTAAAAATTTTTTTAAAGAGAAAGCATGTGCATATAATTTTCTGAACTCCAAGGTGAAAAGGCCTTTTAAGCCACATCATCAGTAGTGGATTATAACATAAACATAAGGATTTATGAATTTGACTACTTAAAATTAAAATTTTTTCAAAGCCAAGAAATACCTTTTTTAAAAAAAATTTATAGTTTATTTATGAGAAAGAGACAGAACATGATTGGGGGAGCGGCAGAGAGAAATTGGGAGACAGAATCTGAAACAAGCTCCGGGATCTGAGTGGCCAGCACAGAACCGGATGCGGGGTTCAAACCCACGAACCGCGAGATCATGACCTGAGCCGAAGTCGGAAGCTTAACCAACTGAGCCACCCAGGTGCCCCTAAAGCCAAAAAATATCTTGAATAAAATTGAGGCCAACAACAAAAAGAAATATTTTTAATGTATATGACATCATAGAGTTAATCTTAGTAAATAAATGAATGAAACAAATATCTCATTTTTTTCAAACGAATAAGAAATTCACTAAGAGGAGCTACACAAGCTAAGATATATAAAATAATATAAATCTGTAATGAATATTTTTTAATAATTAAACTGTACTGAAAAAGTGCAGACAAAAATAGCCTAAATACTCCATAACAGTGAACTGGTTAAATAAATGATGTGATACAATAATAAGCTTTCATTAAATACAGGAAGTGAAAATTTACAAAGCATCATAAAGCTTAAAAGGCAGGTTGTAGAGGCGCCTGGGTGGCTCAGTCAGTTAAGTGCCTGACTTTGATTTCAGCTCAGGTCATGATTTCACAGGTTGTGAGTTCCAGCCCTGGATCCAGCCCTGCATGGAGCCCAGCATCCATTCTCTTTCTCTCTGCCCCTCCCCCACTTGTGTGTGCATATGCACATGCACTTTCTTTCAAAAATAAATAAGCAAACTTAAAATAACAGGTTGCAAAGTGGTCAGAATAAGTAACAATTTTTAACAATGCTTTTAAATTTTTTAAATTTTTTTTTCTTTTGAGAGACAGAAAGAGACAGAGCATGAGTGAGGGAGGGGCAGAGAGAGAGGGAGATACAGAATCTGAAGAGGGTTCTAGACTCTAAGCAGACCTGAATGCCGGGCTTGAGAACCATATTATGACTGAGCCAAAGTTGGACGCTTAACTGACTAACCCACCCAGGTGCCCTAATTTTTAATAATTTTTATATGATATAGACTGCACACAATGAGTAAATAAATGTAGATCTTATGTATGTGTGTATATATGAGTCAGAAAAAACATTTATGCATTAGAAAAAGCATGTAAGGACCTATACACTAAATTCTTCCTAGTACTGATCTAAGACAGTAACATTATGGCAGACATTTTTCTTTTCTTTTCTTCTTGTTATTTCTTTCCAAATTTTCTACAATAAACACAAATTACTTTTTATAAACATAAAAGAAGATGGAATGAGGAGGAAGGAAAGAAAGAGAATTAAAAAAAGAAAAGAAAGAGAAATAAGATTTGGCAAAAACAGCAACCACCTGTAATGGTATCTATTAGATTCCTGGAAGCCAAACTTTAATCGATCACATCTTTAAGTTTTCAAAGAAAAACACAGCCTGGAATATAGAAAACTTAAGAAGTTTTTGGGTTTATTTATAGCATACTATTATAAGAGAAAACAGATAAAACATGCATCAGTGTCAGTGATAGAACCACTATAGTTATAATTTCAAATGAGTAAAAATTAATAGCAAGCAATGATAACTTAGAACAAAATAAACAGAAACTGCAAAAGGCTATTCTCTACCAATAATCAGAGAAAACAAGTCTTCCTCATTAAATAAAAATTAACGTATGAAGTTTGGTTGTATCTCATCAATAATGAAAAATGAAAACAAAGTTGTAATCCTTAAAATACTTCAGAAAGAACCTGTACATACATGGTTAAGAGGGCAAGATGCAGTCCCTCGAAGACAGGAAAAGGCTAATTTTAATTCTAGTCCATAATGGGGCTTCTCAGAATGAAGGTATTCATTCTGGTTTAAGATATTACCAGAGTTTCTAAAGTACCAGAGAATCTGATAAGTTCTATGGTAGACGTCTCTAAGAATCCATAAGTGACCTGGCCAAACTGCATAATGAAGCCATCTAAGATCAAATCAAATTCCACTGAACCAGGCTCTAGGGCAACAACAAAAGACTATTCACTTGACTCAGTCATACTTGCTGTTAGGTATTTCAGTTTCTCTTCCAAACAGAGGGGAAAAGTTCAGAGAGATTATATACTAAACACTTCTTTTAACCCTAAAATCTAAACAATTTCTTTTTTTGTCACTTGTCTCTTTAAAAGTAACCCATCCCCTTTCCTTTATTATGTGCAGCTTTACTCTGTTCATTTTTATTTCCCAATAGCAGAATGCCTTAAATAAATTCTTAAAAACCAACACACCAACAAATAAATAAATTAAAACTCAATGACTATAAAAAGTACACAGTCTAACCTGCTTAATTATTAAGAAGTAAACAGAATGCATTTCTGAATTATTTACTTAATCTCCTTCCACTAAAAACTTTAAAGTTTTTGAGCTTGGAATGTGTACCCTTTCTAAGAACCCATTAATCAATTATTTTAAAATATTCTTTTAAGCTATTTTAATAAAAGCAATTAAAAAGCATCAAAGTAGAGGTGAATTTAAACATTTGCATAAGTGTATTAGAAATACAACACATTTTTAAGATTTCAGAGGTCAAGAAAACTTTCTACAATACATTTCGACAGAATGAGTAGAAATATTCTCTACTAAATTATATTAATGAGATTGATATAATACTGGCTTTGGAGCACTTATATAATGTTCTTATGCCTAAGCGTATCATAAGAAATATATGATTGTAAAACTATGGAAAATGTTAATAATTCTGAAACTAGAAGGACAAAAAGAAAGAATGAACAGTAAATAAAATTAATCATTTTATCTGGACAAACTACTAGCTCAGCTAAGAATGACGGCTACTTCACACAAGTGAATATTGATTACCTGGAAGGCCAGCTAATTAAATTTTCTGGCTAGCTAAGTGTTCACCAGAGAAAATAAAAGTTTTTATTTTGATTCTTTTCACTAAAAACCAAAGACATACTAGCAGATTTTCCTGGTTGGTAAATAGGGTTTTATAATTTTATCTTCATTAAAGATGAAAAATTTATACGGCCATAGAGAATGGTCCTTATTATTTTCTTGTGGGGTCAGGAGATGGAATAGAGGGTGTCATAAGCCCCTCTGAGATGGGGAAAACCAAGCATCTCTTTCTCTAGAAAAGTGTGCATGTTCACAAAATTTTACATAAATTTCCAGAAGTCCAGGGACCCACAAAATAAATCCTTTGCCTTCGAATTTTACAAAATTGTAAATGACAGACATTGGAGACTATACAGAAAACACAGTGACCCCAGGCAGAATAAGGATGTTTAAAATTGCTTTGTGAAGGCATCTCTGATAATGAAGTACTTTCTTATGATTTGTTTCCTTTCTTCTAAAAGGGGAGTGTAAAAACAACTCTGCTTAATTTAGCTTGGTTAAAGGTTAAGTATGTTTCCTTTTAGGATAATTGCACTACCAGAGTTTGAGCTTTAAAACAAAATAGTACTGTTTTCAAATCATTCCACATTCTGGAAGTGGCAACAGTTTTCATACACTTTGTAACTCTTAGGGGAGGCAGGGTCAGAGAGAAAGCTATTTAGGGGCGCCTGGGTGGCTTAGTCGGTTAAGCGTCCGACTTTCGCTTAGGTCATGATCTCGCGGTTCGTGGGTTCGAGCCCCGCGTCGGGCTCTGTGTTGACTGCCAGCTCGGAGCCTGGAGCCTGTTTCAGTCTGTGACTCCCTCTCTCTCTGACCCTCCCCTGCTCGCACTGTCTCTCTCTCTCTCCTGGAAATAAATAAAATATTTAAAAAAAAAAAAAAGAGAGAGAAAGCTATTTAATGTTCACCTTTACTTCTAAAGATTAGCAGATAACCGCACATATATAAACATTCCTTGTGTGAGGTTTTATTCTAAGTACTTTATGTGCATTTACTTATTTACACCTCACAAAAACTCTAGGTGGTGGGTACCTAGATACCAGATGTCATTATCCACACTTTATTGATATGTAAAGCTAAGGCACAGAGAGGTTATGTGATTCAACAAAGACCTCCACTCTAGTGAATGGCAGAACCAGGATTCACTCCCAGTCTGGTCAGAGTCTGCACTTTTACAAACAATACTGTTTCCAGTTTCATGAGCCAATGGGTTTTCTTGTGTGGCTGTATATTAACACAAATCCACCTCTTCACTACCATGCAAGACACATTCATACTGGTTTTCCCAGACATAAACATTTAAGGAGTTGTTCCTAAGTTGCTGACAAAACTGGCACCACGTGTGTGCCACGGGCAGTTATACACTGCTCTTCACTTCCTGGGTCAAATGCCTAGATGGAAAAATAAGGTGCCACTATCTCAGTGAAAGTGGAATCCTACAATAAAATCTGACCCCTCATTTTCTTTTTGGAAATAGTTCCAGTGAGATACAAAATTGAATGATTATACAGTCTAAAGGCCAACCAAGACAACGGGATGAATGGCCCATAGTGTCGTAATCACAGTTCCCAAAGGGGAGGACCTACAAGATGCTCCAGTAGCTAAGTTAGCTGCAACAACATGAAAGTTTTCTTGACATGTCCTTCTTACTGATGGATTGAGAGCTCCCAGAGAGACTGACATATTTGTCTCATCTGCTCTCAGTACACCAACCTTAATATTTTGTGTAGCCCCATGAAGAACAAAGGCTGGTAAGAAAGGAAGAAAGGGAAAGAGAAAGAGAGAAAGAGAGGGAAGGGGAAAGAGGGAAAGAAAAAAGAGGAGGGAAGGAAGATTAGAAAAAAAGGAAAAAGAAAGAAAAAGAATCCCAGTTTTATAGTTCGGACAGAAAAGTTCTCAGTTACAAGTTTGTTCCATTTATTATTTACACAATTACTCCCTACATATAAATGCAATTAAGCAGGTACCAGTGAGATACAAATATAAAAGGGCAAAATAAGGCAGAATGTTCAGAGTCTTGAAAATGGTTAAAGATCAGATAAACAGGAAAGAAAGCACAGCACAAGACTAACAGGAATATAGATGTAAGAATGCATACCAAGAACCTTGGTAACTGAGGCAGATTTTCTTTATTAGACCCAGAGATTTTTGTGAAGTAATTGATTCCAATGCAGCCAAGTCAGGCTGGGAATGAAATCATGGTCAAAATAAAAAATTATATCTGGAATAAAATACCATTTTCAGCTCCTTTCGTCTCTAACTCATCCTATATACCATAATGAAACAAATATTAGGAAATCATCTAGCTATTACTTTATTCCCTTTAATGATTCCCAATCATTTAGAATATCAATGTGTTTGGTTTGTAAAGTCCTCCATAATCTGGTTTCATTGCATATTCTGTCTTCCAAATAATGCAAAAATAGTACCCTCCAATCCAATCAGATAAGATTTTAAACCAGTATACATTGATTTGACAAACATTTATTGAGGCCTATAATATGTTACGGAGTGTTCATGTAACTGAAATCTACATAGTCTTGGAGCCAAATAACAAATGCTAATCTCCAATTTCTCCAGAATTCTATCTCAATGCTTTCTCTCTTCTTTTCTTATTCTTTTTATATTATTATTTCTAGGAGAGAGAGAGAGAGAGACACCGTGAGCAGGGGAGGGTCAGAGAGAGAGGGAGTCACAGACTATGTAACAGACTCCAGGCTCTGAGCTGGCAGTCAGCACAGAGCCCAACGTGGGGCTCGAACCCACGAACCGTGAGATCATGACCTAAGCGAAAGTTGGACGGTTAACCGACTAAGCCACCCAGGCGCCCCCTCTTCTTTTCTTATTCTTATTCAGACATCTCTGCATGGTCTTCTCTGAGACTCAACAAAAAATGATTCAGATACAATCAGTTCAATCGCTCTCATTTCAGCTCAGACCTATTTCAATTTTGAAAATCTGATCATAAAGAAATACATACAGAGGGCTATCCTTATGCACTATGCCCACTAACACTCTCACACAGACACAAAACATGGATCTTAAATTAACATAACACATATACACAAACTTTTACTTGGATCCAGACACACCCGTCTTCAATCTAAGCCTTTATCAGGTCACACTTGTTTGGGGATTTTGAACTTGTTCGTCTAAGGCTCTACCTCCAGATAATTTCATGGTGGCTTCCCCTTCTCATCATTCAGTATCAGTTCAAATGGCACCTCATTATTCTTTATCCTGTTATCCATACTTTCTGACCCAAGTCACTCTTTACTCCACTATCCAGTTTTCTTTTCTTCACAGGTTATCACTCTCTGTAATCATTTTGTTTATTTAAAAACTCATTCACTGTCTATCTTCCTACATTAGGGATCACTATCAGTTTAGCTACATGTAATTCACTGTCAAATCACTTGCCCCTCACATTATGCCTGGCATACAGTAAGCCCTCAAGTACCTGAGGAATAAATAAATATGTATAAAAATAATTATGGAGTTAATATTCAATCCGTAAATATTTATTAAGCACCTACTGTAAACAACATGATTTTTTTAAAGTTGAATCCCAAACTAAGGAATACTGTGCCCCTAACATAATTCCATTTAGAAGAAAGATCCAAAATACATTTGGTGACATTTTGAGAGTTCTAAACAAAAGAGAATGTCATAGTATTAGACCTAACTTGTTTTGATACTGAAGACTAACATCATTGTTTTTCTCAACCACAGGTCCCTTCATATTCCCCCATTAAACCTATTGATATACCATCATCAACTTTTATAATGTCAAGAACAGTTGAATGGAACTGAATACAGGCAGTGACAGTGTCACATTATCTCAAGTTGGATGTTTATTGCTAAAATGGATGAGTTGGTATGCATGAAATATGGAAGATGCAGGGTATGACTAGACTCTAAGTATAGTAACATGTACAAATTCACTGCCTTCCTCATACAGTGTACAAATATTCTACCTATGCCCATATTTGACAAAAGTTCTAAATGCTTCTAAATACTAAAAAAAGTCATTCAATTAAACCAAGGATCAGCAGACATTCTGTAAAAGGCCAAATGATAAATATTTTTGGCTTTATAGGTAATATAGTTTCTGTCTCGATTATTCAATTCTGCCGTCATCTCATGAAAGTAGCCATAGGCAATAAACACATAAATGACATGTCTGTATTTCAATAAAGTTTTACTTATAAAAACTGTGGGATCATCAGGGAAATGCAAATGAAACCAAATCTCCTCACACCTGTTAGAATGGCTATTTTCAAAAAGATAAGAAACAAAAAGGGTTGGTGAGGATGTGGAGAAAAAGAAACCTTTGTGCACTGTTGATGGGAATGTAAATTGGTGCAGCCACTATGGAAAACAGTATGGAGGTTCCTCAAAAATTTTAAAAATAGAACTACCCTATGATCTAGCATTTCCACTTCTGAGTATATCCTAAAAGAAATGAAATTACTCTCTCAAAAAGATATCTGCACCCTAATGTTCAGTGTAGCATTATTTACAATAGCTAAGACAAGTGTTGGAAGCACTTGGAAACAAGTGTTGATAGATGGATGGATGGATAAAAAAAAGTGGCATGTATATACAGTGGATGGAATATTATTCAGTCATAAAAAAGAAGGAAATCTGCTATTTGAGGGCATTCTAAGCTAAGTGAAATAAATCAGTAAAGAAAGACAAATATCATATAATCCTATTTATATCTAATGGAATTTTACATATGTGGAATTTAAGAAATGAAACATATAAACGTAAGGGAAAAAAGAGGGAGGCAAACCATAAAACAGACTCTTAACAAACCATAAAATAGACTCTTAACTATGGAGGAAAAACTGAGGGTTAGTGGTGGGTAGGTAGTCAAAGGGATGTGTTAAATGGGTGATGGGTATTAAAAAGGGCACTTGTGATGAGCATCACATGTTATATGTAAGTGATGAATCACTAAATCCTACTCCTGTAACTAATATTACACTATATGTTAACTAATTGGAATTTAAATAAAAACTTAAAAAGTACATAAAATAAATAAAATACAAACAAAAACACTCCAAAACAACAACAAAAAACTAAACACATGGAGACAAAGAATAGACTGGTAGTTGCCAGGGTGTGAGGGAGAGGTGGAGCTGGGTAGGTGGGTTGGTTTGTATGTGAAATGGGCAAAGATAGTCTAAAGGTACAAAATTCCAGTTACAAAATAAATAAGTCCTGGGGATGTAATGTGTATTATGGTAACTATAGTTAAAAATACTATACTGTACATTTGAAAGTTGCTAAGAGAATAGATCTTAAAAGTTCTTATTACACATATAAAGTTGTAACTACGTGTGGTGATGGATGTTAACCAGACTTCTTGAAGTGACCATTTTGTAATATAGTCATATATATAATAATGTTGTACACGTAAAACTAATATACTGTTATATATCAATTATATTTCAATAAAATAAAAACAATAGGACAGATTTGTTGACCACTGATCTAAATTCACCAGTAAATCCTACAGAATTTCTACATAGGAGAGATTTAACAACAAAATTTAATTAGAAGGGGTACCATGAGGACTTGTATTAGAAGCTTTTTTTGTGAAATATGCATGTTGATTTTACATGAATTATAATACTATCTGGGGGGGGATTGAAGTGAATTTCAAGGGACCTAAACGCCTCAGGTCACCCTTGTCACTGCCACCTGATGCCACAATCAATTTGGGCATATTTTTGGCATTACATTTTGGCCTCATAAAGGATTCATTGGCTTTCCATAAATATCCAATACATCAGATTATTTGTATCCTAACATTAAAATTATTTTTGAGAAACCACAATAAATACTTGGTTGAAGTTTAAAAAATATATTCCCTTTATTCATGCTAATTTTGCAATTCTATTTTAAACAACTATTAATTTTGTCAGACACGATTTGTTTGTAATAAACTCATTTTGTTCATTGCTCATGATTCCTTTGTCTTCAAGATGTTTACTGATTTCTCTGCCAGTGTTTTATTGAAAATGTTGTCAGGCTATTTCAAGTTACATTTTCGTTACATCTATCATAATAATTATTTCTCCTTCAAATTCCTTTAGGTCTTCTAAATTTCTCCATTACAATATACCTTCATATATCCAAAGTACTAAATACCCCTTTAACTTGATTCCGATTGATAACTACTTTCAAAGGTAATCTTAAACCCATTTTATGCTTCTCAAAATTGTATCCCAACACCAAAATAGCTACACAATTAAACTAACATTTGGTGTGTAAAGATTCTAAATGATCCACATTGATCCACACTGTCATGAGATAAACTATTTATTAATCAGTAACACTATCATTTTCTATTCTCACTTTATATTTGCATTAATAAATTCTACTGCCAATCAGCTTTCATTAGCTTATCAGCCCTTCTATTTGTGATAACCAATACTCTACCTTTTTGACATCCAATTCTGCTTTATCTCTTCTAGCTACATAAATCTCTAGAGCCTATGATGTCAAAATATTTTTTTAGCTTCAATCAGACTTCTGTAAAAACATTACAGCTATAACGTTTAAATGTAAAGTTTACCATTAAGTTACATCTGTGTGTCATACAGCCATGAATTTTAAAATAAAATGAGAAAATATAAGATTTTTAGATAATGTTATAAAAACTGCTTCAATTGGATTCAGTATTCAATAAATGAAAACACTTGAGAATTCTAGCAAAAGCAAACCTTGAGATAGTTGAAATATCCATTCTAAATAATGGGAACATTTAGGTAATTGTCTGTACAAAACAAGGATCAGACTTTTTGAGATCATAAAAAGCTTGACCTTCCCAGGTAAGATGAATGTGGAAAGCTTACCACTAAGTTACACAATAGGGATAAGATTGTTGAATCTATCTGCAAAGTAACATCCTCAAAATTTTCATAAAGTAACTAATTCATTAAAGAAATAACTGAAGATTCTTTCCCTTTTGAAAGAGAATCACAAAACATTGCAATATTTGCAAAAGAGGATGAAGTGCTCGACTCACTTGTGAAACATGAATACCTCCTTTATCACCTATGTTCTTGCTATGTACTGAAAATATTGAAGAAAAGCAGTTCCAAAACACCATAGGTTTGCTGATCCTGTGTTCTTGTTAATATCATGTGATAGAACGTGATATTAACATACAATCAAGATGACAGTTACTTTGTACTCCGAGGGACCGATTTTCCCCCGTAGACATGAGCACAGCACAAATCACAAAGTGCCAAAAATTGAGTGTAACTGCAAACCTCTCAACTTCATTCAGCAAAAGGACAAATCTAGCAACATATGAAAAGAAATCAGATCCAAAAAGTTGAAGGGGAAAGCAGATTGGCATTAGGATCATTTATTTGCCTCTATATAGTTCATCTGCCTCACTGAAAAGAATTAAACCAGCTTTGCCAAAGATTTATCTTGTTTAGCTACAAGCTCTCTTACTGCAATCTCATCCACTTCCCATCCTTGCCCTAGCTCTCCTCCTCTCTTCAACTATCACTTTCTTCACAACGGTCTCTCTCCCACCTAAGCTCTAACCTCTCTCCCTCTCCCTCTCCTTCCCATCTCACACACACACACACACACACACACACACACACACACAGAGATACACACTGTGTGATATTAACTTTTAAAGATAGTTTCTTTGAAACAATCACATATGATTATTGATATGACAATACAGAAGTATGTCTGCCACTGAAGAATTACCATGCTATAAACAAACGTGACAAAGTTTCACATAAAGTTCCTAACGGACCTATAAGAAGTAGTCACGCTACTATGAAATGCTATTAATTGCAATAAATGTTAGATTATACTAATGTGATTGTATCTCTCCTTCACTTCAAATACACAAATATTTAGGATAATCTTGATAGTTAAAAACTGAGCCAAGTTAGAATGAAAGATAGAAAGGAAATCTCTGATTGTCAGAAAAGAAAAGAGAACTCAAAGCTAGAGCCAAGGGTGGGAGTGAAGCCTTGTTGGACCCTAGAGCATCATATTCACATATAACCAGATACTTAGGGTATTGTATGAAATATTAATAGAAAAGCATGGCTAATGGACAAGGCCTAAATCCAAAGAGAAGCATGGAGGAACAACAGAAACATGCTGATTAATGGATGCCCCCTCCATAAGGAGTAGATAAAACTATAGACTAGCATGGAGAGTCAGTAAAAATGCCTGAATTCTTCTTAGGGCTCTGGATGGTAGAAAGTCACATGAAAGATATATGAAACCCAGATATGTTCCATAGGCTGTAAATCAGCATTTACACTTTACTTTTAGAATATAAAATCCAAGTTTAAAAATTAACACAAAACTATCTGGATTTCTTTAGGGTCACAGATCTAGGGTCATAGGATAAAAACGAATGCCAAAACATTTTGTAAAACGCCACAGAACTCTCATATAACAAACTCTTTCAACTAAAAACGAAGCTCGCTATAATATCAGAAATAGCTATTCTTTTGTTCATTCAGTCAACAACTATATATTAAATGCCTGTTGTAGGCAAGTATGATTTTAGACCCAGAAGACAGTGAATAAAACATTGTTCAGCAAGTGTATGTTCCAGTAAGGGAGACAATGAACATAAAACATAAAATATGATGTCCCATACTAATAAATGCCATAAAGAAAAAGCAGGATGAGGAAAAAGAGAGAGAAGCTGTGAAGAAGCAGGTATTTTTTTCAAGTTTTTATTTAAATCCAAGTTATAACATATAGTGTAAGAATGGTTTCAAGAGTAGAATTTAGTAATTCATCACTTACATATAACATCCAGTGTTCATCCCAACAAGTGTCCTCTTTAATGCTAGTCACCCATTTAGTCCACCTCCCTCCAGCAACCCTGAATTTGTTCTCTATAGTTAAAAGTCTTATGGCTCATGTTTGCGCCCTCTCTCTCTATCTCTCTCTCTCCTTTGAAGAAGCAAGTGTTTGAGATAGAACACTGATAAAAAGATATTCTAAGGTGAAATTCCAGCAGAACTCTGAACCAAGTGAGAGTGAACCATGATGCAGAAGATACTTCAAGACATGAGATTAAAAAAAATCAGTAAACATTTTAAACAATATGATTAATAATTTTGAACTAGCTGGTGTATAGAAACTTTTCCCACTGGACTGTATGTCCTTGACAGATTTATGTGTAGTATTTATAAAATTCAACAATAACTGATCCATAAGTCTCAACACACTCAGAGAATTCATATCCTACAAAGCATATTATCTGACCACAATACAATAATATCAGGAGTCAAGGGAAAAAGATAATTCAAAAATCCCTATATATTTGGAAACTAAAAAACACATTTATAAATATTCCATTAATCAAAAAAATCATAATGGAAATATTAAATATTTAAAACTAAACAACAATGAAGACACTACATATCAAAACCTGTGGGATGCAGCTAAAGTGGTAATTAGTAGAAAATTTATGACTTTAATGCAAATATTACATGTTAAAAAGTTATAAAATTAATTAGCTAAGGATCTAACTTAGCAAGTTAAAAAATAATAGAAGAATAAACCCAAATAAAGGAGAAGGAAATAAATAATAAAGAATATAACAAGAATTAATGGCATAGAACTTACACACAATTGAGAGCAAAAATGGGTCCCTTAAAAAGCTGAAACTAGTTTCTTAAAAAGACAATAAAGTATTGCTTTAGATCATATGAAATTATCAAAATTCAACATAATAATAAAATCTATACTTATCAAAATATTATTAATCATTAAACACTAAGCAGGAAGAGGCACTAATTAGAAACTTTAGGAATGGAGAGAATATATCTCAAAAGATAAAGGAAACATTAAAATATTATGAGAGAATATACTAAACAATTAAAGGGCAGTCAACTTACAAACTGAAATGAAATGGTCAATTTCCCAGGAAAGTGCAACATAACAAATTCAATACAATAAGAAATAGAAAACCTGAGTAACTTTATGATCAATAACTGATAGCAAAATTGATAGTAAAAAAGGGAATATGAAAAAGGAAAAGTATAGCCAATCTCATTTAAGAACTTAGATGCAAAAATTCTAAATGAAATAACAAACCAAATAAAGCAAAATGCATGTGCATTTTTACACATATACACACAAATACATAATAATTATAGAAAATTTATCCCAGGAATGTAAGAATTGTTCAACATCAGAAAATACAAATACAAAAACACTAATTAGAAAAAAATATATGCATTCCTGTGTTCACTGCACCATTGTATACAATAGACAAGATATGGAAACTACTTACATGTCTATCAATGAATAAATGGATAAAGAAGGTGTGGTATATATACACAATGGAATACTACCCTGTCATAAAAAGAAGGAAATCTTGCCATTTATGACAACACAGATAGACCTGGAGGGTATTATACTAAGTAACATAAGTTGGATAAAGAAAGACAAATACCATATTATTTCACTTACATGCAGAATCTAAAGAACAAAACAAAAATTCATAAATACAGAGAACAGACTGGTGGTTACCAGAGGGGAAGGAGTTGGGCAAAATGGTTGAAGGGGCTCATATTTATGGGTGATTGGTAGTAACTAGGTTTATCATGGTGATCAACTTGGAGTATATACAAATACCAAATTATAATGTTGTACATCTTAAGCTTATCTTACATGCCGATTTCTGCAATAAAAACAAAAAATATACTAAGTGATATATTCCATATTCAGATACCAAATGAGAAAAACTATCGTTTTCTCAAATACAAACAAACAAACAAAAAAATCCAAACATTATAAACATTAATAAAAGACATGCAATAGACTAAGAGAAGATATTTGTGACATATATAACCAGTGAAGCATTTCTATCCAGAATATATAACAAGCATCAACAAATCATTAAAAACAAAACAAAACATAATTATAATTTTAATAACTGCTGAGAGAATACAGTTGGAGAGATCAGAAGTAGTAAAACCTGATTGGCCAATAGTAATATGGAGAGAAGCTCAACTTTATAAACAGATTAAATTAAAGTAGCAAAGAGATACACTACTCCTATCTTCTTGTCCAAAGTTTAAAAGTCTATCAATATTGCTAACTGGAAAATGTACACAGAAGGGGGAACTCAGAAAACTTTGGAGAGTAATTTCCCATTACCTTGTTAAGTTAAAAATGTATATTCTAACCCCAGCAACTCAAATACAGAAATTACCTCACATTTATACAAAGAGATATTTACAGGGTATTTACTTTGACAATGACTATAATATAAAAATAAAAAAGAAGAAAGAGGATAAAATGGAAAGAAGGAAGGCAGGCAGGAAGGAAGGAAGGATTAAAATAAAGAAACAAGTGAAGGTGAGGGGAATGAAGAGGAAGGGGAATGAAGAGGAAGGGAAAGGAAGAGAAGAAACTTTTAAATAGGTTTCAGTAGGAAATGGATAAATTGTGGCTCCATCACACAGTGGAATAAAACACAGCACTACATAGAGACATTAAAATGCCTTGGGTCTATACTTACCAACATAGATAATCATAAAGATTATGTTGAGTGAAACCAAAATATGTTGCAGAATGACCCAATATTTCTCAGTTCACAAGAGCCCTCAGTGTCTCATTCTTATGTTTTAACAGAGTCCTTAGTGTCTTGGTAATGTTTTCACAGCAAACTTAACCTAAAAATATATCTAATGGAACCACTTATTTTGTAGTTTAGTTCTAAGCGACTCAGTAAGTATTTATGTCCCAGCCACTTAGCGATCGTACAGAAAATAATAAACACAACTGAAAGAAAAATATGTTAATTCAATACATATATAACCATCCTTATTATTGGGATGTGTGTATCTGTTGAGCATTGCAGAAATTCTAAAACCCTGAAATCAGAATGGACACTTTTCCCCGTTTTATACCGATTTTCATACATACCTGCTTTCTATGACAGTACTTGCCAAAAAACCAGCTTCTCAAAGACATGACGCTATTGAGAATAATGTGCTGAAATTACAATGTTGAAATTGTGTACTACCTCAAGTTGGTGACTGACCTAATGTTTGAAAAATGTGGAATATTGCCATGTTTCTCTTGAAAACTGAAAACATCCCCCAGTACACCTATAGGTTCACTGTGGCACTCTGGGAGCACCTTGGTACCTACTGGAAACCTCAGCATTATGGTGAGGTATGATGTATGTATATTTTTTGTTGATATTCAAAACTATACCAATTTCATGGGGACACACAGGCAAAATTAAAATATAAAAATAGTAAAATTGGGAACTGAAAGCAATTATACTAACCTCAGGAGAATAGTTGCCTCTGGGCATAAAGATGGGGAAATGTAGACAGGAGGGGAAAAGATAGGGAAGATAAGAAAAAGATAAAAAGGAAAGTAAGGAGTCACAGGAAGAAGAAGACACAGACAAGACCACTAAGGAAAACATACAGGGCACACACACAGAGGGATGAAACAAAAGACAGAGTGTTTATAAGATTTAACTGAATTAAATTGAGGCAAATCCTACAGGGCTGGTAAAATTAAAAATTTGACAGTTTTACTGTGACTAGAAAGTAAAATTTTGGGGGCCTCTGGGTGGCTCAGTTGGTTAAGCAACTGACTTTTGAATTTGACTCAGGTCATGATCTCACTCAGGTAATGATCTCACAGTTCCTGAGATTGAGCCCCATGTTCGTAGGGCTCTGTATGACACTGTAGAGCCTACTTAGGATTCTTTCTCTTCCCCTCTCTCTCTCTGCCCCTCCCTGCTGTCTCTCTCTCAAAACAAATAAAATTTTAAAAAAGGAAAGGTTTCATTTTTTAAAAAATACATAAATGCTGCTCTACAATTGAGCAAGTTACTTCTCCCTAGAATGTCCTTTCTTCCATCCTCACCTGCCAAGGTTTCCATCTGTGTCCTTCTATGTTCAATTTAATGGTCATGCCCCAGTTTAAACAAATCACTCCCTCTCCTGTAGTTATGTAACGCTTTGTAACTCCGAGAGAACACGTCTATCTGTCTTGCAGTAGAGTCATTGAAAAGTATTCCCCTCCCTTACTACTAATTCTCTGCATTTTGCCTCAGGGCCTACTACTGTGTTTTACATAATATATATGCTCAATACACATTTACTGCACTGTACTGAAATTGTGTATCAGATATCCAAAGATCAAAGACTTAAATATCCTCTACCGTAGTGGAGGTAATATCTTTATTCCACAATTCTACCATTTTCAAAGCACTGTAAGTTACATCTTTCGAAATTGCCTTTAGAGACTGCACAAAGCCAATGGTTTTGTAAATTCTGTATTAAAAAAAATGCCACCGTTGATCATGCAAAACAGATAAGCCATACCCCTAGAATTCTAAGAGTATGTGTAAATGGAGTGGATGGGACAAAAGGGCATGTAATCATGTGGTAGAGTTGTAGGTGAGGAAATGATAAGGGATTTTAGAGAACTGTACCAGTCAGAATAGGCCAGGTTTTGCTATGGCAATAAACATGTTTCTATTCAGTAAACATGGCTCTAAATTACTCTCGACTATTTCTAAAAATCAAATCAAATTAAAAGTAGTTGTCATTGAAAATATTCAAAAGGATATGTTGTTACCTCTACAGGAAATTCAGGGGTGTCTGGGTGGCTCAGTGAGTTAAGCTCCTGACTCTTGGTTTTGGCTCAGGTCATGATCTGATGGTTCATGAATTTGAGGCCCACATCAGGCTCTGTACTGACAGCACAGAGCCTGCCTGAAATTCTCTCTTTCCCTCTCTCTCTCTCTCTCTGTGTTTCAAAATAAATAAACTTAAGAAAATAAAAAATAAAACTAAAGGCAATCCAAACACATTAGGATGTTTAGAGCAATGGCTGTACTATTTAAATAAAGAAATATCTCCCAAGGTGACTACTTTGCAAAGAATGATACTCATTTGCATGCATAAAGTTCCATTACATAATATACAGTTGCATTTGTTTAAAAAAATATGAGTTTTGGGGCGCCTGTGTGGCTTAGTCGGTTAAGCGTCCGACTTTCGCTTAGGTCATGATCTCGCGGTTCGTGGGTTCGAGCCCCGCATCGGGCTCTGTGCTGACTGCCAGCTCAGAGCCTGTAGCCTGTTTAAGTCTGTGACTCCCTCTCTCTCTGACCCTCCCCTGCTCACGCTGTCTCTCTCTCTCTCCTAGAAATAAATAAAACATAAAAAAAAATATGAGTTTTAAAATATAGATTTGATACTTTTTTTATGTTATATAAGTGTAAATCAAATTTTATAAAGAAGTTATACTTTTAAAATATTTTGCAAACCAGAATTCCATATAACAAGCCATTATTCCTTAATTTATCTCTTTTTGCAAATCCTAACTTTCCATAAATTAGGTTTTCAAAAATGAAGATCACCTGAATTATTTTGTGGAAATATTCTAATCTTCGGGATAAATATCTCTTGCTTTTTATTCAAAATATTTTGAATACTATGTCTTAAAGGCCAAAATACTGCTACTGTTCAGAAAAAAAAAAAAGGGTTCAAAACACAACCAATTCCTAAATCCTTAGACGGATGTATAAATTGCATATTTATGTTGATCTGAAAGTCTAGCCAGGTTTAAGATGTCTCTCCTCAGTTTTTTGTTTGTTTGTTTTAAATAAGGACAAGGACAACATTCTCTATAGAAATGTGTGAAATATTTTAACATAATACGTAGTTTAATAATGATACAAATATTCTAATTGTAAAAATACACCTTTTTAAAGTGATGGTGATTTTTCGAGTATGGAGGAGAGGAAACTAAACTATAAAAGTAGAACTTCATATTGACACTGCCACAGAATGATAGTATTGTCCTACTTAGAGACCTCCTCAGTGTGTGTAGCAGAACACAGGCAAATGTGGTTATTTTTAAAATTTGCATTCATTATACAAAAATTTAAACAAATTTTCACAATATAGGACATCATCGAAAAGAACAGCTTCATTACACAGAAACTTCACTTGGTAATATTTCTAGTGTGACATAAATGCAGATTTTAATAAACTGTGTGTGCATATATGCTATACATAAAAATATATACTGTCCCCATCTTTACAGTAAGATGTTAAGACATTAGTATGTTAAAGTATAATAATGCTTTTTCAGTAAGGTTGCTTTTGTAGTTGCTGCTCGACTTATAAGTTTAAGTCTGACTTCAGTGAAAAATCAGAACAATTATACCAAAAGTTCAAACATGAAATTCTTTTTACTCATGCAAGTTATTATCCAGGAAAAGAACAGTTAAAGATTTCTCCTAAAAATACCATGAATTAAAAATGGCATTCCAAATATATGAAGGAAGAATCAAATAGCACAATATGTAAAGTTGACTTTTGTCACAAGATTAAAATCGTCTGCTAAAGTACAAATTATAGAAGTAACTAAAGAGATTTTAAAAAAAAAAACCTGTTGTCCATGACTGCTTCCTGTCCTTTACTCAATCTTACAGCCTGCCAAAAATTTAAATTAGCTTAGAGTTCTACGACCAATAGGACATCCAACCACACAAAGTTAAACAATAATGTTCTGCCGCATTATGGTATTAAAAGAAGGTTCCATTTAATAGAAAGAAAGCCTTCATCTGTAATAGAAGTATTTGATGTAAAATCAATCCACCCAAAACAAATATTTCAGCAAATGTTTTAAAAGGCTTACTCTATTAGCATAAATGGAAAAGATTACAAAATATACTTCCATATAGAAAAAGTACATATGTGTAATATATGTTCATTTAAAGAAAGATGAATAGATGTAAAGGAGCAAACTAGATTTATGTGTTAGGCAGGAGAGAGAATATAATGAGTACAGTACAATGAAGTCTCTACATTTCATCTTTTTTCTATTACTCTCAAAAAAGACAATTAACTGTTTTAAAAAGAAAACGGAGAAAAGGAAAATATTTCTTCGTTGAGCTACTTTTAAGATTCTTTTACTCAAAGTTAAAGACTGTAGCTGCCATCAACTAGTCAGGTCATTAATTTATCTAAATCTGTCTAGACCTCACTACAGTGTTTCTCATTATGTGTCTCCGAATTCATTATCATTCGCAAAGATCTGAAACCTCTGCCACCAAAATCACTTTCATGGGATTTAACAGAACACTTTGAAGGGTTTTTAAAACATTGAGGCTAAATTGACTATGTTGACTGGCTATGATTGGTATTATTTTTGGTACTCCATAGATGCAGCATAACCATGCTCACACATATATCAATTTGAAAATAAAATTTGTCTTTCCGGTGTACGTCATAAAACACGACAGGCAGTATATTACTTAAGACCCTGGGTGCTTCAGGTGGCTGAAGACATGTGACTTTCAGCTTTTTACTTCCAAGTATATTTGCAAGAGAGCAACTAATCCTAGTGTGGTGTTGTGTTGCCCAGTAATGCCTTGTCTATCAACTCTTACAGGAAAATTCAAATAGTTCATTTCCAATCATCTCTGCTTCTTGCACACACAATTTTAAAATCCTTTTTTGTCAGCTGGACTGCTCTGCATTGACATCCCTGAAATTTTTGTTGTCCCTAATTTTTGTTGAGGCATTTTATTTCTTCTCTAATTATTTCTAGCTCCTCCCTGCATTTTTCTTTTATTTACTCAGTTTTTCTTTCTACTGCTTCAGTGCCACCTCTTCAGAGCTTTCTGTCTGACCAGAATTTTCTTTGCAGTTTTATATAACCACATGGACTCTTCCTGTCGCTTTTGGAAGCCTGGACCTTAGTAGGAAGAGACTGCACTTTGTTCCATAAATGTTCCTCAAACATCTTCCACCTGCATTCAGTATATAACCAGACTTTATTTCACATTCCTTCAAATTCCCTTTCCGCCCTCAGTCCATTAATTTTGCAATATAACTTTTATGTGAAACAAATGTTCCTAGGCACACTGAAGACTAAAAGAATGAATAAGGTACTCAGATATCCTCTAAATTTCCATGGGTCTAATGTTAACATTGAGACCGTTTCCATTTCTGTTAAGTCTGTAAATTGTTTTTACTGTATGTACATCATGAATATTTGCTGCTTTAAAACTAAAAAACAGACTGGGCATGCATTAAGTGCCTTGTATATTAGATATTAGATAGATATTAGATAATTCTGTACACTAAATCCTAGACTATTCTCAGCCTTCATTTTGTTTAAAATACAGTATTTTTTTTTTTTGGTGAATCATACTTCCATTTTTATTTCTAATACAACCCCTGAATATGATCATAAATGATTCATCAACAAACTATCTAGGTTCAAAATTAACCCATCTCAAATTGTTTTCTCTGTCAAAAAGAAGGCCAGATTTAAACTGCTATCTAAACGACAGATAGGTAACAAAAGCATTGAGAAAAATTTAAATTTTTCTTTTTTGTGGCAGTACTTACAAAGTATTTAGTCCTAAGTGAGTAAACAGCTAAGGTTCAAACTATAATTTGACCACAACTCCAATGACAAAAATCACACAATCTAGAGAGGAGAAAAGTTAACACTACGCTAAAATTGTGAAGCAACTTCTAAACTAGATCAATTGCCTTCATAATATTCTCAGAACAAAATGTTCTCTAAGAGCAGATCTGATATGAAAAGCCAAAAAATGGAAAACATTCACTACCAATTTACTGTAGTCACCCATAAACTATTACAAGAACATTATGTATTGGGGTTCAAGCCAGCAAGCTATTAAAGCGACTGCCCTGGTGTCTTTTCATTTTACTTTAATGCTACCAAAGCATTAATAAGTCCTCAGGGGATTGTACTTATGTTGAAACAGTCTTATCATGTAATCAATTTTTCAAATATTCCAAGACTTTTAAAATGAGCTTTATTTCTTTTGTTTCTTGTTGGTCAATGTCATTCCACCTTCACAAATGCCATCATCATTTTTTTTTGTATGCTCCAAGTCACGCTTTCATTTTGGAAATACATCAGTCTAAATGGTGCTAATTGCCATAACTAATGAGCGCCAAGACATCTAGCACCCTTGGCCCCATTGCCACTTTAAGTGCTTCTGCTCATGTAGAGATCAAAAAACAAAGGATGGAAAGAATCATCTTCAAAAACTAAAAAGGTGCCACATACACACCTTCTTAGATTTGTTTGTTTCGTTGGTTTTGTTTTAAACTTTGATTGAGGGCATAAATAACCCTGCTGAAATTACTTTCCTTTATATAGTCTCTGGTTAATTTTAACTTGTTAAAATTTTTCTAACTTAATTTTTTTTTTCTTATTTAAAGGATAGTAATCATACTCTGGCAGAACATAATTAACCCAATGATCTAATGCTTTAACTCACTATTCAGTTTTCCCTTGGTGGCATAAATTCCAGGCAACTGAGGCATCTTCCAGTAATAATGGAAAATATTAGTGCATATAAACTTCCTACAAAATACAACGTCTCTGTAACCTTCATGGATCAAATTGGCAATGACTCAATTTGTAATTGAAAATATAAGAGGAAAAAAAACTTTAGGTATAAAAAAAACTTCAGGCATAAAACACAAACTTTGGGCATTTTTTTGGAAAAAAATCATTGAAATATGAATCCCAGTGAGCTAGGTATTTCTTCCCATTACAAAACTAACCACAACTTAGTAACATTACGTGAAAGTAAATATTAACCTAGTTTTTGATTATTTAATGTTTATATGTGTGTGTACATGTGTGTAAATATACATATCTATCTCAATTAGGTTTTAAGATCCACTAGCCACACTTCATTTTATCACATTGTATCTCATATTGCATTACAGTGCCTGTAAACATAGTATTTACTCAACATATTTTTGAAGCAATTATATAAAGGTAATAATACAAATGCAATGGTACGCAATTTAAAATTTTTAAATCTTTTAATATAAAAGAAATGCTGTGGAAACATTAGTGAGAACATACTTCTTTAATAGGTAGTTCAGTCCATACCTCTCCATGCCAGCTTATTATGTTTTTTTTCTTGGCCTACTACAATGAAGATTGCCATCTTAAGCCATTAATTTATACCATAAACTATTCTTGAAGATATTTATTGGCAGTTCAGTCCAAAATAACTTTATCAACCTGTCATACAGCAATGAGACAGTATGTTTCTTTTATCTGTGCACAAACCATACCTTATTTTTACCTCATACTGCTTATCTTAATTAGCAGATCTAGAAAAGCTGTTTTATGTTTCTTGTATAACTCTCTCACGTAATTAGTCACATTCCAATCAAACTTACATTAAAATAATAAGCAATGATTTTTACCTGCAACAGCATACAGGGCCTCTGAGACCCATCACACAGTGAGTAAATAAACATAGCTCTAGCTAAACTTCTCCGACCCCCTTGCATGTTAGGCCCTTCATAAAAGAGCTACAAGATGTGATGTCATTAAAACAGCCAGTAAGGTTTTCATCAAGGTTGTTTTCACAGACTCTTAGAAGCAACTACAACTTCATAAAGTGGCAAGTGACGCCAGACAATAAAGAACTAGTTTGTTTTGTCCTGTCCTGTTTGGTTTGGTTTGGTTTCACCAGACCCCTTGACAAACTGTTTATGCCAATGTTTTAATGAGAAACGTTTAAACCTCAAATAAAAAACAAAAATTAGGGGCACCTGGGTGGCTCAGTCAAGCGTCCGACTTCAGCTCAGGTCATGATCTCGTGGTCTGTGGGTTCCAGCCCCGCTCTGGGCTCTGTGCTGACAGCTCAGAGCCTGGAGCCTGTCACAGACTCTGTGTCTCCCTCTCTCTCTGCCCCTCCCCAGCTTGTGCTCTGTCTCTATCTCAAAAATAGATAAACGTTAAAAATTAAAAAAACAAAAACAAAACTTAAACAGAAATAAACAAGAAGACACTGAGAAACATTCTTTGATAAACAGACACTTCATATTTTAGAGCCACCTCTCAGAGTTAAACACTAGGCTATAACCTCCATGAGAACACTATTTCGGTTCACTGTAATAACTGCAGTACCTAGGAAACCCTATGATTCACAAATAAACCTCTACAAACATTTATTAAAATGAATTGATTTGTATACCTACTTTAATGAGAATATACAACGGACCAGGTCTAAAGGAGGCAAGCAGTTTGAAACTATACACGCCCTCTGTTCCTCTACTTTTTGTGTACTCTGTTTACACAAATTCATAAAATGGGCTGTAGATGAATTGGGGAGGTAATCTAACTTGAAGAAAGCCAACAAAAAGAATTTCTCTAGAAACTTCTTTTTAGGACCAAGAAAAAACTTTTAAAAACGATATCTGAAATACTGACACTTTTTTTAGTTTATTTTTATTTATTTTGAGAAAGAGAGAGCGAGCGAGCGAGCAGGGGAGGGGCAGAAAGAGCGGGGGACAGCATCCCAAGCAGGCTCCCCACTGTCAGCACAGAGCTCAATGCAGGGCTTGAACTCACACAAACTGTGAGATCACGACCTGAGCCAAAATCAGGAGCTGGATGCTTAACAGACTGAGCCACCCTGGTGCCCCTGAAACACTAACATTCTTATGGCTGAAATTTTAGGACATCCTGGAATTTGCTTCAAAATAACTAGGGATGGATAGGGGTTACCAGCCTCTTATTCATAATTATGGAAGCTATGAGATGTACACATAAGGATTTATTATATATGTATAAATCTGAAATTTTTCATAATAAGTCTTTTTTTTAAATGACAATCACACATACATTATATATTTTAGTATTTTCAAAATAAAATACAATTAATTTGGAGGCTTCTAACAGAACTTTTCTCAGTCCCTACAAAAAAAATAATTGCCAGCAATAATTAATAAAATGATGAACACAATTTCCTTATATAACTATAGAAAAGTGGCAGCCAAGGAAAGATAGGCAACTAACATACCTCCTAATTTGCAACATTCTGTTACATCAGAAATAGTTCTTAAAAATTGTGTGGACAAAATCCTAAACAGAACTTTACTAACAGCCCCCAGTTTGGGGAATATTTAAGAGAAGTGTGAAAATCTTAAGTGGGAGTACAGGTATTAAAAAGAGAGAGAGAGAGAGAGAGAGAACATTAGAAAGCCCTTCAAACTTCCTAAGTGAAAGGTAAATGGTCATGGGTCACCATTTTGTTTTTTCTTTACTGGGAAGAAAATAGGAAAGGGAAGATAAAACCATGATAATTTCCCAAAGCCAACTACCTTTACTAATATATAAGCACTTAGTAGAATGTAAAACAAAAGAGAAAAATAAATAATATAGAGTAGTCTGAGCAAAGAGGAGGCTGGAGGGAAAAGCCACATGAACAGGCACAAACAGAGTCCCTACTTGCCAGTTCTAAACTGTTATGGACTGAATGTTTGTGTCTCCTCCAAGTTCATATGCGGAAATACTAACCCTCAATATGATGGTATTAGAAGGCGGGGCCTTTGGAAGGTCATTAGATCATGAAAGTGAAGCCCTCATGAATGGGATCGGTGCCATTTTAAGTTGAGGCCAGCGAGCTAGTTTGTTCTTCTCACATGTGAGGGTACAATGAAAAGTCAGCTGTTTGCAACCCAGAAGGTTTTCACAGAACCTGACCACGCTGGCTCTATGATCTCAGACTTTCAGCCTCCAGAATCATGAGAAGTAAAGTTATGTTAATGAGCTAACCTGTGTACAGTATCCCAAGCTAAGACACAGTATAATTGTAATATCAAAACCCAATGATTTTTACCTGATTTGTCCTCATACTCTAAAAAAAGATAAGAAAGTATGCTGGGAGGGCAGATGAATAGGAAAATATAAGCCCCTGGGCTGATTCGATCTGTCAGAGTAAAATTGTGGCCCTCAAACAAAGCTCAGAAAATAAGTCAACATGTTTGGATTCAGAGAGGGTAGGATGAGCATCAAAGGGTGTTTACCTACACAATTTTCAAATATATAGATTGAGGATTATAAGGGGTCTGTATACTGCATATTAAATGAAACAAATGTGTAAGAATAGTACAGAGAAAAAATATGTAGCATGAAAAAAGAATTATGAAGAGTGTGTTCCAGAAGAAAACCTAATGCAAGAAACATAAGAAAATTCAAGAAGAAAAAAGTGGTCAAAGGATATAAAAACATGGCTCATAGAAAAAAATATATAAATGCCCAAGAAATATATGAAAATATGTTCAATCTTGTATACACACATACCATTTTCCTTTATCAGATTGACAAACTTCTTTTTTATATATATTTTTTTATTTATTTCTAGGAGAGAGAGAGAGAGACAGCGTGAGCAGGGGAGGGTCAGAGAGAGGGAAACACAGACTCTGAAACAGGCTCCAGGCTCTGAGCTGGCAGTCAGCACAGAGCCCGACGCGGGGCTCGAACCCACGAACCACGAGATCATGACCTAAGCGAAAGTCGGACGCCTAACCGACTAAGCCACCCAGGCGCCCCAAGATTGACAAACTTCTTAAAGCTGGACAATATTCAAGATTGATGACCACATAGGAAACAGATATCACACATAATGGGTGAGTGTAAAACGGTGTAATAAATAAAATATTGTCAAAATTTTGGGGAGCAATTTAGAAAAACTCTCAAATTTTGTAAATTCCACTAGCAGAAATTTACATTGTGTGTGTGTATACATACATACATACACATATATACATACATAGATATATGAATGTATATACTTTGTTTAGACTTTGCCTCCTGTATATATATATATATATATATATATATATATATATATATACACACACACTGTTTAGACTTTGCTCATATATATATATATATATATATATACACATATATATATACACACATATATACATACATACATAGATATATGAATGTATATACTTTGTTTAGACTTTGCCTCCTATATTATTATGCCCTGATTTATCCCCACCAAAATGAAATGTTTGTCATCTCATAGACTAGGGGCAAGGAGGAATTAGTTATTTCTACTATTAAAGGCATACAAAAATTGCAGAAGTAATTTTTTAGATTTTAATCCTTGTTCTTTCATTAACATGTCTTTATCTTAAATATGCATCTCCTCTCTCTAAGACTGTTTCTCCATATATAAGATTGATGTGCGAGATTTTTAGAATGTTCAAGGACCCTTCCACCTCTTAAACATTCAATGTTATTTATAAAGACTTGACCTTTGTATTTAACCTACTCATTATCAGGAGCATTTTCATGGTTATTTTTCCAAAATTAGTTGGGGTATTAATAACAATTTTCCTCTAATAGAGACATACATTCTCCCCTCGCTCTGCCTTTGACCCCAGCATACAGATCTACAAGGCAACTGTAGGGAAATAAAGGAAAGGGAAAATTCAAGGTTCTTCCAGACCATCCTGGTGGAGGATAGTGCCATCCAAAGAGATGGAAAGCCAAGAAGAAATATAACATTTTAGAGTGAAAATATCTACAGTTTGACACACGTTAAGTTTGAAGTGTCTACAGAACAAACATTCAGCTGAAAATATCCAGTGGCCAGGTGTCTGTGGAAGTCTGGGGAGGGATAATGGAGCTGACATATGTGTTGGAGCTACAGATCTGAAAGTCATCACAATAAAGATGATGGTTGAAACAAAAGATGTGAATACTATCTCCCAAGAAGCGTTATGATGTGAGAGCAAGGGAGGGAAGGAGGAGGAAGAGAAAGAAGAAAAAGGAAAGAAAAAAAGAGAAAGAAGAAGAGAGGGAGGAGGAAGAAACAGAGGGGCAGGAAGAAGACACCTGAAAAAAGAATTTAAGAGAGGCCAGAAAGAGGACAAAAACAGAAAGTATCATGAAACCAATGGAAAGACAGAGTTTGAAAAGAAAAGAGTTGTCAAGTGTTAAAAACATCCGAGAAACAAAGTAAAGTCAAGACTGAGTATATTCTATTGGATTTCACAATTTTCTTGTGTGTAATCCTGGTGGCAATACTTTAAATTCTATTTCAAGGACAGAAGTCAGTTTTCAGTGGTCTGTAGAAAAGGCGAGGGATGAAGACATAAAAATTCTTTCCTGAAGCTTTGAATAAAAATGAAAAAGGAGAAAGTGGTAACAGAGCAAATCTTTTTAAAAAAAGGATTTTCCTTCTTTTTTTGTTGTTTGTTTTGTGTGTGTGTATATATTTGACAGGAGAGAGATACTTGTACAAGTTTATATGCTAAAAGAAAGAGCTAATAAGGAAGAAGAGGTTCAGTATAGAGTTGATAAGAAGGGATAAATAGTAGAACAATAGCAAGTATTGTATAAGCTTGTATAAGTACTACCATACAGCTAATCGCATGACAGCATTCAGAACACACATGGCACTTTATTTCAAATATTCTCTAATTATCCTTTCTTCCTTCTCTTTATTTTCCTTTTCTCTTTTTCTTTGATTTCAGAAAATGATATCTCTCCTTTATTCAAATTTAATAGACATCATTTGGTAAATTAAATGATGAAGTACATACAGGAAAAAGATCTCAAGAAGCTGAAGTCATAAATAATATTTCACTTGACTTTACCAATAAAACAGACATGTTTTTCTGAAGTATCAAGAAGAAAATACAATAAATGTATTTCAGGAATTTACTTAAAACATTAAACAGAGGGCACTTGAGTGGCTCAGTTGGTTAAGTATCTGACTCTTGGTTTCAGCTCAGGTCACGGTCTTACGGCTCGTGGGTTGGAGCCCCATGTTGGGCTCCGTGTTGACAGTGTGGAACCTGCTTGGGATTCTCTCCCTCTCTCCCCCTCTCTTTCTGTTCCTTCTCCCTGCCCCGCCAAAATAAATAAACAAACATTAAAAAAACATTAAACAGATTCTGATGTGAAATCAATGAATTGTTGAAAGAACAGAATTGGCACAATGAGAAATGGAAAGAAATATAAATGGAAATATTTTGCAGAGAAATTCCAAATACTCCTACTCTCGTCATTAAGTTTACTAACAATCTAAAAGACTGAACCAGAAAGAAATTTTCTGATATTGCTACATTAATTCAGGGGGAAAGTCACCTTAATTGAGTTTCTAAATTAAAAGAAACAAAAAAATTAGGTTAAACTGAAAATATTTCAAATGAATCTAAGGGCATAACTAGTAAAATTTCAATAGACTGGAGAAACCTGGAATGATTGAACACCTACAGCTCTAAACATAAATGTCAGACTACTGAAACGCATTAGGAATCAGATGGGTTTCCTCGGAAGTGCTTAGATCCTTGAGCCGAGTGATGTCCAAGCACAGTCCCCATGAGCACTTGGTGGAGGATTTGTAGAGGAGGCTCAGGCCCCAGGGGCGTGATGGGAATGCACGGGGTCTAAGGGGCCCATCATCTCCATGGCACTATGATTTTATGATTATTTGAGGTATTTTTCTAAAACATAAAGCCACAATATATTTTGGGTTGGCCACGCAGGAAAACGATACGTTCTGAGCAAGGAGTAATATTCAAAGGAAACGAAAGAAGTGCCATAATTTCACAAACTACAAACTTTACTAAAGGACAACAAAAATGCACAAAATGGGAAAGAATAAAATTGGCAATTGGGTAAATTTTGTGACTGTAAATCTAATTAATATGAAAACTTATTTATTTATTTAGTCAATCATTTATTCATTCAGCAAATATTTACTTAGTGCCTACAGTGCTGAACCCTGCATAAGAATAACAAATAGAATATCTCTGTCCTCATAGAAATTTCAGTGTACTGTGGGGAAGAGGGAAGGATAGATGGTAAACCAACAAAATAGTGAATTACAAATTAATAAGGTCCTCTGACAATAGCTAACAAAGATCCAAGCAAGGTGGAGAGGGTTTCTCTTTTAACTGTGATATTTTAGTTGAAACTTCAAAAGAAGTTTCTGATGAAGAGTCTAATGATGCAGAAAGCCAGAGCAGGGAACAGCATGTACAAATGCTCCAAAGAAGAAAAGCACTTGAAATTGTCTAAGATCAGAGAACCCCATCAATGTGACTAGAATGTCCTGAGCCTAAAGGAGAGAGGATTTGAGATGAAGTTAAAGAAAAGAGGGGAGAGACCACGAAGAATATTACTCTAAGTGACATGGGAAGTCACTGGAATTCATGGACATAATCCAAGAATAAACCTGCTTTTCATTCAGGATGGTTGGAGGCAGCAAGACAGTGAAGAAACAGTTAGAAAGACTAATCCAATGGTCCTGGATGGCAATCACGGTAATTTCCACTAATACAGCAGTGGAGACGGAGAAGGAGACAGAGATTTGCCAGGTTTTGAATCACCTTAGTTGTTACCTACTCTCTCAGTCTCAATCTCATCTTCTATAAATAGGAGTTAATTATACTAATGCAAAGTGATGTTCAGAGGACTGTGTAGACAAAATGTAATAAGTACATGGAATGAAGTAGGTTGCAATAAATCTTAGTTCTTTATGAATACCTATTTAAAATCAAGGTTCACCCCTAGTTTAAAATAGTGATAGCAACTAAATATCTGGCCCTCTATGAATTTTTTGGCTTTAAACAAAAGATATATCATTTCTGAGATAACAAAGGAAAATGTTTAGAATTAGATTCATAAAATACTTGGAGTCATTCAAAAGTTAAACAGACATTAACTCAATGCCCTATTGGCTACAACAAAAAATTAACCCAAATGGTGGAAATTTCTATTTAAATTAGTTTTGACATCATTGTAACAAACCTTTAAAAACATATGAAAAGCAGAGAATTAAAAAACAAATTCTTCTGAATAAAATCCTTATTCCTAGAAATGTGCCTATTGGTTCAAAACCAATGACTGCCCACTTTCCTCTGTCTCTGTTTCTCCTCCACCAACACACACACACACACACACACACACATACACACACACAGCTTTTAACAACCTTGTTTAGCATTTGGAAAGAAATAGCTGACACAATGTGGGGGGGGGGAGAAATAAATACATTGCATGGGCTGTATACAAATGAACATTCTTCAAATGCTTTAAACAGAATTTTCAGTACCATGGAGATCCTTGAAATAGACAGATAAATGTGACCAATTATAGCCAAATATCTCTTGCCAAAAATTTAGAGAAATCTTCCATGAAAATGACAAGTAAGTTAAAATCTCACTTTGTAATTATATTATAAATTGTATTCCTCAGTTCAAGTATTATACCCTTTAAAATAGAGTTGAAGAAAAACTGGCTGTGTTCTGTGTGAGAAGAACACATAGAATCCTCATCTCTGAACAAAGAACAAAATGAAACCGAAGAAAGGGACTGTGGCAAATGAGAGACCCTTTCTCTTTTTTGTCTTTCCTTTATTAATGTATAAAACTAAAAAAAGAAAAAAGGTACAAACCCCAGAGCTTATTACACTACACAGAAACTTGTTTTCTAAGAATTAGTGTTACATCTTGCCATTTAAGTCCCCAATAGCTATCTTCTAATGAAATATGAATATCCTGCTTCCTAGAAAGAGAGGGGTGGGGAGAAGGATGGAAGGGAAGGAGGGAGAAAGGGAGAAAGGGAGGGATGAAGAAAGGGAGGAAGACAGCAATGTAGAAAAGAAGGAAAAAACACGTTTTATCTGATGCTTGAGAATACTTCTCATAGACAAACTCAAACTTGGGTAAACTTTTACAATATGGAATTCTCGCTTCATTTCTTTGTACTATCTCCAAATTTTACACTTTTTTCCTTCCTCCCTTTTCTTTCTCTCCTAATTTTACATGACACTGCTGAAGGCTGCAGACAGGGGAAAAAAGATAATAAAAAAGGCAAATGTTATTTTTGATCAGAACCTTACTAAACAGTACTTACAAGCATTGCCAGTTTAATCATGCAGGTTCAACTAGAATTTTAAAAAAGGATTCTAAGTGATATCTCCCTTCTGAATCAAATATTAAATAACCAGTAGTTTGCAGATAAACATTTTATTAAATTATTTTAGAGAAACCAAGTCATTTTTACTTGATATGTGCATTCTACTTCCCAACTATGCTGCCCTAATTTATAGTCCACAGAAAGTTTCTTTAGCTCTCCACTACGTACAGTATGAAATCAGAGGACTACTGCTGCCAGAAGGCAACCCTGGTCATGGCAAAAACATGGACCTCATGGTGTTTATCAGACCTTCCATAAACCTGATCTCCTAGATCCCCTTTTTTTCTTTTATTCATTTGTAAATATTTGCTGAACTCTAATGATTTGTCAGGAACTATGGTAGATGCTATTGATAAAGCGATGGATTAGGCCTTCTCTGACATAGAAAAATTTACACCTAGGTGGAGAGGCAGGAACGGAACTGCAATATAATCATTTGATAAGGCCCTTAATGAAAGTAAGAACAGATTGCTATCCTCATTATGTATCTGGCTACTCAAAGTCCTATATTTTATTCCTTGGATTTTCTCTGTACTAGCAACCCACCTCTCTCTTCTCCTCACTAAACTTACCTGTTGATTAAGCCCATTTTCCCACAAGGTACACCTCTTGGACAGATGTCTTGGGAAAACAATCTCACAAATTCACTCGCAATGGGCATTAAATGAGTAAAGCATGCACATCACATCTCTCTTGCATTTTAACAAATCACTCCATTGGAAGAGAACTGGTTGCTAAATAGTGGGGATTACAAGAACTATATAGTAAATTCTAGGAAAAAAATTAGGAAGAACTTCTCATACATATCAGTCACACCCGCGAAGGGTTAACTCTTCTACATGAAATTTGTCTTTAGATGCCTTGAAATTATTTTTATTCTTTAATGTTTATTTATTTTTGAGAGAGATAGAGATACAGAGAGGAGATAGAGAAAGAGAGAGCAGAGCATGAACAGGGGTGGGGGTGGGGGGCCAGAGACAGAGGGAGACACAGAATCCAAAGCAGGCCCAAGGCTCTGAGCCATCAGCACAGAGCCCGATGCAGGGTTTAAACCCATGAACTGTGAGATCATGAACTGGGCCAAAGTAGGATGCTTAACCAACTGAACCACTGAGGCGCCCCTCGACTTTATTATTTTTTAAACAACTCAGCATGCTACATACCTCTTCACTTTAAAAATACAATTGAATCTGGGCACCTGGATGGCTCAGTCTGTTAAGCATCCGACTTCAGCTCAGGTCATGATCTCACAGTTAGTGAGTTCAAGCCCCATGTCAGGCTCTGTGCTGACGGCTCAGAGGCTGGAGCTTGCTTTGGATTCTGTGTCTCTGTCTGTCTCTGCTCCTCCCCAACTCATGCACCCACATCCACTCTCTCTCTCAAAAATAAATAAACATTAAAAAAATAAAAATAAATAAAAATGAAATACAATTGAATCTGATTACTACTGTTAGTAGTAGTAGTTACTATTAGAAACTACTGTTCCTAAAATAGGGATTATAATTATAAAAGTTTTCCTTATCTTTGATGTTATTATGAAGGTTTACATCAGATACATAAAAATAACCTAGGATTGTTTTCTAATTAGAAATACATGATTCTCCAATAAATAAGATAAAACTAATTTAGACATATTTAAGTATATCAAGAATAATGATTTATGGAATCAAAATCAAAATCATACCTATCAAGGAAAACAAGGATTATTTAATATAATATCTATAGTAAAAAAAATTAATATCTGTGGACCTGGGTATCCTCCCCTGGAAAATAAAGGGCTTAAATCAGAAAAATTTTGTTTTTTCCATGCTTGATATATACATAAATATTTTGCATAAATATATCCTAATATTTCTATGACATGAAACTTTATAGATTCTGCAATATAGTAATTGAAGAATCTGCATAAATAATAGAAATTTCTTTTACATTTGTGTACCCAATATTAATAAAATGCCTAACCCAAAGTGGCTTAATAAACTTTAGCTGGATAGATTGAAAATTATATGAATAGAAAAACACATTAATGTAAATGAATGTTGCAGTGTCAAAAGTATATCTAGAGACACTTAAGAGAGAGACACAGAAGATGCACAGATTAATATTTGCAAATTTCAAGGCTCTATGGAAAGTTTAACAAATAACCAACGTTCAATGGTTTGAAGAGCAAGGTAAGAAATACAGAAATGGAAAAACTGAAGTTAAGTAAGGTCCATTTTGACTAGGATTATCTAAGACAATTCCTCCTCATCCATTTTCTGCACGTTCACTGCACTGTGCTTACTGATAGTCTATCCCAAATTACTCCTGGTAGTTTGAAATCATTTCACCTGTAACATATAAATGCCCCGCTTACCTCAACTGCACAAATCCCAGATCTCATCTCACCAAAGTTTCTTGAAAATTAATTGTTCTTCACCTAACACCTTTGAAACTAAATTCCTCCACCTGTAGAACAACATCTATATCACAGAGCTATTGTGATAATCAGACGCACTCAATGGGTATCATTTATATATTTCAGTAAATTTCATTTGTCTTCCAACCCACTATTACTATCCTTCTCCTTGAGGCTACTCCCTCCACTTGTATATTTGATTTTTATAATCTCCTAAAGTCTCTAGGACTTTGCTCTATCAATTATCACTTCTTTCTCTTTATCTTCAATGACTACTGACTTTTTATTTTAAGAACATACAAATCACCTTCACCCTAATACAAATCTCCTTTGACCCTGTGCCTCTCTTTAGTAACACCTCTCCCTTCTCTTCTCACCTCGTTTATTGATTAAACAAATAAAACAAATACGAATGATTACTTTTTGATATGAAAAACATATGTGGGATTTTTTACAGTTTATTTATTTATTTTGAGTGAGAGAGAGCGAGCTTGCGTACATGTGAGTAGAAGAGGGACAGAGAGAATCCCAAGCAGGCTCTGTACTGACAGTGGGGCTTGAACTCACTAATCACGAGATCATGGCCTGAACTGAAATCAAGAGTCGAATGCTTAACCAACTGGACCACCCAGGTGCCCCATGTGGGCTTTTAAAAAGAAAAATACTATATAATGAAAAACATCAATAAAAATATCAAATAGGAAGGAAGGGAGGGAGGGAGGGAGGGAGGGGGAGAGAGGGAGGAGAGAGAGGGAGAGAGAGAGAGAGAGAGAAAGAAAGAAAGAAAGAAAGAAAGAAAGAAAGAAAGAAAGAAAGAAAGAAAGAAAGAAAGAAAAAGAAACAACAAACACCTGTTGTCAAATGCAGGCATTTCTTTCCAGGTAAATAGTTACATATAACTTAATTGGACACATCATATAAAGTTTTGAATCCCAGTATTTCCACCTAACAAACTTATACACCAATTCTCCCCAAAACAATTCATAAATTTAATACGACCCCTATCAGAAGTCCAGTGAAACTGAAGGCTGGACAGGACAGTGTAGAGGGAGTTTGATTAAATTATTCTAAAGTTCATATGGAGATCAACCACATTAAAATAGTCAGTAATCTTTCGGGGTGCCTGGGTGGCTTAGTCGGTTAAGCGTCCGACTTTCACTTAGGTCCTGATCTTGCGGTTCATGGGTTCGAGCCCCGCATCGGGCTCTGTGCTGACTGCCAGCTCAGAGCCTGGAGCCTGTTTCAGAGTCTGTGACTCCCTCTCTCTCTGACCCTCCCCTGCTCACTCTGTCTCTGTCTCTCTGCTAGAAATAAATAAAACATTAAAAAAAATAAAAAAATAAAATAGTCAGTAATCTTTTAAAATGAAAAATAATAAAAGGAAATTCTCATTAATAGGTTTAAACTGTATTGTAAAAGCTACAGCAATTAAAATAGTATAGTCCAAATAAAGAATACAGAAACTAATAGAACTGAAGAGAAAAAATAGAAAGGCTAGAAATCGAATAGAAAGGCATGAAACAAATCCATTTGTAAATTAAGTATTTAGCATATGATAAATAATGCATATCAAATCAACGAGGAAAACAGAGATTTTTCAATTGATGGTGCTGGGACAACTGGTTAAATATTTAGAACAGAGTAAATTTAGAGCCCATCTCACACTGTATATCAAAATAAAATTCCAGATGGCTTAAAGAGTTATATGTAAACAATGAAACCATAAAAGAACTAGAAGCAAATAAAGGAAAAATTTTAATCTAAGTTGGAGAAGTTCTTTCTAAGCATAAAAGCAAAGGCAGAAGCCATAAAGAAAAATGTAATATTTTTAATAGTAGATTTGAACACGTAAGACAAAGAAAAGTTCTACATAGCAAAAAAAAAAAAATTAAAAGGCACACAATAAATTCATATAAAACATATGACAGAATACTATGTTAACAATTTTTAAGTGTTTTATGAAAAATAATTAAAGACCTAAGAAAAATGATCAACAGGTGCTATCAAATGAAGAAAGCATTACAAAACAGTATAGACATTATGATCTCAACTTTGTAAAATATGTATTTTTGGGTATAATGGCTTCCCACACACACTATACTGTTTATAATCTCCATAGTTTTAGTCATGAAGTTCCCTCTGACCAAAGAGATCTCTCCCTCATTGTCGAATCCTCTCCTATTCATTTTTCAAAGATCATTTCTGACATCTCTGCAGATATCAAGAACTTCTGCCTGAATTATTAGGCTACAATAGGTACCCTTTCTTTGCTCATAGCACAATGCTGCACACCATTAAATTAGTGTCCCATAAAATCAGTATTATCTGTTTATATATGTCACTCTATATAAAGTTTCTCAAGAGAACAAAAACTATATTTTATTCTTTACATCACCAGTGCTTGTTATTATATCTATCATATAGTACACATTTTAAGAAATGGTTTGAATTATTGTTGAAATCTCTCCTAATCAGGCATATCTCAAATCAAGAGCTGAGCTAATGCCAATAGGGAGCTAAACAGCATAAGAAGGATCAAATAGCATAGGACGGCTGAAAGGGAAAAATAAAAGACAAAGCTATTTAATGAGAATTCATTCCATACATCTTTCCAAGACATACCAGAAACTTCCTTCAGGTTACAACTAAATGATTCACCCTAGAGTATCCCAGATACATATTGATCTTTCCAAAAATCTTAAGACATGTACTACTTACAGACTGTGTCCCACAATTTATCATCTAAAGTTTATTTTTATTTAATTATTTCTCATTTATTAATTTATCTCATCAAGTGTTGGGCTCTGCTATAAGAAGAAGCCATGCCTTATTCTAGTGAGGTACCCTACAATATAGTGGCTAAACAACTTAGTACTTTGATAAACATTCAACATATATTTATTTTATTTATAGCTCTGAATGATTATGTTTCTATACACATACTTCTCTAATTCTTTAGGCTAGGGAGAGTCAATTCCAATTCCCTCCTTTACCTATCAATATTCTGAATGGCAGATGTACACAGAGTATTACAGAAATACTTGAACTCACTGAGTAAACGTGATTTCACCTAATCAGAAGGACAGCTTCCGTTATGCTTACTTCTAGCTGTTCCAGGCCACAAAGCTTTCCTAATTTTCATGAATTACTGGAGGTGATGTCACTTCACTTTTCTAGTGAGAATATATGAAACTATATAAGTGAGCTCATCTCTCTACAATAAAAAAAAATAATTTTCACTAAGAAGTATTCAATAGTAGGTCTTCTTGAGATAAATAATGAGAAGACAGACTAGTAAGGATTTTTTGGTTACTCAAGACATTTTTGTACATACAGCTTAGTATATACAATATCCAAAACACACAATTTAATTTACAGCTAATGTCAGTTTACTACCACATTGTCTGATATATTCCAAAGCTTTCCAATAAGCTATTTGACCTCCTATAGACTGAAAATAAAATCATTAGATTTCAATTATTTAATGCTATGGAAGAAAGTCATCTTTTTCTCCTTCTTATGTCTTTGTTTCACAAAACTATTATCAGAGAGGCCATGCAAAAAACTAAAAACAAAAAATTATATGGTGTAGTTAATTGAAAAAATGCTTTTGCTGCACACAGAAATTGACACTAAGTGCTGTATTAGCAGGAAATCAGTGATTTTCAATTGACATTGCACAGGAAATCGTTTAGTGTCAATTGATATTAAATGGGCAAAATTGTACTGAATTAGTACAAAATGATTTGGTGGAAAGAAATGTGCTTCCATCAGGTGACTTGGTATTAAGTGGGCTCAAATGTAATATGTTTTAGAGGTCACTAGTCAACAAAAATTAGGGCATGCTATCCAACCCTGAGTACATCAGACTGGTTGCTTTTAACATCCTTACCAAAAGATAAGATAGTGTCATATTATCAGGACAAAATTGTCTTCCTATGAGCTTTCAAGGGAAGTGACAAAATTTAAATTATTTAAATGAATTAAATTAACCAGTGGTAGGAATCATAACTTCTTTAGCCCATTTAGTGGTTCTATTTCTTTAAAATATACATATATATGTATATGTGTATGTATGTGTGTATATACACACACACACATACATACACACACTATAGAATTTTTAGCATAAACTAAAAGACAAAATAGTAGCATTCATTTTATGTAATATGGTCCAGATTGACTTCTCTCTATGCAATGGCCTTGATAGTAAACACACAATACGTTATTGGTTGAATGAGTGGTATCAATGGATTTGATGAAGAAATCACTTAATGCTATTTAAAGGAACCTATGTTTTTAAATCTGAGTAAGGGGGAAAAGAAAATGTGTATATGGCAGAGCTCTGGGGAGGGGTACAGGCAGGAAATGATATGTTATACAGTCACTGAGGACTTCTCCTCAGTCCATGAGGAGAAGTTAGGCTTTTCAATCAATGGTGCTAGGAATATTGGCTATCCATACTCAAAAGAATGAAGTTGGACCCTTACCTAACACCATATACAAAAATTAACTCAAAATGGATCAATGTCTTAAATACAAGCCCTAAAACTGAAAAACTCTTAGAAGAAAACAAAAGGTAAAAGCTTCATAACAGTGGATTTGGCAGTGATTTTTTTGTATAAGTCACCAAAACAACAAAAGAAAAAGTAGACAAATTGACTTCATGAAAAATTTTAAAATTTATGCAGCAAAAAGGTTCTATCAACAAAGTAAAAAAATACTCACAGGATGAGAGAAAATATTTGCAAATTACGTATCTGACAAGGGATTAATATCTAGGATATATAAAGAATACTTAAAACTCAACAACAAGCGGCACCTGGGTGCCTCAATCAGTTGAGCATCCAACTCTTGATTTCTGCTAGGGTCATGATCTCATGGTTCATGAGATGGAGCCCAGAAGCACAGAGCCTGCTTGGGATTCTTTCTATCCTCTCTCTGCCTCCTCCCTGGCACTCACTCTCTTTCTTTGTCTCAAAATAAATAAATGACATTTTTTAAAAAGGGGAAAAAAACTCAAAACAACAACAAAAAACCAACCTGATTGAAAAATAGGCAAAGGGCTCGAATAGACACTTCTCAAAAGAATATATACAAATGGACAATAAACACATGAAAAAGATGTTCAACATCATTAATCATTAAGGAAATGCAAATCAAACTATAATATACCACCTCCCACCCATTAGGATTACTATTACAAAGAAAGGGAGAGAAGCGGGGGGAGGGAGGAAGAAAGGAGAGTGTTGACAAGGATGTGATGTTAGAAACCCTATACACTAAATGTGGGAATAGAAAATGTTACAACCACTGGTATAGTACAGCAGTTCCTTAAAAAATTAAAAATAGAATTACCATATGATCCAGCAATTCCACTTCTGAGTATATACTAAAATTTTCACATATGCTACAACAGGACTGAACCTTGAGGATATTGAGCTAAGTGAAATAAATCAATCACAAAAAGATAAATACTGTATGACTCTCCTTATATAAGGTACTTAGAGTAGTTAAAATCATACAGACAGAATGTAAAATGGTGGCTTACAGAAGCTAGAGAGAGAGAGGAAATGGGAATTATTACTTAATGGGTACAGAGTTTCAGTTTTTCATGACGGAAAGAGTTCTGGAGACGAAAGTCAGTTGCACAATAATATGACTGCCACTTAAAACTGGCTAAGATAGCAAGTGTTATGAGAATTTTACCACAATTTTTAACATGGGAAAAAATGGTAGCACAACTTTATACCTTTTTACTTGCCCTTTCCAAAGGAAAAGAAAGTTGTGTAGAACTCACCCTGCTGAGCACTGGGCTGAAGAAACAGTAATAATTTTCTTTTTCCAATTTGGTTTAGACAATGAAAAAAAATTCCTCTGAAAGAACTTGAAGCCCTCAGAGAATTTATTATGAAGCACAAAAAATTAAATGAAGAACATTCTGTAGAATTAACAGGAAGTGACCCAAAATAAAACTCAGTTTCATCCCTAAAGGAAGTGTACAAGAAAACTAGAGGTGCATTCAGGATAATCTTAAGAGGGATGGGAGTTAGTGAATTAAATGAATGACACAGAGAAATCTGATTGGATAGAAATATATAGTTATGATAATTACTATTTATTGAGCCATTATTAATGGCAAACACAATGTTCAGCATTGTTTATAAAATATTACATTTTTTCTCTTAGCATCCTGATGAAATCTGATATTTTTGAAACAAAGATCACGAGATCAAGAAACCTGACCAAAGTCACAAGCAGAGTGCTTGTTAAAACTACATCTATCTGAATCCAAAGTCAAGAATTTTAATTAGGTAAAGAGGACTTTCAGTTGGTATTTAAAATAAAAAAACGCTTTTGCAAGGATAACTAAGTCTAAAATGTTCTAAAGACCAGCTGTAGCTGAGCTGCATACAAGCTTGCAGGCTTTAAGTACAGGTATGAATACACTGGATGACTTCATCTTGGGTGAGGAGGGAAGGAGATTAGTACAAAAAACACATAGCTATACCTCATTGTGGCTGTTCCTTTACATCTTGCTTTGAGTGTTGGGGCGCCTAGGTGGCTCAGTCAGTTAAGTGTTCAACTCTTGTTGGCTCAGATCATGACCTATCTCATGGTTCGTCGGTTCAACCCTTATGTTAGGCTCTGCACTGACAGTATGAAGCCTACTTGGGATTCTCTCTCTTTCGCTCTCTCTCCCTCCCTCCCTCTCTCTCTCCCCCTCCCCCCTCCCTCTCCCCCCTAGCTCCCTCTATTTCTCAAAACAAGTAAATAAACAAGAAAATCTCACTTTGAGTGTTATTTTTCAAAATAAATATATCTACTAGGAAACATTTATTCTTTATCATTTTAATATGGAGAATTCTACTTTAATTTCTAAACAGCACAAATGAGTTGAAAATAAAATTAAATAATTAATTTTGTTATTCTAAGGATAGAAAGTTTAGCTATATACAAACAATGAAATTTCTCACCTGTGCCACTCCACTTACATAGTCACACATTATCAGGTTATAGTCAAATGTATAAAAAAAAAACAGCTTTTCATGTTTAACGAATACAATTTAAATCCTATGTATGATGACAAAGTGAGTATAGGCTCACAGACCTATAAGGAAAATTTATGTAAGCTTTAAGGCTGGTTAACCAGTACGAACATCCAACATACATTTGTTAAGAGCAAGACAAGTACTAAACACCCTGACTCTGAAGGTACTCACAAACTCAGTTAACAAACTTCAGTAACAAAACTTGGTCCTTGAGTGCATATCACCAGAAAATTCCATAAGAGCAAGTAGAACACAAGCAGAAAACTGTCTTGGTTATGAAGATTTTAAAATAGGAAGTTTAAAAATCACAATTAAATAGATGGAAACACAACCAGCCAAATGAATAAATATACTCCACATACTTAGTAAATTATTAAGTATTTAAGTAAGGAAGGGATGAAAATAACATACATAATTGTTTAATGGACTGAATTCATCCCGGTGCAGTTTCCTTAGCAAATTGTTTGCTATGTACATCATGTTTTTCCTTGAATTTTTATTATAAAATAAAAGGTATATTTTCCTGAAACAAGTTCATTTCTTTACGTAAAAAATTCACCCAACCTTAGAGAAATCACAAATCCATGAAATAGATGTTTTTTATAAACTATTAGCACTGTTGTTATATATATTCAAAGAAAATGCTAAAAACTGAAATTTAAATTATACTGTGGTTCTAAAACCTCTTATTTTATCAACATTTGCTTAACATATTGCAATAATAATGCAGCAAAATCTAAAGGTTTAGCATATTTTCAATAACTTCTAGCCATTTAATCATATTTATATTATTTAGTTCACACAATTTTCTCCCTTTCGGGTTTTTTTTTGGGGTTTTTTTTTTTTTTTTTTTTTGCATTCTCTCCCTTTACTAAAGATCACTGGCTTCTTCTCTGACATCATTGTTAGATAATATCTCAGTGACCTGTTACTGTATCCTTGGATAGTAAGAGATAATATCTCCAGTAAGGTCAATATGACTCAATCATGTGATATGGACATTAAAAAAAATCAGATTAAATCTTAAACTGTGCTAGCAGAATAACAATATCTACAATGAGGGAGATAACAGCCCCCACTCTCGTCAGCAATGGTCAGATGACATGATCAATATCATGATACAGAAGTACCCAGAATCACTATAATATTCTAAGAAAGGAAACAAGCAAGGGTGCAAGCCTAGAATCATGGAACAGTTGAAAGAATCAAGGGTATTGAATGCTACTATTTATGGGATCAGGGGAATAGTTAGAGTAGAACATTTTCAAATGTTTGCAAACTTCATATTAGATTTATTCTGCATGGTATCAAAGGATATACTAAAATAATGGGCTGACAATACTAGGTAGATTTTAATTCAAAATAAATAAGAACTTAACATCATAATTGCTCATGGAAATATTAGCGAGTATAAGTGACTGAAGGTGTTTATTCAAAAAGTGAAGATAACCCTTAAGAACAATTTTTTTCAATATGATTCAGGGATTCTTCTCAAAACTAAGAACTAAAATATTTAATCTTGCTGAGCTGTGGATGTTTTTCTGATGGTACCAGGAGACTGCTGTTATCAGTCTGCTATTGTTTGATATTTATCAGCAAAATATTAAAAAGTTACTCTTTCCCCAATAAGTAGTTTCTGCAATGGTAAATGCTCTTCAAAAGTTGTGGGGGGTTTTCTGCTTCAAGAAATACGGCCTGACAAAGTGCTAAATGACTCATTGACTGATTGAATCATTCAGTCATTCATTCAAAAATTTATTCAGAGCCTAATATGTGCCAAAGACTCTAAAGTGGCATACAAACAGAGAACAGATAGGGCCTTTGCTTATAATCAATTAGGGTAAGTAGAAACACACAGAAATCATTTATAAAGTATTGGATCTTATTCTAGAAGCATGTGCTCCGGGAGCATACAGAAATGGCGTTTAACTTCCCCAGGAGAATCAGGGAAGACATATAGAGGAGGTGATATTTGAGCTGGGTTTTACAAGATTATTAGGATTTCACTGGATAGTAAGGGAAAAGAATGGTGTTTTAGGCAGAGGAAGCATCATGTGCTCTGAGACATGTAAGTACACCACATGTTTAGGAGAAATGGCAAAAAATGTGTTAAAGCTAAAGTGTAAGACAGAGTGAAGAGAGAATACAAATAAAATTGACAAAGCAGCTTATGGTTAAGTACCTGAGGACAATAAAAGGATTTGGCTTTACCTTGAGTGCAAAGGAAAGATGTTTCCGGGCAGAAGGGTGACATGACCAGATTTGCATTTTAGAAAATTTATGAGCATCAGTGCAAGAAATTAATTTCCTTCAAGTTTTTGCTTTGAAACATACTCAGGGGGAAGTTGAGTCCTCCAACCATTGGCACCAGCAAGGCTAAGTTAATAAGTGACAAATGGCAACAGAGAACACTCAATTCTTTACAATATCAGTTAGTATTTCTCCGCCTATATTTTGACTTAAATAATTCACTTATTCAAAAATTCCATAAATGAATGAACACTATTTGGACTCAATAGTATGAAGTATCTAGATTACCATACAAGGAATAAGAAGCCTTTTTAGAGTTAAAGACATGGTGCACAATGGAGAAAAGGCAGTTAATTCAAGAAAGATAAAAATACCTGGATCGTCGGGATGCCTGAGTGGCTCAGTGAGTAAAGCAACCAACTTCGCTCAGGTCAGGATCTCATGGTTTGTGGGTCTGATCCCCGCACTGGGCTCTGCTGACAGCTCAGCCTGGAGCTTGCTTGCTTCAAATTCTGTGTCTCCCTCTCTCTCTGCTCCTTCTCAACTTGTGCTCTGTCTCTCTCTTGGTCTCATAAGTAAGCATTAGATAAATTTTTTTAAAAATCTGGATCGAGTTAGAAATGCAACTTTGCTAGGGCACCAGGGTGGCTCAGTCGGTTAAACGGCCAACTCTTGGTTTGGGCTTAGGTCTTGATCTCACGATTTGGTTCATGGGATTGAGCACCGTGTGTGCTCAGCACTCACAGTTTTGACATCATAAAGTCTGCTTAAGATTCTCTCTGCTTCTCTCTCTACCCCTCCCTCACTTGCACACGCATGTGAGCCTCTCTCTCTCTCTCAAAATAAACTTTTTTAAAAAAGTACAAATTTGTATTCAATGGGCTTTTAAATTTCTCTTGCAGAAGTTGCCATTTGTTTTGAACTTATAACAACACATATGTCTGTACATCACCTAAAATTGTAAAGTCATCTCATAATCATCATCTTTCCTCTCTGCTTTGATCCCCACCATGAATATGAATAAATATTACTATTCCCATATTTTTCAGGAATAAAACTGAGGCTCATAAAAATTAAATTACTTGCCCCAGTTTATATGCTATGGTTAATAAATGATAGGGTCAAAACCAAACCTCTAATTTATGATTGTAAGTCTAATCCTCAGTTCACTTTATCATGCTTCACAACTGAAAAACAGTTAAAAACTAGGACAGGGTTAAGATAAGGAGATGACTGAACCAAATGATTCTATGCAATTCTGTGGAAAAGAGAGAAAGAAAATGCAAATATTATGTATTGGATTGTATTTTCTAAGAATTGTTTTGGAAGAATTTTCATGCCAAAGAAAATGATTACCAATATTTAGGATCAGAGAATTTACTAGAGAATCTTTTTTTTTTTTTTTTTTTTTTTGGTGGAGGTGCTAATTAGCAAAACACATAGAAATAACTGTAACTTAGGACCTAGAAAACATCAAATGACTATAAATTCTTTAAGGAGAAATCAGTTCTCTTGTACCACATCTTCATTCCTTTAAAATTGGGCACAAAAAATTGAATAGTTAACAGTGAAACTGTATATTTAATAATGTGGAAGGTTGCCTTCACTCTACTTCCTATAGGGAAGAAACTATAATAAGTCATCCTGTATTATGAGAATTAAGAGTTCTTTCTTTTCTGCTGATGCATAGGAGCACATGTACCCCAATGTTCATAGCAGCACTCTCAACAATAGCTAAAACATGGAAAGAGCCTAAGTGTCCATCAACAGATGAATGGATCAAGAAGATGTGGTTTATCTATACCATGGAATACTACATGGCAATGAGAAAGAATGAAATCTGGCCATGTGTAGCAACATGGATGGACCTTGAGGATGTTATGCTGAGCGAAATAAGTCAGGCAGAGAAGGACAAATATCATATGTTTGCACGTATAGGAGGATTAGGAGGAACTTAACTGAGGAACGAGGTGAAGAAGAAGGGGGGAAATGGTGGGAGAAAGGGAGAGAGGCAAACCATGAGAGACTCTTGAATGCTGACAAAAACTGAGGACTGATGGATGTCGGGGGTAAGGGGGATGGGCATGGAGGAGGGCACTTGTCGGGATGAGCACTGGGTGTTATGTGGAAACTAATTTGAGAATAAACTATTTGTAAAAAAAAAAAAAGTTCTTTCTTTTCTCAGAGAGTTTATTCTAACAGTGAGAGGTAAAATTTTTGCAAATTTGAAAATGTCCGTGAGGGGCGCCTGGGTGGCTCAGTCGGTTAAGTGTCCAACTTCAGCTCAAGTCATGATCTCACAGTCCGTGGGTTTGAGTCCCACATCGGGCTCTGTGATGAAAGCTATCTCAGAGCCTGGAACCTGCTTCAGATTCTGTATCCCCCTCTCTCTCTGACCCTCCCTTGCTCACGCTGTCTCTCTCTCTCTCTCTTAGAAATAAATAAAACATTAGTTTTTTTTTTAAAAAGAAAAGAAAATGTCCATGAGATCAACAGCAAGAAACTAGGCCTTTTCCATGCTTTCTTACTATACTCCATTCTGCAACTAAACAAAAAAAAAGTTACAGAGAAGACTAGAGACCAATATATTTGACCATAAGCATTGTAATCCAAAGTTAAATCTAACCTTTAAGTTTTAACACAAAAAAGAGAAAAGAATTAACTGAAGACATGTCATTTAGAAATTTTTCATAACCATCTCTCCAGAAATTGTGGTTTTCCCAAATTTTGGCTTCATGTTTCTTAGAAATGTACATCCTTTTCCTTGCCTCACTCTGAAAATAGCATTTCTATCCATAAAGCCTCATGTTGACAATGTTTCACATCTTGACTCACAAGTTTCTATGATATAAGAATGAATTGGCACATTTTACATGTGGTATTTTAACCCCTGAAAACATATTATCTTAAATTAGGTATAAAAAGATAATTGGACTGAGAAAAGAAGAAGTCATCAACCACATCAGAATAGGTTTGAGATACAGTTATACTTCACATTTTATTTGTCTCTTATTCCCTCCTCCATCATTTCTACTTTCTTGAATTCATAAGCCGTACTTTCAGGATTTACTCTCTAAGGGATTTCATATCATGTAAGACTGAACTCTGGCATGTTTCTGCCAGCCAGCCTGGTTTACCCTCTTTTATTCTCCAGTGAGAAAAAAAATCACTTAATCCATAAAGCTCATTTTGATTTACAGAGGTAAACAGTCTTTTTATATCTAAGTATCACACACACATTTCTCCAAGATTCAGACCATAAAAGAGAAGTTAAAGCCTAATGTATATCAGTCCTATTACCTGGTTAATCTAAAAGGCAAAATTTAACAGCATTTTAAAAAATTAAAAAGAATTTTAAAAAATACACGTACGCCAAATGACCGTGGTTTGTGGACATTAATGAGTAGTTATTAAAGCTGCACAAAAAAATAAAATTACTTCGGTCATCATTTATGTCGGTGATTTCAAATCGCGGCTAAGAATGAGAATCCCTTGGAACCTTTTAAAACATACCAAAGCCAGGGCCCCACCCTATACTGATTACATCTCAGTCAGCAAGGGCTAAGTTTAAAGCATACCTGGGATAGTATTTAGTTGCTGCTGACTATTTAGCAGTTATTAAGAACACAGGCAGCTTTTAACCTATAAGACTGCCAGTTTCCTCAACTCCAAAATGGGCATAATGATTATGATATGTGGAAATTGTGAGAGTTATAGGAAATAATGGTTGTAAGGAGCCTAAAACAGTGACACACCATGCACTCAAGTATTTGTTAGTGCTGTTGCTATTGGAGCTCTTGCTATTCTGCATGGATATGGGGCCTATCAGTGCAACAGAAGAACATGGTGTTCCTGTGAAATAGAAGGAAGAATATTCTTCTAACATCAATCTCAGCAAGCAATGTGCTACAGAGGGAGGCAGGGGGAAAAGAAGCAAATCATATTTGGGCTTTCTCTGATAGATGTTACCTCACTGAAGTATCTTTGTGCCACACATAGAGTCACAAAAGCTCTGAGAAATGCAACATTCAATTTTCTGTAAGAATTTATCTATCCCAGGTGTGTCTGGGTGGCTCAATCAGTTAATCGGCTCAGGTCATGATATCACAGTTTCTTATGAGTTCAAGCCCCACATCTGGCTCTGCGTTGGCTGAGCATGGAGCCTGCTTGGGATTTTCTCTCTCTGGCTGTGTTTGCTGCTCCCCCACTTGCACTGTCTTTGTCTCTCTCAAAATAAATAAAGTAAAAAAAAATTAACTTATCAATCCCATTCAGTTAGTCATTTTTTAATGTTTTATTTATTTCTGAGAGAGAGACAGCGTGAACAGGGGAGGGTCAGAGAGGGAGACACAGAATCCGAAACATGCTCCAGGCTCTGAGCTGCCTGTCAGCACGGAGCCCAACGTGGGGCTCAAACCCACAAACTCCAAGATCATGACCTGAGCCAAAGTCAGATACTTAACTGACTGAGCCACTCAGGCACCCCAACAATTTGAAAGTTTTATAAAGTCATCCTAGCTAAGACATGTCATATACTGTATCTCATCATTTAATTAAAACAAATCATCTTTTCAATATGTATATGTGAACAATTTACAATATGTATATGTAAACACTCATGAAAATATAATTTATGTTGTTAAATGATTGTGAAATTAATGTGAACAAAATTATTCATTACTTTTTTTCCTCTAAATCTACCGAAATTAATGGGCCCCTTGATAAACTGCCAGGTCCATAGGCAACAAATTAGGGAAACCTGTTACAAAAGGACCAAAACTAGAAGGTCTGAGTTAGGACAGGTGATGCAGGAAGGATAAGATCTTTATTATGAATTTAAAACACTAAGTAAGTAATTGAGACACTCTTAATAGCAACCCATTCACATCATAAACAATCTTCCTTGCCTTCATCGTGACTGAAAAACATGTTTCATCCAAATACTTTGTTTGTTATGAAACACTGAAAGAAAGCACCAGCCATAATCACATTCAACGGATCTCTTGAATAATCTAACTCAGAAGCAGTCTAGTCTATACAAAAATGGACTTCCTTAGTACAGCATGACTTGGGTAGTATCTGAAAAGGATCTTCCCTTGAGCAATGGCTGAAACAAACAAGAACAGAATGCCGTATTGTAGATATGATTTCAGAAGATTTTCATTCCCAATGTTACTTTTATTTTTACGGAAAACTCATGCATGTGTTTGGCACTTGAAGATACAAACCCTAATGCCAATCCCCACCTTCTAATAGCCACACACGTCAGTCACAGTACCATGACTTCTTTAAACATATTGCAAAATGAAAGGCGAAGAGCTGATGGTAGCAGAACCAAGAACAAAGATTACAGATAGGAAGTGTGGGAGGTTCTTTCAAAACCAGTAGGCACTTTCTTTCTCCCCTGGTATTATTTTTCATCAATTCTTTTTTTTTTTTTTCATTTTTTTCTACTGCAGTATTGATATAATGTCTGAATTGGTAATAAATTTGTTTCTACTCACTAAAAGAACACTATAAGAGGTTCTGCTTTGGGGAGCACAAGACTTTTCTGTCCCAAATATGGATGGTCTATAGACAGGTAGTGAAAAAATATAATTTGGAGAAGCTACCTCCTACACTTCTACTGAGTTTGCTTACTCTATACATATTCCAACCAAAATTTCCTTAGGACAAAAAATGTACTCAAGAATACAGACTATAACTTACTTCTCTACTTATTAAATACTTAGTGTTCTGTGACATAGGGTTGGAATTATTATATTTACAGGAAACACAAAGAATATGAAGCTATGTCAGAATGTTGTCACAATTTACTCAACAGAAACAAATCACACTTTAATTGGTGGTAAATAACTTACTCTCATATGGAAGTTTACCTTACATATGATGGAAAGGGGTGTTGACAAATCTTGTTCCCTGTGCAGTTAACCTGGAATTGTGGTGAGTCCTTGATCCCAGAGATAGAGAGATCACGATGTTGGAATAAATCAAATACTCATTAATAGCTGATACAATTTTCTATACCAAAAATACCAATTTTCTTTTTACTTGAAGTATATCTACACACACAAGAAAAATCTATTATTTTTATTTCAGTCCAGTTCGTCTTTATTCCTGAGTTGTTTTGGATAAAAGAAAAAAGTCCTCACATAAGCCTGACCATTCCGAGACCACCTAAGACTTGTCTACTTAAGGCGATTTATTTATTTTTTAAATTATGCAGCTAGATTTATTGAATGGACACAAGTCAGTGAGAGTTGATATAGGAAACAGTTTCCTGCCCAACTCCCCTCTCCATTGCCTTCGATAATATTATGCTCTTATTATTCATTTTTCCATCTCTTGTTTTTCCTGGGTCTTTTCTAGGATCAGTGGTGGAAGTAGGCAAGTAGAAGGAAAGGGGCAAAAATCCTTTTGTTTATTTGGGTGCTGCTCATCCAGCTCTCTCTTGGTCCTTGATGATGTCCATATGTGACATGCTTACATATATCTTCTACCTGTGAGCTGCTCTTCTGGGTTCCTTAGAGGATTTTCATTGGGGACGTCTCAGCTTCATTGTTCTTTGATACTCTCTGAGCTCCTGCTCCCAGAGGTTGATGACCCAAAACTTGTTACTGAGTCAGCCCTTAAATTTTTTATTGAAGTATAATTAACATACAGTGTTATATGTTTCAGCTGTACAATACAATGATTCAATAATTCTATGCATTACTCTTTATGAGAAGTATACTCTTAATCCTCTTATGTATTTCACCTTACTTAATGTGGTTTAAATCCTATGCCAAAGTCAGGGCCTTGGGTTCATATGATTCATACTGATAAATGATAATGGTAATTGTAATAATATCGCAACAGAAGTGTCTGTTGTTTCAGGTAAAATAAATAATCTTGGCTGAATTAAACCAAATGTTGAGATGATTATTACTGTGTACATTTCAAAGCAGCCATAAGCTTCACAAAATGAATCAAACTCAACAATTGTTACTCTCATAGAGTTTATGTATTAAGGACTATTTTGAAAGGTCATTTCTCAGTCTTTGCTCACATACATAGGAAGTAAAACCAATAATCTGTCCTTTGTTTATAAAGATGTGACTACTTTTAAATTTTTATTTACATTTTAATTGAGCATTTCTTAAACACTATCTTAAAATAGGAATTTTGGATGATCTACAAAAGAGTGTGTATTAAATTTTTATCTAAAAAGAGATTTATATTAATCCATGCATGTTCCAGTTTACCTCTACAACTTTATCTTTCATACATTCACACATCCTTACCTGCAAACTTCACTCCAGCATATTACAGTGTCTGTACACTCATGAACTTGTCACACACTGTTTTTCTTCCTTTTTTTTAACTTCCAAGTTTTGGACAAGCTATTTCATCTTCCTACAATACCCTCAACACATCTACTTCTAGCTAATGCCTACTCATCTTTCAGTGCCACCTTGCCCATCATGTCCTCTAGGAAGTCTTTCCTAGCTTAGGTTAGGTGCCCCTTCTATATGCCTCCATACCTCCCTCAAGTAAATTGCTTCTACAGGAATTATTGCACAGTATTGAAAATGTCTGATGACCTGCTTGTCTCTCTTTCTATATACCACATGTTCCTTAAGGACAGGGAATATACCTCTAGTTTCTAGACAAATAGGAAGTATTGACGATACACGGTAAATTTCCTGATACAAGGCAAAATGTTTACTCAATGTTATTTCTCATAAGAGAGGCACCATATTATGAAACACATTCCCAATTAATTTATTTTAAACAACAAAGTACTACTTGGGAAAGATGTATTAGCTAGAAATGACCTCAATCAGTACTGGTTTTAGATGGTATTATAGGTCATTCTGATAGAATAGTTAAAAATGGAGACAAAAAATTTAATACACATTTAGGGTTTCTTCCTGGCAATTTTATTCACAATCATATTAATATTCAAGTACATACCATCTCACAAATATAACCTAATTGGCATGTATACTTTCAACAAAACTTTTATGTGTGGATGCTAGTTCTGATTAAAGGCTATCATCAATATGTCAAATAATATGGACATGGGGCTAGAATATTACTATGTAGTTTTATCTACAGAAAAGAGTAACATAAAAGGATGGTAATAATAAAAGCTACTCCAAAATTCAACTAGATCAACAGAAAGTTAAAGTAACTCCTTAAGCCACAGGAAGACAAATATTTTGTTCACATTTTTATACAAACATTTGTATACAAATAAAATTTTTTTTGTATATTTGTTGGGTGAAAAAAGTTTTTAGATATTCTGAATATAAATAATTTTTCAGAGGTATGTATTGTAAATATTTTCCTGAAGTACATGCCTTACCTTTACATTTTTTAAAAAGCCTATTTAATGTTATTTATTTCATGAAGTTTATTTTATCTTTTATTTTCTTTTATGGTTCATGGTTTTGATATATTCTTTTTCAGAAAGCTTTGTCTACTCCAAGGTTACACACATTTTCTGTGGTGAAATTTTTTAGATTTAGCCAGTTGTAATAGTATTATTTGTTATGGAGATTTTCTTTGCCTGTTGAATTATTTTGGCACCTTTGTGAAAACAAACAAACAAACCCTACTGATCTTATATCTGTGGGTCTATTTCTCGTTTTTCTATTCTTATGTATTGATCTATATATGTCTATCTTTATTCAAAAACTACCCCATCTAGATAACGACTGCTTTAGAGTTAAATCTTAAAATCAGGTAATGTAAGTCCTTTTATTTTGTTCATTTTTAAAATTATTTGGCTATTCTCAGTCATTTACATTTCCAAATAAATTTTAGAAATAGTTTGTCAATTTTTTATAAAAACCTTACTACAATTTTAACTGTATTGCATTGATTCTATAAATTATATTGGGAAGAATCAACATTGTTAACAATATTGAGTTTAGGGATCCATGAACATGGTTTACCTGTCATTACATTTAGGTCATCTGTACCATTTCTTTCACTAATATTTTGTTAGTTTTCAATGTTCAAGTCATATGTATATATATGATTATGTCTTACATATGTATCTATCTATACACAGTTAATTTTATACCTAAATATATCTAATTTTAGGTTATTGTAAGTAGTATTTTATACTTCCTTGCTAATTACTTGTTGTTAATGTAGTGCAATATGATTGATTTTTATATATTTGTGTTGTATACTACAGCCATGATATATTATTTTAATAATTTTAGTAGTTTTTATATAATCATAAGAATTTTATATAAAATTTTGCTTTTATAAACAAGATTATCTCATTTGTGAATAAAGTTCTTCTTCCCTTCCAACACATATGTCTTTCTTTCTGTTGCTTTATTGCACCTCCAGAATACATTGAATAAATGGTCAAACATCACTTTGCCATTAATACACATAGGAAACCATTTAGTGTTTACTTCATCAAGTATTAGGTTAGCTGTATCTTTCAGAAAATTTGTTCATTTCACTTAATTGCTCAATATTGCCATAGAGCTGTTTGTAAAACTCAAATATTCTCTTCCTATTAACATAATATCTAAAATATCTGTAGTGATTTCTCTCCTTCGTTACTGATATTGGTAATTGTACTTTATCACTTTTTTAAATCAGTGTACCTAAAAGTTTATCAATTTTATTCATATTTTCAACATAAATGTTGTTTTCATCTTTTCCTAATGTTTATGTATTTTCATTTATTTTTAGCTTTATTGTTTCCTTATTCCTACGTATTTTTGATCACTTCCCAATTTTTATCTAGTTCCTCAAGGCAAAAGCTAAGATCAATATTGTAGGTTTTTCTTAATATAAGACTATAAGAATTTAAAGCTATAAATTTTCTATTAAGCGTTACTTTTGTGGTATCCTAATATTCACTATTTTGTGTTTTCATTATAATTTATTTAAATATATTTTCAGATTTACCTGGTATAGTGAGTTGAATGAAAACCCCAGAGATATGACCATGTCCTAATTTCTGGATCCTGTGAGTATTACCTTATATGGCAAATAGGTAAAAATTACCTTAATGGCAAAAAAAAAAAAATGTGATTAAGGATCTTGAGAGGAGGAGATTTTCTGGACTGCACAGGTCAGTCTCCTGCAAGTATAGGTTGTCCTTATAAAAGAAAGGTTGAGGGAGTTTTGACACACAAACACACAAAAAGATGTGGCCGCAAGCCAAGAATACCAACAGCCACTAGGAAGTGGAAGACACAGGAATATTTTCTTCCCTAGAACTTTGAGGGTCTACCCCTGCCAACATTTTAATTTCAGCTCAATACAGATTTTAGATATATCTGGTTTCTAGAACTATGAGAGAATAAATTTACCTTATTTTAAGGCATCCAGTTTGTGGTAATTTGTTACAGACCCCCCAAGAATATAATACATCTGGTGATTTTGATATTTGACCCATGGATTATTTAAAAATGTGTTGCTTCATCTCCAAATATTTGAAAATTCTTCAAATTTCTCTATGCTTTTTATTTTTTCTTTATAACACCCAGGGCAAACTAAATAAAAATAAATTATATTTAAAAATACAATTAAAAAAATATATATATAACACCTAGTGCACATCACAAGTTCCTTCCTTAATACTAGTCATTTAAATCCACCCCCACCCATCTCTGCTCCAGCAACCCTCAGTTTGTATTCCCACCAACAGTGTAAGAAGGTTTTCTTTTCTCCACATCCTCGCTCACATCTGTTGTTTTCTGTATTGTTGAGACATTCTGACAGGTGTGAAATCATATCTTATTGTGGTTTCAATTTGTACTTCCCTGATGAAGAGTGAAGTTGAGTATCTTTTCATGTGTCCATTAACCACATGTATGTCTTCTTTGGAAATGTCTATTCATGTCTTCCACTCATCTCTTAACTGGATTATTTGGTTTTGGGAGACTGAATTTGAAAAGTCCTTTACCGATTTTAGGATACTAACCCTTTATCAGATAAGTCATATTCAAATATCTTCTCCAATTCCAAAGGTTGCCTTTTAGTTTTTTTATTGTTTCCTTCACAGGAAGGAAGCTTTTTATTTTCATGAAGTCCCAACAGTTTATTTTATTGTTTCCCTTGCTTCTAGACATGTACCTAGTAAGAAAATGCTACAACTGATATCAAAGAAGTTACTACTTATGGCCCTAGAATTTTGAGGGTTTCCTGCCTCACATTTATCTCTTTCATCCCCTCTGAACTTATTTTTGTGTATGGCATTAGAAAGTGATCCAGTTTCATTCTTTTGTGTGTTGCTGTCCGGTTTTCCCAACACCATTTATTGAAGAGACTGTCTTTTTTCCCTTGGATATTATTTCCTGCTTTGTCAAGATGAGTTGACTATATAGTTGTGGGTACATTTCTGGGTTTTCTATACTGTTCCATTGATCTCTGTGTCTGCTTTTGTGCCAGTACCATAATGTCTTGATTATTACAACTTTATAATATAACGAATTCCGGAAGTGTGATGCCTCTAGCTTTGCCTTTTCCTTTTCAAGATTACTTTGTTCTAGCGCTGTGAAAAATGCTGGTGTTATTTTCATATGGGTTGCATGAAATGTGTGGATTGCTTTAGGTAGCATAGACATTTTAACAATATTTGTTCATCCCATCTATGAGCATGGAATGTTTTTCCATTTCTTAGTGTCATCTGTAATTTCTTTTATAAGTGTTCTATAGTTTTCAGAGTACAGACCTTCTAACTCTTTGGCTAGGTTCGTTCCTAGGTATCTTATGGCTTTTGGTGCAATTGTAAATGGGATCAGTTCCTTGATTTATCTTTTTGCTGCTTCATTATTAGTGTATAGAAATGTAACAGAATTCTGTATGTTGATTCTGTATGCTGCTACTTCACTGAATTCTTGTGGCAGTCTAGCAGTTTTTTGGTCATGTCTATCAGATTTTGTACAGAAAGTATCATATGGTAAGCAAATAGTGAATCTTTGATTTCTTACTTGCTGATTTGGATGCCTTTTATTTCTTTTTGTTGTCTGATTGCTGAGGCAAGGTCTTCTAGTACTATGTTAAGTAACTGGTGAGACTGGACATCCCTGTGTTGTCCTTGAACATAGAGGAAAAGTTTTCAGGTTTTCCTCAGTGAGGATGATATTCGCTGTGTGTCTTTCATATATAGCCTTTATGATGTTAAGGTATGTTCCTTGTATCCCTATTTGTTGAGGGTTTTTATCAAAAATGGATGTTTTACTTTGTCAAATGCCTTTTCTCAATCACTGAAAGGATCATATGGTTCTTATCTTTTCTTTTATTAATGTGGTGTATCATGTTGATTGATTTGCAAATAATGAACCACCCTTGCAATCCATGAATAAACCTCACTTGATCATGGTGAATGATTCTTTTAATGTGCTGTTGGATTCAATTTCCTAGTTATTTTGTTGAGAATTTTTACATCCATGCTCATCAGGGATATTGGTCTGTTAGTCTCTTTTTTAATGGAGTCTTTGTTTTGGAAACAAGGCTATGCTGGTCTCACAGAATGAGGTTGGTAGTTTTCCTTCCATTTCTATTTTCTGGAACAGTTTGATAAAAATTGATGTTAATTTGTCTTTAATTTTTGGTAGAATTCCTCTCTGAAGCCATCTGGCCCTAGACTTTTATTTGTTGGGAGATTTTGTTTACTGATTCAATATATTTTGCTGGTTATAGTCTGTTCAAGTTTTTCATTTCTTCCTGTTTCAGTTTTGGTAGTGTATATGTTTCTAGGAATTTATCCATTTCTTCCAGATTGCTCAATTTGTTGGCATGTAACTTTTCATAATATTATCTTATAATTGTTTGTATTTCTGTGGTGTTGGTTGTATGCTCTCCTCTCTCATTTGTGATTTTATTTATTTGGATCTTTTTTCTTTTTGATAAGTCTGGCTAGGGGTTTATCATTTTTATTAATTAGTTCAAAGAACGAGCTCCTGGTTTTATTGATCGGTTCTACTGGGATTTCTGTTGCTGTTGTTATTGTCATTGTTTCTACATCATTTGTTTCTACTCTAATCTTTATTATTTCCTTTCTTCTACTGGCTTCAGGCTTCATTTATTCATCTTGTTCTAGATCATTTGAAATTTCTATTTGAAATTTTTCTTGCTTCTTGATGTAGGCCTGGATTGCTATATATACTTCCCTCTCAAGACTACTTTTGCTGCAACCCAAAGGTTTTGGATGGTCATGTTTTCATTTTCATTTGTTTCCACGTATTTTTTAAATTTCTTCTTTAATTATCTGGTCAACTCATTCATTCATTAGTAGAATGTTCTTTAATATCTATGCATTTGTGGTCTTTTCAATTTTTTTTTGTGGTTGACTTCAAGTTTCATAATATTGTGGTCAGAAAATATGCATGGTATGATCTCAATTTTTTGTACTTGTTGAGGCCTGATTTGTGACCTAGTATGTGATCTATTCTGGAGAAAGTCCCATGTGCACTGAAAAAGAATGTTCATTATGCTGATTTAGGATGAAATGTTCTGAATATATCTGTTAACTCCACCTGGTCGAGTGTGTCACTCAAAGCCAATGTTCCCTTATTGATTTTCTGCTTAGATGACCTGTCCATCAATGTAAGTGGAGTGTTAAAGTCCCCTACTATTATTATCAATGATTTCCTTTACGATTGTTATATATTGTTTTCTATTTTTGAGTGTTTCTCGTAGGGGGCATAAATATTTACAATTGCTAGATGTTCTTGTTTGATAAACACCTTTATTATGATATAGTGTCATTTTTCATCTCTTGTCACAGCCTTTGGTTTAAAATATAGTTTCTCTGATACAAATATTGCTATTCCTGGTTTCTCCTGATGTCCATTTGCATGATAAATAGTTCTCCATCCCTCACTTTAAATTTGTAGTGTCTTTAAGTCTAAAAGGAATATCCTTTGGCAGCATATAGATAGGTTTTTTTAATACATTCTGACACCCTATGTCTTTTGATTATAGCATTTAGTTCATTTATATTTATAGTGATTACAGACAGGAGTTTAGTGTCATTTTATTACTAGTTTTGTTGTTTCTAGAGATATTTTCTGTTCTTTTCTAGTCTTTGTCAATTTGGTCTTTCTTTTCCACTTGAAGAGTCCCCTTTAATAGTTCTTGCAGTGCTGGGTTAGTGGTCACAAACTCCTTTAGTTTTTGTTTGTCTGGGAAAATCTTTACCTTTTCTTCTATTCTGAATAATAGCCTTGCTGGATAGAGTATTCTTGGCTGCATACTTTTCCCATTAAGCACATTGATAGTATCATGTGGCAGGCTCTTCTGGCCCGCCAAATTTCTGTGGAGACATGTGCTGCTAACTTTGTCTTTCCTTGCCGGTTAGGTACTTCTTTGTCTTGCTGCTTTTAGGATTTTTTCTTTATCTCTATATTTATAAATTTTTTTTCTTTGTTAATAATGGCTTTTCTTTTTTTTCCTTAAATAGTTTATTGTCAAGTTGGTTTCCATGTAACACGCAATGCTCATCCCAAAAAGTGCCCTCCTCCATGCCCTTCACCTCCTTTCCCTTCTCCCAACCCCCATCAGCCCTCAGTTTGTTCTCAGCATTCAAGAGCCTCTCATGGTTTGCCTCCCTCCTTCTCCCCAATTATTTTTCCCCTTCTTCTCCCCAATGGCCCTCCATTAGCTTCCTCCTAATCCACCTATATGTGCGTGCAAACATATGGTATCTGTCTTCCTCTGCCTGACTTATTTCGTTCAGCATAACACTCTCCTTCCATGTTATTACAAATGGCCAGGTTTCATTCTTTCTTATTGCCATGTAGTATTTCATTGTATAAATATACCACATCTTCTTGATCCATTCTCCAGTTGAACTTAGGTTCTTTCCATGTTTTGCCTATTGTTGAGAGTGCTGCTACAAACATTGGGGTACATGTGCCCCTATGTATCAGCATTTCTGTATACCTTGGGTAAATTCCTAGCAGTGCTACTGCTGGATCATAGGGGAGTTCTATTGTTAATTTTTTTAGGAACCTCCATACTGTTCATCATCACAGACTTTAGCCTCTACTACAAAGCTGTAATCATCAAGCCAGTATGGTACTGGCACAAAAACAGACACATAGACCAATGGAATAGAATAGAGAACTCAGAATTGGACCCACAAATGAATGGTCAACTAATCTTTGAAAAAGCAAGAAAGAGTATCCAATGGAAAAAAGACAGCCTCTTTAACAGATGGTGCTGTGAGAACTGGACAGCAACATGCAGAAGAATGAAACTAGATCATTTGCTCACACCATACACATAAATAAACTCAAAATGGATAAAGGACCTGAATGTGAGACAGGAAACTATCAAAACCCTAGAAGAGAAAGCAGGAAAAAACCTCCTTGACCTCAACCTCAGCAATTTCTTACTTGACACATCCCCAAAGGCAAGAGAATCAAGAACAAAAATGAACTACTGGGACCTCATCAAGATAGAAAGCTTCTGCCCGGCAAAGGAAACAATCCATAAAACTAAGAGGCAACTGACAGAATGGGAAAAGATAGTTGCAAATGACATATCAGATAAAGGGCTAGTATCCAAAATCGATAAGGAACTCACCAAACTCAACACCCAAAAAACAAATAATCCAGTGAAGAAATGGGCAGAAGACATGAACAGACACTTCTCCAAAGAGGACATCCAGATGGCCAACAGACACATGAAACGGTGCTCAGTGTCCCTCCTCATCAGGGAAATACAAATCAAAACCACACTGAGATACTATCTCACGCCAGTCAGAGTGGCTAAAATGAACAAATCAGGAGACTCTAGATGCTGGCGAGGATGTGGAGAAATGGGCACCCTCCTACACTGTTGGTGGGAATGTAAGCTGGTGCAGCCCCTCTGGAAAACAGTGTGGTGGTTCCTCAAAAAATTAACAACTATGATGGGTCTTGGTTTTGACCTTCTTTTGTTGACTTTGATGGGAGTTCTCTGTGTCTCCTAGATTTTGATATCTGTTTCCTTCCCCAGATTAGGGGATTTTTCAGCTATAATTTCCTCAAATAAACTGTTACCCCCTTTTACTTCTCTTCATCTTCTAGAACTCATCTGATATGAATGTTATTATGCTTTATGGAGTCACTGAGTTCTCCACATCTATGTTCATGATCTAATATTGTTTTCTCTCTTCTTTTCAGCTTCATTATTTTCCATAATTCTTTCTTCTATATCAATTATTCATTCCTCTGCTTCTTCCATCCTTGTGGTCATTACATCCTATTGGTTTCAGATCTCAGTTATTGCATTTTTCATTTCAGCCTCACTAGATTTTAGGTCTTTTATCTCTGCAGAAAAGGACTCCCTGTTGTCATCTACACTTTTCTCTAGCTCATCTAGTATCATCATGATTGTTGTTTTAAATTCTGGATCAGGCATATTCCTTATATCTGTTTTAATTAGATCTCTGGCTGTGGCTTTTTTCTTGTTCTTTCTTTGGGGATGAATTCCTCTGTTTTGGCTTTTCATTTCTATGCTATGAATTCCTCTCTATGCTTTTCATTTCTAAATTAATTCTATTACATATAAACAATATGTTTGTATGATTTCAATCATTTAAAATTTATTGAGACTTGCTTTAAGGCCCAGCATATAGACCATCTTGGTGAATATTCCATGTGTACCTCAAAAAAACGTGTATTAGATGTAAGATTCTATAAATGTCAATCAAGTCAAATTGGTTGATACTGTTATTTAAATCTTCTACATTTTATTGGTTGTTTTGTATATTTATTCTATCAATTACTGAGAAGTGTGTTTAAATCTCCAAGTATGATTATCTATTTTTTCTCCCATTTTTATTAGTTTTTGCTTCATTGATTTTGAAGCTTTTATTAGATGCATACACACTTAGAATTTGTATATCCTCTTTATCTATGGCAATATTCTTTGTGCTGAAGTGTACTTTTTTCTGTTATTAATACAGCTACTCTGGCTTTCTTATGATCAATATTTGCTTGGTATTAATCATAAGATAAATCAGCTTTCCTATGATTAATATTTGCTTTCTCATCCTTTAATTTTTTATATTTTTCTATTTAAAATAGTAATCTGATAGATAGCATATAATTTTTATTTTTTATCTAGTCTGATAATCTCTGTCTTTTAATTGAACTCCTTAAAGCATTTAATGATATTTAATTGATATAGGTGAATTGATTAATTCATTTCAGAATTTTGCCAGAGAGAAAGTTAACTGTAGATTACAGAATTTGTCTTTAAGATTTTACAAATTTGCTTATATCTGGTATTATACTTTCCAACTCTCCAAAGGTGATCATATCTAGAAGTTACGAATTTCAATGGAGAAAGCATAGCCTTTGGACTAAAATTCCTCAGGTATGGATTCCGGATGCTTTGATAGACAGCTGTATGAGTTGAAAAATTTGTTTAATTTCAGTTAACATATCTGTAAGTGAAGAGCATAGTGTCTTCTTGGGTATAGTGAATAAAAAAATGAGAGTAAATAAAAAGGTATGAGTCAGTGCCTACTATTCAGAGTAGTAGTAGCTACTTCTCAGGATCACTATAAGCATCTAGTGAAAATATATGTTGACAATTCTTTGAAAAACACACATTATATAAATGTGCACAGTGCTTTTTTTCCCCAAAAAAGTACTAACCATAGTTATTACTTTGGTACCCATACTATCATTCTGGAATAGAACTTGCCAAACTCTATGGGCTTTGGTTCTAAATTTACCAAAATAGCCTCTTAGTAACAATTCAGTTGCTGATTTCCATTTCCTTCTTCCAATTTGAAGAATTTTCCTCTTAGCAGAAAAAAATATATAAGCAAATAAATGTTCATCAATTCTTCCTTCTCTGTGTCACCTCCTAAAATTATGCCATATTCTTTCAAGTAATAATACTTTCTATTTAGTATGATGTGACTTTTTTTTAAAATGTTTTATTTCTAGGAGAGAGAGACAGCGTGAGCAGGGGAGGGTCAGAGAGAGAGGGAGTCACAGACTGAAACAGGCTCCAGGCTCTGAGCTGGCAGTCAGCACAGAGCCCGACGCGGGGCTGGAACACACGAACCGTGAGATCACGACCTAAGCGAAAGTCGGACGCTTAACCGACTAAGCCACCCAGGCGCCCCTGATGTAACTTTTTATATCTCTTATAAAAGTTTATGATTATAAAAGAAAAGATTGGACATGTTATTGGACATACAGACAAAAGCTGAAAAAAACTGGAACAGATTTTCACAAACAGCAGAAAATATTTAATTAAGATATCCTAAAAATCAATAATGAACACTAGAAGTCAATTATTTATTTTATGATGGAAATATTTCAATGTAGTTATATCTGAGTATCTGCTGAATTTTTTTTATGGGTCATAAACATTAGTCCCTTCACCAACCACTACACAAAAACTAAATAATATTCACTCTATGCCACAAAAAGACAATTACACACACACACACACACACACACACACACACGCACATATGTACTTATGTATTCCCATCTTTATTAATTGACCAGCAAGTACTTTCTGACCCTGAACTTAGACTAACCATAATACAGAAGCTGTCATTAAGTGTTCAGTTCACACACATACACTCCAAACTGGTCCAACAACTTCTATTATGCCAGTTACCAGCATGCCAGCCCCTTTGCCCTTCACTGCCTGGAGAATGTCCATCAGAAACAGGGAAGCAGAGCAAGCTGCCACAATGCACCATTGATGTGTGAGCAAGGCTGCCCAAGCAGCTGCAACAACAGGGCAACTCTTCAAAGTGTCAGCATTGAAACTTAGAATTCTCCCTCCCATACAACCATCAATGAAAACCTTTATAAGCTACAATCAATTACAAAATAAATCTTTGAGACAAATCATGTTCTTTCTTCATTTCTTCTCTCCCCCTTCTCCTCTCAACACCAAATGTCCTTGGTTTGAAAAAAAAAATATTCAAGGAGAAATTCCCTTTTTCTACCTCGGTCTCTGTTTCTGCCGCTCTTATGTTCTAAAAATTCTTTCAAGGAGGTTTAAGAATGTCTGCTATATTCTTTTGTTTAGAAGATATGCTCTGGGGTTTTTGTTTGTTTGTTTGTTTATTGTTGGGTTGTTGGAGTTTTTTATTTAAAAACTTCAAAGGCACTTGATATTTTGAGTACACTTGTATTGGGTTTTTTGGGAAAGCATTTTTTGATTATTGAAAGATAATCTAATTCTGAACTGCATGCACTGAATCACATAACCTCCATATTTTTGTAAAGCACAGCAAAAGTGGTTGTACATTAGCTATAGATGAATAGGTAATGAGTCAGTGAACAGTTAAAAGCATTCCATGAGAATGCATGAACTACCCATGTGAAGTTGAAAGGAAAAAAAATCTTAAGTATTTAAACTACTTGGAATGAGTGGAGGCTATTCTTTGCTTAACAAATAAATTATGTTTAATTTGTCTTATAAGACTATATCTACCAAATCAAATGGAAGTCTGTTCATGGTTTTTCCATTTCTCCTGAGCCCTCTGTCTTTTATTTGGAACACATACTTAAAGTCTCACAATTGTGGCAACAACTTTAAGATTTCTTACCATAGTTCTCACCATGAACACAATACATGTACATTATAGGGATAAGAAGAGACCTCTCCAAACAATAGTTATTCTCAAGAAACAGAATGCCCAAATGTTAGCAACGCCAGGGTTTAAATGATTTAGTTCTTTTAGATAACGAAAATATGTACTTCATTAAGAGTTACTCTTTTATATGAAAAAAAATACCAAAATACTTCTAGTCCCAGTCTTCTAAATTTTAAAATTATAATTTCTTATTGTTTCCAAAGTAGTACATTTATATAGTTTACTAGTACCACAAGGTTTAAAAACAAAAACGGCACCCTATATCCTACCCTTTGAGATACCCTGTCAAAATTATTTCTAGTGTTTTTCTCTTTATCTCTAAATAATATACAGAAACTTTATTACGACCAACCCCTCAGAAATACAAGCAATTATCAGGGAATACTATGAAAAATTATATGCCAACAAATTGGACAACTTAGAAGAAATGGACAAATTCCTAAACACACACTCACTACCAAAATTCACACGGGAAGAAATAGAAAACCTGAACAGACCCATAACGAGTGAAGAAATTGAATCAGTGATCAAAAATCTCCCAACAAATAAGAGCCCTGGACCTGATGGCTTCCCTGGGGAATTCTACCAGACATTTAAAACAGAATTAATCCCAATTCTTCTCAAGCTATTCCAAAAAATAGAAAGTGAAGGAAAACTCCCGGACTCATTTTATGAAGCCAGCATCACACTGATTCCCAAGCCAGACAGAGATCCAGCAAAAAAAAGAGAACTACAGGCCAATATCCTTGATGAATACGGATGCAAAAATTCTCAACAAGATCCTTGCAAATCGAATCCAGCAGCATATAAAAAGAATCATCCACACAGATCAAGTGGGATTCATTCCTGGGTTACAGGGCTGGTTCAACATTCGCAAATCAATCAATGTGATACATCATATTAATAAAAGAAAACATAAAAACCATATGATCCTGTCAATAAATGCAGAAAAAGCATTTGACAAAAGACAGCAGCCCTTCTTAATAAAGACTCTCGAGAAAGTTGGGATAGAAGGAACCTACTTAAACATCATCAAAGCCATCTATGAGAAGCCTTCAGCTAACATCATCCTCAACGGGGAAAAACTCAGAGCTTTCCCCCTGAGATCAGGAACACGACAGGGATGCCCACTCTCACCACTGCTGTTTAACATAGTGCTGGAAGTCCTAGCATCAGCCATCAGACAACAAAAGGAAATCAAAGGCATCAGAATTGGCAAAGAGGAAGTCAAACTTTCACTCTTCGCAGATGACATGATACTCTACATAGAAAACCGACAGACTCCACCAGAAGCCTACTAGAACTGATCCAAGAATTCAGCCAAGTTGCAGGGTACAAAATCAACGTACAGAAATCGGTTGCATTTTTATACACCAACAATGAAGCAACAGAAAGAGAAATCAAGAAACTGATCCCATTCACAATTGCACAAAAAACCATAAAATACCTCGGAATAAACCTAACCAAGGATACAAGAGATCTGTATGATGAAAACTATAGAAAACTTATGAAGGAAATTGAAGAAGACACAAAGAAGTGGAAAAACATTCCATGCTCATGGATAGGAAGAATAAATATAGTTAAGATGTCATTACTACCTAAGGCACTCTACACATTCAATGCAATTCCAATCAAAATTGCACCAGCATACTTCTCAAAACTAGAACAAACTATCCAAAAATTTGTATGGAACCACAAAAGACCCCGAATAGCCAAAGTAATCCTGAAAAATAAAACCAAAACGGGAGGGATCACCATCCCAGACTTTAGCCTCTACTACAAAGCTGTCATCATCAAGACAGTATGGTATTGGCACAAAAACAGACACATAGACCAATGGAACAGAATTGAGAACTCAGAAGTGGACCCAAAAGTATACAGCCAACTAATCTTTGACAAAGCAGGAAAGAATATCCAATGGAAAAAAGACAGCCTTTTTAACAGATGGTGTTGGGAGAACTGGACAGCAACATGCAGAAGAATGAAACTAGATCATTTTCTCACACCATGCACAAAAATAAACTCAAAATGGATAAAGGACCTGAACGTGAGACAGGAAGCCATCAAAACCCTAGAAGAGAAAGCAGGAAACAACCTCCTTGACCTCCACCGCAGCAACTTCTTACTTGACACATCCCCAAAAGCAAAGGAATTAAGAGCAAAAATAAACTGTTGGGACCTCCTCAAGATTAAAAGCTTCTGCACAGCCAAGGAAACAACCCAGAAAATTAATAGGCAACCAACGGAATGGGAAAAGATAGTTGCAAATGACATATCAGATAAGGGTTGATATCCAGAATCTACAAGGAACTCACCAAACTACACGCCCGAAAAACAAACAACCCAGTGAAGAAATGGGCAGAAGATATGAACAGACACTTCTCCAAGAGGACATCCAGATGGCCAACAGACACATGAAACGATGCTCAGCATCCCTCCTCATCAGGGAAATACAAATTAAAACCACACTGAGATACCACCTCACGCCAGTCAGAGTGGCTAAAATGAGCCAATCAGAGAACTCCAGATGCTGGCGAGGATGTGGAGAAACGGGCACCCTCCTACACTGTTGGTGGGAATGTAAACTGGTACAGCCCCTCTGGAAAACAGTGTGGAGGTTCCTCAGAAACTAACAATAGAACTCCCCTATGACCCAGCAATAGCACTGCTAGGAATTTACCCAAGGGATACAGAAATGCTGATGCATAGGAGCACATGTACCCCAATGTTCATAGCAGCACTCTCCACAATAGCTAAAACATGGAAAGAGCCGAAGTGTCCATCAACAGATGAATGGATCAAGAAGATGTGGTTTATCTATACCTTGGAATACTACATGGCAATGAGAAACAATGAAATCTGGCCATGTGTAGCAACATGGATGGACCTTGAGGGTGTTATCCTGAGCAAAATAAGTCAGGCAGAGAAGGACAAATACCATATGTTTGCACGTATAGGAGGATTAGGAGGAACTTGATGGAGGAACAAGGGGGGGAAGAAGGGCGGAAATGGTGGGGAAAGGGAGAGAGGCAAACCATGAGAGACTCTTGAATGCTGACAAAACTGAGGACTGATGGATGTGGGGGGGAGGAGGGATGGTCATGGAGGAGGACACTTGTGGGGATGAGCACTGGGTGTTATGTGGAAACTAATTTGACAATAAACTATTTGTAAAAAAAAATATATATATATATACAGAAACTTATCTTCTTATTTTTTATTTGTATGTTGTAGATAATCTATTACTCTCCTATCATGAAAGATAAACACTTAGCCCTCTTATACCACCCACTTTTCTTCATTTCATCCTCCCAATATTCAGCGAGCTAGTATATTTTTAATACATTTCCTTCTTTGAGTAAGAATGTTTCCTTCTTATAATTAATATTGCCACTTTGACCCCATTCCAAGCATCTACAACAGAAATGTAAAACCTGTCTGAATATATTTCACACTCTTAAAGTTAAGCATCCTGCCCATTCTAATTCTTCCTTCCGAACATATCCATTTCTAGAGTTTCTTACCTTTCTGCCGAACTAAGGACTAGTTACTCTTAAGACTAATGCATAGCAGTTGTCTATAAAATTCTCTTGGCCTTTCTCACCTCATTATCATCACCTATTTCCTGAATCCTCTTTCACCCTAATTTCTCCTTATTTGGATATACCACATACTCCAAAAGATTCCTGAGAAAGCAACTATGAAAAGTAAAGTTTGAGGATCATTTGTCTAAAATGTCTAAAAATGTCTTTTTCCTCCTTTCACACCTGATTATAATAGTTTGGCTAGGTATAGAATTACAAGTTAATAGTGATTTTTCCCTCAGAATTTTAAAGCCCTATATGCCAGCTTTGAACATAGTCATTCTTAAACCAAAGTATAAGGTTTATATCTTCTATCTAGAAGTTTCCATTATCCATCTATTGTTGGCAGTCTAAAATTTTCCAGTTATGTATCTTGGTATAGATCTGCTTTATATTTTCATGAGCACCCAGCATACTCTTTCAAGCTAGAAACTCATGTACTTTAGTTCTGAACATTTCTATAATATAATTTTATGATCACTCCTCCCTTATCATTTTCTTTGCCCTGTTTTCTGGAACTATTAATCAGATTTGGGACTTGTTATATTATTTGTCTGCATTTATCTGACATTTTCCATTTTCTCTCCATTTATCTGATGTTTTGCTCTCTTTTCAGGATAATTTCAATCCTTCCATTAAAATTATGTCATCAGCTATTTTAAGAGTGCTTATTCTGATTATTCTTTTTTTTTATCATCCTGTCATGTTTCATGGAAGTACTATCTTTCTTGTCTGAGTACATTAATTATAATTTATTTTTACTTCAATTATTGTCTTCCAATTCTTGAGCCAGTTCTGGAGCAGGAACTGACTTGTTTTCTCCTTGGCATAACACTCCAGGCACCTGTATTTAGATTTCTAGGTCCTACAAATTCCTCCATACACTTTACATTTTTCAAAAACTGTACCTCTTTCATAAGTTGCTTCCTCTTCCTTATGCTGGTGGATTCATTTTTTTTTTTTTTAGTTTTTTACTTTTTAGTCTATTATTTATACTTTTAGTTCCTTACCAGAAGGGAACAAGGAAAAACGTGTTCAATCACCAGGTTCAACTGGAAGTCGGTTGTTAAAGTGTCCAAATATGGTAATCCTACAGGTATAGTCATGCTGTTTATTGGGTCATAAAATCATAGGATTTTTACTGTTAAGAAGCTTTTCAGAGATCAGCTGATTCACCCCTTTTATTTTAGAGGTAAGAAAACAGAAACTCAAAAAGGTTAAGTGTCTTATACAAGGTTATTTAACTAGCAATCCATAAGGCTAATACTTGAACTTGCCTTCATTTCCATACCGCCTCTTCACACAAAGAACTCCTTAAAGCAACTGCTCTCCTAGGACTCCCAGACACATCGTAATGTTAAAACTTTTGAATATGCCAGTCTAGCTTTTGGTTAACAAAATGGAGGAAAGCTGCCAATGATTCCAAGAAAGTAAATACCAGATTCAAAACTTTCTATTTTCCCTTAAAATCTCCTACTCCGTACTCTCCCATGAAATTCATTTGCCTTAGCCTGCTTCAACATGGCAAACTTAACATAATTTATACTCTTTTAGGTCACAGGATCACATCACCATTTCTCAAAGCAAAGTAAAATTATGTTTGAAACTCAACTGAATTATATTCTTCCTTATCTCCCACCCTCACTCTCTCCCTGACCTCAGAATGGCCAGTAAACCTGTTCTAAAATAATTATTTCTTCCTTTCTACCCAGGTCCTCAAGCAAAAATCTTGAGAGTCATCTTTAACATCTTTTGTTCCTTAATAGCATCCAACTCCCACCTAGGAAGTCCCAAAATTCCACCTTCTAAAAATCATTTCCACCTTCTAAAAAACCTCCGGAACCCATCCTTATTAATGCTCCTCACAACATCACCACTACTGTTTCAGTTGAGGCCCTCACTGTATTTTATCCTGGTTAACATTAATTGTCTTGTCTCACAGACTCCAGTCCTTTCTCTTTACCTGAAATGTCTTTTCTCAACAGAACTAAGCAGTCACTTCCTCACTTGAAACCCTCCAGGGGATCCCACCTCATTTCTAGCTCCTTAGTATGGCATATATAAAAAAAGGTTACTTCATGGTAGGCACCTGCATATCTCTCCATCTTCATCTCCTGTGGCTCTTAACCTTGCATTTTATCAAACTAGAAACCAGGTGGAAACCAAAAGGCTTCTACCTTGGTCACTAACAAGTGGCAATTGTCCTTTCCCATCTCTTCTCCCAAATAAAGAAGTAATCAGATGAAAGGAAAGGGTGATACAACTAAAAATCAGTATTAAATCTATAAAAGTATTTGATAAAGTTCTGATTACCATACTTTATATATATATTTAAAACATTTTACATTATCTTTAGGGATTATAATCTGTTTAAAGGTAATGACATTACATTACATTCAGTATACAGAATACTAAAGATGCAAATTACGTATTTGATCATAAAAACAATAATTAGACCATTAGGATGTAAAATAGTTAAGAGACCAACATATTATTATAGTAGAGACGAAATCTAACAATGTTTTATATAAAAGCCACTAAACTACAAATTGTAGTAGGCAGGGGCCATGTCTTTTTTTTCCATTTTTTTTCCATGTTTATTTATTTTTGAGAGACAGAGATAGAACATGAACAGGAGAGTGACACAAAGAAAGGAAGACACAGAACCTGAAACAGATTCCAGACTTTGAGCTGTAAGTACAGGCCATGATGCAGGGCTTGAACTCATGAACCATGAGATCATAACCTGAGCCAAAGTCAGACATTTAACCAATTGAGCCACCAGAGTGCCCCTGGCAGGGACCATGTCTTAATCATCCTTGCTTTCCCTACTATGCCACATACAATCCCTAACATAATAGGTGCCCACTGAAACAGTGAATGAATGAATGAACGATTAAATAAAATTATAGATAATATCAGGCCAAAAAGTTTAGGTGGCAATAGCTTATCTGTTGTTTGATAAACCACATAATCCAATGGAATTTAATAGCTGAACAACTAAGTCAAATGTCATGAATACATATTTTTAAGTGTGTGTATATACATCCAGCAGATCTTTATACGAAAAATCAATCTGATCTTCACTTGAACATCTGTTAAATCATTCAACAGATAAAGCAAAAAATTTCAACATAACAAAAAATATACTATTTGAAAAGCAAGTAAATTATGCTCCCATTGTTAGTGTTCTTATTTTAGATTGTTCTCTCTACATCTCTCCAAATCAGAGAAACGAAAACTTAGCTAGAACTTTGATCAAATTACTGTCTTTCATATTTCATATTATTTGCAATGATATCCAAACTTCCTTCTAAACAAAATAGAAATAGCATCATTGTATATGAACATAAGCTTCATTTTACATTTCTTCTACCCTATCAATCTAATGTTTCAAGATATTCTGAACATTATTATGCACTAAAGCCAACTTCTTGCTTACCTCAATTTTAGTGTCATAGCAAATCACTATTAATTACTATTAACCTATCACCTGGGATCAGCAAAGCATCCCAAGCCAGTTACAGAAATACCTTAATCTACAATCTAATGTTTAAAATATCAAGGGGCTGGTCCCCAAGGGAAATGAGTCAAGAACACAGCATTCTGAAGATATCCAAATTGAGACTGACTCTCTTCTCTGCCTAGAAAGGTGCTTGGCAAGAGGTTCTGAATATCATGTTGACTGACTGGAATTTCATATGAAGAAAGACATTCTCTTGAATTCTATCTCCTTAAAAATATCTTGCATAACCAGATCGTGTAGTGAGTAGGTCCTCACTGTATAGAAACCTGAATCCCTAGCTTATTTTTCTTCAGTATAAACACTGCTATTTTCTAGGATACTGACTAGTTTTTATAAGTTTTACTGTTGTCTTCATGGTATAGCTTAAAAAAAAAAAGTGGGCTAAATTTAAATCAAGAAACTAAGGAATAAAAGTATAGATTAAAAAGAAGGATACAAGTTAACAAATGATGATCTACAGAAGAGCAAAAAATATACATGGATACACACCTGAGGGCAGCTGAAATTAGGAGGACAAATAATGATTGAAATGAAATCACAGGAAAGACAGACTACAGGAGAATTTTGAATAATATTCATGGGTAGGAAAATGTTGTATGAGCTGAGGTAATCCCAATCTTATGATGAGCCATGAAGTAGAAAAACAGGATTTCTTTTAATCAAAAATATTATGATAGGTATGGATGAACTACAATATGAAAAGCAAATAGACCTAATTCCATAATAGCCATAGAAAGTGACCAATGGTGATATTTGTACTATTTAAAAACACAAAAGGGTACTTAACAACTTTAGATTATGTCATTTAATTTTTTTTAACTTAGGAAAATGTCTTTTATTTTGTTTCCTAATTGCTTTATTTTTAAAGACTATGGAAGTACCACATAAATCATTTATGGAAGGCAAATAATATCACTTACTTGAATGATAATAATAATAAATGGTTGATAAAATATTCACTCTAATTCCACTGCAATGGAATCAATCACTAACATCCAACCAAGGGGGAAACTATCAGCAGTGCTAGTGGCCTCTCTGACCCTGAAGCACAAGATTCATTTCTAAATAAGGAGCACATTCTAAGGAAAACAGAATGTAAAATGATATGAAAATATGTGTGCCAGCTTTCAGAAAGAAAGCAGGTAAGTGGTTAATTCTCCTCTGAAAAGTAAGTTCTAAATGTGGATTCAATAATGAAAACCTATAACCTACCTATTAGCAGATGCATTTAGGAATTGATGCCACAAAGCAGGATGCTACTGTTCTAGGCAGGAGTTGACTACCACACAACTGATCGAGTTTATCCAACAGGGTATTTTTGTCACTTTTTTACCCTTTTCCTTTGCTTGCTGTTTACAGTTGTGAGACGGCAGCGATCGTGTAGCTTAGTGTTCATTTAAGTGAGATGTCCCTGGGCTAGATCTAGGCTCCATGTGGGCAGGTACTGTGCACACATTCCATACCACTAGAGAAAACATGTTAAACTCTCCATAGTCTCCAGCTGAGACTACACCTCACCCTTTCGCTTACATCTTACATACAGTTGCAGCTCTTAGCATCTCCTGAGAACAGGTATAGTAAAACTTCTTATAAATCCTGGAAAAAAGGGTACAATGGAAGTTGGAAATAAATAGTTTTGCTGCTACTCAGAATAGAACTATTATGTTTTGCTACTAAAATATTCCAATCCCTGACAGCAGTGATCCTGAGATTGTTTTTAACATAAGTATACATGAGCCTTATGGCAAATACTCTCAGATGATGATGATGATGATGATGATGATGATGATGATAAGACAGAGAACATTTTTTACTCCTTGTGACAGGCATTGTTATAGGTGCTATCTGTGTACTATTTCATTTAATCCTCACACACTCAAAAAAAATCCTTGTCAGTTAAAATTATTTTTATCTTCATTTTACACAGGACACAGAGCCATAGACATAAGCTGATTAATGCAATTTTCACATATTTAGTTTATTTAAAGGTAAAACATGGGGCGCCTGGGTGGCTCAGTCAGTTAAGTTCTGACATCAGCTCAAGACATGATCTTGTGGTTTGTGAGTTTGTGCCCTGCATCAGGCTCCGTGCTGATAGCTCAGAGCCTCGAGCCTGCTTCAGATTCTGTCTCACTCTCTCTCTCTGCCCCTCCCCTGATCACACTCTGATTCTCTCTCTCTCTCTCTCTCTCTCTCTCAAAAATAAAGAAACACTAAATTTTTTTAAATGTAAAATATAAAAACTTTACACCTGTGGACTAACTTTTTGACACAGGACCAATGAGCCGTCACTGACTCTTAGTCTGCTAAGTCACATTATTCTTCCTGCTCAAACTATACCACATCATATCATCTACTGAAAGTCAGAGAGAGTTGAAAAGTTTTGGATTCCTTAAAGTCAATGAGTGATTACAGGATGACTGGCAAAGCAAATTCAGTGCAAGATCTTTCCAGAATTTTTACATTCATCCCCTACCCCCAAACTAGGGTAATCTTACACATTTATCTAGCCCAAACCTATTTAGATTGTAATCTGTTTTGGTAATTCACTTTCAAAAGTCTTCCAAAAGCATTCAACTTAAATTTCATAAAATCAACATGGATTTATACCTTTTTACTCAGATTTCATCAGTTTGCATAATTAAATTACAATTGCACATTCAACTGGCACAGACAAATCGGAAAACAAACACAAGACTCTAGGTCAGCTTACCAGCAGGTAAACAGATAACCAAATACATCATTTTTCAGAGTATCCTCCTGGCCTGAAGCAAGGCTTGGCTAAAAGGGCTTCTATTATATCAATGTCTTCCCTAATTGCAAACAATACTATTTAATAGGTATATGGATGGGTATATTAAATTTATAGCAGAATGGATATACAATTGAAAAGTACAATCAAATTTGATATAAGAGTTCAAAATGACACCAAAATTCTACACTAGAAAGGTAACACATTCCGTCTTGTCTTTCTTGATTAGAAATCCTAGGAGACTCCTTCACTAATAAAACTAGGGTCACAAATTGCATCCCAACTCAATTAAGTCTAAGGAAGCCCCTTCCCAAAGCATGAACACACACACTCGCACAAACAAAATCTTGCAATTAATCAATAAAGCAATTTAGGTTTTAAGAAAGAAACTTCCTCCTTATTGTAGGAAGCCATCACTTTATATAGGAAAAACTTAAAGCTCAGGTTCAGCCAGTTGCTACTTATTTAATGCGGGTTAAGTCACTTCACCTCCCAGAGCTGTAGTATCTTTAGCTGAAAAAGGAGACAATAATACCATTCTCCTTACTCCACAGAACTATAGTGAGAATTATATAAAATAAAATATGTGAAAACACTCTGCAGACTATCAGTCATCATACACATATAAATTATTACTCCTGGATATCCGAGTTTGTATTTTGGACAGAGAACTTCAGAGTCAGGGGAGGTCATTTCACAAATGATGAGGCTGAAAGCCAAAAGCCTAAATTACTTTCCTACTTACAGTGGCATGGATGACAGAGCAGAAATAGAGAATTCTTGATTAACCAGGAAAAGAATATCACAGCCATGGGAGTGGGATCAATTGGAGATTCAAGGAAACCAAAGGGCCCAGAATGAACTAATACTGCAGTATAAACTGAAGAGAGATGAAAATTAAAAGCCTGAGCAGTTTTATACAGTATGTCCTGGTAGTGACTTTAGTGAAGATATTAGGAAAGAGATAGAAAGATTTACCAAAACAAAAAGTTGCACGATACCAAACATTATTATTATTTCATCTTACATAATAAAATTTTGATGGTTGGTCAAACTAAAGAAAATAAGGAATTTAAGATAATTCTATTTATGTTATTCCGTTTCACTGGTCAGAATAATTAACCATAGGTTAGGAAGTTAAGACAACAATAGGATGGACGTCAGTGAAGTTCAAGTACTTTAATTGGATTCCTTCGGGTACAGTTTGTTTCCCTTTTTCTCTGGCCATTAATCCAACAGAGGAAAGTGATCTAACACAGCACCATGGCACGAAGGGATGGACCCTAGAGCCTGTCTCTCTATGATGACTGTTCTTGTGCATCCAGACTGCCTATTGAAACTAACAATGCCTGCTGCCGCTGCCGAGGAGGATCATCCAAACTCTGAAAATGAAACACATCACACAAAGGGATGAAAGAATTCTTATTCCACAGGGTTTAGCTTGCAGCTGGTCATGCATGCCAGAGGGATGTGCCATGAGGATGAGAAAGAGGCTTCCAAAGAGAATGGCTGGGGCAGCAGTTGAACATTTCGAAATACTTAAGGAACTAATTCCTTTGAAACTTAGGCAAATAACTAGACTTCTTTATAGCTGAACTTGAGAGTCAGGGCTTTTTAATCTCTGTGATCCACTTAGGTGTGAATATTCTTGCAAGCAAAAGAAATAGAGAATTCTAATTGCTTATACATTTTGAGGGTTCCCCACTCATAGTAAAAAATCATACTACATATTTTTTCCTTCTGGGCTACAGTTCAGTGATACTTTGGAGTTTAACACTGTTTTCAGGAATAGGTGTTGGGTTTTTCGGCAAGTGACACAAGTATACTGAATAATATGCTTATTATACAAAACAGCACAGTAGTTAAGACCATGGACTTTGAGGTGAGATCAGCTGTGAAACGGATGCAGCACTCCTTACGTGGTATTGGGTCCTGTGGGCTCTAACTGTGTAGAATAGCTATGCCAAGTAACTTTTTCCACAAAAGGTGTTCTGAATAGAGTTAAAAGTTGTAAGAACACTTCCCTGTGGCTACCATTGCTCCTTGTCTCTCACGTGGCCTCCGCAAGGTATAATGTAGTTTTCAGGTACTCTGGACATCACCATCCAATGGAGTGCCACAAGCAGTATATATGCTTTGGAAAGACTTGTCACCGTGAGGAGTCAGCCTTTTTATTCTCTGATAAACTCACTCTGTCAAAAACACAAACAGTTGCCTCCCCTCCTGGCCCTTTTCCACTCCAGGTTCAAGAAGCACATCTTCCTCTGTTTACTGGATAAAAGTGAGCAACTCCTATCATTGTACATAACAGTACACACATCCAACTGTGTGATACATTTTTACCTGTTATAACACTGATTCCAAGTAACTCCACTGTAACTAGATGTGTAACCTTATGAAAGTTACTTAAGCTAATTTAGCCTTTGATTCTTCACTGATAAAATGTAAATAACACCTGTGCTATAAGATTTTTGTGAAGAACAAGATAATATTTACCTCCTAATCCAATTACCAACACAAAGGGTAATTCAACAAATAATAGTCATTGTCTGTGTCATTCTCTATAACAGAAATAAGAAATAGTTCACATCAGAAACTGAAATGAGAAATGGGATATAATATCAAAAATATTCCCCTACCTTGGCAGGATGCTATTGTTGATTTGAACACTGGGTCATTTTTCTTCAGTTAGATCATACATCTCAAGAAGCATTAGTTCCTTAGAGGATTATGCCAAAGTGAATAGAACTTATTTGGAGAAATATTTCCTTCCACATATTCAATCCATTAGCTCTAACTAATGTCCTTCAGACCACTGTAAACATGTTCTTGTTAAAAGTGTCTTAACTTTTCAAATAGCTACTATTATATACATAAATGTTGGCACCGGAGGGTTTCCATAATTGTTTTAATGTCTCTTGTTCTCCCACTTCTACCACTGCTTCTACTCTCTCATTAGCTCTTGTAACATCTCTCAAAAAGAGAAGAAAATTTGGATGACAGGCAGTAATACAAAATCAAAGTGAAAATATACTTGAGAAAAATTAATTCTCACTCTGGGTCATTCTACTGGTACTATCCCACTCAACTGCATAAAGTGAACTTTTAGCCCTGAGTTCATTTCCAACATATTTTAAGGACTAAAAGAAGCAGTCTTTTAGAAAAAAAATTAAAACAGGGAAAGATGTATATATATACTATATATATTATCCAAAGAAAAGGTATTATAATGAGGAAAAAATGTATATGAGGAGATAATTATATTTGTAGTAAAACAGAAAATTATCTCTACAAAAGAAAATAAAGCCCATAATCTATTTCCCCTGAAAAATTATAAAATGCCTTAAATTCAGACTGTATTCTAGTAAAAAAAAAATAAAAAAACTAAAACACAGTGTATATAAACCCTTAGCATTAATTACTTATTTACAATGTGAAATTTAGCTCTCAAATTTCTATACGAAAATCCTTCATTCAGGTGCCAAAGAAGACAAATAACCTAATATTTCATTCTAACGGAATTGATCAACAATGTGTGAAAACAAGTCATCATTTTTCTCACCATTCCTTTTAGCAGCATCTATCCAAACAATCCCCAGATCCTGCCAATGTTCTTTCTTTTCCCACTGTTATTTCCTAAAATCCTAAGTAATCTAATTATTTTCAACTTCTAACTATTTTTTATCCATCTTTATGCTTCTAGAGTTATCTTCTATAAAAAATATATATATATAAAGGCTCAGGGAATTTCTCTCATCTCCTCATAAGTTCTGAGTGATTTGTTACTGAATAAAATCCAAATTGTAGTGTAGTATTCAAAGTCTTCCACAGTACTGCACAAAACTACAATTCATAGCAATTAAATTAAGAGCAAAACATATCCATTAACTGCCTACTATGTGCCAGACTCCAAAGGGTAGTGGGTTGGTCGTAGGGTAGAGATGAACTAGACACAGTCCCCATTCTCAAAGAAGCCAATGTAGTGAGGAGGCAGATAAGCTAATCAAAATTTGTAATGCAGTATAGGGAGTACAGAATAAAGTACCCAGCTACAGGGTACAACACAATTACATGATAGGTCCCAAACTCAATAAGGAGAAAAGTGAAAGCCATATGTTGGTCTTTTGCTTCTGAAAATGATGGAGTAATAGAAACAGCACTTAGTCTCCTGCCTCAAACTGCTAAAAACTAGACGAAATAATGATTTACAGATATTGGACAATAGGCATAACATGCCATGATCAGCCTTACAACTGTTGTAATTTACTGCCTAGAGTTATCAGACTACAACTCAGAGACAGAGAACAGGAACAGAGTCTATTAAGGAGTGGAGCTGGGCTTCAGAAATGAGTCTTTTTGACTGTAAGTTCCCAGAAGTTTTATTTTTCACTTCTCTACCTCCTTTAAATCCTTGCTTAGACTATTCACTCACCCTAGAAATCAATTTGCCCCTACCTTTCCGTTCTTCCTTGCCCTACAGAAATCATGCTTCAAGGTTTCAGTTTAAACATTACTTCATCTAATAAAGCTCCCCTAATTCCATTCCCTAGCCACAGTGAAAATTACTATTACCATCTTCTGTAATACTGCATTACTTTGTATTGTTTTAAGGCATTAATTTTATTCTGTTCTACATAATAATAAAACTAATGTTCACAAATATTTATTGAGAGTTTATGTTATTGCTCTAAATTCTGTGCTTATACCCAGTCATTGAATCCTTAGGACAATGCTGTTCAGTAGGTACTATTTTTAGCCTCTTTTTGTAGGTAAAGAAACTGAAACAGATAGGATAAATAACTCACCTAAAGTTACACAACTAATAAGTGTTAGAGTAGGGATTCAACCCAATTCATCTGGCTCCAAAATCCTTGCACATAACCTTGTCATTTCCTGTCTGAACAATCTACTAGACTTCTTGAGTAGGGAAAGTCCATGTAACTAATCTTGCTATTTCATAGATTTCATACCATTCAGAACAAAGTTACACAACTAATAAGTGTTAGAGTAGGGATTCAACCCAACTCATCTGGCTCCAAAATCCTTGCACATAACCTTGTCATTTCCTGTCTGAACAATCTACTAGACTTCTTGAGTAGGGAAAGTCCATGTAACCAATCTTGCTATTTCATAGATTTCATACCATTCAGAACAATGTTTTGAACCTAATAGATACTCTGTGTCATTTTCCATATGAATGAATGAAAAAAGGAGCTCTATGAGGCTGTGGAGGAATAATTATACTGAGGGCTAAATCAGAACTCCACAAAACTCTAACCTGTAGACAAAATGTACCTATAATTCTTTGAGAGAAATTATTCTTCATCCTTGCAGCTCCTCAGAAATTTCATCCACAAGTAATAAAATCTTTCACATCCTCCAGTGATGAGAGTCTTACTTCCAACTTAGCAAATTTCAATATTGAAAAATTATATAAAATGTTATTTTATGTTGATCTTTTAATGACCAATATGAGACATGTTTCCCACACTTATTCTAAGCATAAAACAGCACTCCTATTAAAACTATATCTAGTTGGAAAATTGGTGGGGGTGTAGAGTCAGCAAAGGTAATAATAAAATAAAAGTAACAAAAACAACTAACATATTCAAGCACTAACCATGAGCCAGCCACATGCATTATCAGATTAATGTCATTATAATGTCAGTGCATTATCTCACTTAACACTCAAAACAACCATGCGGTAGGAATAAAATGAAATTCTGGAATTTTCATTTTTTAGCAACAGATTGTGTCAGATGAACTAAGAATGTATTTGCGATTTTATTTTATTATTTTTTTAAAATTTTTTTTATTTATTTCTAGGAGAGAGAGAGAGACAATGTGAGCAGGGGAGGGTCAGAGAGAGAGAGGGAGATACAGACTCTGAAATTGGCTCCAGGCTCTGAGCTGGCAGTCAGCACAGGGCCCGACGCGGGGCTTGAACCCACAAGCCGCGAGATCATGACCTAAGCGAAAGTCAGACGCTTAACCGACTAAGCCACTCAAGCGCCCCGCAATTTTATTTTATTAATTAGAGTAGAAGCTTAAAAGTCATGGGACTGTTACAATGAACTATATTTTTATCACTTACTGTTTTTTCATCAACTTCACAACAAGTGTTACATAATGTGCTGGCAAACACTAATATTCTACTTACATCAATAATATATATTCAATATTTATTCCACAGAAGTTCATTCACGAGCTAGTGCACTGTTTACTAAGAAAATGTAGTAAAGTCCCCGGATTCTTGAGGTAGAACATAATGGTTACAAGACTTTAAATTAGATGCTCACATCTACTTAGGTAGGTAATAAGTGTTAGAATCAATGTGCTCCATGAATTGGTTTAAATAATCACTCTAGGTGATCAAGAAGTTCCCTCCACTTACTGTCCAGAGCTAAGGAGTCTTGCATGCAATAATCATAATTAAAGCAGAAGTAATGGAAATATATGTGCACAGCTATAAAATAATCTCTGAATTAATCTTTGGCCCCCAGTGTATTAAATCACCAAGGTTCATCAGAAAGTAAGTTTTTTTCATTTCTTTAATTCACTCCATTCTTGTAGTGAAAACTGATATGATAAACCTTTAATAATCCAATAACATATTAACCATACTTTAATAATAATAATAATGATATTATCTTGTTATTTTATATTATGTCATATCACATTACATTATTAATGGATATTCATTAATTGATTGCCTACTATGTGCTGGGCAAAATATTAGGTGTTTTACTGTATGATCTCATTTACCCTCCATCACTCTGGGTGTTTGGTTTTCTTACCTGTGCTCTAAAGATGAGTAAAATGGCTCAGAGTAACTCATCCATAGTCTCACAGACACAAAGCACTGTTCTAGAAGCAGGGCTCAAACCCACCTCAGGCTACCATAAACAATAAGAGAATTTGCAAAGTGGGGGTTTGCAAAATTAACATACAAAAATCCATAGCCTTTCTATACTGAGACAAAAAGCCAATTAGAAAATATTATGGGAGAGAAGACTCTGTTTAGGATAGCAAGTTTGTAAAATATATATATATAATAAGCAGTTAAATAAACAAATGAATAGAACACCAAGGAGCAAACTTAGTAACAAATGTTTAAAACCTTCATAAGGAGAAAAGGTGCAAAACTTTTGAAAGACACAAAAGTTATTGAACAAATAGAAAGAAGTACGTTCTTGAGCAAGACGATTCAACCTCGTAAAGATATTAATTGTCCATATGTTAATCCATGAATTTATCATAATTCCAATAAAAATACCATCAAGTTTTCTTTTCCCCTTCAAGGCCTGACACTTGATTATAAAGTTCATTTGGAATTACAAGAAAGCAAGAAAGTCAGGAACCCTGAAAAAGAAGCATGCTGGTGGGGGTGGGGAGGGAGGCTAACACTTTAGACATTAAAGCATATTCTAAAACCTCTATAATTAAAATAATGTGATAATGGCATATGAATAGACAGACCAATGGCATAGAATAGAAAATCCAAAAATATATATGACCGCATAGGAAAATTTACAATAGGAACCCATGTAAGTACTGGAAGAACACATGGATGAATTCCGTTACAAACTGCAAGTGTGGAAAATTTGTCCTAATTATGCTTCAGTGACATAAGTCCCAACAAAGTCAACTAAATATTATTAATGGCAAATGCCTCTCTTGGTCAGATAATTATCATTCTCATGGATTGTAATGAAAGCAAAATCCAACACACCCCTGTGAATCACAGAAATTGCAGAATCATTCAGTAAAATAAACTCTAATACCTTCCCTTTCTTCATCATCATTTTTAAACCCCAGGCAAAAGATTGTATTAATATAACCAAAACCTGGGAGAAAGAGCCTAAACCATATCTGTTGGATTTAATTGGAAATAAAGTACACTATGACAAATTCCAATTCATTCAAGGCTTTCTGGATTTCAGCACTATATTACCTTTATTTTTTTAATGTTTATTTACTTTTGAGAGAGAGAGGGAGAGACAGAGCACTAGTGGGGAGGGACAGAGAGAGGAGACACAGAATCTGAAGCAGGAAGCAGGCTCCAGGCTCTAAGCTGTCAGCATAGAGCCCTATGCAGGGTTCGAACTCTCCAACTGTAAGATCATGACCTGAGCCAGTCGGTTGCTTAACTGACTGAGCCACTCAGGTGCCCCCATATACTGGCTTTTAAAAGGGATCGCAATCCTTCAATATCTTAATCCACTATTTATATTAGCAAATATATAAGTAATTTCTATGTGCTACAGGGTAAGGGCGCTTAATAGATATTTAGATTTATCCTATAATTAAAAATAATAATAATACAAATGTACGCCAAAGCTCTGTAAACAATATCTTTAAAAAATTTGTTGTGAAGGACCCCTGGTGTCCAGCTGGATTCAAGCCAGTCTATATAGTGTGGCTGTTAACTGCATAGCATATGAGTCCATGATGAGACAGCATCTTTGTTCACTCTGAGATATTTTACTTCACATCAAAGATGTCAACCTCTAAAGTTTGTAAAGATGACATGTAGGAAGAAATATCTTGGTTGTTTTACATTTTTCCCAATAAACATTTCAAGAAGTGTAACACAGATTTTTTGGACACCAAATCCGCCATGACTGACTGGTAGGAATGTATCTCAGACACAATAGTTACAGTGTCTGACTGGTATCTTCAGAACATATAGATAACACCTACATTTATGAAAATGAGTTTTATCTCCACAAGTAGTTTCTGAAAAAGGCTTTTAAAAAACAACATAAAAATGGTACATTGGCAAAAGACATGATCACAGCCTTGCTGTACACTAACATTGCCTTGCAAATGAAAACGTGCACTATTCCTTATGATCAGGGTTTCACCCATTTATTTGGTTAATCATTCAAATGGCTAAACAGACCTCTAATTTGAAAATAAAAACCAATTGATGCAATCACAAACAAGTTCTAAAATTGCGGTTTATAAAAATTGAAATCTTGTTCTAAGCCAAAACACACACACAGTTACCTTTTCCTAATCAGAGCATTCATTTCTCCTCATTATGATCTCACAAGCACATTAAAATCTTATTAACATTAATTACTTCTGAGCGCCTATGCATGAGCAGTGACAGTCGTGAGCGTGCGCGTGTCTGGATCATATCTACATTTATATACCTTGCTGCACTTTGCTTATAAAACATGTGAAAATATTTCTGCTAACACCAATTAGCTAATTTCACACACACACAGATAGTAAACTGCTGTCTCACTGCACAGCCTATCAGAGACCCATATGGACAAACGGACAAGAAAGAAAACAGAAACAGCTCTTGAGTGTGAGAAATAAAATGCCTTATTCTTAAGCCTTAATTCCTGAGGTACAAACAAGTTGAAAGAACAAAGTAACAAAAAATAAAAAAAGCATTAAAAATTTTTAAACCAGGCATTTTATTTTCTACCCAGATGGATTCAATGATAAAAATGGTAGACACAAAGAAAAACTGGCAAGCAAAAAGCAGCTGACACAGGAGGGATGGAAAGAGACAGATAAACAAAGAGACGGAAGTGAAAGTGTCCTTCTTTACATGTGTACACATACACACGTGTGCACACACACACTGACACATCTGCTCCACATAATTATACTCATAGTATAACTTGAACAAAACCAATATAAACTTTACAGTGACCATAAGGTAAGAATAATAGCACACGACACCTAAAAATCAAACAGGTCTATTTCCATAAGCAAATAAAATTCCTGCTCAACCCAAATGATTTGTGAATTCTAAACCAAGAATGTTATATGTAGGAGCAATTCATCCCTACAACAGAAACTTAGAGTAAGTGCAGTAAAGGAAGCAATGATAGCCACAAAACTATGTATAATTCTTAACTCTTTTCTTCGCACTCTCCTCTTCTCAGCATGCAACCATTTTACCATTCACACACACACTCCACCAAAATGTCCTTCTTTCTGTTCTTTAGAAGGAAGTTAGTAAGAATTTTCATAAAGAATTAGCTATTGATCATTACAGCCACATTTTCTTGCCAATCCACATGTCCATCTTCTCTTCATATCCTACAGTTTATACTAATCCAAAGACCTATGAAATACCACGGAATACATATCCATACATCCTATCCTGATCTTTCTGCCATCGTTAATTTCTTTTTTTTTTTTTTTTACTATTGGCCACCATACCAACATGTATCATTTTCCCAAAGACAATATTTCAAAATTCCTATTAATTCAAAATTCAAAATTCCTGATGTCCTGATTGTCCTGATGTCCACCAGACATCAGTCAAAAAAAAAAGTTGACGTTTAGTTGCACAATGAGTTTTTTCAGTGAGAGAAACATTTAACTTTATTCAGTCACAATACCTATGTTTGTAGGAGAAGAGAAAGAATATAACTTAATCTTAAAAGTATTTTAACAATTGATTATACTCATTAAACGATTTTATAATGTTACACTAAGAATGAAATAGAGAATATGAGATATTCAACCATCCAGCACAATTAATGCTCAAGTTGATTTAAGTGAGTAGAACTCATTCTAAAATTTCAATAGCCTACCTATTGCCTGGCAGCCTCATTGGTCTGTTATAGGAGCCAGTGACATATAGCAATACAATTGTGCACTCTACAGGTATGCTATGTAAAAAAGGTCTAAGTGCATATGAAGAAAGAAATGGTGGAGAGTAGATTTTTGAATCTTTATGAAATCGTATTTAAAATATATGACATTGGTATCAATATAAAGTTTAAATGATAGCCAAGAATACTAAAGTTTACTTTAATTTAATGTTTAATTGAATTTATTTTAATTTAATGCTCATTCAACATGCTCATAACTCAAAACAAAATTTAGTGGACAGTCTGTATGAAACTTAAAACATGCCAATATAAAATCATTAGCAAATGAGGTGTTAAAAGGTTTTTTTTTAATAAACTAGAGGATAAGAAAATAAGGCCAAATACAATAAAATGGTATTTAAAGATAAGCAAGAGTTATTTCAAGTAATTACCAACTTACCATAATGATTTTAAAAAAATAAAATTATCACTCCTATGAGGTTTACATAGACTTTATATAGGTCAGCAGCAATTGTTAGAGTCCTATTTATGACTTGCAAATATTGTAATTTACCAGATTTAGCAAACAGAATCAAGTGTGGCCTTTACAAGAAAGTCTACAGAATTGAGAAAACAAAAATTCGAAACTAAAATACTAGTGGTTGCCTATCACAACACAAGAGAACTCTATGTTTTAAAAATATATTCATTTTTAATTAGTAAACACTTAAATATTTGTTTATAGGTCATTAATAACTTAACAGATTCTGGAAACCAAAAATTAAAGTATTAGCAGCCACTGCCAAATGAAAATTAATTTGATTTTACTTTTAAATCTGTAAATTTACAGATCAGTAGAAAAATATGAGATACATAAAAAATAATTTACGTTGACAATTTCAAGAATATATTGCATTAAGATAGACCCCTAGTGATCAGAAAAGTATAGAAAAAGAGGAGGCGGCAAAGAAATAATTTTGGGTAGACATCAAGAAGAACCCACAATAGTATATTGTCTGTCTGCATGTTGCAGATAGCTTTACAGTGATCCACTGACAAATGACCATGACAGAACTAGCAAAAAGTATAAAAATAGGTAGAAACTTAGAATCCACCTCTCATAAATACCACATCACATTTCAACATCAAAGGTATACTTGGCACTTGAACCAGATCTAAGAATTATGGTCTTTGTTTTCTATTAAAAACTAATAAGCTGAGATTTACTTTAACTCTCCTGTTGGGTTTTTTTTTTTTTTTTTGAGCTTCTCAAGGATTACTGAAAATGAAGACTACATATAAAAAAGATAGTTCATCATTTCCAAAAATGATATTCATCCAGATTGCCCTCCAATCCGTGAAATCTGAGATGCCTAAGGAGTCTTCTTTGTGAAAGCCTTACAAATATATCCAAAGATGGTGAGTCCCATATGGCTCTGATAAATGAAACCCGTTATTGTGAATTTCAAGCTCTTCTTTAAAAGAAAACACTACTGGGTGAATTTGGTGCTCATGAAATAAAGCACTAATTGCGTGGCCTAACAACACTCTGAATCCTCTCCCTAGCAGACATTTTATGTTGTGCCAAATTGGTTTTGGGATGTGAACAAATATCCTGGAGCCAGACTCTCACATGCACGCACTACTCCCTGGAAGTAAGTTGGACACTCTTGGAAATTGCATTAACTCTTTCAGGCCACCAGGGAACCTAACTCTCACTAAAAAAAAAAAAGCCTCTTTTAAGAGGAAAACAAGTCATTTGGTCTAAGTTAAACCCAAGTAAATGGTGAAATAGCAAACACTCATTTGAGGTCATTTCAACATAAAGTATCCATTGATATTAGATAGCCCCTACACTCCAATAGATGCTTATTCATATGTATCCAGAAAATCTTATTCCTCTTTTCCTATGTGTGCATAATTTCCAAGACATTAATAAGAGTTGTGTGCATTCAGGAGAGGAGAATTCATTTTAAGCTTAATATGCCATATTTGCCTCAGGCATAGTGATAAGAAACTTTTGTTTCTTTAGTAACCACTTCCGCCTTATTAGAACAGAAAACTTGACTTTGCATCTCGCCACATGAAATATGATTTCCACACTATAATTTTTTCTGTGGTCTTTCCATCTTGGTTTAGAAAGATGACTACAAATCTGGAATCGCATATTTAAATGGCAATTAATCTAATTCTATCTCCCTTTCACTCGAATTTAGGAATTAATAAAAATTTTTTAGATTAAAAGTACCTACATGTAAAAAAAATATTTATAATGGCCAGATTCTTTTTTCTTTCCTTTTTTTCTAGTCCTAATTTATTCAAAAGCAAAGTAATTTCTTAGGAACAAGTTACTGTATTTTAAGGGAATTTTAATTAAGAATTTTATTTATAATATGCTGAAAGCATATCCTGGGTTATATTTGTCCTAGAGATTACCCATATTCCACTAACGATAATTTTACACTTTTAGGTAACTGTCATTCTGTGGCTGCAACTCTCTTCTTTCATATTAAAGGTTTAGTAAAGACATAGATAAAAGAAAAACTCTTTTTTGTAGGTAGAAAATAACTAAATGCCTATGAAGATTTTTTTAACCACTTCTAGTTTAAGTCTTCTGCAATATATTTCCTAGAGAACCATATTTTATTTCCTTCCAATTGGTGTGAATTGAAGAATATTACCAGAAGTCTATGTTCCATTTCTAACAAAGCATTATATTTTAACGATTTAAAACAACAACAACTTTCTCAGACCCTAAAAGGAAATAAGCTGCTATTTACAAGTAGACAGGACATTTAGTGAACCAAATGTGTAGCTGCTTCTGACCTCAATTAATACAAACTACAATTCTTAGAATAGAAACCAAGTCTGCAGATATGTCCGTATAAGGACATACACCTGACTTTCACTGGGGTGGTGGCACTCTGAATAACTCTTAAGTATTTCCTAATAAAAATTTCAAGGAGTTGTTAGTGCATTGGGGCCTGTTTGTAGCATGTCTGACATCATGGCATTACTTCTATGCTCTGTTGCATATTTATTTAGTTAGTTGCTGATAATGAAATAAAATTCACATTCTAGTTGACTTGGAATCTAGAACCATACTAATGGCATTAAAAGGTAATTGGTTACGACTCAACAGGCACCTCAACATCAAAAAAAGTTTTATCTAATTTTAAAGCCAATATTTATTACTTAAGTGAGAAATTGACTCAATACATCCATACCCACCACTTGAACAAAGTGATAATAGGGCCAAAAAGCAATTTTCTCATGAGATCCAAACAGAGGGGAATTTTGGACAGTAATAAACCCCTTATGGAAGACTAAAGTTTTGATTCATATTTTTACCATAATCCCCCTTTTCACCCTATATTCATATCATGACATCAACTTAGGAGAAAAGGTATCAAAATGTAGTGTGTGTTCATTTCAAATTCCTATGACAAACTATAATTAGGACTTATAAAAACAATGGCCTTATGTGGCACCTGGATGGCTTAGTAGGTAAATGTCTGACTCTTGATCTCGGCTCAAGTCATAATCTCATAGTTCATGAGGTCAAGACTCATGTTGGACTCTGTGTTTGGGAATCACTCTCTCCCTTTCTCTCTGTGCCTCCCCTTCCTGGATGCTCTCTCTCTCTCTCGCTCTCGCTCTCGCTCTCTCTCAAAATAAATAAATAAACCTAAAAATGTAAAACAACCAATGACTTTTCTTTAGTAGTAGCTTATTTTTTTTATTAAGTTTTTAATTTTAATTCCAGTATAATTAACATACAATGTCATATTAGTTTCAGGTGTACACTATAGTGATTCAACAATTTTATACATTACTCATTGCTCATCATGGTAAGTGTAAATGTGAGTTTATATTTATCTCTATCTTTTGTGTATTTACTGTATGCAAACCTCATGGTAACTCACAAAAGATAAAGGAATGTAAGTATACAACTAAAATCAAACCACAAAGTAAGAGAGCAAAGGAAGAAGAAAGAAATAGACAGGAACTACAAAAATAGTCAGAAATAATTAACAAAATATCAGTAAACACATATCTATTAATAATTACTTTAAATGTAAATGGACTAAGTTTTCTAATCAAAAGATACAGAGTAGCTGAATGGATTCAAAAAACAAGACCCATCTATAGGCTGCCTACAAAAAATTCACTTTAGATGTAAGGATGCACATAGACTGAAAGGGAAGGGATGGAAAAAGATATTCCATGGAAATGGAAACTAAAAGAAAGCTGAGGTAGTTATACTTATATCAGACAAAATAGACCTTAAATCAAAGACTGTAATAAGAGACAAAGAGGGGCATTACATAATGATAAAAGGGTCAATCTACCAAAAAATCATAACATTTGTAAATATTTACGTACCCAAGACAGAAACACCTAACTATATAAAGCAAATGTTCAGACCTAAAGGGAGAAATAGACAATACAATAACAGTAGGGGACTTTCATACCCCATTTACATCATGGATAGATTACAGAGATAGAAAATTAATAACAAAACACTGGCCATAAATGACATGTTAGACTTGATAAACTTAATGGATATTTATTGAACATTCCACCCAAAAGTAACAGAATACACATTCTTTTCAAGTACGCAAATTTCCAAAATAGATCATATGTTAAGGCACAAAACATGTCTTAATAAATTTAAGAGGATTGAAATCCTATCAAGCATCTTTTCTGACCACAATTCTATCAAACTAGAAAGTAATTATACAAAGAAAATTCACAAATATTTGCAGATTAGACAACATGCTACTGAACACCCAGTGGGTCAAAGACGAAATCAAAAGAGAAAACAAAAAATACCATGACACAACTGAAAGTGGAAATGTAATGTACCAAAATTTATGAGAAACACCATGAGCAGTTCTAAGAGGGAAGTCATAGTGGTAAATGCATACCTTAAGAAACAAGAGGAGTCTCAAATAAACAACTTAACTTTACACTTCAAGGAGTTAGCAAAAAAACAAGCAAAATTAGAAAAAAAGAAATAACAGGAATTAGAGCAGAAATAAATGAAATAGACCCTACAAAGACAATAGAAAAGATCGATGAAATTGTGAGCTGTCTCTCTGAAAAGATAAACAAAGCTGACAAACCTTTAGCTAGACTTAAAAAGAAAGAGAAAAGAGGATTCAACAAAATAAAATCAGAAATGAAATAGATGTTACAACTGATGCCACAGAAATACAAAACGTTATGAGACTACTTTAAATAATCATATCCTGGGGCACCTGGGTGGCTCAGTCAGTTAAGCAACCAACTTCGGCTCAGGTCATGATCTCATGGTTCGTGGGTTCGAGCCCTGTGTCGGGCTCTGTGCTGACAGCTAGCTGAGAGCATGGAGCCTGTTTTGGATTCTGTGTCTCCCTCTCTCTCTGACCCTCCCCTGCTCACACTGTCTGTCTGTCTGTCTCTCTCTCTCTCTCTCTCTCAGAAATAAATAAAAGAATGTAAAAAAATAAATAAATAAATAATCATGTTGTAACAAATTGCACAACCTATAAGAAATGGATAAATTCCTAAAAACATACAATGTACCAACACTGAATCATGATGAAATTGAAAATTCAAATAGATTCATTATTAGCCAAGAGATAAAATCAGTCATTTAAGCAACCAACTTCAGCTCAGGTCATGATCTCATGGTTCATGAATTCGAGCCCTGCATCAGGGCTCTCTGCTGTTGGCACAGAGTTCACTTCGCATCCTCTGTCCCCTACCCCTGCCCATCCCCCACCAGTGCTCACTCTCTCTCTCTCAAAAATAAATATTTTTAAAAATATTTTAAAAAGAATGAGAAATTAAAAAACAATCTCATTTCAAATTGTATCAAAAAATATCTAGAGATAAATTTAACCAAGGAAATGAAAGACCTATAAATTAAAAACTACAAGACATTAATAAGAGCACCTGGGTTTCTCAGTCAGTTTAGTGTCCAACTCTTGGTTTCTGCTCAGGTCATGATCTCCTGGTTCATGAGTCCAAGCCCACATGGACTTGTACTTGTACTGTGAGTGCAAAGCCTGCTTGGATTCTCTCCCTGTCCCTCTCTCTCTCTGCCCTTCCCCCACTGGTATATGCATGTGTTTTCTCTCTCTTTCTCTGTCTCTCATAATACATAAACTTTAAATTAAAAAAAGAAAACTATAAGACATTAATGAAAGAAACTTAAGAAAACACAAATAAATTGAAAGATATTCCATGCTTATGGATTGGAAGAATTAGTATTGTTAAAATGTCCATATTATCCAAAGGAATATACAGACTCAGCGTAATCCCTATCAAAATTCCAATGGCATATATCAGAGAAATAGAAAAAATACCCTAAAATTTGAATAGAAACATAAAAGACTCTTAATAATCAAAGCAATTTTGAGAAAGGGGGACAAAGCTGGAGGCATCATGCTCCCTGATTTCAAACTATCATACAAAGCTATAGTAATTAAAACAGTGCTGTAATGACATAAAAACCAACACACAGCTCAAAAGGACAGAAGAGAATGTATAGAAACAAACCTACATACATATGATCAATTAATTTATGACAAAGGGTCCAAGAATATATAATGGGGAAAGCATTCAATAAATGGTGCTGGGAAAATTGGACAGTCATATACAAAAGGATGAAACTTGACCATTATCTTATACCATACACTAAATTTAATTCAAAATGGAAAAATGACCTGAATGTAAGACCTGAAACCATAAAACTCTGAGGAGAAAACATACGCAGTAAACTTCTTGACATTGGTCTTGGTGATAATTTTTGAATGTGACACCAAAAGCATAAATAAAAGCAAAAATAAATATGTGGGACCACATCAAATTAAGGAAATTCTGCACAACAAAGGAAACCATTAACAAAATTAAAAGGCAATTTAGTGAGTGAGAGAAAATATTTGCAAGCCATATGCCTGATAAAGGGTTAATATCCAAAATATGTAAAGAACTCAATAGTAAAAAACCAAATATTTCAGTTATTTGTTTTATTCTATCTTCAGCAGAAGATTTGGATAAACATTTGTCCAAAGAAGACATACAAATGGCCATTAGGTACACAGAAAGATGCTCTACATCATTAATCATCAGGAAAATGGAAGTCAAAACCACAATGACACCTCACCTCACACCTGTCAGAATGACTATTATCAAAAACACTAGAAATAACAATTGTTGTCAAAATGTGGAGAAAGGGAACTTTGGTGTACTGCTGGTGGGAATGTGAACTGGTACATCCATTAAGAAAAACAGTATGGAAGTTCCACAAAGAAATGAAAATAGAAGTATCATAATATGATCCAGTAATTAAAAAAATATATATGTACCCCATGTTCATTGCAACTTTAGTTACCATGGCCAAAACATGGAAACAGCATAAAGGTCCATCAATGAAAATGAATAAAGAAAATATGCCATGTGTATATAATGGAATATTATTTAGCAATAAAAAAGAATGAAACTGTGCCATTTGAGACAATTTGAATGGATCTCTAGGGAAGTATGCTGAGCGAAATAAGTTAGAGAAAGATAAATACAACATGATCTCTCTTATATGTGGAATCTAAAAAATTTTTTTTAATGAAAAACAACTGGGGTGCCTGTGTGGCTCAGTCAGTTAAGTGCATCTGACTCTTGGTTTCAGCTCAGGTCATGATCTCACAGTTTGTGAGTTTGAGTCCTGCGTCATACTCTGCTAATGGTGCAGAGCCTGCTTGGGATCCTCCTCTCTCTCTCTCTCTCTCTCAAAATAAATAAATAAACTTAAATAAAAAATAAAAATAATTTTAAAATACTTTACAAAAAAACCCACTAAGCTTATAGATAGAATAGATTGATGGTTTCCTCAGGTGGGAGATAGGAAATGGGAGAAATGGTTAAAATGTTTTTGCTTTTTTATTGTTGTTGTTGTTGTTTTAATGTTTTATTTATTTCTAGGAGAGAGAGAGAGACAGTGTGAGCAGGGGAGGGTCAGAGAGAGAGGGAGTCACAGACTGAAACAGGCTCCAGGCTCTGAGCTGGCAGTCAGCAGAGAGCCCGATGCGGGGCTCGAACCCGCGAACCACGAGATCATGCCCTAAGCGAAAGTTGGACGCTTAATCGACTAAGCCACCCAGGTGCCCCATTTTATTGTTGTTGTTTAATTAAATTGAATAATAATTTTTAAAAACCTAAGGAAACTTGAATAAACTAAGGGTATTAGTTAACAATACTGTATCAATACCAGTTTATTAATTTTAACAAATGGACTACATTAATGTAAAATGCTAATAATAGGTGAATCCATGGTAGGGAGGAAGAGTAATCTGTGGACTCTGTACTATCTGCTCAATTTTTTTTGTAAATCTAAAAACAAACAAAAATGACATATCTCTTATTTCATGCCCACCACATTTTTCTATATTTAGAAGTCTGCCAATGATCTCAGAATTAATTTATGCAAAGTCATTTTCTTTTCTGTTCCATGTTCATTAAATACATACACCAATAAAATAGATGCAGAGAGCTTAACATGATACACACTGCCCTTATAGGTCAGCTAGTTCTAAACAGTCTTAGTAGTCAAAATGTACTTGTTCAAATAGCTTCTAAGCCTGTAATTATAACCAGAATGATTTTTTAGATGTTAAAAGACAGTTGGGAAAAAAAGGAGGAAAGTAAAACGGAGCAGGGATATTAGTAGGGCATCTTGATCTATAGGGAAAGTGGACTGACCAACTGTCTTATTGAAGCAATGAGTAACCTAGTTCCCAGGACCAATTCCAACACTTGAAACCACTGTGTAACTTTAGCCAACTTATTTAACCTCTACTGGCATCTATTTCCTAATCTGTTAAACAGGGGTAAATTTCAGACACCAACTGCTTTCTGTATCCCTACACTGGCTAGGATCTTTTAAAATTTATTCCCTGAGCCAAAACCTCACCCACATGCCATCCGTTATTTTCCCTCCTTTTTCGTGTCTCCTTTGCCTCTGCAGAGAAATAAAATTAGCAGTCAAAATGAAACAAGCCCAGTGGGCAAGACAGCATTTGGTTTAAGGAAAGGGATGGAGTAAGTTGTGTTAAATTGCTTATTTGGCCCCAAAAGGTTCATTGTTGGGATATTACCTCCCACAACTAGCTCCACTGGAATTTTTCTCAGGAAAATGGAGAACTGTTTTAAGATAGACATGCCCTTTAAGCTGGTCTCAAATCAAAATAAATTTAGGATATTCAAAAACACCCTACAGGATGATTTTCCCTGTGGAGTCTAAATAAATCACTGACCAAATTTTCCAATTTATGCTCTACTGCTAAATAGGACTTTCTAAAAATCATGTTTTAATTTCTACATATGAAGAGGGAGTATCGGTAAACTTCTTCACTATATGTTTTCACCCTTCTTTCTTCATGGTAGCATTCATTTGCTTCATACAATTTAAAAGAATGCCACTTGGGAAAAGACTACCCTTAGAGAAAAAAGTTGAAATAGAACCCAAATTTCCAGTAAACTAGAAAGTCAGCTAAAGACAACACTATATACCCTGGTTAGTGTATCTTTTAAAATATAATTATAGAGGCATTTAAGAATACCTCCCAAATATACGCATATTAAACTATAAAATCATGATTCATTTTACAACTAAAAATGAATTTCAGAGGTCCTTTAAACTGTCAATACCCCTAATGTATTTAAAATATTATTAAATCTATAAAAATATATATATAACATTTTTAACAGTTCATATACTTAGTAAATGAGAAATTATATTAGTTTGTACATTGCACTGTGTATAACAGGCTGTAATTTTATATAAGCCTTTTTTTTTTAACCAGAACATCAAAAATGCTCAGGAATCAGTTTTTAGATTTTAGGAAGCACTGTGGCATTGACACTATTAATACTTGCATTGTATTTTATTTATTTACATATTTCTGCATGAAGTTTTTTGTTTGTGTGTTTGAGAGAGAGAGAAAAACCGTGAGATCAGGGGAGGGCAGAGAGAGAGGGACACACAGAATCTGAAGCAGACTCCAGGCTCTGAGCTGTCAGCACAGAGTCGGAAGCAGTGCTGGAAACAACCAAGCACGAGATCATGACCTGACTCGAAGTCGGATGCTTAACCAACAGGGCCACCCAGGCACCTCTACTTGCATTGGATTTTAAATACAAATAAATTATTTTAAGACCAACAACAATGGCTATGTTACGAAATTATTGTTTCACGGCATGTCATTCAAATAACCTCTTCCATAAAAGAGTTTCTACTCTCAAATAAAAATAAAAATATAAACAAATGATTGTTCACTTCAATGGACAGTCCCTAAAATATTATGCATTATTAACACCAAACTTTACAATACTTAAAAAAAAAAACTGAACTGATTAAGTGTGGCAAAACAGGTTGTTCCCTACAAAGGAAATGAATTTAGTTCCCAAAAAGTTTAATTAGCATTTAGTGGCTTGTACTTACCAAAGAGAGGAACAGCCTGACTCTGAAGGTTAACTGTAGAGTCAGAAATTACATATACGGGTGGTTAAAAGCACCAACTGCTGTCAAATTTAGATTGAATTAGAGTTCAATCTCAGTTCTGCCACTTACTAGATCTGAAATCTTTGGTAAATCACTTAACCATCCAATCAGGCTTTCCTTTTCTGTAAACTGAGTTAAGAAAACTCCTCATATCAAAGGCATGGGGATTAAAGGCGATTCTATAGACAATGTTCTTTAACAGTTCAATAATTGTGATTACTATTACTACTTAGGCACTTTCTGATCATTCAGAAAACTTGAATTCTATCTCCGGCTAAAAGTTATTTCTCAGCAGCTAAATAAAAAAATATATATATCAATTTTCATTTACATGGGATAAGTAATAGTTATTTATACCATATCAGTAATACACTTTCTGGCCCTTAAACTAGACATTATCATTTAACATAATAGGAGCCTCATAAAGATTCACTGTTTAGGCAAAAATACAATATGACATAGTAGAAAGAGTATAGGCTCTGAATCTGGCTTTGATGCTTAACAGCTGTGTCAAACTGACTATCTACTCTATGAGCTTCATTATTTTTTGTTGTTGTCTGTAACAGAGACAGAAAACCAGGGTATACAACAAAGTCATTGGTAAGACTAAGTTAAACAATGTCTTTTTAATATGCTCAGTAAGTTTTCTTTTCCATAATTCTGAGGCTATAGGGCAAGAATGGTAACTGTTTTTCAAGGCCAAACTTTTCTTACACAGTTGTATCAATTCTGTCCTTCTATGTAAAATGAGATTAGATTTCGTTAGGGAATAAGATGAATTATGAGAATGAACTCAGGTGCAATGGTAAATAATATGCCCTTAAAAAAAAACATACCGTAAAAACAAGAGCAGTAATTCCCAAACCTTCAAATATTATTAGAACCTATGAGATAGTTTTTGCAAAATATTGATTCCAAAATCTAGATCTAAAGACTCTGAGTTAGGACATCTGGGAGTAGAACCTAGAAATGTGTTCCTTTAGAAAGCCCCCAGTTGATTATAATGTACAATAGCCAAGGAAAGTAGTGTTTTCTTCCTTTCTTTTTTAAATTTTTTTAATGTTTTTTATTTATTTCTGAGAGACAGCGTGAGCAGGGGAGGGTCGGAGAGAGAGAGAAAGACCCAGAATTTGAAACAGGGTGTAGGCTCTGAACTAGCTGTCAGCACAGAGCCCGATGCAGGGCTCAAACCCACGAACCGGAAGATCATCACCTGAGCTGAAGTCAGACACCTAACCGACTGAGCCACCCAGGCACCCAGGAAAGTAGCGTTTTCTAACCCGTGAGAATCAGATAGAACCCAGCATGCCAGAGTTCGTCCCAGACCTTTTAGAGATGGAGCTCAGAAATATGAATGGTCACAAATACCTTAGGTAATTTTAAAGTACACCAAAGTCAAAGAACAACTAAGAGTTCAACACTGCACTATCAAAAAGGTATATAAAATTTTTCATATTGGTTACTTTAAATGTTTTACTTTCTATTTCAATAAATTTATCAATGTCAAAAGTGAATTTATGAATGATAGGTAAAAAATTTATCCAAAGTAACACTAAATTTAGACTCAAAGGCATTACCATTATTATTATTATTATTACAGGTTTTTAAATCAAAACATAGGAAATAGGGTAAACATACATCTACCTCCGGAGCCTACAACCACCAAGAAACACTACAACTAAGAGATACCATCAGTTTCAGCGTTTTTATCTATGTGTTTTTTGCTTTGACTTAGGTTTCTATTATCCATCCCTTCCTACTTAGAACAATAATAATGATAAACATTATTAATATCGGTACAGTAACATCTATTACTACCTTTCTACAAATAAGGAAAAAAGCTTAAGCAGCTGGCCCAAAGTCATTTAGTTTGCTGGTATTTATGGTAATATGTGGACTGAAATCCCAACTGTAAATTCCATGTAAACATTCTGAAATTTAAATTTTAGCAGTCATTTTTATTATTTTTTTCTTTCATAGTTTATTGTCAAGTGGGTTTCCATATAACACCCAGGGCTCATCCCAACAAGTGCCCTCCTCCATGCCCATCACCCCCCTTCACCTCTACCCCCCACATCAGCCCTCAGCTTGTTATCAGTATTCAAGAGTCTCTCGTGGTTTGCTTCCCTCCCTCTCCCCAACTATTTTGTCCCCTTCTCCTCCCCCACAGTCCTCATGTTAAGTTTCTCCTGATCCGGCTTATAAGTGAAAACATATGGTATCTGTCCTTCTCTGCCTGACTTATTTCCCTCAGCCTAACACCCTCAAGCTCCATCCATGTTGCTACAAATGGCCAGATTTCATTCTTTCCCATTCCCATGGAGTATTCCATTGTATAGATAAACCACATCTTCTTGATCTGTTCATCAGTTGATGGACATTTAGGCTCTTTCCATGATTTGGCTATTGTTGAGAGTGCTGCTATGAACACTGGGGTACATGTGCCCCTATACATCAGCACTCCTATATCCCTTGTGCAAATTCCTAGCAGTAAGCACTCATTTTTAAATATTACTTAAAATTTTTCAAAATATCAGGAAAGAGTCTCTAAATTGCAAAGAGTCTATAATCCGATACCGAAGCATGAGTTCATCTTACTATTTAAAATTACAATAATTTATTTATTTTATAGTTAAAGAATAGAAGGAAAGTGGAGCTCAAGTAACCAAAACCAAACAAACGAAAAACTTAATCCCTATCAGTTATAATATAATTGCCTGGCCCACTTGCGGTACAACTCTCTGTAAAAAAACTTCCGTGCCTCAATTTCCTCTTCTAAAACATGGTATATCAAATAGTACTTTCAAAGGATAGCAATTTAATTTTCAACTATCCTGGTACTTCAAAAACTGATACATTAAATATGCAACTAGAGTAATACTATCATATGACCAACCCCTACAAAAACCCTGAGTCAAAAGTACCTTAAGATCAACTGGTCCAGCCTGCTCATTTTATGCATGGTGAACAGACCTAAAAAGGTTAAATACCTTACCCAAGATAAAAGCAAATTTGTTATAAAGCTAAAACTAGAAATTAAGTATCTTTACCTAAAAGGCAACTACAATATATACCTGTGAATTGGCAATGCAATCTCTTCATAATCAAAAACAGTCATTTTAATGTGAAAGTGAATTTATAAAGGGAAATTTGGAAAGGAAGTGGTAGCGAAGGTGTTTTTCCAAAGAGAAAATGCCCTAAAATTACTTAAAACCAAAAACATAAAAACAAAAATAACAAATAAGAAGTTATAAACCATCCAAACACAATCATTCTTCATTCAGATCTCAAACATCTGAGTACCTCTGGGCTCAATGCCATAGAAAGTTCTGGAGGCAGAAGGACGAATAAGACAGACTCTATCCTTGAGGAGCTCATGGTTTCGTTGAAAGATATGCTTACAAACAATACAAAACAATGCAAAAATTTATTACAAACAATATAATGTGAGAGTGATATTAGCAGAGAATATATAAGTTGCTCTGAGAATGTGCAGGAAGGAGCCCCTCACTGTCTGGAATGACTGGGCTAAGGCTTTCCAAGTGGTAGGAATTAGGTGAATATCCCAGACAATCCCTGCCTTCTTCTTCCCCAATTCTAAACTGAACATATCCCTATTTGTGCCTATTATTTCTAAAATATTTTTTGATACAAAGTGGGATGAAGGAAGAGGTAAAGTGCACACATCATATATCTCCTTGGGTAGTTAGAATTGCCAAACATACTAAAGCATGTATTTTTGTGCAGCTACTGCAAAATCAGAGCTTAAAACAATCTGCCAAATTTTTGCAAATGTCCTCTTCTTTCCTTTTCACTGGCTCATGCAACAGGGACACAAGGTGGCACTGTCGTGCTGACATTCATTTCAGGGCCCTTTCTAAAAGGACAATTTGGAAAAAGGAAAAAGGCCCTACTGTGATACACTAAAACCAGAGTGGTAATACTGGCCTTCCGCTAGGTCTACCAACATAAATGTTGACTGAGGAAGGAGTAAATCATTTTGTATTTCATGAACAACACATGATGCCTGTATAAAAGAGAACATATTCTCTGATGGTTTCTACAAAATGTCATGTTGTGTGTTCACAGAAATGTCCAAAGGAATACAGTGCCCGTCTGCCAGTGTAGAGTCGTAAGTGAACTGTTTACCGTGGGCAAGGCTGTGGACATGGACCGCCTCTCCATCTAGTGGCCAGTGGGAAAGAATGGAACCATAGTGTTTCGTTCGGTTAAAAGCAGCCCTTTTATCAAACCAACCATAGGCAATTATGTCACATTGTCCGATAAATGACAATTAGTGTTTATTGCATTCATTGAATCATTAAATAGACCCAATAATACACTTAAGTGACATCTACTTAAGCTAAGGACAACAGCAACCCCGCCCCCCAAAAAAATAAAGTATGTGTGCTCTCTCAGAGCAACTAAAATTCCTTTATTTTTCCATCATTACCAACCTGAACTTCTCCCCAGATGTTTATGAATTATAGGTAGAAAATGCAAGCAATGTTGTATACCTATTTAAAATAAAATCATATGTTCTTTAGGATAATAGAAAATCTGAAAAGGAGCTTTCCCCTTCATTGTATAAGCAAAGAATCTGAGGAATAGAGAGGTTATGATTTATTCAAAGTCTTATAGACAGTAAGACTAGAAACCAGGCCTCCAGATTTAACCACTTTAAATCCTTTTTGGCATTAATTAATGCCTTCTGTTCTCCAGAGTAGTGTTGTTTTTTTTTTTAACCACACCATAATGTTTCTCCCAACATACTTGGAAAATAGTTTCTAAAACTTTTATTCACATATTTTGGTGCTAAGTTGATAGGACAGAAGTTATTTTCTATAAGTCCTAACACATCGTCATATGCATGAGCCTATTATGAGCCTGTTATAATAACATGCTTTTTAAAAAAACTAACAAATTAATCACCTTCGTTCAACATTTAGAAAGCAGAGTAGCAAGTGGGTAGGGAATAGAGTAGAATGTGCTAGTCAAACCCACTACACAGAAATGGTTTCAGAAGGCCATTTTGTAAAAAGAAACCTAAATCCATTCAGACTGACAGGAAGTTTAGAGTTACCTTTTTGTTTTATTTTATATAAAAAGTATTTGACTTCATTTTAAGAGAGGAAATACACAAACAGTTGATCACTTCAACCATTTTAATTAAACTCATGATGCAGTTTTGCTGCATGCCTTAGGAATGCTTTGTTGGGAAGGTTTCTTATCAAAACAAATGAAATCTGTCCACCAACTACAAAAATCTGCTCACAACTCCAAACCTAATGCTTAAAAGGCAAAAGGTAAGAAGAAATCCTGGCAAGTGAATATAGTAGAAATGTGATATGTTCTGGCTTCCTTTTCTTTGATCTGTTGGTAGCACCTTTGGGATCTTAGAGTGGAGGAGGAATTTAGCAGACCTACTGTAGAAATGTGTAGGAAGAACTTAGTGCTGTGTTGGATAACCTAGATGGCTTCTACAGAGGGTTGGGAAGTCTTTTTCTTTCACGATAAACATAGAAGCTTCAAAAGCACCCACCCCTCCACTTGCAGCTTTACTTTTATTCTTAACTCCATTTGCTTCCTAATCATCCCTATTCTTCTCCCCTCTCAAGATGAGTTAAGGCAATAAAGTCACTGTTGAATTGAGGAACTCAAAAAAGTAAGAACTATTCCAATTCTTTTTATCCAACGTAAAGTGCAGGTGGTAGGTGCATATGACCAAGAAGATGCAAATATTAGTAAATATGTGCAGACCCAAAGTACATTTAGTGGGCCAAAGAAATTGTGGTATGTTCAATATTTAAAAACAGAAAAACCCAACTATATAAAGCCACCCTTGCAACTCTATTTGCCCAGTTCCCATTTAAACATAAAAGAAATGATAATAGGGGCGCCTGGGTGGCTTAGTCGGTTAAGCGTCCGACTTTCGCTTAGGTCATGATCTCGCGGTTCGTGGGTTCGAGCCCCGCGTCGGGTTCTGTGCTGACTGCCAGCTCAGAGCCTGGAGCCTGTTTCAGTCTATGACTCCCTCTCTCTCTGACCCTCCCCTGCTCACGCTGTCTCTCTCTCTCCTAGAAATAAATAAAACATTTAAAAAAAAAAAAAAGAGTCCACTTTAAAAGAAAAAAGAGAGAGAGAGATGATAATATTGTCACAGTTTAAATGTCTTGGTATCTAAATAAGGTGTTTTTGTTTGTTTACAATAATAGCCTTACAGTTTTCATATACATGCATATATCTACCAGATAAATTACATAGCCTAGAACATTCATAGTTTTCTGCTAGCAAGTTTTTTACTAAGTTTTAATTTGATAACTGAGCAAACTGACAAATTTACTTTAATTTTCTCCCAGTTGCATTTCATTTACTGGAAAGAAACTCATACTATAAAAGGAATTTGCCAACAACAAATCACAATTTGACTACAACAGTAATTCAGAGAACATTTCTGAAAGAAAAGGTAAAAGTAAAAAATATCCAAGTTCATTTAGTAAAAAACTCAAGGCTTCTAACCATTAGACAGAATTAAAATTTAAATAATTTAAATTCAAACATGAATTTTTTAAAGTTTAGATTAAGAATTTTTAAAAAACAAAATAATACCATTATGTATAAGATTCATAATTATTGCCATTTTTAGTTTCAATTTATTGGACATCAATTTACTTTCCAAAAACTCTAAATTCCATTCAGTAATTTTATATGTACTGAATGCAAATCTTTACATTAGTTTTTTAATATTGAAAGTTTTCAAATAAATTCTTAACATTAATAACATATGACACATACAGTTATTAATGTTAAGAATTTATTTGAAAACTTATGACATGTATATTAAATTTATGATACCTTGAGACCCACAGGTATTCAGTACCAAAATACTTCTAATATCAAGGAGGAAAACATATTATGCTATAATGATGACCCTTTCCATCAGTTTCAAAGACTAAATATTCAGAAATTAATAATATTCTCAGTTTCCATCTAGTAACTAGATAAGTCAATGAATTCAGCTGTTGCTCCTTGTCTCAATATTCCTATTTGGAAGTCAGTAGCTAACTTTCCCCGAGTTAAAGCAGTTATAAAAGGGTTGCTTTGGTTAACTGAACTACAAACACCCCCGGCTGGAGTTTCACTTGAGTGTCAAAAGACTTCCTAAAGGTAAGTGCCATGTCCTCAAGCTGATTACAGTCAAGTGAACTGTGGAATCACCAAAGGCTAGATCCTGGAGTGGAGGAAAGGTTATGAAACCAAAGTTAAGCATAATTTGCACATCACTTAATTATTATTATGGTCGAACAGCTAGAGTGGCAGAAAGGCCCTTTTTGCTAATGGGCCCTTGAATGTTGTTCCCAACATCTGTTGTAGGGGTTACTACATACATGACAGTAATGATAGATGGCATTATTTCCTCCCAAAGCCTCAAAAGCTTGCCTATGATGAAGTGAGAAGTAAAAGAGTTCAGAGAATATAGTTTTGATACATTAAACGTAATTGGCATCAATGTTATTTGATGATTAAATATAATGACTATGTTACAGGAAAACATAAATTCAGGCATTCTCTAGAATTTCTAGATATAGATATTGCTCTTGGGCTTTTGATAAAGAATTAAAAGGACTTTACTAGCTATTTGACATTGGCTATAATCTCTGAGGATTCTGCAAAATGCTAGAAATTACTTAAGCAGTGGAAATGCACAAAACATAAGTCCGTGAAAAAATTACAAGTTTCTAGTTTTGCCAAATACCTACGAATCCTGTACAGAATTTGAAAGTTTGGAACAAAGAATCAAATGGACAATGATAACTCTAGTATCATTATAAATAATACCTAATGATTATGCAAGGAAACCAAAATGGCTTGTACAATATGAAAAAAAATCATTTAAAAGAGTTAATTTGTAACTTAATAATAACCCTTGCATGTATACACTTGCTCAACTGCTAGTGTTTATTGTCCTTATGGTAGGTGAACTATAGGTGATATCTGGTTTTCATAATTTGCTTGTGATAATCACACAGGCATTCAAACAAAAATATTTAGATTTTTCTTTTCAGCGCGATGCAACTTCTCATGCAAATAAGATTCTTACCAGTTAAGGAACTTAAGATGGATATGTTATTTTAAATTTTTCATAGAAGTTCAGTAAGTTTTCCAGTGAAAACTGTAGTTTGTTAAAATATATTTCCAAAGTGGCCTCCAAGGCAAGTCAGCTCTAATATCCATTATCAAATTTTAGACTTAAGGAGGCCACCCTTGAGACTAAAGAAGACTGGAACTAGCAGCATTCAAAGAATGTCAACATCGGTCGTTCCTTTGCCAGAAAGGATCACTAGTTAGCAATATCAGCAAGATGCTACTTCCACACACCTTGCCGGGCCCTGGGGCAACACACTGGCTCAGCGTCTGAACTTAGGTTCCTATGTGGTAGCATGGCCAGCCACTACTCAGGCTTGGGTAAGTCCATAAACACATCCACTGATTATTTCTATATTTGTAGAAAGCCAGGACATGTGTAGATAATCACACAATTGGATATTTATGAAGTGCCAGATTTTATGAATACGGGAATTTGTTAATTAGCACAAGGACTAATCATTAAAATTCGAAAACAGATAAATAAACAGGAATGCCATTTATTTGTTCACATTTCAGGGGAAAGTATGCAGCTGTGATCCTTTTGATGAATGTAGGCTTCTGGAGAAAAATGTGAAGAAGGAAAGTATCTGCAAGTTCTGAAATCTTAATGAGTAAAATCCAGGAAATCACTATATAGTCTTTATATTATGAATAATCATAGTAATTCTTCCCCTAAGTTAAAAAAAAAAAAAAAAAGTTCAAACCAACGTGTGGTTAGCATTTGAATGATACTGTCTTGCTATTCCGCTGTTTTTGGTCCTTTTCAGCCAAGGCTGATTTTTACCACACAGAAGTTAGAAAGGCATACACATGTCACTCAGTACCAAATTGTTTTAGCTATAGGGCATGGCAAAGCATGAAATAACTGTTTTAGAGCACTTCCTTATGTGGGTGTGTTAGATAACTGTCTGCTCCAATATTAAAATGAACACCGACGTGACCTGACCAAGACAATGGGGCTCTCAATAGTCTTCATATGCTGATAGGAAGGGGCCATCATAATCAATAAGGCTAGTTAATGACTTTTCTGGCATCCTGTAGCCCTCCAGTGACACATGCCTTTCAGCTTTCCAAAGCCCCATATACCAGAGTACACTAGTTTTAGGTTTACTTATGCACATTTTACGATGTCCTGCAGTATACAGACTTTGACAGTCCCTCCCAAAAGAGGCCAAGATTATTTTTCATACTAAAAATATTTTATATCCACTGAAGGCTAACAATTATAATGCAAAGGAAAACATATGCACATTCTAAAAATCAAGCCAACCATAAATATGACTAAATTTTTACTTTCTTTTATTCTTCCTAGAAGGTTAGGAGAAATTTTCTTCTTCTCCTAAAAGCCACTCCATTTTTTGTTTGCTTCTCATTAACATAAATATGCTTAACATGAAATTTTTAAAATGTCATATCTGCAAATAATCTGTGATTTCTTTACTCATACCTGTGTGAGAATATACACATGTATTCACATATATGCCCATAGATACCTCCACACATACACGTATACAGAAAAAGAGAATTATTGATCAAGAGATACATGAAAGATTTCTTTACCAAAAAAAAGGTAGAATTTTAGATAGTCCTCACAATGTTAATATAGAAAATGACAGGTGCATGAGACATGCACACTTTTGACATGTTAGTTTTAAAACAAATTTTTGGGTCAAGAGTTTAAAATGGAGAAAATCACATTTGAAAAACTATATGCTGTGTACCATATTAACATGCACTTTCAACAGACTTCCCCAAAAGTTTCCCTTTAATCTTTGGTGGAAAAAAACCTCTGACTGGACCTGAATGTACTTAGTATTTGTTCTGCTCTTGGTCAAAGCTGTCCTTTCCAGCTTAAAAGACACTTTAGGCAAAAGAAGCAAATTAAAAGTCTCCAAATAAATTTTTAAAAAGAAAGGGGAAAAAAGACTTTTAGCAGTAAAAGTTCACCACCCTCTTGGAATAATGGATTTTTAATAAACATTTTACTAGGTTTGAACCTTGAGAATATGTTTGGGAATCTGCTCTAGAGTCCCAGGTGGCTTAAGAATATTGCTTTATGGACTTCTTTGTGTTGTCAGAGAGGCTTAATGGAATTAAAAAAAAAAAGTCTGCCACTTCTATTAAATAAATAATTTATTACAAAAAAGGTGATTGTTATTATCAAAGATCTCTATAGATCAGCGTCCATTTTTTATCATTCCTCCTGTATATGCTCAAAACGTTTTGTGTATCTTACTACCTGATTTAATTTTTATCGAATGGATGGCAGTTTTACTTTCGAACAGATCCGAATAAAACTCCATTAAGAGTCCATTTCAAATGGACCTATTTAACTACTCCTTTGAATTTCGAAGAACACTGTTCTGGGAAAACTGTTCAACAATGTCAGCAAGTTGTGAAATGCAACTTTTCCCACCATAAAAAAGAAAAAATAAATAAAGGATAAACAAAGCACCTCAGAACTATGTTTAAAATAACAAGTACATTATTTATAGTCCCCGAAATGTTCAATGAATCCTTGCAGTTATGCATAAGATGTCCTGATATACCTCATAGCTTCCACTTCATAAAAAGATAGCCAGCCCCCACCCGGCCCTCCCCAAGCATAAATACACAGTAACATACTAAAAAGAAACTGTCCTAGGATAAAAACTGTCTGTTAAGAAAGTTTGCATTCTTACTAACCACAGTGATATCCCTATAAATGCAAAAGTCCATCTGCAAATAAAAGTTACAAAACAGAGCACCCTGTTCCTCTCAAAATACACCCCCAGATGTAACATAGAAGAGTGTATGATGATAAAAATAATTTCTAGATTCTTACCCACCCTCAGTGACTACCCCTCTCTTTACAGCCAATGCCATCAAATAAACATGCTGGCCAAAAGTATTCAACCTGCTTCAAGGATTTAAACTGTAAATATGGACTTTAAACTTCAATGTAAAACAAAGAACAAGAGTCTCACTTTAGTAATACCCACACTGGCACTGCAGCTAAAACTCATTGGCACATAACTAACAAAACCCAGTTAGCAATAAATAAGGACAACATGATATATAGACAGACAGATGGAATTGCATAAACAGACAAGAAAAGCAAAGAGACTAACAAACATACGGAGGGGTCTGTTATAAAGAGTGAAAGATACTGATTTATCTGGTACTGTAGTGAAAAAAAATAGGTTTGTTTGTAATTATTTTTAAAGTAATTAAACTGAATCACAAGGGCACACCCTTAAATAAGTAGGAAGAAAATTAGTAGAGGGTAGGCCTCCTATAAATGTTCCAAATTTCAAGCTAGCAACAGCTCTGTCAAACTTAAATCTGGAAATTAAAATTCAAGGGAGAAAGAATAAAAGCATTGGGGGCTAAAGGAGATGATAGGTAGACGGGGGATTGAGGAAGCAGGCTTTTTTTTTATGAAAGTTGTCTGCCCTACCTTCTTCCCCAGCGCTGAGTTTCTCTTCTCATAATCGGTGTCTCCCTGGAAGTACAGTGTGAGTGGTAATGACTGCCTGCCTCCCTAATGAGTCCATTTTCCTGCTCTTGATGTTGTGTATATACACACACTGCAACCTACCTTACAAACCACAGAGACGGGAAGAGAGAGAGAGAGCAAGAGAGAGGGAGGGACCGGGGGCAGAGAGGGAGAGAGAGACAGGGACAGAGCAAGCGAGTGAGAGAGAGAGAGAAGAGGAGGAGAGAGAAAGAAAAACAGAAAGAAACAGAGAGAGAAAGGCACAGACAAAGCCCTCCTACCAGACAGCAGACAGCCCTCCTTCCCCTATCCAGCAAAATGCAACTCGGTCTAATGCAGCAACAGGTTCAGTATTGCCAGACTAACAGAGTGAAAAAGGTATATTCTCTATATCATGACTGCTTGCAAATAAACAGTTTAAGAGCAGCTGGCTCCACCTTCTTTATTTATGCTCCATTATGAGGAATGTATTGTTTCAGTTCTGGCACACAGTACATGTAATTATCATAAATACATTTTTGCATATTAGCAGGAACTAGTGAAATGCATAGCTTATTTGTGCAACCTTTTAAATTTTTTTTAATGTGAGAAGAGTGTCAACAAATCTGCTCTGACAAAAGCCTGGTAATGATTTTAAAGTCAGAGGCAGTCTTAAAGGAGGCTTTGAAAGAAAGACTCCATACAATAGGAAACTGATCTCAGACAAAACTGATAACTGCAAAGAAGAAATCATTGCTCAGTAAATAAATCAAGACCATTCATAAAATTGCAGACAAAAACAGAATTAAGTTTAATTAAGTACTAATAGAAGAGTACTCTAGAAGGCTTAGATTGGTTTCTTATTTGAAGCATCTATCTGTACAAATATCACAATGCAATGTACTCTGTGTGAACAGGTGCAATGCATATAGTACATAATGTTACAATAACAGAAATAAATCCCATTAGGAGCTTCTGTCATAAATAGGACAAGATTTCAACGAATATGGATCTGAAACCATAACAGAAACCCCTTGTTCTTTTATAAGTAAGGAAAAATAAAAATTAATCAGTGCTTCTAAATAAGCCTACCTTAAAAGAGAAAAGCAAAACAAAACAAAACAAAACTGTTTTTCTTTGTCTGATACACTAACCATTTTTTTCATGGGCTAGAACCAAAACACTGCTGGTATTACACTCCCCACACATCACATGATCCCCACCCCTTTTCCCCACTCCCAGGTGCCTTTTTCTCCCTTAAGTGATATATTTGCAGCTATGGAATTACAAACACCAGAAAACAGAACAAGTTTCAAGCTCTTCTTTTTGTCCCCTGATTTTTTAAAACGAGACTCTGCTTGTCTACCTAAACAACCACCTTCCTTAAAATATTTCTATACAGTTCGGCTGTGTGTCACTATGTGGGACTTAGAAATATCACAATAGAGTATAAATAGTCTAAAGAAAATTTACATAAAAATGAAAAATGTGAGTGCCTCTGACCTATTTAACCCCTGAATCTGAGCACCAATAATGAACTGTATATTAAGTATATTAATTTTAAGATCATCCTTTTTATATGGTTTTGTGTTTTACCATGCTTCAAAAATTAGAATACGTTCCTTTGCGTAACAAAACTACCGTGCTATATAAGCACCGATTCCTTCAGTTAATAAAGAACTTAATTATGTCAATATATAACATAGATCAACTATATCTTAACCTGATTCACAAAAATCTTTTAGACTGTCAGTTAAATCTTGGGTCATTACGTTGGTTCAGAATGGAAATCAATATTGTTTTAGCTATTTTCAGGGTAAATAACCGATAGCGCAGAAATTAGAAGATGACGTCTAGCCACACATCGTGCAAACTATCCTGGGAAAATTCTAGTAGGAAACCAAGAGTCCAGCCCTCCGCCCTCACTGAAAACCACTAATTCCAATTCCAGGTGCTGCTGCAAGGGTGTTTTACCCCTCTCAAGGGTGGTTGCTTAATAAAGAGGTGACAGATACAAAGAAAAGGGGGTGTAATAAAAAAAAAAAAAACAGATTGCTTTTGGTCTCATGTCTTTCTTAAATATACTCAGTGTTGCCTAAGGTACCAGCACGCTGCTCACCCCTTACTGCGTAGCCTAGCAGTTCTGTTTTTCTACTACTGCCTTTTTGTTTCTCTGAAGCTGTATTCCCCTGTTTGAAGAAAAATGCCACTTTAAAAAACACACAAGCCTCACAGTTTGACGCTGATTCAAATTAGATATTACTATGTCCTGATTTTTAAAATAAGGTTCTAGATGTTTTTGTTTTTTATCGTTTTGTTTTAACCCAAGGAGAATAAGAAGACATTATTTGATTTCTACCAGCAGGAGTCAAAAGGAATGTAAAGGACCGTGAAAGCTATTCACCTTTTCTAAAGAACAACTAGCTAGTTGAATTCTAAAAAGAAAAACAAATATTTTGGCTTAGTGGAAAATGCACAACACCTCGGCGCTTTCTCCATATCTGCACACTTTACTAGATTCCAAGCACAGTAAGTGGCACATTCTTAGTACTTACTGGAGTTCAAGACACACTTTCCCTGTTGGGACACGAGACCCACGGATTGAATTAACCATAGCACCATGTGAAACAATAATCCTAATTGACTATCAGACTCTGGAAGTTATAGTTATTAAATTAAGTGATTTTGTATGCTGATACGCCACGGAGCAATTTCATCCAGTAGAAAGATCCTAGAGTGGGAGTTAAAAAACTGGTTTGAGTCTCAGCATTGCCACAAGTAGTTTGTATGTCCTGCACAAGTCATGTAACCATCCTCAGTTTCCACTTCTTCATATAAAAAAAATAATTAAATTTAAAAGGAAGGAATTGACATAGATTATGATGATGGCTAATGCTTAGCTGCTTACTATTTGCCAAGCCCACTTCAGAGTACTTTTCATTGATTAACTCATTAAATTCTAGTAACCTTATGAGGTAGAGATTATTTTTAACGGCATTTTCAGGTGAAGAAACAGAAAGGTTAAGTGATTTGCCTGAGATCACACAGCATGGCAGTAAATAATATCATTTGAACCCAGCCTCTCTGGTATAGAGCTCAAGTTTAGTCCCTGCATCCTACTCTCTTCCAGTATCTAATGGCAGTTAAGGCCCCATCTATCCATTAAGATTCTGTGCTTATGAGTCAAACCCAACACATCCTAATGATTTCTCACATCTTGCTTACCTATACAGTCTAGTGCAGATTTGCTCTTCTAATTTACTGAGTTCACCACACATCTGGTTTAAGAGTCTAGCAACTCTATTTAAAAATTTACATAATCCATTCAATCACCTTTGTTTCCAAATGTCCATAAATATGTGCTTCCATTTGCTTGAACTGAAAAACAACCTGTAATCAACAAATCTATCAATGTTTAAAGCCTACTTGCATTATATATATTTCCCATAGATTATTTGCTTAAATGTCCTCTGTTTAAAAAACAAAAATTTTTAAACAATCTACATAGTCCTTTTTTTTTTATTTTTTTAAACATTTTATTTATTTCTAGGAGAGAGAGAGAGACAGCATGAGCAGGGGAGGGTCAGAGAGAGAGGGAGTCACAGACTCTGAAACAGGTTCCAGGCTCTGAGCTGGCAGTCAGCTCAGAGCCCGACGCGGGGCTCGAACCCACGAACCGCGAGATCATGACCTAAGCAAAAGTCGGACGCTTAACCGACTAAGCCACCCAGGCGCCCCCAAACAATCTACATAGTCCTTAAAGTTTCCTTCGTTCAGGTATCAAAATCTAACACTAATATAAACAATTGTTTTTTTTTTAAAACTACATAAATAATAAATAAAACACAATAAAAATATCCTGTTTCTCAATAGCCTGAGAAAAGCATGGAAAAAGCAAGGATTCAACTATATATGATTTGTAAGAGATGCTGCATAATACCATCATTAGATTTTATGCACTGGTTTTAACTTTGAATTATTTAGAGATATATTCTGAACACTTTGATACTAACGACTCATTCTGCAAGGAAAAATTTGCACTTGCTCTGATTTTTGTGCATTAACTAAACATGGATTGTGTATCTACTCTGTGCCATTCATGATACTTGAGGGTAAAAAGTGAAAATAAAAGATATGATATACTTTTTGCTTTTGAAGACTTCACAGGCTGGTGGGGAGACAGACAAGCAAACTATGTTAGTATAGTCAAATAATCTTTGCACTACATAGCGTGATATCTCATGTAATGCAGTGCCTTAAACTTTGTGCTTCTCCCTCAGAATAAAATCCAACAAAATAAATATAAACACCTAAATTTAATATGTGGCTTATGAAAGACGTGTGTGTGCCTGCACAGGGCAGACACTAGGATGAAGGTTAAATTGGAGACAAATGTGGAGCAGAGGGAGGTACTGGAGACAAACAGTTTATTCCCTACCAGTGTAGTTTATATACATATTGAATATACTTCATTCATTGCCCCCAAGATGCCTAGAAAAGTGTCTTCTACACGTACACAGTACATGAAATTCTTAAATGATTGTGGAAACCAGTGATAGCTATTAACCTTGAGCATAAAGTTTCATTAATTTCAGAATTCCAGAATACTTTGGGAAATGAATACTTCCAAAAGTATGAAGGGTGAGACTTTTTTTTAATTTTGAAAAGAAAAAGTCAACTAATTTCAAAAGAATTTACCACTATTCCAAAAACATTTTAACCAAGTCCTTTTTCAGGCATCTTTAATGTTTTTATATCATGTGAGGTTAGGAAAAAAATATTGAAATATTTTCAGATTGTTCAAAGGAACATTCCCAAAAGAAAAGAGAAGGAGAGTAGTTAAAATAAAAAAAAATAATAAAAAAAAATAAAAAAGTCATATTGCAATGAAGAACAGAACAAGAGTTTTAGCCCTAGTACATGGGTGGAAAAGCAAAGACTGGGGTAATGGGTCCAAATAAATGCTACACTGAGTACTGATTTTGTCATTGAGGCCACCATCATAAAGTAATTCTATGCAGTGTAATTAGATAATAATCCTTAATTTGGGTCATCAGTTTTAAAACTGTATCCCAGGTATCTCAAGAAAAACTAAAAGAGCCTGTAGATAAATCACAGTTTACTAGTAGAAGACCAGTAGTATGATGCTTATATGGGAAGAAATACATTTCAATTCTAGTCAACAAATATTTAGTTTTAAACAAAAGCAAAACATTACATGAAAACTACATCACTGGGAGTAACGTTAATATGCCCTTTTGCAGTGCTACAGTCATTCTATCCTTTAACATACCTCCCACTGCCACTGAACTAAAGGACCCACCAGAACAGGGAATCTGCTTATCAAGCTTTGAAAGTATAATATTTGGAAGAACACCTGGAGTACAGTTAAAGCTCAATAGAGCTTTTATGAATGAATGAATGAATGAATGAATGAATGAATGAATGAAAAAACAAAACAACAATACATGGACTTTATAAACATTGATTAATAAAAAATTTTAACAGGCCTAAATTCTAAGGATGATATAAACCACCTTTAACTACCCTTTAAAATGTTTTAATTAGGGGCGCCTTGGTGGCTTAGTCGGTTAAGCGTCCGACTTTCACTTAGGTCATGATCTCGCGGTTTGTGGGTTCGAGCCCCGCGTCGGGCTCTGTGCTGACTGCCAGCTCAGAGCCTGGAGCCTGTTCCAGTCTGTGACTCCCTCTCTCTCTGACCCTCCCCTACTCATGCTGTCTCTCTCCTAGAAATAAATAAAACATTAAAAAAAATTTTTTTTAATAAAATAAAATGTTTTAATTATATATAAAATATATCCTTACTTTAAGATCTTGTGAAAAATGAAAATGGTTATAACAGACCAAAAGAGTAATACTCTTCAACTTATATCTGTGAAAAAATTCATAATAAAATGTTGAATAAAAAAGTATTGCCCTATAGCTAGCAGGATTTTAATTATAATCATCTCTGAGAAGAAAATTCAGCTTGCCTTCACAATTCAGTTATCCATTATTTCTTTCACTTCTGTTACATAAGTGTTCAAGTGTAAGTCAAAGTTGGCCTTAAAATCCTCATAGGAGAGGAGCCATCCTTTTTGTATTAAACACTTTGGTAAGCTGGTTAGGGTCAGAAACTGGGTTACACCTGAATAATTCTTGTGGTATCAAAGTGTACTCCATAAGAAAGTCCTAGCATCAGCCATCGGACAACAAAAGGAAATCAAAGGCATCAGAATTGGCAAAGAGGAAGTCAAACTTTCACTTTTTGCAGACGACATGATACTCTACATAAAAAACCCGACAGACTCCACCAGAAGCCTACTGGAACTGATCCAAGAATTCAGCCAACTTGCAGGGTACAAAATCAATGTACAGAAATCGGTTGCATTTTTATACACCAACAATGAAGCAACAGAAAGAGAAATCAAGAAGCTGATCCCATTCACAATTGCACAAAAAAAACAAAAAATACCTAGGAATAAACCTAAACAAGGATACAAAAGATCTGTATGATGAAAACAACAGAAAACTTATGAAGGAAATTGAAGAAGACACAAATAAATGGAAACACATCTCATGCTCATGGATAGGAAGAATAAATATAGTTAAGATGTCATTACTACCCAAAGCTATCTACACATTCAATGCAATTCCAATCAAAATTGCACCAGCATACTTCTCAAAGCTAGAGAAAATTTGTATGGAACCACAAAAGACCTCGAATAGCCAAAGTAATACTGAAAAATAAAACCAAAACGGGAGGTATCACCATCCCAGACTTTAACCTCTACTACAAAGCTGTCATCATCAAGCCAGTATGGTCTTGGCACAACAACAGACACATAGACCAATGGAACAGAATTGAGAACTCAGAAGTGGACCCAAAAGTATACAGCCAACTGATCTTTGACAAAGCAGGAAAGAATATCCAATGGAAAAAAGACAGCCTCTTTAACAGATGGTGTTGGGAGAACTGGACAGCAACATGCAGAAGAATGAAACTAGATCAATTTCTCACACAATACACAAAAATAAACTCAAAATGGATAAAGGACCTGAATGTAAGACAGGAAACCATCAACACCCTAGAGGAGAAAGCAGGAAACAACCTCTTTGACCTCTACCGCAGCAACCTCTTACTTGACACATCCCCCAAAGTAAAGGAATCAAGAGCTAAAATAAACGATTGGGACCTCATCAAGATTAAAAGCTTCTGCACGGCAAAGGAAACAACCCACAAAACTAATAGGCAACGAACGGAATGGGAAAAGATAGTTGCAAACGACATATCAGATAAAGGGTTGATATCAAGAATCCATAAGGACTCACCAAACTCCACACCCAAAAACAAACAACCCAGTGAAGAAATGGGCAGAAGATATGAACAGACACTTCTCAAAAGAGGACATCCAGATGGCCAACAGACACATGAAACGATGCTCAGCATCGCTTCTCATCAGGGAAATACAAATCAAAACCACACTGAGATACCACCTCTCGCCAGTCAGAGTGGCTAAAATGAGCCAATCAGAGAACTCTAGATGCTGGCGAGGATGTGGAGAAACGGGCACCCTCCTACACTGTTGGTGGGAATGTAAACTGGTACAGCCCCTCTGGAAAACAGTGTGGAGGTTCCCCAGGAAACTAACAATAGAACTCCCCTATGACCCAGCAATAGCACTGCTAGGAATTTACCCAAGGGATACAGAAATGTTGATGCATAGGAGCACATGTACCCCAATGTTCATAGCAGCACTCTCCACAATAGCTAAAACCTGGAAAGAGCCTAAGTGTCCATCAACAGATGAATGGATCAAGAAGATGTGGTTTATCTATACCATGGAATACTACATGGCAATGAGAAACAATGAAATCTGGCCATGTGTAGCAACATGGATGGACCTTGAGGGTGTTATGCTGAGCGAAATAAGTCAGGCAGAGAAGGACAAATATCATATGTGTGCACGTATGGGAGGATTAGGAGGAACTTAACAGAGGACCAAGGGGGAGAAGAAGGGCGGATATGGTGGGGGAAAGGGAGAGAGGCAAACCATGAGAGACTCTTGAATGCTGACAAAAACTGAGGACTGGTGGATGGGGGGGGAGGAGGGGGGCATGGAGGAAGGCACTTGTGGGGATGAGCACTGGGTGTTATGTGGAAACTAATTTGACAATAAACTATTTGTAAAAAATAAAAAAATAAATAAATAAATAAAAAATTAAAAAAATAAAAAAAAAATGATGTCTAATATTAACTTCTAAGACATTTACATTTTTGCCAATCTTCTTCTCTTCAAACCTTCTGGAAAGTTTGATGTATTGTACATCTTTTTGTTTAGTAGTGTAATGAGGAGTAGTACAAGGATGAAAAAGTAAGGTACTGCCATAAATTCACCCATATACTGGAGCCCTTGCAAACATAGAAGCTTCTCATTGAAAAAGACCAGAGTTCCAAGGAGTAACCAGTGGCACTGTGAACAGTGGTCAGTAAACAGTGAATGGTGAGTACCAAAAAGTCAAAACCACCTTTAACATAGAATAACTCCCATATAGATATGAGTCAACCACCTTTTCCCATAATATGCAGGAGAAATACGGTCATAGAGAGAAAAAAGCATATAGACTAATGTGTGAATCGCAATGTTGTTGTAATTTAATTGTTAATACTACCATCAATTGATCTTAAATGCTATGAATAGCTCCAGAAACACAGAAAGAGAGTACTTTCATGACACATTAATTTTAAATCAAAGGGTTAAAAAACATAAAATGTCATTCACAATATCTCCCTAGCATTAGACATCCATACTACATGAACTCTTCCTGTTCCCTGCTCAATCCTCTCTCCTCAACAATCTAGGACAGTGCTGGCAACTATCTTTAAAGTTTCAACACTTACATAATAATTTATTCATATGTACAGGTTATATTCAATACACAAGGAAAAAGAAACAGAAACTATGGAGTGTGCTCAGTAGGAAAAATAAAAGTTACACAGAAGATCCGTAAGAGAAGCATCTTAATTGCTACAGCTGTTATTTGTCCAGCAGATTGGTGAGCTCTCTACCATCCTGCTTGGTGAGACTACATGCAAAACTCTGTCTTACTCTTCCGACCTAAAAAGCTGCAACTACTAGTTAGAAAAGATTCATTCTTAAAAGTTATAACTACTACATGGGTCAAGAACAGTGCTTAGTGCTACATACATATGTCATTGAATCCTCCCAACAGCTTTGTAAGAAAAATAATAGTAATGTTCTCATTTATAGATGAGGGCACTGAGGCTCAAAGTCACCTAGCTAATAAGTGGTAGAAGTCAGGACTAAAATTAATCCAAATGGAATTTGTGAGGGATAGAGGGAAGGGCTTGACAAAAGTACCTTAACATTTTTCTAGAATAATAAACTGGTGAGATTAGGAAGAAATTTTGAGAAAAGACTAATAATGGAAACAGGTTTGAGAGCATATGGATTTCCCAGATAATGTCAATACTTATTTCACATATATTTGAGAAAAATATTGTCACAAAGTAAACTTTAGAGAAAGGATAATGAAGAAAAGCAACACATAAACAATTTTCAAAAGTGACAAAAGAAACCTACCATGAACCAGTTTGATTAAAGGGTTGGAAACATTAATAACAATCTGTCCAGTAATACTGAAGCCAGTTATTAATAATAGAGTCAGCATGACAACAGCCTGCTAACTCCTCTGAGGCAACAGGCCACAGGGATGATTCAAAATGGGTAGAAACAGTTTCTCTTACTTTTGCTGAAGAAAGCTCATTTAACCCAAATAACTTATAAGTTTACAACCACAGCCTTTTAAACATATGAGGACATATCAAGATTTTAGAAAAGAAGCTATGTAAAACTCAATTTTTTCATTTCTATTAATAACAAATACAGAAATATCTTATTAATCAGTGTGTGTGTGTATATGTGTGTGTACATATATCAGATTACATATATACTGTGTGTATATATGTAATTCATTTCTATTCATAACAAATACAGAAATATCTTATTAATCAGTGTGTGTGTGTATATGTGTGTGTATATATATCAGATTACATATATACTGTGTGTATATATATACACACATATATATATACATACATATATATACACACACACACATATATATATCAGAATACATAATGTACCAGACATATATATATACACACACACATATATAAATGCATATACACACACATATATATCAGAATATATAAGGTACCTGACATGTTTTGCAGGTTCTTATGAAATAGAAATTTTAAAATGAGTTATATTAAGTAAAATGCTATTTTAATAATTATATCAAGTATTTACCAAAATTATCAAATTAACACAATAAATTTTATTTCATGTTGAAAATCCATAAATTTAGGCTTATATACTTCTCTGTTTCAAACTGATGACATTATACTACTTAAAATGTAATAATGAGATCTTCCACAACACAAATAGTACTCCCAACATCTTTTAAACCTATATAGAATAGGAGCATAAAAGAAGTGTCTCACCAGTTAAGGAAATAGTTTTATTAGTAATCAATAAGAGAGAAACACCACCCAAAATTAAATCTGTATTAATTATGAAAAGGGCCATGAAAGAACTGAGTCGTCATTTTGCGGAGTTCATTTTAAAAATTTAATGGTCTGGGACTCTAATACACACTTACTACTATGTCATATCTAGAAGTCTGTAATTGAAATAAACTGCAAATCACTCTAAGCTAATAATTTAATAAAATGCATGTGGTTTTTCTTAAAATAACAAAACTTCACCTAAACTCTCTCCCCCAATAAATGCATTAATTCAATGTGCCACTAAATAATTTATGCTTTAGCAGTTTAATCAAATGTTTAAAATATATTTTATAATAAAATAATAGATATTATAAAATTTAATAGTAGGCATTAAAAATGACACAAATTCTGAAGTCTTCCAGGTGCTACATTTTCACTATTACTATTATTTTAAAAGTTAAATTAATAAATATATAGAAATTAATAATAAATCAGAGCAGATTTTAGGAAGTGGTGGATGATATACAAAATATTTACAGCTGATAAGGCCTGGGGATAGACCAATAATAAATGTCACTGTAACTAATCAAAACAAATATTGGCTGTAAATAAATGATACAGTGCCAGTGTTTGCTTCCTGAATAACAACCCTAGTTTTAGATAACAAACTAGAATCAATTCAAACATAAATTAATAAAATTTGAAGATGTAGTTTTACTACTGCTATACTCTAGAGCAACAGGTTCTCCAATCTTTAAAAATTATAGATCCCATCATTAAAAAAGATTTTAAACTCTATAAAGATCACTTATCTGTTGGTTCCCAACTCCATTTCCACCCTTCATACTCTTCTGCATTGGAACCTGAAAACTACATTTCCCAGATGGCTTTGCCAGATGAGAAGCCCTGGCAAATGATCAAAGAGCATTTTTTAAAATTCTGCTGCTTTTGGTATTAGCAATCTCAGAAATGGTACTTCAGCAGCCTCTGCAGTGCTGGGCTCTTGGGATCTGGCTCTTAAGACTGACGATGGCAGCAATGGTACTGCAGTTGCAGAACAACAGCACAAGCTCTAACAGCCTTGGCAAGTAAAACAGCATTGGTGGAACTGTGGACTGCTGGGCTCCTGCCGTGTCAGTAGGAGTGCGGGTGCCTTGCTTCCTGCAAAGCATTGGCAATGATGCATTCCAACAGCCACAGCAGCAGCAGTGCTCCAGCTGCCTCTGCAGCACAGGGCTCCTAAGCTCCTGGTAACAAAACTTTCCCTTGCTCTCTGCAGATATTCATTGTTACATATCATTGCCACTGTTTTTCCCTCCCACCAGACTTCCTAACACATTTGTAACCAATTCTCTGGATAGACGTCCCTCCGTTTTGAGTCATTTCTGTTTTTCTGACTGGGCACTAATCAGTATAAGCCCACACCTCAATATATACAATGATTTGTAAGTTATACACTTATACTACCATGTTATATACATTGCAGAACGTATGAAAAAGCAATTTAAAGGATAAGAAAACAAGAAATAAATGATACTATAAAATAAATTTTAATTTTGGTGTATTTGTTAGCAATTTTAAAACATTTTTGCCCTCACTAAAACACAACATTTTAGACTGAGTAATTTGGCTAAATATTTGCCATTCTTTATATCTTGGCTTGGTTTCACACTTTGTGACACAGTCATTTGAAGATCTGTTACTACATTCTGGTAATCATGATACCTGCTGTAATGCTTATCACAGTGGGAGAAAAGCCTCACAAAATAGTAGAGCCAAGTGGAAGAAGAGCATCATTGACTGTGCTTATTAAATCACAATACTCAATTTTCAATCCCAATCACCAATTGTGTTAAAGATTTTCTAGAAATTTGTCTAATAAATTTTCATCTTTCCAGATGTCCTTGAGTTGTTCTTATAAACTAAAAGGTACTTGTAGTATTTTTTTATTTTTTTGTAAAAAGAATTTTAAAGCCTATTTAAAGATTTCAGTTAGAAGATTTTGAAACAAGTTATAAAATTCTATTCAAAGTTTTAAAAAGTACTCAAATACAGTTTTGATACAGTTGTTAATTATTCAGAAACTAGAGTTTTAGAATTACATTGGTTTTGGCAACAAAATCACATTTTAATGAAAATAATTACAAACATTCAATATGAAAATGTTCTCTACATACTCTGGATCATTATCTTCTCACCTCATTGTTCGTATCTCTAATACTCAGCCACTGAATAACGAGTGAAACTCCAGTGGTGTAATCCATCTTATTACAAAGTATCCTAAAAATTCCACTAAAATTTTAAGATTCTTCCATATTTGATTCTGTGTTTTCTATTACATTGTAAAACAATTGTGGAAAAAATGTAACCACATCAATGATATCCTACAGTACCTATGTGTACTTTTAACTTTGATTTGCTAAAACAGCTTGCTTATAAATGATGAGCAAAAGAATTTCGTGTGTAGAAGTACCTCTGTAATCTTACCTAGAGATCTTTTTTCCATTCCACCCAAGCCCTCCAACACTCCAAAACTATGTTAACACAGTTTTTCTAGTATGCATTGCTTAACTTAAAGGGTATTTGGATGCTTAGCAAGTATCTCCCCCAGAAAGCTTTCTAGTGATTCATAAAAATATAGTTCTTTGTATTAGTGAAATTGAGCCTAACAAATGTCATTTGTTGAAATATTGGAAATATCAGTACTTTCATTTAACTATATAGTAAACCTTTCACACTATATAAACTTTTTCAAAGACTTATCTTTTTAAAATCCTCAGCAATGTTTTCTATGCATCTTCTAACAACAATTGCTGACAAATAAATGTGATATAGTTTGTTGCCACTTATTTTTCATGCATTATTTCAGCCACTTTGACTCAGAACATATCATACACAAAGTTTAAGGTTCATCCTTAATGAGAGTGAACATAAGTATACATTTCAAATAGACTTCTTGATCATTATTTTTCATTGATTTATTGTCACATATGATTAAATCATCGTTATCACTTTGTAATATAGCTGACATGTGCATAATATATATGAAAGATACTCTTATTTAAATATGCTTGACTAGGGGCACCTGGGTAGCTCAGATGGTTGAGCATCCGACTTCGGCTCAGGTCATGATCTCATAGTTCATGGGTTCTAGTCCCGCATCAGGCCCTGAACCTGCTTCAGATTCTCTCTCTCTCTCTCTCTCTGCCCCTCCCCACTCACACTCTATCTCGCTCGCTCTCAAAATTAAGATTAAAAATTTTTTTAATAAATAAATAAATATGCTTGACTATTACTCTAGCTTTATTCTGTTATTTTTTAAGTTAGTTGTGTATTTTGTAAGAGTTAGTTCAGTTAAAACTGAATAGTGTAAACTGTGACTCCTCACAACAAGGCCAAAAAAAATTTAGCACTCCCAAATATTAAAGCAAATCCACTGCCACTCTCCCTTTAGGATACTTTGTATAACATACAATGCATATGATTGATACTTTGACAATGTGCATACTAAAGATTAGTAAATGTTAACCTTAGTTCTGTTAAACAAAAAACATATACATAAAAGTTTTGATTATCTTCTCAAACCCTAATATGTTAACCTGCATATTCTCTAGGGCACATGCCCACTACTTTTGAGACCACTGTTCTACAAATATGAGCATTGAATTCAGATCTGAATAATATGAATAATACTTACTATGTATCCTTAAGCAAGTTACCTATCCATATCTTTGTATAGTTCATCCATAAAATGCGAATAAAAATAGCTATCTCAGAATTGTTTTGATGATTATATTACATTGATAATAATAACAGGTAATATTTGTTGAGTACCTACTAAGTGGAAGGCAATATTCAAAGCACATTGAATGCATTAATTCTTGAGTACAGTGTGTACACATAATGAACACTTGATTAAAAAGATAGCTTTCTTCTCCAGGAAAGACAGAGATTAATTGTACAAAATCAAGAATATTTATTAAGGCAAATAGAGTTGGTTGATTGCATACTTATCCCTTCTATAAAATTTCAAGTTTCCTGGAGGCAAAGTTATGTTGTAGCCATCCTTATATCTTAATAGAGTGCAAAGTACAATGCCGTGAATGTGTTAAGTGCTCAATAATTAAATAAATGTTGTTGAATGAATGTACATAGGGTACCACCATAACTTGCTGTTTATTGTTTGTAAAATGTCAGCCAATTCCATTACTGACAGGAATGATCAATTAACTGCACATGCATTAAAAAAACATGCTATTGTTTTTATACATATACCATTATACCTTTCCAGTACAAATAACATTCTCCACAACTTTTGAAAATACAATAACCCTTGATTATTTGTATAAACAGATGAAAAGTAAGGTACGGATAATCCAAAAGTATTTTCTATTTGTATTTTGACATGTGTTTCTATATTTATATTAAACTATTGATATGCCTAATACTCTATAAAATATTAGACTGCACTTGCAACAAAATAAGATACATTATGAAAAGTTGACTTAGAAGGAAGCTGAATACAATTTAGTTTCTGTGATCTTTCCCCTTTATTTAACTCTTCTGTGTAACTTACACCACTTTGATTACTCAAACTACATGGGACTTTCCATTTCTCAAGCCCTCCCCAGAGTATAAGAAATGTTTAAATGTTGGTTTTCATGGGGATATGTTCTGTATAAAGTAGGCAATTCTCATCAGTGAATTTGGAAATCATGACTGCCTAGGTATTATAAAACATCAGTTAAAAGACATTATGAAAAACACTATTAGCTTCACTTAAATTAAGAATTTTCATTTTTTTTATAAAATATTTTATTCATTTGTTAAATGCATTATAAACCATTAATGCTCTTCATGACTTTTTTTTTTTCAGATAAGTGACCTGGGTAGAGAAAAAACAGCCGGTAATATACTTAATCACATATGAAATCTCACAGTTTTCTATCAAGCTCATAGTGCTGTTATAAAGGGGAAAAAGCAAATTATTTTGAAATATTTAGAGAAAGTAAAGGAAGGAATAATAAATGTAAGGCAACATTGTATCTTAATGAGAAGCTGAAAGATTAGTTAGCTTTTCATCTTTCTCTTAATTATTTACGAATGGTACACTCCATCTCGAGGTACAGAGGGTAGAAAGAACATGGGCTTTAAAGTCAAACAACACTGAGTTTGAATCAGGCTTCCATATTCACTAGTTGTGACCTGAAATAAATTACTTATTTTCCCTGAATTTCGGTTTCCTTATTAGGGAAAATTGAGCAAAAATATTCAATGAAAACAGATACAAAGTGTTTGACATATAGTCAAAATTCATTAAATGATAATCCATTTCCTCCTTTTATTCCTAAACCAGAGGTTGTCAATTTCCTTTTTCTACTATGGATCTCTTCTAACTAGCAATGATTCACATCAAAAATTCATATTTATTTGTCTATCACATAACAGCTTAAAACATTTCTTCATATCAACTACTGAATTTGATCTTCACTGTCACCCCTGTGAAGTTATTTGACATTATCCTAATTTTTCACAGTAATAAATTGAGCTTCAAAGAGGATAAAGAATTTGTACAAGATCTTGCAAGCAGTAAGTTACAAATTAAACTTTCACCTACCATCCCATCAAGACTGGTTACCCAACTACTCACTCATACACACAAAAAAATCCTAGCCAGAGCTAACAAACAGAATGCTTTATACCAAGAAAATTAAATCTAATGTAATACATACTCTTAAACTATTAAACCTAGACCCGAAGTGAAGTAAGGACATATTCTCATTAGTATCACTAGTGGTTCAAGGACCTGAGAATTTAGTTGGTACAGCCAAATATTTTTGTATCACTTTCCTAAAGATAGCTTTTATGAAAATATAGGGAATTAACAAAGATACAGCATATAAAAACTTATAATAGCTAATCTGGTAGTTCATTGTGGAGAATGAATTTAAAGTAAGTTTTAGAGTGTAACTTTGTACTTTTCAGTGATACACTCAATGCCCTCAGTAACCAATAAATTTCTTACCAAATGACAGTGTAAGATGAATAAGTACTAGGGAGCTAATGTACAGCATAGTGATGATAGTAATAATACTGTATTATGTATTTGTAATCTGCTAAAAAGGTAAATCTTAAGTGTTCTCACCACAAAGGGATAAAAAAGGTAACTATGTGCAGTAATAGATGTGTTAATTACCTTGATTGTGGTTATCATTTCACAGTGTATACATATACTAAATCATCACATTGTATATCTTTTAAAAATTCATGTAGTACAAACTAAATATACATAATTTTTATTGTCAATCATACCTTATTGAAGCTAGGAAAAAATTAAAATAATAAAAGGTATGGATGATCTTTTTTAAAAAGCAGTTGTCTCTGAGTACTGAAATCATATACTTTTTTTCTATATACTTTTCTGTATTTTCAATACTTTCTATGTAGTACATATATTATTTTTATGGTTATAAAATATATTAATAAAATAATTACCTCTTCATCAAAAGCAAAACAAACACATAAAATATTGAAAAAATAGGTATGTCTAAAATATTAGGTGGGCTATTAAAACAAGATCACCATTTCACCCAACCAACTCTGAAAGAACATCTAGTTAATCACTTAGATGCTCAAAGACTTTCAAAAGTACACTAAAAGAATCATTTCTTTGAGCCTTCATTATCTTCCTTCCATTCATTATCTTTCCTTGTATCTGTTTCTTACTTCTTAGGAGGAAATACAGCATAAAAATTAAAGGTATGTGGGTTCTGGATTCTGACTGCTTAAAGTCAAATCTTGGCCCTACTATTTTAGACAAATCCTTCAATATCATTAACCCTTTTGTCCTCTTATTTAAAATGGGGGCAGGGTGGCTGGATGGCTCAGTAGGTTAAGCTACAGACTCTGGGTTTCCCCTCAGGTCATGATCTCAGGGTTCCTGCGATTGATCAGACTCAGCATTCACAGAGTGGAACCTGCCTGGGATTCTCTCTCTCTCCTGATCTCTCTGCCCCTTCTCTGTTTACACTCTCTCTCTCAAAATAAGTAAATAAACTTTAAATTAATTAGTTAATTTTTATTAATTTTTATTAGTTCATTCATTAATAAAATGGGAGAAATAACAGTACCTATAGAACAGGTTTTCGTGATGATTAAATGTGACAATCCGAATATTGGTAATAAGCAGCATTCATTTGTCAAGCATTTTATCAAATAGTGAACACCATATTAAACATTATATATATATAATCTCATTTAATAATCACAAAATCCTATAAGTACTATTATTATCACATTTATAGATGAAAAAAGTGAGATCCAAGTACCACAATAATAACACTGAACCAGGATTTAAATTGAGCAGGCTAATTCTAAGTACAAATGCCTAGAGGCTAAATTCAATAAGCTCAATGCCAGGCACATAGTAATCATTTAATAAATCTTATTTTGTGCTCTGTGTTTGTTTCTACTTCACCTAAGTGTCAATTTCTTATTTAACAGTTCTAAACTGAATGAAGTAGTTCTCAAAGACTGCAATTTCAGGATTCCTGGACTTACCCTATTGAACACCATCATTGAAAAAGATGTTTAGGGCAGTGAAAATATTCCTCATGATATTATGCTGAGGAATATATGACATTGTACATTTGTACATACCCATAGAACAACACCAGTGGTGAACCCAAAGTAAAAAAAAAAAACAAAAAATGGACTTTGGGTGATTATGATGTGCCAATATAGGTTCATGCTTGGTTAAAAAAAAAAAAAAGTATTGTTATTACAATTTTCAACCATACAAAAATAGCATATAATGTAGGAATTCTCTTGTACCCATTATCCAATTTCAATAATTCACAACATTTTGCCTATTGCCACCACCACCTTTTCCCCTACTCCGAAGTGACTGAACTAATTTAATATGAAGAACAGAACCATCTTGGGGTAAAGGAAAAAGAAAGGATGGAAGCAATTGCCGGGAGTCGCACTGGCCTCTCTGGATGGCGGTCACAGCAAGGAAATGGCAGTATCTGCACAGCTCCTGCCATGAGAAGTGAAAGCCACAGCTCCTGTCAAGAGAAGCGAAAGCTGGTATCTCTTCCTGCCACTGCTGGCTCATGTTAGCCTATTTATATACAAACCTATATGTTACCCTCTTTCTCAATAAGAGCATCCTGTTATCTTCTTGGTCGTGGCTTATCTGTATGCAACTTAACTTATATCCTGTTTCTCAATGAGGGCATCCTGTTAGCCTATCTATAAATAACTTAGCCTATATGTTATCCTGTTTTTCACTAAGAGTATTCTTTTTTTTTTTTAGTATTTTTTATTTATTTCTAGGAGAGAGAGAGACAGAGTGAGCAGGGGAGGGTCAGAGATAGAGGGAGATACAGACTCAGAAATAGGCTCCAGGCTCTGAGCTGGCAGTCAGCACAGAGCCCGACGCGGGGCTCGAACCCACGAACCGCGAGATCATGACCTAAGCAAAAGTCGGACACTTAACCGACTAAGCCACCCAGGCGCCCCACATCAAGAGCATTCTATTATAAGCTCACTATGACTGGAATAATTCGGCAGTTGTTATTGCAAAACATTCTGTTGTAGAGAAACTCCTTTCTTTGACCTCATATTGTGGATGCACCTTTAAATAAAGACACCAAAACCGACAGGACAGAGATGCCTGGCTGGTGATCAGAAAGAATCTCAGGGCTCTCTCACTTTCTCTCTCGCCGACACCGTCCATCCTTCAGGGAGCCCTGGACCTGCCGGAGTAGCTTCCGACAAGCAATGTTTTCAGTCTGTCATCCATTGAGACTTAAACCAGAAAGATTCCAGACTTTGAGGCAAATAAATACAAGCCAGGGATAATGAAGTGAAAATCTGTTAGCAGGATAGTCTAAATATGTTATTCGACAATCAATGGAACTGTTGTCCATGTAGAAGGAGGATACTTTAAAGCAGTATTTTCAACTTTTTAGTTTGACACAAAGTGAGGCAAGAATGATTGCAAAGCTTCATTGAGATTATAGTTTCTAAAGATGACTTTAGTTTTGAAAAACACAAAGTTTAATTTCATCATCATGTATACATTCACACAATCACTGACCTACTGTATTCCAATAAGCACCTAAACAAAGAACAGTTGTCACTTTTTACCAAATGTCTATATCACCATGACTCAGTTTACTCTGAGAGCTCAGTTTACTTTTATAGTAAACTGTTTCCCCATGAAGTCTCTTTGTGTGCTTGAGAAAATTTTCCCATTTTTAGATTTTAAATTACTTTAAAATTAGAATATATAGTGACTTTGTCAAATTCAATGGTCTTTTTATAATCTTAATGAAACTGTACGTTTATGGACCCTGGAGGATTCTTCCACACATTTAGAATTTCACTTCAGTTTCCTGTCTAAATGTTGAAGGCACGGACTATTAGAAGCTGGCTATGCAGCAAACACAAGTATATCTAAAACATTTTCATTGAAAAGAAAACATGAATGTTATATTGCACTATTTCAATTTTAATCATGAGAAAAAGGCAAAAATTAGCAGGTAGAGATGGGAGATGATGGGGAATGGGGAATTAAAATGAAATAAGTAGCAAGGCTCAACTGAAGTTTTTTTTTTAATATTTTTATTTATTTCTAGGAGAGAGAGACAGCGTGAGCAGGGGAGGGTCAGAGAGAGAGGGAGATACAGACTCCGAAATAGGCTCCAGGCTCTGAGCTGGCAGTCAGCACAGAGCCCGACGCGGGGCTCGAACCCACGAACCACAAGATCATGACCTAAGTGAAAGTCGGACGCTTAACCGACTAAGCCACCTAGGCGCCCCTCAACTGAAGTTTTAAAACATGTATCTAAATACATACAGGTGGGTACTTTGGCAGGAAATGTGGAGCAGGCTGGACAATGAGGATGTCCACTGTCTGAGCCAATAAAGCTACAGTGGTTTTGAAAAAATACATACATACATACATACATACATACATACATATCAAGATATATATTCTTCTCAAATTTTAACCTCCCATTTGGCTTTAGATTGCAAATGCAATGAACAGAATCTAGTTCTTTCCTCCATCTTCATTAGCAAAATGTTAACATGTAGCTGTTTCTTGCTCTCCTTCTTCTTTCTTAAATTATAAAATTTTCCTTAATCAAAAATATTCCTTCCTATGTTGCTGCGTGCCACACCGGCCTCACTGGATGACCCAGTCACAGCAAGGAGATGGCAGCATTTGCACAGCTCTTGCCATGAGAGGTGAAACTGGTATCTCCTTCTGCTACTACTGGATCATGTGGAAATGAGCCTGCTGTTATTGACTAGGCCTCACAATATTCCAAATTAGACTAAATAACCCACACAGATACGTCATGAGAGAAAGCATATTCCTACCCTTACAAAGGAGATTCTAGATCAAAGCACTGTAGATACTCATTAAAAGACTTCCTATAGGCCCTTGTAGGGCCGAAATATAGATAACTAGGGGGTTAAGAACCCAAGAGTTACAATGAAGTCTGGCCCAGAGACAAGGAGCCTAATTTGGAGATAAGAAACCGGTAAGGGCAGAACATAAGTTAATACATGTACCTTTGCTAATTGGTGATGTATAGTAGTCCTTTCCCCAAGGCCTACATTCTACAAATACCTTTCCTTACACTGACATCTGTTATAAGAATGGATAAGAGTAGTTAAAATAAAAACCCAGATACAAAGACTGATGCCTCTATAGGGCCCCCATGATGCTTGCGCATTCAGCATCAAAGAAAAGGCTTGCTCAAGCAACTTACTAACAAGCCTAATATACATTCTTCCTCTTGTGGTTAATGAGCCAGATAGAATGACTCCTAGCCCATTTATATATAACTTAACCTATGTCTTAATCTTAGCAGCTTAAGTAAATGTGTATGTTATGCTGTTTTTCACTAAGAACATCCTGTTATTCTCTTGGCTATAAGATTTACTCAACCTCATTGTAGGTACATGACTCGCTTGTAGACTGTTGATTGGAAACAAAGTCATAAAAACTGTCAAAAGGCCTACCCATGCAAAATAAGAGAAGTTTGTTACTATCTTAATCTGGGGGACTGAAGTTTAGAATGAATGGGGTGGTTCTGCAAGAATACTTCTGTAAAACCCGTTTCTATACACTCTCCACTGATCAAAGCATCTTATCACAAAAAATTAGCCACTGTAAAAATTCTATCTTCTGATGTCATGTTGTCGCTTGACCTATAAATAAAGACACCGAAACTGCCAGGAGAAAGATGCCTGCCTGGTGATCAGAAAGAATCTTGTGGCTCTCTCATCCTTCCCGCTAACACCATCCATTCCTCAGGGACCCCTGGACTGCTCAGAGCAGGACTCCAGCACTATGTTTCATATAAATTAAGCTATCTCTCTAACAGGCCTACATCTCTCAGGGTATCCTTAGTTCTCCATAGATTTTAATCCAATCAATAGTATCACAGCCCCACAAGACCTTTACGTGCCCTGGTTCTCCAAAAAGTGTAACCTCAGACTTCTCCAAAGAACATTTGTTTATAAAGACCCTGATCTTATTCTTCATTCTTTCTCACCACACACTCCTACAATTGCTATACATACAGACAATGTATTTCTACCCCTCATAGGTTATATCCCATTTTAAGCATTGCAGCGTTCACCCCCTACTGACAATCACCTTTCCACTCACATAGCTAGATCACTCTTTAAATACTGCTTACCCCTCTAAACTCTGCCTTCCCTACATACTAATTTCTAATACCAAACACCCACTCTTTGGGCAAAAAGGTATCAGCTAAAGGTCAGGGCCTAGTAATTTATCTCAAAACTCTAATCATTATGGAAAACATGCATTATTTTCCATAAAGTTCTAACTCTTGTTCCTTTCTAAATGATCTTTGAGTAGTTTTGTGTGCTGTGCTATCCTACGTCTCTATTGCATCCACTGCAGCTCAGTGAAGGTTCTTTCCTCTACTTTCTTAAGAGTACATCCCCCTAAGATACCTTGTCAGCACACAGGAAAAATATTACAACTCTCATATATCAACTCTTTGTCACCATCTCTTAATATTTTTGTGAGCACCTATTTTCATTCCATCCCACAAAAACTTCTTTCTCCTTAACGGTTGTCTTTCACATAATTTAACAAATAATACCTAGAATAGCAGATTAGTACTTGAATATGTTTTCATTTAGGAGTTATTAATAAAACATGATTATTTACCTATCTGGTTGTATGTTTTTATCTTATTTTTAAAAATTTTTTTACACATTTATTTATTTTTGAGAGACACAGTAAGACAAGAGTATGAGATGGGGAGGGGCAGAGAGAGAAGGAGACACAGAATCCGAAACAGACTCCAGGCTCTAAACAAGCATTCAGCACAGAGCCCGATGTGGGGCTCAAATCCATGAACCATGAGATCATGACCTGAGCCGAAGTCGGACGCTCAACTGACTGAGCCACTCAGGCACCCCTATATTTTTATTTTAAAAATAAAAATAGACACAGAGAATAGGAAACAGAAGTAAGCATTTTAGAAATGTAAAGGATTAAGAATGGAGACAGATTAAATTGTCAAAGAAGTGTGTCTTTACTAGAGACATTAAGCAGAATACTTGTCAATCCTCTGACAAATACACCACTGTACAAGCTCTGGACATATGAGAAGGGAAAAAGGCAAGTAAGTAAGAGAGAGGTTCCACCAACCAAAGTTAAAAATTACCTGAACCTGAAGCTATGTTATATATACAATCAGCCTATTACTCAAAACCAGTAATTATACATCCAACCCCCCAATTCCAAAGAAATTTTACATATTTCTTCAAGGTTATATACTTTATATTTTCTGGTCCCTCTCAAGATTGGCTTTGATATCAATTTTTAATTTGATTCTCCTGAATAAAAATATTTGGCTTTGAAGCAGAACTGAGGCTGGTATCTATCACAAAATTAGTTTTGTTGAAGGATAGCCCAGTGAAATTTTCATAGAAAAACATTTCTTAGCACCATCTGGACTTACCATCTGAACCCCTACCTAATAGTAAGCTACCAACCTACTTAATCTCTCTCAGTTTTTTTCTTTCACCTATAAAATGGGGATAATAATATCAACTACCTCATAAAGTTGAAAGGAACAAATGACTTAAAATATGTTAAGTATTTAAATATTATCTGACATTTAGTGATATTAAGAGTTAGCTGAAAATTATCATAATCCCTGAAGGGTTGTGATTCTATAGTTTGTATCATTTATCCTTAGCTTTATTAAAAAAAAAAAACCTGCTTAAAGTAATGGACAGTGTATGTTTTTATTTTGCTAAATTAAAAAAAATGATAACATAAAATCCCAAAATAAATCATTGAATTTAGAGTAGTATTTAAATTAAATTAGCTTAAATACTTTAAGATTGCCTTTAAATTTTGTTGGGGTTTTTTTGTGTTTAAATTTCACAGGCTGGGGGCGCCTGGGTGGCGTAGTTGGTTAAGCGTCCGACTTTCGCTCGGGTCATGATCTCGCGGTTCGTGGGTTCGAGCCCCGCGTCGGGCTCTGTGCTGACTGCCAGCTCAGAGCCTGGAGCCTGTTCAGTCTGTGACTCCCTCTCTCTCTGACCCTCCCCTGCTCACGCTGTCTCTCTCTCTCTCTCCTAGAAATAAATAAAACATTAAATAAAAAAAATAAAAATAAAAATAAATAAATAAATTTCACAGGCTGGTATCATCAACAAACTGGCAGCCAAAAGTAGTTACCAGAAGAAATGCTTTGGATATACCTGAAGATATATTATACACATATAATATATATGTGTGTAATAGATATATCATATATATGTATGTATGTATATCAATAACTAGATGATATGCATGAAGAATGAGGAAAAGCATATAGTTTCCAATTAAAACTTAGCTGAGGCTGAAAAAGACTGACATCTAAGGAAATGGTAGAATTGAAAAGATGAATTCTGTCTCTACCACATATAAGAACTTAATAAAATTCTGGTAGTTAAGAAAACATACTATTGTCATAGGGATAGTCAAATCAACCAAGATCACAAAAAAGGGTCTACAAACAGACTATTGCCTATATGGATCCTTACTGTCTGAGAGGTGGCAGGGCAGATCACTGAGGAAAGATAACAACTTACATTAAATGTAGCCAGGGGCATCTGGGTGGCTTAGTCACCCAGCATCCAACTTCAGCTCAGGACTTCAGTTCAGGTCATAATCTTATGGCCCGTGAGTTTGAGCCCCACATGGAGCTTTGTGCTGACAGCTCAGAGCCTGGAGCCTCCTTCAGATTCTGTGCCCCCCACCCCCCACCCCCCTGCACCTCTCCAACTCAAGTTCTGTCTCTCTCTGTCTGTCTCTCAAAAATAAATAAATATTAAAAAAATTTTAATATAGCTGGAAAATGGTGTATCCCTTAAGAAAACAACTTTAACTTTATTTTTACATAATATATAAAAATTAATACCATTAAAAGATTGCATTAAAAGATACAAAAAGTATTAACTGTAAAAATAATCATGAGTATGGCCACATAAAAATTAAGATTTTTCTGTTCACTAGGATACCCTAAAGGAAGTGAAAAGATAAGCTATTAATCAGGAGAAGAAATTAGTATCTAGAATATATAAAGAACTCATGCAAATCAATAAAAAGGTCCATAAAAAATTAAATGAAAAAAATGGACAGAAGACATGAACAAACTATTTTACAGAAGAGAAACACATATACATGTTCACAGCTTCATGGTAAACTAGAAAATGCAAATCAAGACCACAGTGAGATTTTTTTACCTATTCAGGTAGCAAGAATTAATAAATCTGACAAAATATCATGTGTAAAAGAGAATATGGATCAACAGAGATATCATATACATCATTGATGACAGTAAAAATGGGTAATACAATTTTGGAAAAATAATCTGACAGTCTTTTGCAAAGTTGAGCAATTATATACCTTATGTTCTAGCAATTCCAAGCTCAGTATATACCCAAGAGAATGTCTTGAAAACATCACCAAAAAGCATACACAAGAATGTTTTCTTCATACTAGCAAAAAAAAAAAAAAAAAAAAA